>CM070536.1:13090503-14290503 GCA_036346415.1 Raddia guianensis
CGTGAATACATGGGACATTATGCTCGTTTTGGTTGAAAATTAAGGAAAATTTGGGGGAAATAATTTTAAACCTAAGAACAAGATTCATCTATTTGTTACAACATACTCAAAATTTAACATTTTAACTAAATTTTTTTTTTCACAAAAAACATATTTAAAACCCCTATATTTATCCTATATTTTCCTAGATTTATTTAAGTCAATTTTTATTTAATCCAATATGGAAATTGCCTATCATGTTTTTAGAATATTATTTCATAAAATATAATATTTTATTCAATATTTAGATTCAAAAATTTTTGGATTTTTAGAAACTTATCTTGTGTTTTTGAAAGCCTTCATTTCTAAAATTTTCTAAAGCCATAAAACCTTTCTGGAAATTATTTTCTAATTGATAATGCAATCTTCCATTTTTAGAAACCCCGAAGCACACTTATCCTTTCTGGAAACTGCCCAACTCGGCCTAGCATGGCCCATGTCCTTTTTTTTGCACGAACCAGCCCACCAGCGCATTAATAGGTTGTTTGGATGCCTGCATCAAAAGAGTTTCGTATATAGAGATGTAAAAGCAGGGTGTTTGGTTGCCTTCTCAACCATTTGGGCCAGGCTCTCCAGATGCAATTATCCCCTCTATGCCAGGCTCTGGAGATACGGTTATATTGGGCGTTTCCCCAAAGCCAAGCTCGTGGGATGCAGATGCCAGGCTCACTTGAGAAGACAACCAAACAACTTTTAAGTTGCAGTGAGCGGCTCTTATCAACCTCCACCCAATCCAACGCCAATCAAGATAGCCACATTGCTCCTACCCTATACCGGTTCACTTAGCTGGATCCAACGGCACTCAATGTTTTCACCATCGATCCAACGGTTGCCCCCATTTCTTTCTTCTCCCGACGTGCCGCCCCCTTCAACCCGATGCTGAGTTTCCATCACCACCTGCTAGAAATTTCATGTCATTGGCGCTACTTCTTTGTTGCTAATTCCGCCACCTAGATGATCCTCTCATGGTCGGAAATCCCATCGGAGCTCCGCCGCCGACGCCCTGAAGCTACCGCTGCCACCACAAGCTCGCCGGTTGACCCACTCCGGCAAAAAAAAACATATCTTTACCTGGAAATTTTCATATTGAATGCTTCAACGGTTCAACCACAAAAAAATCTTTTAATAAGATTTTTTGGTGAGAAACTTGTGAGTTTTGAATTTCAGTACATGTAAAACATAAATTTTACTTACCAAGGCGTAGGCGTAGCGATACTGTTTAGAACTTTGAAAACAGAGTGGTTTTTGTCAACCCTACCGTCGTGGGGAAACACCGCATGAGAGGAATGAAACATACTAGCCGCGACGCGCGCGCCTAGCGCGGGAAAGAGCGAAGCGCGCTGCGGGAAAAAAGCGGAGCGCGGGGTGTGCGCGACGCGGTGGAAAATCGGTGAGGAAAAGAAGCGTGCGCGGGATTCGATCCGCGAGCTCCCGGGTGATAAACGAACCAGCTAGCCAACCAAGCAAAGCTCCCGCGATGCTTATATTTGCGCGGAAAAATTCGTTTTATACGTTAAAAAAGCAACGGACGGCCGGATCTGCCAGACGTGCGCCATCGGACGGCCGCGTGCAACAAGCGACGTGGGCTGTGCGGAGCAGAGAAGGGCCACATGGTGAGATGGAGAGGGCTCAGCTCGGATTTGTACTATTTATAGATGTCATTGACGGAAGTAATTGTACGTCAAGGTGAAAACTTGGGTAGCTCCTTTCCTTTGGAAAAGAAAAAAGAAACACCAAAGCAAGCCCTCTAGGGAGGACATCGATAGAAACCGCAGGCTGCCACGGATATAAACGTTCTCACGGGCTCACGGCCGCTGCACGCCCGCGTTCGTGTTGCATTTGCACATTGCAGAAGCACACCCAATTCGTTCGTGCCCTGGAAAGCGATGCTGAGCAATCGGCAGTTTTTTCTTTTCTTTGCCGTGCTCGACGATGTTTTACAGCGAGGCTCCGCGTACCGCGCGAGGAAAAAAGATGACTTGCGGTCTTTGCAGCGCTCCGCTCGGTTTGGTTTGCAAGGAATGCAGCCGAGCGGAAGCCAAGCCCCGGGCCAGAGGCAGAGACCCACCCACCCCCACTTGCCCCCCAGAATCCAGATTGCCAGATCGATGGACGAGCGTGTGCTGGATCCTCTACAACCACCCGCCAAAAATCTTCGTTGACGCACTCTTAACTCAAGTCAACGGCAATGTCAAAACTCCCGTTGCGTTGTGGACATGCATGCCTCTACGATACGTGATTTGTGGTATTTGCTGAACTGTTCAAAATAAAATAAACTAGATGAATAATGTTGTATCATAACACTACAGGAAACGAAAATAGATTCGACTGCCAAATACTGATTCGACGGCCAAACATTAGCAGTCGATACATGTAACGTAGTCTCGACTGCCATAAATAAGCCGTCGATACAACTCAAACCAGGGGTCAGTATCGACGGCCCACAAAACAGCCGTCGAGTTTGCTTGGGGAAGGCCCACGGAGAGGTTGCGTGGCGTAACGGCGTTTAACAGTCTCGACGGTTCACCGTTAGGCCGTCGACACTATCTCACAGTCTCGACGGTCTTAAAAAAGTCGTCGAGACTGTTTATTTTATAAACTTTTTTTTATTCCCTTTTGTTTAATTTTTATTTCAATCTTTGTTGAAAATTGCTGTGATTTTGAAATAAAAATTAGAAATGTTGCATTTTGTTAATTTTTAGGTAGGTATTTTTGTAATGTTTGAATTGAGGAATATTGAACATATATAGCTTTTTAATTAATGTACTAAATCTTGTTTAAATTTCGAATTTCAATTTTAGTAGTCAAAATTCAAAAATAGTTGGAGTGCGGGCATGCGGGTATCGATTATTGAACAGTAGGAAAACATAAATTTAAATTTACAAATGAACATAATTTAAATTCAAATGGGATGTTTGACGTTGCTTTCATCACATGACATATGAAACTCCAGGTGAACTTCTCCGGAAAGCTTCTGGTTTCAAAGGGGTCACCTCATAGGAAGTTCTAAATTCTTTGATTTTTTTTTCAAGTGTGTAATTCCCAGTAGAAAGCAACATGGAATAGTTTGAACATTTGAAATTAGGTTTTTCAAATTTATAAAATTTAAACAGAGAGGTTTGACCATTGATGCCCTTAAGGGGGGTTACCCTCGAGACAAGCACTAGTATCGACGGCTTGGCATGATGCCGTCGATACAACGACCCCTACTCGACGGCAGTCAACAGAAACCCTCGGGAGAGGTTGTTTCGACGGTTTTATTCCATGCCGTCGACACTAGCTTCCCCGACCACTGTGTCGACTGCTAGAATCTATGCCGTCGACACTGAGCAGTCAGCTACCAGCTTAGTGTCGACGGCCAGATATAAGCCGTCGAGACTGTAAAATTGTACAGGGTAGTGTCGACGGCCTAGGGTTTGGCCGTCGACACTGCCCTAGTTATAGAGGGACCGCGGGCTCGAGGACTTAGCAAAATCGCTAAGCCTCCACGCCGCCTCGCTCGATCCCGCCGCCTTCCGCCGCCGCGCCGCGCCGCCTCCACGCCTCCACGCCACCGCTCCGCGTCCCGCCGCGCCTCGTCGGGCACAGTACGCCATCACAGCTGCGTCCCCACCGCGCCGGTCCGCCTCCACGCCGCGTCCCCGCTGCAGGCGCGCCGCCTCCGGCCGCCATCATCGCCGCCGCCAAGCCGCCTCCGCCATCTCGCCGAAGCTGCGTCCCGCCTGCCATCCATCCGCCATCTCTCTCTCTCTCTCTCTCTCTCGATATATGTTATATTGTTGTCTTGGTGATGATATATTTATAATTGTATGATTATTAATCTATTAACTTGGAAATATAGAATCATCGATTGCCATTCTTTTGCATATTTTGCTTTATTACATGCACAAAGAAATTCGTATGGACTCTTATATGGCTATCTGCACTTTTAGTAATTACCAAATCACTCGAACTTCTCTTTTTGATGGCATTGAAGAGGGTGGAATCTGAGCTTCATCCTATTCTTCACATGAGATAGATGAACATGAGAATGATCGAGCTATTGATGGATTGCAAGATCGAGTGAGCATTCTCAAGCGGGTAAGTGCTACTTAATGATCAAATTGCTTAATGTAATGTGTTTGTTTATTTGGTTAGATAGTGTTCACGTATACGATTCCACTTAATTTATCTTTAACCTGTGTCACATTGACAAGATCATGCGATGATATTTTGTATGCCAGTAGTTGTTTTCCCCGCTAAAAGAGCACCTATGTATACTAGAACTTTGTTCACAGTATAAGTATAGAAATTGGTCGGGATCCATGTCAACCATGTGCTTTCCTAGACCATTCATTATTGGTTCGGTTTTAGCCATGAGTTTCCTCTTAAATGTGGTGATAAAAGATCAGACTAATCAAATGGTCATTATGAATTGTGATGGCATGTTTGTGGCAGCACTGATGCCTTGTGATATGGATTGGATCGACTTGGTTTTAGTATGAGGTAATAATGAATTAATGAGCTATTGAAGCATCCTTCGGTATTTCGGCATGCATGAAAAGCACTGGAACTAATCAGCAAAATAGAAGGTGTAAGGATTGTTATTTGGACCCAGAACATTAGATGGCCCTAAAAATATGTGGCCCTCTTTTTTTTTTTGTTATTATGGGTTCAGCCTCAAGGATAAATGATATGAGTAGTAGTCAGTCCTATAAGGCTGTGGTGTTTTGCTCAAATTTATCAATTTCTTTGGATCTTTGTTCTTGAGTCTGATCGCCTTCCAGATAACCATTTGTGCCTGTTATAAATAACTGTTTGTGAAAGGAATCTTTCACCCTGTTTATCAATTTGGTGAATTTGCAAACAGTTACATATTGATGATTAATGAAGTTCTTTTGTTTGCTTGTAGTTGTCTGGTGATATCCATGAAGAGGTAGAGACTCATAACCGGATGCTAGACCGCATGGTATTTTTATTTTCGGAGTACTCCTATATTTATCTTGTTAACCTTATCTGTACTCAATAACTTGAATCTACCATTCTGCTATCTGACCATCATGCCTGATTCAGGGCAATGAAATGGATACATCAAGGGGTTTTCTCTCTGGAACTGTGGACAAATTCAAGATGGTAAGCTGACGAGAGCAGCAATATGCTATTTATCTGCTCGTTTTACTCACCAAGACCAACCCTCTATCCACCATGTAGGTATTTGAAACAAAATCAAGCCGAAGGATGGGGACTCTGGTAGCATCATTCGTAGCGCTTTTCCTGCTGGTATACTACCCACCCAGGTAGGATTCTTGTGATTTTTTTTATAATATACAAAATTTTTTTTCTGCTCTTAATCTGTCTCGACGGACAGATTTTCAATTTTGGTGATTTTACTCAAGCTAAGTGCTTCAAGATTAGTAACATCATTCTTACTTCATTTGCGCTTAGATATATAGTTGCCTCCTTACTTCAATATAACTCCCATATATTGAAGGTGTGGATCTAACGCAAAATTTTGTTTTCTCCATGGTCAATGAAGGTTTTTGAGTTTATAGCTCGATCAATTATTTTGAATCTAATAGTTGGCCAATTTTTGAAGTAGATTGCAAAAAAATGTTGTGTATATATGCTTAGATATTTTCTTAGATTAAGAAGTAGCTTCATATATGGTGAATAATCTAGAAGAAGTTAGAGTTTCAGTTGAGAATGAACAATTATGATTGCATGTAATTGTGAAAACCTAGGAAAGTTATGATTTGCTGTCTCACTAATTTATATCCGAAGAATTCAATTTTTTTTTCGCTATTAGTCCATCTCGACGGCCAAAGAAGAGCTCGAGATCGCTTTCTGAGGAGGTCGTCTCGACGGCCACACCATAGCCGTCGAGACCGCTTGACTGAAGTTACCGACGGCCTGAAAAAACCGTCGAGACTGTGGCCTTCGTCCACGTCACCTGGGCCTCGCCATGGTGGGGCCCATTAGCACTAGTATCGACGGCCCTATAATGGCCGTCGAGACAGATCCAACCATGCGGGTAACGGCGTCCTAGGGGTCTATCTCGACGGGCTATACTTTAGCCGTCGATACTACTAGGCCGTCGACACTACGGGCCTCTCTCGACGACCTTCACTCGACGGCCTTCTCTCGACGGCTAGCCGTCGAGACTGACTATACCCGACGGTTGTATGATTTGTATCGACGGCTTTTGCCGTCGACACTGTTGCCGCCTCCTGTAGTGTAAAATAGTATAGCATTAAACATGGTCCACATGAGTTTATCATCTTATGAGTTTAGTTATGAGATATATGGACCTTCATTTTATACGCTAAGGTTCTCTTGGCTAATAAAATTACAAATAAGAAATCATCTCGGTCTCGTGGTTTACTTTTGATGTCTTATCACTTTACATGGCTCGTAATTAACAAAAAAAGTCAATTATAATATATACAATATATGCAAATATATTGATTTGTTTTATTTTATTTCGACAAGAGCTAGCAGCCTTGATTTCCATTGATTCAAAGTTATGGAAACAATACAGTTCAGAGGTTTTATAGTAGGGGAAATTCAATAAATGACCAAAAGTTGATAGGTGCTTTAACATATGCCACAAGTTGGATGCAATATTGTTTTGCCACCAATTCACTATTTTTCTAAGAAATGCCACTTTTCAATTTTTTGAACAAAAATTATCAAACAATCATCTGATATTTTTTTTAATCCCTCATCAGCCAACCCACAGAGAGAGAGAGAGAGAGAGAGAGAGAGAGAGAGGGGAAAGGGGAAGGTTAGACCACCTCCTTCAGCAGCAATTGCCACCGTCGAGCCAACCAGGCAACCAGCAACCAATGCGACAAAACCCTCACAAAACCCCCAAGAAGCCCTCGAGCTTGATCCTTACATTCTTCAAGCCAAAGTCCCTCTTTGTCGACCCGCCCATCGCTGTCTTCGCCCCAGGGACGTCCCCCGCCCACCCTTCTGCCTCCCAACATGGTGTGGCAGCGCCCGCCTACACGCTGCATACTCCCGCCAATGCCGACGACCACGACCACAAGGAGGGCGCCCTAGCCTCTACTTCCGTGGTGCGATGCCGCCATAGGGTATGCCTCGCGGTCGAGCTCTCCGTGCTCGTGCCCTTCCTATTGCTACTAGTGGTGAGCCTCATGGTGCGGCCGCTGTAGGGGCGCCAGCTGTGGGGGATGGAGATTTGGAAGTAGTGCGTCATGGTCGTCATCATCTTCTCTGGCCACCTCGTCAGCCATGGCTCCGGCACGCTTCTCATCTCCCTCATCGAGCACAACTCTTGCTCTGCGACAGGGTGCTCTACTTTGTGTTCGGACTCAAGAAGAGCGTCCAGGTCTGCCTCTAGATTGAGCTAATGTTCATTGCTTGGTCGCAGCTCTTTAATTAGTTCGATGACTGTTGCTGCTGCTAAAGAAGGTAGACTGACCCTTCCTCTTTCCTCCTCCCTCTCTCTCTCTCCCCCCTCTCTAAGGAAGAAGGTTGGACGGTGGGCCCAATGAGGGGTAAAAGAGACATTTCAAATTTTAGTTTGGTAAATTTTGTTCAAAAAAATTGAAAACTGGTAGTATTTCTTAGAAGAAACAGCGAACCTGGTGGCAACAAAAAATTTACTCCAACTTGGTGTTATATGTTAGATGACCCATCGCATTTAAAATTTTATCGAATTCCCCTTTATAGTATGAGTAAAAGCAATTAATAATTGGTTTATTATATGCGCACGTTAATTTGTATCATAATATTTGTATGCTAATAAAAATGTGTCCAACCCCCTTACTCTAAAAAATATATATGTATTTTTAATTCATGTCTATTTCATCTCATAAAGTTTCACTTTTGCGGTTTAGCAATCAAGAACGTTGAACCTTATCAAATAAACAACTATATATATCTTAATATGATGTTTATTTTACTTAATACGAGTCTGATGATCTCTTCTTCATATAAACTTCATATAAACATATGTAAAAGTAGTCATATTCTATTCCAATACTGTAGCAGTAGGATTGAAATAAAATATAAAAATTAAATGAAAAAATATAGAGGTAAGATCGGGATAATATTGTACATGCCTTAAAAGACAAGATATAATTCATTTATCTATGCTAATACAATATTGTACGGAGTACTCCGTACTTCTTTTACGCATTGAAGCGCAGTACACACGTCGAGTGTGAGCCCTGTAGGCAAACACCCCAAACGGATAGACGTAGAGACGACCACAGGGTTCCAAGTGTCCATCAAATCCGACACGCATGAATGGATTTACGCCTTGCCGTGCGCGCGAATCAGCCGCCTCCACTTGGCGCCCCCACTCGGCCCCGCGGCCAACGCCACCCCAACACCTGTCCCACCGCCCCGCTCGCCGCTATAAAACCCGGCCGCCGGCCGAGCGCCCCCGGACAACGCTGCATAATTGTGTCCGCCGCCGGCTCCCGCGCCACGAGGCACAGCTCACGGCCAAAAGGCCCCAACCCCGCGGTACTTGTGCCCGCAGCTCGAGAAAGTCGGCCGCGCGCGCGCGCGGGCGTTGCATGAGGAGGCGGAGGATGGGGGCACTGCACATCGGCGAGCCGAGGGTCAGCTTCCCGCAGGTCGGCAAGAACGGCGGCGGCCATGGCGCCGTGGACGAGGAGATCCACGGGCTCATCAGGGTGTACAGGGGCGGCTACGTGGAGCGCCTCCCGGCGATCCCAGACGTCCCGTGCACGTGGGGCTCGACGGCCGCGCCGGCCGCCGTCTTCGCGCGCGACGCGGTGGTCGACCGCGCCACGGGGGTGTGGGCGCGGCTGTACGCGCCGGCCGCCGCGGGAGGGAGGGTCCCCGTGGTGATGTACTTCCACGGCGGCGGGTTCTGCGTCGGCTCGGCCGCGTGGAGCTGCTACCACGAGTTCCTCGCCCAGCTCGCCGCGCGCGCGGGCTGCGCCGTGATGTCCGTGGACTACCGCCTCGCGCCGGAGAACCGCCTCCCCGCCGGGTTCGACGACGGGCTCGCGGCGGTGCGGTGGCTGCGACAGCAGGCGAGCTGCGCCGCAGCCGACGAGCTCTCCTGGTGGCGCGGCCGCTGCGGCTTCGACCGCGTGCTCCTCATGGGCGACAGCGCGGGCGCCGCCATCGCCTTCCACGTCGCCGCGCGGCTCGGGCAGCTCGGCGCGCTGGCTCCCCTCTCCGTCAGGGGAGCCATCCTGATCCAGCCCTTCTTCGGCGGGGAAGCCCGGACGGCGTCGGAGAAGACGACACCGCAGCCGCCGCGGTCGGCGCTGACGCTCTCGACCTCGGACAGCTACTGGCGCATGGCGCTCCCCGCCGGCGCCACCCGCGACCACCCCTGGTGCAACCCGCTGTCCCGGGCGGCGCCGCGGCTGGAGGCGCTGCCGCTTCCCGCCGTCCTCGTCTGCGTCGCGGAGGCGGACATCCTGCGCGACCGCAACCTGGAGCTCTGCAAGGCCATGCGCAAGGCCGGTAAGGCCGTGGAGCAGGCCATGTACGGCGGTGTCGGCCATGCGTTCCAGGTCCTCCACAACTACCACCTCTCCCAGCCGCGGACGCAGGAGATGCTCGCCCACATCAAGGCCTTCCTCAGCGCGAGGTAGCCACTCACCAGCTATCTAACACTCACCGTCCTTCCCCGTGTTGCGTTGAACGTTAATTAATCCATTCTGATCCAACCAGCTAGCGGCAGAGTAGGTGTCGTGTAAGCTGTGTAGTAAACTTGTGGCACGTAAAGTGCTCAGTGAAAGAAAAACCAAATCCTCCAATGGCCAACTTGGATCGTTGTACCGGTGTCTGAAAGCAAAAGCATAGCAGAAAAATACTCCTGGTACCACCGTACTAGTAGTCGCCTACTATTTTCTGTATTAATTTCTTCTCTCGATGTGGTTTCTCTGCCCGTGTATATTAACGCCATGCATGGTTGTTGATTAGTAGTCGTACTACTCCCTCCAGTTTGATAATTTCTGTCGTTTTAGACATGATCTCACATACCAAGGAAGTACTCCCTCCGTTCCAAAATATAAGGCATATTTTGATCAGAGAAAAGTCAAACTTAGTAAATTTTGACCATAAATAAATCAAATAATATGCATTGTTAGTATACCAAAGTTGTACCAAATTGTTCGTGTTTCAAAATACTTTTTTATACAATATTATATTGTAACAATTCATAATATATAATAGATGAATCTAACAGTCAAACTCTACCTTTAAAGACTTTTGTGGAGTCAAAATACGTCTTATATTATGGAACGGAGGGAGTATTAAATATCTCGTAGTACTCCATATGGTCAAATAAATCTTTGTAACAGTGGTTCTTCCACTTTCCCATGAGTTGTAGGTCAGATTCAATTTTGATCTTATACTTTATTTACATGCACACCCAACAAATGGTTACAGGGCCACGTAAAGTTTCTTTGCAATCAATGCATCCTAGAACGACAGGAATTTTTCAACTAAACACAAAACGCTCCAGCGACAGAAATTATCAAACCGGAGGGAGTACTACTTAACAATGCCGGATACTGTTTTTAAAACTCGCTCGTCGTCCTCTCGCTACGTCATCGATGGTGTTGCATCAAGGAAACCGGAAAAGAGTCCAAAGGGCAAATCATTGCCTGCTTGTCTGTCGATCTTGTGCTCTCTGCTCTGCGCTTTGCAGGCACCACGAAGCGAAGAAAAAATATAGCTGTTCTTTTTTGGCCTTTCTCCTCCCTGCTTTGGGCAAGGTTCATGCTTTTAGCCGGGGATTCTGTAAACACAATCATGAATCATGAATTAACTAGCAGCTAGATCAGATTAGATTAGCCTTTCGTTTAGAAGAGGAAAGAATCTTCGGCCTCCCTCCTCCGGCCCGATGCTCCCATGATGGAGAGATGCCTTGTGCCCTGAGGCCGTCACATGATTCCCAGTTCCCAAATAAGCTTGCATGTTACCCATGTAAACGTAGTTTCATACGTACATGAAACAATCTATCACGCTCTGTAGTTCGTGTCGAGCCTCCGGTCTCTCCGCATGTATTTTGTGAAAAAAAGTCCATTTTACGTAGGTGAGCTACCGAGAAAGTCTATTTAACTCTCTAAAAATATGAAATTACCTATTTTACATATCTCAACTATGAAAATCAAAACAAATAACCCACTACGATGGTTTTGCTATTTTTAATTTAAACAACCCTATTTTACACCCTTGAATAATTTAGAAGGTCCAAAAAATCCAATAAACCTCCTAGATTTCAAAAGAAAATATACAAAATTAAATTTTTTTTTACTCGAAATCTTAAAGGAATTGTATATGTTTTAATATTCTTTTAGCGTTATAAGGTCAATTTGATATTTTTTTCAATAACTTGATATTGTAAAATAGACATTCGAATCATAAATGATAACGGTTTTGCTTAAACCCAAGCGACTGGGTCGCGCCATCGCGACACCAATTTGGGCAGGCGAGCGAGGCAATCGATCACCTAGGCTCCAGCCACTCCCTTAAACCTAACTTTAAAACCATTCTAGGGGCTACTTTCTTCGGTTTAAAAAGTTCAGGTATGTAAAATGGGTCGTTTCAGAGCTTGAGGGATTAAATGGACTTTCTAAATAGTTTGTGTATGTAAAATATCGATATATTCCAAAAAAAAAACAATATCCTTCCCTGTCGCGCTGGGCCAAGCTGAGTCAAGTTGCGCCAGGCATGGTAGCCCATGTGGGGCCTAGCGTGGTCATCGGTGAGGAGGGTAGTGGTTGTCAATGTTGCCTTGTTCGGAAGTGAATTAGCTTGGCTAGGCCGAAAGGTGAAGGGGAAGAACAATAGGATCCAAAGGGGAAAAAAAGGATTTGATTGTCTTTTTAATAGTTTGGGGGCTCTTTTTGTAGAAGAGCATGCAGCGGTGGGGTAGTGGAGCTGAGGCCTATCCGGCAATGCCCTATTGTTTTATTGTTCCAACGCAATAGCAAATAGTGACGAGATGAGAAATAGGATAATAAGATAGTGAATAATAAATATAGAGAGTGTGAATAATGATGGAACAGAAAGAAAATGATAGAATAATGATGGAGCTGGAGGTGAATGTAAATCTTAAAGTGGACCCATTGGTCGTATACACGCATGTAACTACACGTATATGTGTGTGTGTGAGTTTCCCTTCCCAAATTGGTGAGCTGCAGCTATGCTGGTAGCTAGCACTTGTACATACAATAGCTTCAGACAGACCAGTTGATCGATCGTCGTCTTCTTCGTTGCGCTCGTGCTCGAGGGTGTCTCCTGTACGTGCCTAAGGTACCTTCGATCTGTGGCTTGTAAGTTGTAAATGGGAGCGCACGCAGCGCGATTCCGATCATTGCCTCACCAACCAAATCATGACAGCGCGACCGATTGCGTGCAAGCAGACCAACATATATAATGTGTGATCATGCAAAATCATGCCCGAAAGAAAGGATGATCAGCGACGCTGGGAAGTAGCATGGCAACATGCATGATATTTTAGTACCAAAGCACCTCTCGTTAGTTGCAGACATGCATGTAGGTGATATCATATAAGTTTGGAGTACTGTTCCACATTTTTGAATGCGCTGGCGCTCGCTGGAGGGGCATAGGCGACTGACCAGATAGTCGCTCCATCTCTTAAGTGTGCCATGTCAATGCAAAGCTTGCTTCCAAAGTGGACACGAAGAGAACTTCAGGCATGGTTGGCTGCCTGTAAGGCTGTAACTGACAAGAGCACTACTCAAAACTAAGACAGTGAGCTGAAGGCCGAAGCACATATTTACTTAACATTATTTCTTCTTTTTGGCCTCAAATCTCTCTGAATTCCGGTAAGAATCTGCCCCGAACCCGAAGGGCGGCCTTCACAGTCCACCCTTCGCCCTCGGGCCTCGGCGTTGCAGTTTTCAGCAGATCAAAATCAGCATGGCACCGCCGGCGATCATGATCCGATACGCTAGATATCAAAAAATCGACGTGTATCCCGGCCGAGAATCTCAATCTATCCGGGCAGATTTCTTGAGAATCCATTCCTGACTTCATCACTCTCCGTCTCGCCTCGCGCTTGCGCGAGAGAGAGAGCGCCACCTTCAGCACACCCGGAGCACCGCCGGTCAGAGCAGCCGTTTCGTCGATCGCCACTTGTTTCTAGCGAGGCATCACGATCAGATCGCCGATAGAAGCTTTATTCCTGAGCAACAATATTCTCATATCTTTAGCTGATGGAACTGCACGCACGGCCTCGCAGTCGCAGCCTGCAAGTGTTGACCCCATTGCCATTGTGCGCGCGCCCGTGCGCGTGATTGCGATTTTTGCAGCGTTCTCCTTCTTTTTTTTTTCACCCTATCAGCCTGTCAAACCGACCAGAGCGGCCATGTCAAACCGAGATGCCGCGGTGCAGCGAAGCGAAATGCGTGTTCATCTGAAAGCGGCTATCCATGAAATGGTATCTGATAGGTCGGCCGATCTTATCTTGGTTGGTGCATCCATGCATGCATGGGGACTGAGATGAAGGAATATGAAGATTAGCTTTGGTTTTTCGGCTTGCGCGCATGCACATGCGTTTGAGGAATTAATGAGGACGCATGTATAAAACGGTGCTTTATCTGAGCACATTATCTGAAAGCATCAAAAAGGTAATTAGGGCAGGAGCTGAGAAAGGAGAACGAGTGAAGATGCAACGAAGTTCTTTTTTTTTAGTTAACAGGCGGGAAAGACTGCCATTTCATTAAAAAGCGAGCAAACTGTACAAAATATACAAGGAGAGAGGGAGGGGAGAGAGGGAGAGCTCACCTAGGAAATTACAGGCGAGGAGGCTGCCGCCCAAGCGGCGAGACCATCCCTGATTAGGGCTACAACTTGCAAAACGGACAAAGCCTGATTATGCAAGATGCGCCTATTGCGCTCCTTCCAGATTTCCCAGATCACATGGATGATGACGCCATTGAGAGATCTCGCAGTAGTCTTAGGGATGCCATGCTGACTGAAGGTCCACCAATCGCAGAAGCCAACCGAGCCGGTAGAAGGGGGTTGGCGAGGCAGAAAGGTTTGCCAAATCGCGGAGGCAAAAGAACAAGAGCCGCAAAGGTGGTCAACCGTTTCTAGTGGGCCAAGGCAGAAGCAACAAGCCGTGTGGTGCGGCCACCCCTTCCTAGCGAGGAGGTCGGCGGTGTTGATGCGATGGTGGCTCAGGGTCCAAGCGAAGAACTTGCATTTGTTTGGGGCATGCGTCGACCAGATGGCTCTTGCCGGTGGTGGTCAACACCGCCCATCAATTGGAGGTTGTGTCGACTTGGTGAGTAGCGCCCGTCCGGGAGTAGTGCCATTGAGCGAAGGTCCGGAGAGTCGGAAGGGTGATTTGTCGATTTTGCACCAAAGGAGAATGCACTCCTGAAAAGAGCGTGGGAGGAGATGGGGCCACAATGCGGATCCATCGGTTGTGTGGGAGGAGGAGAGCGACAGAGCTCTTACGACGCTTGGCTTGCTTGTAGAGGTTTGGAGCGAGGTCGGCCGGAGCGGAGTCAAGAAGCCAGCGATCACGCCAGAAAGATGTATCTCGACCGTTACCGACATTGACCGTGGTGGCCATCCGGAAGAGTGCATGCTCGGTGTCAGTCATCTGAAGGTCGAGGCCTACCCAAGGCTTGGAAGGATCATGGCGCACAAGCCAGAGCCAACGAAGGCGAAGGGCGCGGTTAACGAGGTTGAGGTCCGGGATGCCAAGGCCTTCTTGGGATTTTGGACGACAGACAGTCTGCCAGTTAACCAAGGCATGCCCTGAGGAGGAGCCATCTTGACCCTTCCAAAGGAAGGAGCGCCGAATTTTGTCAATCTCTTTGATGACCCACTTGGGGAGATGGAAGATCGTGGCGAAGTAAGTTGGCATGGCCGAGAGGACCGCCTTGACGAGCGTGAGGCGGCCTGCTTTGGAGAGCAGGCGACCTTTCCAGGATGGGAGGCGAGTCTGCACCTTCTGAATGATGGGCATGAAGTGGTTCTTCCCAAGACGTTTGAAGTGAAGGGGGAGGCCCAAATAGGTGCAGGGGAAGGAAGCCCTGATCCCCGGGAAGGGGCCGAGGGCGAGGTCCAAGTCCCCATCATCACAATGGAGGGGCATGACGGAGCATTTGTGGAGATTTATCCGGAGGCCGGAGACGTCGCCAAAAGAGTTGAGGAGGTTTATAGTGGCAAGGATCTCCTCGTGGATGGGGCGGAGGAAGATAGCCGCATCGTCGGCGTAGAGAGATGTTCGCACTTTAGGGCGAGTTGCCAACTTGACCAAGGATACCCCTCCTCCGCAAGACCGACAAAGGCGCCAAGGGATCAATTGCGGGATGAAGAGCATCGGGAGAGGGGTCCCCTGCCGGACCCATGAGCATAGTGGAAGTTGGGACGAGGCGACCATTCAGAGGACCAAGAGGAGGCGGTTCGAGCAGGAGGCGACCCATTCCATGCCAACGGGACCGAAGCCTAGCCAGTAGCAGAAGCTCGAGAAGATAACCCCAGTTAACGGAGTCAAAAGCCTTTGCGAAGTCAAGCTTGAGCAGAATGGCCGAGGTTCGTTGGACGTGGGGCTGGCGAAGGATGCCTTGAACACAGCGGAAGTTATCTTGGATCGCTGCCCTTGATGAACGACTCGATTTGGGAAACAAGGCCCTCAAGCCGAGGAGCAAGGCGGTTGGCAAGCGACTTGGAGAAGATCTTCTTGGCTGTGGATGAGGCCGATTGGACGGAAATCCTGAAGCCCGCCGCAATCTTCTTTCTTCTTGGGAGGACGATGTTGGCCGTGTTGAGCAAGCCGAAATGGCGACCGTTGAGGGAAAAGAGTTGGTCGATAGCCCCGATCACGTCGAGCTTAATGGTTTCCCAGCAGACTTTGTAGAAGGTGCTAGTAAAACCGTCCGGACCGGGGGCCTTCCCTCCTGGAAGGGAGTAGATGGCCTCCAAAATCTCCGCTTCTGAGAACGGGGAGTCCAACTCAGTAAGCACGTGCTGGGGGATGCCGAGGCTGGGCCAGTCGAAGGTGAGGTTTCTCGGCGTATTTTGGCCCAAGTGATGGGAGAAGAAGCGCAAACATTCAGCCTCTTTGTCTTCCTGTGATAGGGCGACACCCAACGGGGTAGCTAGGGAGTGGATGTGGTTTTTGTGACGCCGACCACTAGCCCGAATGTGGAAAAACTTGGTGTTGGCGTCTCCCGCGCGAAGCCAACTGATCCGCGCACGCTGTCTGATATGGCACTTCTCGAGGGCCGTCAGGCCAAGAAAACGATCCTTGAGCCTGAGGAGGAGGCAGCGCTCTAACTCTGAGAGGACCCGGTGCTCGCGAGCGAGGTCCAGGCAGGTGATGAGGACCTTAACGATGGCTAGTTGGAGGGCTGTGCAGCGGACTCTAGAACGGGCCCAATTGGAGAGGGCCTTGGCGGCTCGAGACAACTTTATGTGGAGACGTCGAAGGGGGGTGGTGGCGGCCACATCCCGGCACCAGGAGGCTTGGACCACGTCCTGGAACCCCGGGAGGCCGACCCAGTAGTTCTCGAAGCGGAAAAGACGAGGGCTGACGGCGTCAGGCTCCTCCGCTAGGAGTAGGGGAGAGTGGTCAGACATGAGTGGAGGGAGGCCACGGAGAGTGACATTCCGAAGGCGAAGGTCCCAATCAGCGGAGCAGAAGAGGTGGTCGATCTTGGTGTGGGTGGGGTTCTTCTTGGTTACACCAAGTAAATTTTCGGCCCATGAGGGGGAATTCCGCGAGGGCGAGGGAGTTCAGGGTTCGGTTGAAGGCGCTGATGAGCGTGGGGTTGATGTTGCTATTGCTCTTGTCCCCAGGGCGCCGAATCATATTAAAATCACCCACTACCATCTAGGGAAGGTCGGGGTCAGCTGGCGCGTGATCCATGAGCTCGTTGAGGAAGACAAACTTTTCCGGACGAGATTGAGGACCATAAACCACTGTGAGCCGCCAGCGGAGGTTGTCCGTCCTAGAGACGATCGTGGTCGAAAGGCAGTGTTCAGAATTTACTTGAGAGTTCAGGGTGTATAAATCCTCATGCGCGAGGATGAGGATGCCCCCACGGGTGCCAACCGCATCAAGGGAGGCAAAGAAGCTGGCGAAGGCGGAGCCTGTACAGTCGAGGAGAAGGCGACCTTCAGAGGCGACCTGCAACGAAGTTCTTAAGCACTGATATAGTGATACTGAACCGCGCGAAAATGCTGCCTTGAGGAGGCATACCCTACCTTCTCCTTTTTGCACCAAGGATACATAGTCGGTATTATCTTTCTGATTTTTAGCTAACGACGGCCAGGCTATGAGCACAATAATCCTGCCGACCTGACGTAACATGACTCCACTACCTCAGAATCTGTCAGAGCAACCTAGAATATCACTGAAAAGAAACAAACACGTCACACATGCACATGCATACCAGCAAATCCTTTGTACGAAAATGAGCTGTCCAAAACCACACAGGCAATACAATTAAAAGGACGATTACGCTATCGTAATAACCACGGGAGGATATGTGATTGGGCTAAGAAGAACATGCAACGTGCTGGTACAGAACACAACGCGGCTGCTACCAGAAAGACGAGGAGGAGGAGGAGGAGGAGGAGGAGATGATGGCATGCATGCGCATCACGATTTCACGAACTCGTTCCAATGGTACAGATGCATTATCATGAGCGGTAAAGGCGAGGCACGGGCAAAAGCGGGCGAGATGCAATGCAAGCAGCTCGAGAAGAATCTGTGGTGTTGCCGGATGCTCGCTTGACAAGGAAGCACGCATCATCGATCAACATGACCCCCCAACGCTCCTGCCTTTTGTCCTGGAGGCGCCCGGTGTTCGTGGCCGAACCAGATAGATGCCTTTGACCGGGGCATAGAAAATGGAGGAATGTCCTCCTCGACGGATGGATGGATTGGCCGCATTATGGCTAGCAAGTAGCCAGCTAGGGTCGATCGGGAGCTTCGCTTTTGGAGCTCACTGATTGAGAGAAGCATCCTTGCTCCGGAGAATTGGATTGCGTTGGCCTCGGATATTCGCTCTGCATCGTTTCGTGATGCGCACAAGCTTCTTCGGAGACTACTGGATAAAAAAAAAAAAACCATGCGTTTTGCTCGCACTGCATCGAGGGTGGATGGAGCAAGCATTTGACCCCTGGTTTTTTCACTGTCCTGTCAGGGATAAAGCTGTTCTGAGTGGGCTTTTATAGTGTGTGTGATGACAGTCTCTTTGTGGAGTGTGGACTGGAGGTCGTGTGAAAATTCCAGTGTTTATGAATAGAAGCACACCACTTTGAGGTGAGGAGTATGTGGACACGGTGACCACACTTCAAAAGCATCACGAAGACTTTGGAGTCCCATTTTCTTCGGTGCTGCGCTGCATGCTATGTCAAACCTGAGCACCTGGGCAAGGTAGATGGTTTCTGAATTGGCGCAGCACTACGTCCTCGCTCTTCTAGCAGAAGGAGAACAAAACATTCAGGAATGTATGCATGGGTCGCCACATGATGCGAACATGCCTTAATGCACACTTCAAATCAATGGAGTCCTACGTATTTTGAAACATCTGCGCTTCAAGACAAAGAAAACATTATGGATTTCAAGCATTAATAAACGATACTAATGTTCAGTTCAGACTAAGACCTGCTACGAGTCACTTGCGAACAAAGCGCCTGCACTACCACAGTGCCCCTGCAGCTTTCTGAATACTGAACCTCCAATTTTGTCTGTTCCTTTTGACAACAGACAATAATTTCGATCCTTTTGCTCTTCCAACGTACTGGACATGCACATAAATAAAACATCTATTTTCACGGTTCGTCGTGGAAATTGGGGAAAAAAGAAGAAGAAAAAGAAAAGGGATACGTCCGTTTCAACTCGAGTGCTGCGGAAACGTCCAAGTAGTACAAGGCACTTTTCATGGTCAGAAAAGAAAAAAAAAAGCTACTTTCCAGCAGAAAGATAAGTTGAAGTAACAGCTGAGAAAGACAAAATTATGTTCGCAGTACATGCATGAGTACAAACATCTCGCGATTATCCAATGGCATTTGTGGAGTTAGCACATAGTAATATTATCTCCTCCAAAATCCTCAATATTTTTCTTTCCCAAATTCCCCCAAATATAAGTTTTTTTTACCCCTCTCTTTTCTTCAAACCCTAGCCGTTGGTGCCATCATTGTCTTGCTCCTGTTGGTTCATTTTCTTAAAAATGTAGTTCATTTTTCATGAAATTAGTTTTATAAAAAAATAGATGCCACCGCATTTTTTATTTTACTATATATGTGGTTAGCAATCTTATCATTTAACAATGACATGGTGTCCTTGTCGTTTAATAGACACCTGAACAACCACATTAGCATTTGATGGTTGGCCTAACGGTTTTAGGGTAACGGTACCAAAGGAGACAATTGTAATGGGTCGAAAAGTTAAAATGCAAATTTGGAGAGCTAAGTGACAATTAATGCAAGTTTGAGGGGGCTACAATGCAATTTTCTCTTTTTAATATGACCTTTGGTTGTTGGTAATTAGTTGATAAATGTAATTTAGGGCATGCCGCTATTTAAATGAAGGGTCGTTTTATGACATGCTAACAATTAGCCCTCAAGGGGCCGGTGAGACGTATACAATTTATCTTCATCACTTGATGTATCATGGAGATGCAGTTAACTAGACACAAACACAATAGTCCACCTTCCAAATCTCCTACCATAATTTCCAAACCTTATCATGATTTTCAAATAACGACTTGCAAGAAGCATGGAAGGTTGCGCATGGAATATGAAAATTCCATGTTTAATTCATGCTTGTTGGTGAAATTTTTAAAATAAATTTTGACAAAAATATTTTATGATTTCATCCTTAGCAATATCTATTTTTAATGTTTTTCTATTAATTCATGCTTACAAAGCATTCATAGAATTTTATTTACATTAATTTCATCCGATCAAATATTTCTTAAGTTTATCTCTTTTACTTTTTTTTAAAAATATTGCTTCGGCAAAAAGAAATAAAGTAAATTGAAATAGCTCAATAATTAGCTCTTCTCCATGCATTTAATAAGGTACATGGACAAACTGAATTAATGACTTTCCATGCACTTACTAATAAAGATTGAATTGACTGATGCATGGACGACCTCTTACCTATTAGAGTTGGGATCACTGCGATTCTTCTTGTAAATCGTGGTGTGCGTTTTAACAAATGATTGTAACTTTTATAAATATATCATACGGTATTAAATTTGTATGAAACAAATTTTGTAGTTCATTTTAAATCCTAAACAACCCATTTTCGAAACTTTTTGATTTTTTTGAATTTTTGAATTTTAAAAATTCAAAAAATTCAAAAAAATCGTAAAAATTGAAAAAAAAATGAAAAAGTTTCAAAAATGGGTTCGTTATGATTTTAGATGAACTACAAAATTTATTTCATAAAAATTGGATACCGTATGACATATTTATAGAAGTTACAATCTGTTTTCAGGTGAAAATGCACACCGTGCATTTACAGTAGCAACTGCAGGGGATCCCAATTGCTTAGAGGTAGTAATATCTAACCATAACTCCTAGATCAAATCATATCAATGGTCAAAAACAATCTACATGTATGCTAATAATCTCTTTAAATGAATATCTAATTTGAATTCTCTTGGTTAACTTTAAACAATATAGTGTTTCCCTGTGCCATCTCATTAATTATGTACTCCTTATAGCGGTTCCCTTTATCTTTTCATAATAAAATAATAAGTAAAGCACACCAAGCAATTATTTCTTGCGATGTAGTCGAGGCGGATGTCTATCTACTCACGTACATAGCTTGTAACATTGATCACAGTGTGACATCTTAATAAAATTATTAGTTGTCCCAAGTGTTTTTAAAAGGGATAAAATATAAGGAAAAATTTGGTTTTATTATTTGTGTAGATAAAACCTACTATAGCTATTATTCTATGATCTGATAGGCTATTTTATGCACAAACCTTGCTTACAAATGGGATGGGGCAGTGTCAACACGTGCCCTACGTACCCAAATATATGTCTTACCTTTTCCTATTTTTTAGGCAACCCGCAAATTTGGATTAAGCCCAAATTAAAAGGTCTTATTTGGAAGGTATCTCGCATGAAATAATAAGAAATAATTTTCCAAAAAACCCCAAAAATTAGGGAGTCTTCCAGAAAATTTAATATATGTATTACCCAAGTTTAAGCTGAAATATTGAAGGGGAAGTCGGATTCCCAATTTGGCAAGCCCCGAATTCTACTCCGAGTCAGATTTATCTATTTCATCCTAGCCGAATCCATCCCTCCCCAGCACTATATAAACCCCCCATGACCATCCCTTCATGAGCACAACTCGTGGAGCCTCATGGTTGGAACCCTAGCCACCAAACGCTAGCCTCCCGAACACCTTTTGGGTTATTTCTCTCTGTGCCAAATCCAAATCCTGGATTAGATGCCACCATGTTGTAGTGCTCGTCGAGATGGTCAAGATAGACATATGGATCGCCTATTTTGGCCAAGAATTGAGCAAGATACAAGCTACCGAAGTTTCTCCCTACTCTCCGCCCTCCGCCACTGCCAACATCGCCGTCGGCGAACCTCGTCCGCACGCCACGCTAGCCAACCACGCAGCGCCACGCGTCCCCCACCGCTGTTGCCCCCTCCATGTGAGCGCGCTGGCCCCGCGCCTCGCACCAACCAACCAGCGCCACGCGTCCCGCCGTCTCGTTCCCGCGCCCGTGCCACGCGCAGCTGCCCTATCCCAGGGCGACTCGCGTCCCATGGGGCCCACTTCCGTAGCCACCGTCACAACTCCTCGCACCGCGCACCGCTCCACCCCACGTCACTGACATGCGGGCCCAGCCAAGACTTGGGCCCCACATGTCGGTCACAGACTGCCATAGCTGATGTTGCCCAACCCGTTACCACCACGCGTCAGCACCGCATTTGCCGTCGCCGCTGCCAGCCGGGGCGCACCACGCTGGGCCACTTGGGCCATTGCCATGCGAGAGAGAGGAGTGGGCCAAATGCTGGGTTGGAGCCCACTGGGAGTTTAATTCCTCTAATATTTTTCTGAGAATTTCTATTTATTCTTAAACTTCCCGGAATTGTTTAGAGAGTTCCCGAGCTCTGATTCAGGTGATTCCAGAGCCATTAATTCGCAAATATTTTCTAGGATTTTTAATATATTTTTATTATTATATTTTCATTGCTTGGGTCTACTATTTATTTTGGTTTTCTTGATCTAGGTGTAGACGAAGTGTTTTTCTATACCGCGAGGTTGTTGCCGGGAATCTCTGTAGGAGAACGTCAAGTTCCGACTTTTTCAAAGGCAAGCAATAGTTTGCATATTCCTATCCCATATTTTACAATTCCACTTTATGCCTTTATGTTTATAATTGCTATTCTTACATACATATTAGACTAGTGTGTGAGTATCCGACCATGTTAGTATTTCAATATCATGTTGTAGCCTTGATTGATGAACCCCTCTATTTGTTCCTTAGCCTATACTTTGATTAGATGCTAGGTTTGCATTGGTTATTCACTTATTAAAATGAGAAGGCGGAGCCGAGGCTTCGGTGCTTTGATTAAACCCTAATCAACTAAAATCAATATGTGGTTGGTTAAAGGAGACCCGGTCGAGATGGTTTCTGGGTTGTGGCTGTGGCATGGAGGTCTCCTCTTCTAAGGACTCAAGCTTGTGACATGCTAGACCAAACCAAACAGTACAACCACTTGTGCATTTGGCCCTAGCTTAGTACCCTGTGAAACCTATTAACCACTTGCTCGTAGGCTGGCCGGTTATGGTTCGATACTTTTACCCTAGGGTAAGGCTAGCTACTTTGCCTGAGGGGTAGGTTCGTTCTTGAGACCGAATGAATTAAATGGGGAACACCCCTAGGTAGTGTCCAGAAGTAGTAGGCGCCCTACCGCGACGGACACCTGCGGAACCGGGAAACCAAAAGAAAGTGCAGGCAAAGTGGTAAGCGTAGTAAGCTGGAAATGCCTTGTACCGTATCTCCTTCGCCATGAAACCGGGTTTGTGGGGGAACGTGTACACACTCTGCAGAGTTAAAACTATTATGATAGCAGTGTCCACGGTTATGAACAGGACGAGAGGTTTTCATATGTAGTCCCACCTTTTTAATTAAACTTGACTAGTGTGGGCTGTGATTGGCCTGATGCGAGGATGCACCTTCCTTTGATGATTGTTGATAATATCTTGAGATCATGCATTCACTTAATTTAAACTTGGCAACTAAAATTTGTTTAGTAATAGGTTTTGTGTAAAATAACCCTCCTGTCCATCCTTGCCTTTGCATACATTGTTAAGGATCGCTTGCTGGGTAGCCGCGCACTCATTATACTTATCGCGAATAATTTTATTATTTAGGTTACAAGTTGAATCAGTACCAGGAGGGTCCAAACTCAGGTGTGTAGGACTAGCCGCGGTTGTCCGGGTCAATTACTTGGATATCGTCGCTGAAGGCTGTTACTGCTTTGATGTTTTTTTATTCGTTCTTAATATTTGGTAATACCTATCTTATTGTAATAGCATATGATGCTATCTTGAAGTACTCCGTTATTTTAAATAATTACGGAATGCCAGCGATGATAACCAGTGAATTGTCCATCATGAGGTACTAGTCTAGGTCTAATATCAGATCATGGTGTGGATTCCCTGTAGAGACGCAGGGGTTGCGACACACAGTCAGACAAGCCAATTTTGTGACATACTTTTTCTTTCTCCTAAAGCCTAAACGACGAAGGGCAGATAGACGAGAGATGCCTCCTTTCTTTACACGAGGGACTCGATATAAGAAAATTTGTTATGTTTGAGGATATTTTTCTTTTTCCCCGTATGCTTGAGGTAAAGTTTTTGTCTTACAAGGACAATAATTATGTCCTAGAAAAGGGGTATTCTTAAGGGCCAACAAGGTCAGTAGATAATATCGTGGCTCTTTTACTCTTGATTTACATGCTTTAGCAGGCAGGATGGCATTACAAGTTACAGCATAAGATGATGGATCAATATGCCCTCCTGTTTTACTAAAGTAGGGTTACAAGGGGATTACACAGGCGAGGCGAATACATGTTGTCCTTCGATGGGAGCATCTAATGATGCTTATTCTGACACGTGGAGATCCCCACAATACTTCATATCCCCTAGCTTTCTTGGCTCCTATATTGAGCCATTGCTCTCGCTAGAGAACATCGGGCCCTTGCTTCACTTGGGCGTTCCCTCATCAGCCCTTACTTTGCTCGAACGTGCCCTCATCAACCCTTGCTTTGAATCATGCTTGCTCCAGCTTTGCAAGGGGTGGATGGCCGAAGGCTTTATACGTGGATGCCTCTCTTCTAGCCGGACTTGCCCTCGCTCACCATTGCATACAAATGGGTGTATTCACCCTGCAACAACTTGGTACATAACTTGTTAGATTGGAATGTCAAAGTTTAATAGCAATTGTCCTTACTATGATAATACTCCCGTGTACTAGCATACCCTATTGATTATCAGTATGTTACATTAAGTATATCATCCTGTCATGGTAAGGATTAATATATTTCCCTTGTCTTATGATCTTTTTTCCACCGTTTCATTTACAACATGCCACATTTTGACTACTTATATTTTTGTACAGCTGTCACACCTACGTGTGGCTTCGTACGTAGAACTTCCTTGATTACACACCGTTCGTTCCAGATGAGCATGGGTGACGCTTCTTCCTGCATCATGGTGTTTTCCCTTACTTCATTTTCAATTTATTGACAATGAACTTCAGACCGATCTAGTAAGCCATATTGTAATTTATTTTTATTGATATTTACCTCCACTAGTAACCCTGCTATGTTACTATTCATTCATGCACGAAGTTTAGTGCTGATCAACATGGTCATGGTCCCCTCTTATTTTTTAAACCTTATATGTCTAGTTAAGAACTTAATTAACTAAGACTATATATTAGACTAAAAACAAGTAGTTTTGCCATCAGCTCATAGATTTGAAAGTTTAATCTTTAAATTTTTTTTAGACAATCTTTGAATGTTTTTTATTCTCTGTATATGGGCTTATGTTATCTACTATCTATATAAAGCAAAGTTAAACGGAGCCACCACATTAATCCTAAAATTCTAGAAATTTCCAAGTTAATCGAAAATAGTAGAAATTCTCACGTTAATCATAGAAAAAAGAAAAAATCTACATCGTTGAATATGGATATTATTATGTAAATCTAGCAGTCAATATTAACCTCTATAACAAACTACTAAAACTGATCTATATATTAGAGATAAACTCTAAATCTAATCTGATATATTATCTATATCTTAACACAAACTATATAAAGTTACGAGTCTTATAACCAATTTGATTGGAAAGTCCAATGTCAAAAAGAAGGGGATTCATTAGCTCGCTATTTAATACTAATGGGTGAAATGAGGGAATCTATCAAAATTATTCAACAGGCTGTAGAGAAAATTCCTGGAGGTCCTTATGAGAATTTAGAAGTCCGACGCTTTAAGAAAGCAAAGAATTCCGCTGAATGGAATGATTTTGAATATCGATTTCTTGGTAAAAAAACCTTCACCCAATTTTGAATTGTCAAAGCAAGAGCTTTATGTAAGAATGGAGGCTTCGAAAGGTGATCTTATATATTATCTATATCTTAACACAAACTATATAAAGCAGAGTTAAACGAAGCCACCACATTAATCCTAAAATCCTATAAATTTCCACGTTAATCGAAAATAGTAGAAATTCTCACGTTAATCATAGAAAAAAGAAAAATCTGCATCGTTGAATATGGATATTATTATGTAAATCTAGCGGTCAATATTAACCTCTATAACAAACTATTGAAGGTGATCTATATATTAGAGATAACTCTAAATCTAATCTGATATATTATCTATATCTTAACACAAATCTAGCCACGTAAACGCAGGGTCACCTTGCTCGTTTTTTATTGAAGTTATGGCCGCACTTAATTATCGTTGGACCTCTGCCACTGTTACTATTAATTAAACTTTTGAGAATTTATTTATACTTGTCGTGCTCTTTTAACTTTTCTGAATCATTTTTTATTGGGATGACGTTCTGCGCAGACTGCGCTGTACGTGAGGTGCTACAGTTTTATTATTATTCAGTAAAAGCGCTTGAATTGAAGGGCTATGCATTCAACATTTCAACCAGGCCACCGGCCCACAGCCTCGAAGTTTCAAGCGTTGCAGCAAAAATGGTCGTTGCTGACACTTTCATGCCCTGATGCCCAGTATCGGAGCAGAGATGGCCCAAAATTGTGTATTGGACTTGTCCTTTTTTTTATATATAAATATTGGACTTGTCCATTTGATGGTCTGCTGTGAGGTAGCCATCTAATTTGGATATCTCCTATAGCCCTATTTGGGCAAATTGAGGGTCTCTAAAAGCAGGTCTGAACTTCTGTTTTCACTGAACAGTGAATAAGCATAATTCATTAGCATATCTACCATGTCATATCGCTGCAGCATAATTTGGTAGATTGAAATTAATATAAAATAAGTACCTTTCGTTCCATTTATATTCTGAAAGATATGAGGAGACTTAATTCGAATCGGACGATAGATCTAAGCCAAAAGATTAAACATCACTAGGAACATCGTCAAAATATCAACGAAACATTTTCAAAGTACTAGTAAACATTTTTTAATGTTTTAAACACAAATTTTAATAATTATTTAAAGATATTTCTGCTCATATATATTTTTTACCGATGCTTTATATCCACATTAAAAATGTTTATTAGAAAAATGAAGATGTTTCACTACATCGAACAAATGTTTCATCGGTTATTTTAAAAATATGTTAACTCATACGAGCAAATGTTTTATATAGTAAAAAATATTTTAGCAGTTATTCAAAAATGTTTCGACTCATACAAAGCCTAAGAGTATGTTTCACGAGAGTAAACAAAATATTTTAAATATTTTTTCTATTATAGAAGGAAACGGAAAATGTTTTAAAGCAAAAAAAGATGTTTCAACCCATCTAAATAATACTTAACCAGGTAAATGGAAAATATTATAGAGCAGAAACCAAGATGTTTAAACCCACCAAAACATATATTTCACAAGAGTAAAATACATGTTCATATATCTATTAATGATGCCTCATAAATAATGTTTTAAGACAAATTCAACGATTTATCTTTCCTATTTAAATCCTTCTAATGGAGTGCATGATTACTGGGTGCACCATTACTGCTATGCAATTGTTGCACCTCAAGTTGACTCACCATTGTGTTCGTCGCTGTCGACGGTTGGGATATTGACCCAAGTCAACCAAGGTTCTTCAAGGAGGAGATAGGAGACACGCCGAACAACCACGAACAGCAACGAAAAGGAGACAGGGGTTTTTATCCTGGTTCAGGCCTCTCGGGAGAGATAATAGCCCTACGTCCAGCCTTTCTTATATATCAGAGATGAATACAAGAGATGGCTCGACGAGACGAACAAGTCTCGGTGAGATTATGGGTGTCTGGCGAAGATCGGTGTCTAGCGAGATACAAAAAGCGGATCAAGTCCCCTCTACACGCCGTAGGGGCCTTGTTTATATAGTGCAGAGCAAACCGACCTACCGAGGGAATATCGGGCCGGGCTAACTACGAGATCGTAACGAACTCATACATGCTAAATATGACCTACGGTAGATAAGGTAAGCTCCTAATCTTGGGGATCACGACTCCTAGTCCAATCCGGGAAACCACGTCCGGGTCTTCACGTAGCCGTGCAGAACTCTGTTCGAGTCGGACTCAAACAGGAATCCTAGGCCATTACGCACCGTGCCGACCATGAAGGCTGTTGGCGGGATGCACATGGGCTGATAGAACCTTCAAGGAGCCGGGCCTGGTAGGTCGTTCGATTGGGCCGTCAGGGAGTGGGCCATGGCAATGGGCCGTGATCTAATCCCCGACAGCTAGCCCCCGAGACTCAAGTGGAAGGACTCACTAGAGTGGGGTCGTCCTCTTGAGACTCAAAGTCACGAAGAGGGTATTTTTCCTGCTACAAAGGCATGTAACAGGCGACCGAACAGGTTATGGTTCAACCGAACAAGACTTGTTCGGGACCGAATAAACCGATCGAGGCTTAGAAACAACTCTGCTGCGTCGAGCGAGGAACGACATCTGTCCGAAAGCGAGCACTCACTCCTTTCAGCAGAACCTTTGGAAAAAATAGCCGTTAGCGGAACTCCAACGGTAACTTCCTATCGCCGCTAGATGAAAACAAAGCACCGTTTTACCTAGCCGTTGTGGTAAAAACTAGCCGTTCTGGGACAAAACCGTTGCAGAGCTGCTTATACGGGACTATAAAAGCATCCAAGCCGCCCGCGGCCAGCTACTTCTGCTCTCACGCCTTTCCTCTCTAAGCCATAGCTCCAACCACGCTCAACATCAAGCACCCAAACTCCATCCCCGACCCTGCTCGTCCAGCCCTGGGAATCGCTATGGCCAAATTCACAGGCACTAGCTTGACCGAGGAGGATCTTAGGATCTGGGAGGAGGAGGGCCACATCGACACCGGTAGCTGGAGGTCGCCGGAGAGGAGGATACTCCGAGCCGCCGAGGAGAGTTCGTCGACTTGAGCAGCTTGCCTTGCTCGGTTGAGGTCTCCCGAGAGCGACTTCGTCGAGGCCTTCTTGAACATCAGCGGATTGGAGGTGGCAAACCTCAATCCGAACTCCATCCTCCAGATGGCTGTCTTCGCACACCTGTGCGAGGGCTATCTGGGCATCGATCCACCGGTGGGGCTGTTCCTCCACTACTACACAGTGACGAGGAGCAGCTCGGCCGCTTCAGCACCAGGTGCTACTACCTCAAGCTCCGGCCACCACGCCGACGACACAGACCCTCGCCCACCGCTGCTCGACTCGATGGGCGCGTGGTGGGTGAGGTGGTTCTACAGCAAGCGGAGCGGCGACAGCAAACTCGTCTTCACCGGAAAGGCGCCGGCAAAGGGAACTCCAATGCCTCGGCCGGAGATGTCCGCCGAGGATTGGTACCTGACAAGAAAAATCGCCTCTCTCGTGAGCCTCGGGCTCACGGGCAGGGAGATTATTCGGGACTTCACAAATGAATGTGCATCTCGTCTGCGGAGGAGGTCCTATCCCTTCTATAAGATAGAGGGATGGGAAGACATTACAAGGGAGAGCACGGGTAAGTGCCTTTAAGACTCAACCTCTTCACAGATTCTTTCCTCCGAACAGGAACTAACAATCCCTTCTGTTCGGGCAGAGAAGCCAACCGACGCATGGGTGACCGAGCGGGTCGACGCCATGCTGAAGGCGGCGAAGAAGGACGGGGAGGTCACCGGCGAGGTGGCGTACACCTGTCCGCGCAACGTGCTCGTCCGCACAGACGAGGTAAATTACTTACTCCCAGTCTGTGTTGCTAGACTTGCAATGTTGTTTAGACTTGCTAGACTCCGCACAGTGGGAGGCTCACTCGACAACGCTACAGAGGACGGTGATCCTTGGAGGGATCGCAGAGGAACTCTCCGGGTCTGAGAAGGAGAAGGTGAAGAAGGGCAAGACCAAGGCGGTTGCAAAGCCCAAGGTGGCGGCCGAGCCGACGCGGAGCTCGCCGCGACACGGCGGCCGCCAGTCGTCGAAGAGACCACCAAGGCGACGAGACCTACCGAAAGCGAACAAAGCGGTAGCCTTGATCGGCCAATGAAAGAGACCAAGCTCCTCCCTCCTCGCCGAGCAAAGCAACGAAGAGGTAAAGAACATGACCCTCTGGCTTAGGCGTTACTCGCAGACTCACCCGGGCCATTTGGCGCGGCTCCAACTGTTGACACGAAAACGTGAACACACGTGCAGAAGCGTCGATTCAGTGATCGCGTCGCAACTCAAACCAAGCGTGCCAATTGATTTGACCTGTAAATCAATAAGGAGAAAATTGTCAGTAATATAGGCCTAATCGGCTTCTCAGATTAGCCAGATCGGGTTATTTGTAATCGGTTCCAAATAATCCGATTAGAAGATCTATCGGCTAATAAACCGATAGAGCGAATAGATTCAATAAGCATTTAAATATAAATCCTGTTTCTTTTGGTATTTTTACTAATATCGGATTAAGCCTTTAAATCGAAATACTAGATCAAACCGAGAAATAGATCGAATAGATTGGTCGCCAAGACAAGATTCAAGTCCAAGACCGAGATATGAACTAGCAAATCGGTTTATCAATTTAAGACCGATTGGTAGCACAATACTAATCGGCAAACATCCGGACATAGCGGACCACTAACAAGAGATACGCAAGATCGATTTAACGAGACAGTCGCATACATCAGATTCAAAGAAAAACACGCAAGACATTTGATAATTGGCATTGCAAGATAAACACATATTGCAGATCGATTAAACCGAGACAGTGCAATATGCGAGAACATGTTAAAGATCGGTAACTCCCGAGGCAGTCTAACATGGTTTGTATACATGAGATCAAATTGATACAGCCATGCACACGGGTTACAAGGAGAGAATCGATTATCCCATCGAGATAGCTCTACCTGCGTTTGAAGCCTCTCGACGAAGTCGATCGGGTTCGGAAAAGGGTTTTGTGTTTGTTGTAGATTGAATCCTTTTCTATGAAGCCCTAAAACCCTATTTATAGTGTTTACAAAGCCGATACCGATACGACCTTAATCCGATCGTATTCCTTCCAAAGTCTTCATCGTTTTCTGAATATGTATTCTTTCTTCTTCGATAAAGCCCAATTCCGATTTGGCCCAATAATTCCAACATATTCGGCCTTCTCTGAATATCCGATTTTCTGCCAAATTTGGGTGTCAACATATGCCCCTAAGTTTGGCAATGAGCTCTTCTCATTAGCTAAACTTTCAAGTGGAAATCGGATTTGTCACATTTTCCTCACGATGCTTTGTCTGCGGCCCATTTGGAGAACACGTGTCACCAATGACTATATGGGCGAAATAAGATCCGCCGAAATGCGCGGTAAAACCCTAGTTTTACCAAATGCTAGGTAAAACCCTAGTTTTACCATCGCTATAAATAGACGCCCATTCACCGTCACTTTCACACTTCCCTACTCGCGCGCCGCTCGCGATCGGAAATTCTCGGTGCTCTCGGCGGTCGGTAGCGATAAACTCCTCCAACTTTCCATCGGCATCATGTCTCGTAATCGATTCAATGCTCGATTCAAGCTTTGTACTCTTTGGGGCCAATAGGAGATCGGGATCCATCGATTTCATATTCCATTCCGTGGCGGACTCCCTTATTTGCCGATAAGCTTAGTGTCAACAGTTGGAAATCGACATTTAGGTCTTGGCCTAGCTCGATTAAAGGATATAAGGATTGGCTGATTCGGGTTTTTCGCCAAAAACAAGAGCAATGGGACGAATTAGGGATTACCGATGCCATCCTTCTCTCCTTATTTCCGCCACCAGCAGACGAACCGCTTATGGCAAGATCGGCCTATTTACGTGTGACACCGCAAATGCTTTTCTCTTCCCAACCGGATCCATTAGTCCTACACTTCTAGATGTAGCGATGCTAACGGTCTAAGTCCCGATGGCGAAATGCTATCGGCTTTTGATCCGACCGCCACATCAAATCGGTCCCCGAGAAAACTTCTACCGGCAACGATACATCAAGACTCACCGTAAAACCGTGACGAGAAGGTGAAGAGCACATTGCCTTTCTAAACATGTGGCTCGATCGGTTTTTCTTTTGCGGGCAATCTCGAGCCCTAGTAAGGTTTACCAAGGAATAGCGTAAGCATTGGCATCGGGCCAAAATTAGCAATCAAGAATACCGCTAGGAGCCACCTACGTGATGATGCACGAGATCAGGGAAGGTCTCTGCTCAAAGAAAGCCGATTATTCAGTCGGTAACTTAGGCGGTCCTTTCTGATTTGTCGGAATGTTCTTGAAACTCCACATATACAACTCTCTCGGAGAACTGGATTTTAGCTTAGAATTTCCGAATGAGGAAAACTCCGACAATAGCGAACGTCCCTGCAGATCATATGGCGAGATGATATCAATGAACTGCAGCAGGAAACGTTTGAACGGATATGACCTCTTGCATTCCATGGTCGCACTCTATACCATGTCTGAATCGGAATACGGGGCCGAGCAGTTCAACCCGTACACTGAACTAGACAGGTACCCAATCCCTTCATTTTTCCGATTCTCCAGTACACTACAGTGATCTAAGCCTTATTAGCTTTCAAAGAATTCATCTCTCCGAGTATTTTCTTCGCCATACTGAGTACCGTAACCCATCCAAGAAGCCCTCATATGAATTTTACCATCCAAAGAAGGGTAGCTCGGTAGTTTAACCTTGGGCAAGAAATTCCTGATCTCTTTATATACCGTCAGCTGAACGCCAGAGATGAGTTGAACCCTCAATCAGCTTATGGCATTTTGTCTGCTGCTCAATTGGACTTCGAGATGCCATCGGAATTCATTATGTGGGCCAGTACCTCATCGGCATTTGATAACTGGTGGGAAGTCGTCGCCAAAGATATTTATGCGACAAAGGGTGGGGCTGCAACCTTAATCGAACGCGTCACCGGCCAGAAGGAAACTTGCAGACCCAATTGGCCAAAGATTGCCAGTATGGCCGAGCCTTCATCAGCATCGGAAATAAGTAGCAGTGATGATTCCAGCTCTTCCGATCCTGATGACGAAAAAGAAGAAAATTCTTCCGAATCTGGACCTTCATCGTCGGATTCATACAGCGAAAGAACAGAATCCCAAAATCATGCGTCTCCTTCTAACCGCGAGGTCATTAACTGCATCGCTTACCAACTCACACTAGCATTTTTCCGACACTAACTCACACTTTGCTTTCTTCCAGAGGAGATAAACGCCGAGGGCCAAGGTCATTGGAGAGGCAATGGTCAACTCCGCTGATGCCCAAGTCTCGCATCGGATTTCGCACAAGGGCCTCCACTCCATTAAGAAAAGAGGTAAGATTGGCTTATCATTTATAATTCTTGCAGATATCCGATTCTGAATTCTTCAATTAACAGGGAGATCCGAGGGCGAGGGTGGTCAGAAGAAGAAACTGGCCGGCAAGAAACCAAGGTCCCAAAAGGTGCGTAGTCCCGATAGCACCGAGTCGGTACGCGATACAGTAAGCACTTGATTCCTCAAATTTTTGCATCTTTTAGACGGCTTCTCTTATCAAAATACCGATTTTCAGGACACTTCCCCCATTTCCAAAAAGAAAGTTGGAACCCAGCTCATGCCAAAGATCGCAGACACCACCGGCCTTCAACCCCAAAGATGTAATCGGTTTCTCCTCACATCTCTTTGGCAATACTCACTTTAAAATACCGATTTTTATAACATCGATTTCTTCTTCAAGATATGTTCCAACCTCGAACCCGCCAGTGACATGCTATCCACGCAGTCATCGACACGACGGCAAGAAAGACGACGAGCTCAACTTCGACCCGCCCAAAGATGGATCGCTCGATGACGAGCTTGACTTCTGTCTTCGCCGATTCGTTCGTCGTCACCCCGATTGCTATCATCGATTCTCCGCCTCGACCGCCCAAGAAAAATAGTCTTTCTCGCACGCCTGGGAAAACTCAAGCAAATGTGGGAATTGATCAACAACGAATCGGCTTTCCGCCAATCCTCCCGCCATCCGGAAATAGCCGATTCCATCAAGGAGATCCTCCCGAGCAAGTTGTCGCAGCCCATCGAAAAACGCTATCTCTTTCGTGCCGAAGTCTGATTTTGACGCAAAGATTAGATCGGCTTCATCAACGAAGTGTTAAAGGACGCAGGTTTAGCTAAAAGGATTAATCCAGACGCCAACGCCGTAATGACAAGCTTCTCCAATCTGAAGCGTGAGGCCGAATCGGCAAAGATTGTCGCTTCCAAGGCGCTTTCAAGGGTTAAATCCTTGAACTAGACCTTGAGAAAGCAAAGAAAGCCAAGCATTCGCCCGCCGGATTTCAAGAAACTAAGTCAAGAACCAAAGAGCAATACAACGTGGTGAAGTCCTCGCGGCTTAGCGGTCTTTGGAGGCGAAGAAGAAAATACCAACCATCCCCGGATCTGCCAAGAGGACACCAAGATCATCAATCGGATTCGGATACCATTACTAGCCACCGCAGCCTATTCATGAATTTCATGGTCGATTGGCCTACGAGCCAAATATTCAAACATTATGTATGGATCGATTTGTACCGATCGGAAAACAATGCTTTACTCGCTCATTGGGCGAAAACAATCGAGGCCTCGCTTGCCTTTGTAATAACTTTATTTTATGCATCGTTTTCATTCTATGTCTCTAGGCGATTCACTTAGAATCGGCTTTTATTCAACAAAGAATGAGCAAAGTTGCATAATAATTAGATCTCAGAGTCGATTCATATAATCGACTTTTGCTCCACCGCAACGCTTCGAGTCAACCTTTAATAAGTCGAATACACTATAGGCGATTCTCCTGAATCGCCTTTCACCCAACAACAACGCTTGGTTAAAATTGACCTCTAGGCGATTCATGTAGAATCGGCTTTTAGCAAACATCTACTCAAGCTCCAACCCAAACACTAGGATAATACTTCTTTAGATATTTGGCATTAAGGGCTTTACCAAAACTTCTCCTTCAAGCGCTTTCAAAATATAGGCGCTTCGTGAATGATCCGATTGATTCTCGAACGGTCCTTCCCAATTTGGCGACCATTTTCCGTATTTAGGATCCCTTGAACCAATCGGTAAAAACTTTTCCATACTAGTTCTCCCATTTCAAAAGCTTTCGCACAACCTTCTTGTTATAATGTCGAGCCACTCTTTGTTTGTCTCGCTCCATATGCTCTAAAGCTCTTAACCGAATTGCTATCATATCATCCAAATTTTGTCCACCATCGATTTTTATAATCATCGGCTTTTACATTGTTCTCGTTCTTCAACCTCGTGGATCCGACGATAGCTTCAACCGCGTAATGCCTTCTTGACCATACACCAACTCATATGGCGAGACCTTCAGAGCTCCATGTTTAGCAATCCGACACGCCCATAGTGCATCTCGCCAAAGTATTGTGCCAACCACGCGCCTTTCATCGATTTTTCGCTTGATCGCTTTTATAGCACTTTTATTTGAAGACTCACTTGGCCGTTAGCTTGAGCATAATATGGCTAAGAATTGATCGCTAGATCCCTGTGTTTCGCATAATCTTGGAATGCTTCGACATAAATACCGATCCTCGATCCAGAGTGATCGCTTGAGGAATACCGAATCGGTAAATTATATGCTCTCTGACAAAATCGATCGCTTCAGTAGCAGTTACCTTCCTCAATGGTACAGCTTCGACCCATTTGGTAAAATAATCTGTTGCTACCAAAATATACCGATGCCCCTTGGACGAGGACGGAAATATCTCACCGATCATATCAATTCCCCATCCTCTGAAAGGCCACGGTTTTACGATCGGATGTAACATTGATGCAAAGCATGCTGAATATTTCCAAACTTCGACAATCTTGGCAACCTTTGTAATATTTGAAACAATCTTCCACCATAGTTGGCCAAAATACCCCACACGCTTCAAAGATCCATCTCATCTTATGTGTGATTGATGCGTCCCGCACAATCCTTCATGAACTTCTCCGATTGCTATCTTAGCGCCTTCCTCATTCAGCATCTAAGCAACAATCCATCAAAACTCCGATAGTATAATCAGTCACTAATCAGAACATACCTTTGAGCCCTTCTTTTCAGCTTCCTATCGGCTTTTCCCTGGGGATCTTTCAAATAACCAATAATTTCTGCCTGCCATCCTATCGGAACTGGATTTTCAATCGAAACAATCTCCAACTCCATGATTGGTAATTTATAGCATCTTGAGCTAAATCATTGGCTCACAATTACACCCTCGGAACATGGTGAATTGTAAACATAACGAAATACTTGGCCAAATCGAGGCCCTTTCCGACATTCTCAAGATATTCACGTGGCAATCATATTTACCGATCATCCGAAAACTACCAACCGTGAATCTCCAAATACTTCCACAAATGATAGCACCACCGGATCAACCACTCCAATCCATGAATCAAAGCCTAATACTCAACTTGATTGTTGGTCAACCCAAAATCCATGGTGACGCCAAATCGGTAAGGAACACCACCAGGAGAGACAATAAAAATACCGATTCCACATCCTCTTTCACAAACTGATCCATCAAAGAACATTACCCATGGCAATAAAACTGACAGATTAACACTCTGATGATGTGCAATGAAATCGGCTAACACCTGCCCCTTGACGGCTTTCGGAGATTCATACGTCAAATCGAATTCTACGAGCGTAAATGCCCATTTACCGAAGTCGTCTTTGATAATTGGAGCATTGAGCATGTACTTGACGACATCGGTTTGACAAACAACTTTACATTCAGCACCCACCAAATAATGTCTCAGTTTAGTGCAAGCAAAGTACAAGCAAAGACAATACCTTTCTACCACCGTATATCGGGTTTCCGGATCCAATAACTTTCTGCTCAAATAAAAGATTGCGGTTCTTTTCCATCCACTTCCGGACCAACACCGCCCTAGTGTTTTTTCCGACAATCGATAAATAGAGCTTAAATGGCAAGCCGCCTTTCGAGCTACCGAATCAAGGGGCTCGCCAAGTAACCTTTGATATCATCAAATGCCTTCGCTGTTCCGCCCCCCAAATGTACTTATCGAATCTTTTAGCTTGAGCAATGTGAAAATGGAATAATTCTTTCCGATAAATTTGAAATAAATCTCCTCAAATAATTAATTTTACCGATCGCTCTTGTAAACGAACCTTTGAATCCGGAGGCTTGGTGTTTAGGATTGCCTTTACTCGATCAGGTGAACTTCAATCCTCTCTCGATGCACCATAAATCCTAGGAACTTGCCTACCGATACCCCAAAAGCACACTTCTTTGGATTCATCTTCATGCCATATTTCCTAAACCGATCTAACACGGTTATAACATCACCAAGTGTTGTTCCTCCTCCCGATTTAACTACTACATCATCGATATAAATCTCAACAAGTTTACCGATTAAATCGTGGCAAATCAGATTCATCCTCTCTCGATATGTAGCCCCAAAGATCGATCAGCCCAAAAGTCATTACGACCCATTCAAACAAGCCGATAGAACCAGTGGCATCCGAACGCAGCTTTGCTCACATCTCCTTCGCCATAAATATCCGATTGTAACTCGCATTGCCATCTAGGAAACTAATAATCCGACATCGGAGGCAAGATCAATCAAACGATCGGCAATCGGCATTGGGTATTCGTCCTTATATCGTTGCTTTGTTCAAATCTCTAAGTCGATGCACACCAATTTTATCGTAATCCTTTTTCCCCATCGCACAATGTTGGAAATCCAATCGGCATATTTGCACGGCGAATAAACTTTATGTCCAACAATCTTTGAATTTCGCCTTTACTTGATCATAAATCTTCCAACCGATCTTCCTTGGTGATTGCTTTTATCGTCAAATCCGTGTTTCATCTTAATCCTATGTTCAACTATAGATCGGTCTAAACCAGCATCTCATGATATTCCTGTGCAAAACAATCAACCCGATCCTTGAGTATCCGAATAAGCCGATCTTTATATTCCCGCTGCAACTGCCATCGATGTAAGTGGGCCTCTCTTTGCCATCGATCCTATATCGACTTTTCAAGTTCATCACCGATATAAATCTCGCCCATCTTATACTCTACTTCCTCTAGTGCCGCGGTTCCCATAAAAACCCTCATGTCCTTGAGTCATCGACCACGCTTCCAACGCCGTTGGCTTGAAGCCGCCTTGCTAAACCGAGAAAATCGCAAACGCCTAGAGGTTTTCCGATAACGCCTAAATTATCATGTATTTCGCGCAATCGCTTCGCCGCCGTGACTCTCCTTTGACCACTTCTATTTGTTCGCCAATCCATCGGATCAAAAGTCGATGCAACGTTGACGGTATGCGCAGCTTGGCGGTATCCGCCTCTTCCCAAAGAGCACATTGTAATTTCCTTCCTTCGATTACAAAAAGGCCGCTGGATTGTCTTACTCCCAACAATCAATTCCACGACCAAAGACCCTTTGGCCTCGGTCGGGTTTCCGCTGAAGTCACTTAACACCATATTTGTTTTGACTAAATCCTCCGTGGATTTACCGATTTTGCGGCACACAGAATATGGCATCAAATTAACCGTTGCACCACTGTCCACCATCATCCTCGAAATCGGTTTTCCATTCATGTATCCCATTATAAATAGTGGCTTCAAATGCAATCGGAATTCTCTCGTTTCTTAAAATAGCATCTTCTGCGCCAACCACCACTCCGCAGCTTCTTCCTCAGAATCGCACATGAATTCTTCGAGGCGGATACAAACCATATTAGTGCCAAAAGATGCCTCATCAGAATCCTTTTCAATGATAACAGCCGATCTCAACTTTGGCCTCCATTCCTGCTTGCCCCTAGCTGGTTTCATCGGCTTTACTTGCTCCAAGAGAGCATCTCTAAACTTCTCGGCTTCGCCTCTCGCTTCAACAGGCCTCATCCGCCGCAGACGCCGCTTTTGGGATTTAGTGATCCCTTCGGCACCATCTTGGCAACGGTACCTTGGGAGGCCGATGCACATTAGTTTCTCTATCTATCGGCTTTTCCTCGACCTCTTTGCTTGGAAACACAAGTCGATCTTTTACCGATACTCGCTTGGGTGGAACAAAGGCGTGGTTCATCTGACAGCTTCTCCAAAGTAGGTAATGACATCCTTTCCTCCCAAAGAATACCGGAAAAGGGCACTCCCAATGCTCCTCTCCCAATATTGGTCTTCAATTTCCATGGACCGATTCAGAATATCTACTTTGTCACCCTCGCGAGGAGCCTCTTTAGCCATCCGATCATATTTCTTCATCAATTGATCAAAGGTCGGCTTTGGCTTTGGCTTAACGATCGGACTATTATCCCGCCGCTTCTTCACCTCGCGCCATTCTCCGCTTCTTATGGCGCTCACGGTTCGATGGTCGAAATTGTAATTCCGCTTTTCCTCCACCACGATCCTCTTGGGTCCAACGAGTACCTTAAACCGATTTGAACTCTCGGTTCATCGGCTTTCCTCTTAGCATCTACCATCCCAACAACCGATTGAAACGGTTCTGCTTCGATCCGCGGATTTTACCCCGTATCGCAATTGTCCGCTTTCGACCGCTTTTGTACAATTTGTTTAAACACGCTGCACTCGCTGGTAGCGTCATGCAGTAGGAATTGTGCCACTTGCAGATTTGCGCTTTTTTAGTTCCTCGAGTGGTGGAATAACGTGTCCTCGCTTGAGCCGAATCTGCTTTTCCTCGCAACAAATGATCGAAAATCCGATCACACTTGGAGGTATCAAAGAATACTTGCCCTTCTCGACTCTTCGCTTAATCCACCCTAACTCGAATTCCTTCTTGTTAGTTACCCACTCGGCAACATAAGCATCGACCTCATCAAGATCGTAGTCGCCGGAACTTTCTCAGATCTTCTGCCTCAACAATATTGATGCTTTATCTTTGCTCCTTCTTGTCGTTGTTATTGTTCCGATAATCCTTCCGCCGGGTAGGAGTTATCTGAAAATCGGCTTTCATAAAGCGCGATCTTATGGGCCGATGGGATATGTCCGCAAACTCTTAGTTACCCACCTTTTTCTCGATTAACGGTAGTAGGCCCTTGAAAGCCAATTCCGCCAACTCGTTGTCGGGCAAAGGAAAGGCTATAGCACCGATTCTCACCTCTACGAACCGGCGTAAGTAATCATTTACCGATTCACCAAATTTCGCTTGATCATCATGATATCGGTAATTCTCGCCTCATTTTCTCCTAATAAAAGTATTCATGGAATTTCTTCTCCAGATCCGCCATGAGGTGACACCGTTAGGAGGAAGCGATGTAAACCAATTGAAAGCCGATCCCGATAGCGACAATGGGAATAACCGCATTTGAGAGTATCTTTAGATGCCGCCGCCGACAAAGGCAAGAAACTCGCAATATGCTCGCGTGGAGGTGTGATCGCCCCACTAAACTTGGCATTTGCAAAATCAGAACGCGATATTTATGCGGATACTCTGTTTCTAAAAGCCGATGGATACGGCATAGTGTAATGCGGGCAATCTTAGGCGTGTTGAACCCGCATTGCTTCATCATGTCAGACTAAATTCTGGTCATATCCTCTAGATTCCCATTGAATCCGTGGTTAATCGGTGATATACCGTTCGGGACCGGACTATAGCCTGATTACCCGATAGCATTTGAATCGGAGTTGGGTTGATAGCCACCAGAGGAGCCGACTGAGAAGTTCCTGCATGTGATGCCCCTGGCTGAGCGTAAGTAGGATTCATCCCCGGCGTAAAATTCCGATTCACCTGCGGTGCTCGTCCATCCATGATGAGGTGCAAAGCAAAGATCGGTTCCATCCTCGACGATGCGCCCCAAGACCGATGATTGGTCCAAAGATCGATCGGTAAACTGAATTGTTGATCCGATTCTTATTATTTCGAATAGTCCCCACCAACAAAGGATCTCCAATGGAAGTTTTGGTAATATGGCCGCTACGAGTTTTCCTATAGCCAGTTAACATTCTCTTCTTGTTTTCTTCATGAATTTCCGCGAGCCTATCTTCAATCTCTTTTTCTCGATCCGGCTCGCCATCAAACGCCATCGGTTCAGAACAGCGTGCTTGAGCGCCCGCTTCGCCGCTTCGCATCGGCGCGCGCCATCTCGCCGATTCGATTGTCGTGGTCCCACCGGCGTGCAAAAGTGTGTTGACACGAGAACGTGAACACACGTGCGTAAGCGCCGATTCAGTGATCGCGTCGCAACTCAAACTAAGCGCAAGCAATTGATTTGACTCAGTAAATCAATAAGGAGAAAATTATCAAGAATATAGGCCTAATCGGCTTCTCGATTAGCGGATCAGTTATTTGTAATCGGTTCCAAATAATCCGATAGAAGATCTATCGGCTAATAAACCGATAGAGCTTAATAGATTCAATAAGCATTTAAATATAAATCCTGCTTTTTTTGGTATTTTTACTAATATCAAGATAAGCCTTTAAATCAAATACTAGATCAAACCAGAGAAATAGATCGAATAGATTGGTCGCCCAAGACAAAGATTCAAATCCAAGACCGATATGAACTAGCAAATCGGTTTATCAATTTAAGACCGATTGGTAGCACAATACTAATCGGCAAACATCCGGACATAGCGCACTCTAACAAGAGATACGCAAGATCGATTTAACGAGACAATCGATACATCGATTCAAAGAAAACACGCAAGACATTTGATAATTGGCATTGTAAGATAAACACATATTGCGATCGATTAAACCGAGACAAAGGTAATATGCGAGAACATGTTTAAGATCGGTAACTCCCGAGGCGCCTAACATGGTTTGTATACATGAGATCAAATTGATACAAACCATGCACACGGGTTACAAGGAGAGAATCGATTATCCCATCGAGATAGCTCTACTGCGCTTGAAGCCTCTCGATGAAGTCGATCGGGTTCTAAAAGGGTTTTGTGTTTGTTGTAGATTGAATCCTTTTCTATGAAGCCCTAAAACCCTATTTATAGTGTTTACAAAGTCGATACCGATACGACCTTAATCCGATCGTATTCCTTCCAAAGTCTTCATCGCTTTCAATATGTATTCTTTCTTCTTCGATAAAGCCCAATTCGACGGCCCAATAATTCCAACATATTCGCCTTCTCTGAATATCCGATTTTCGCCAAATTTGGGTGTCAACACCAACAGATCGCCGAGCGAGGAGGCTCGAAGAGGAAGTCGCGCAGAAGGAAAAACTTCTTGCGCCAAGGCGAGAGGAGCGCCACTTACAGGAGCCGAGCTCGCCACGAACACCCAAGGGCCAAGGCGAGAAGCCGCCAAGGAGCCCCGAGGAAGAGGCGGAAGGTTCTGCAAAAGATCAAGATCAAGCCTCTCACGCAGTAATGTAGAAACCCAACTTCAGATCTCCCACCTACCGATCAGATAGACTTAACGATGATCTCTTTTCATCACCGCCCAAGGAGAGATCTCCACGGATGACGTCGAAGAGGCGCTCGAGCGGTCGCTGCTGCCCGAGCATCTGCACGGCGCATCGCGAGCGATGAGGCTAGCGTGCCTCAAGGACAAGTCATGGCATGGAGCTCGCTCGTCGAGTTCGGCGAAGCAGCTCGACGCGCTTAAAAGCGCTGTGGAGCGGCTGGAGACGGAGGAAGCGGTGCGTGGCACCACGGGCAGCGGGGCCAAGACGACGGCTCCGGAAACTGCCGAAGGCGGAACCGAGCAGCCGGTTCGCCAGTATTGTCGCCGGGCAGCTCACCCCGAAGCGACGGATTCTTCTGGCGAAGGGGTGAGGCCCCGGCCGCCAGGGAGCAAGAAGAAGCCCCGAGCAGGTCGCGCAGTCGCCCTGCCCGTGGAGGCAACGGCGCCACCAAAGACAAGGGTTCGCCTCACCCGAGAAGTTCGGGCGAAGAGGAAAAGGAAGAGGAGAGGGCGGAGACGAAGCGCCGCCCATCGCTCCCGCCTCCCGAAAGCAAAGGCCTCCCGCAAGAAGAAGGAGCGATCAAGGCGGCGACGGCAAGAACTCGTCCGTCTCATCCCGCCGAAGGGGCTTCGTGGACGCATGGCTCGAGGACCGCCAAGCCATGGATCAAACGCCGACTTCGGCAAGGTAGGCACCAAGACCAAATCTTGTTCACTTAGCCACATCATCGCAGTAGTTAACTTGTTCTTCCTCTCGTGTCTTCGGGGACACCATGGAGGAGCTCGAGGACGGCGTCACCATCGAGCGGAGCGCCAGATCAAGGCGCCGCCCGGAGCACCTCAGACGAGGGAGTCCGGCGGGCCCTCTCGCACCACCCCAAAGTCGGGCCGGTGGGCGAAGGTAAAGAGGCTCAAAGTCCAATTGGTCAAGAGAGGCGTTCTCGCGAGTCTCCTAGGAGAGGCCGAGGAGCTTCAGCAGAAGCCATTAAGGCGAGCACCGCGAGGAGAAGCCGGGCCGCCAAGTGGCTCGATCCACCGACGCTTCCCAAAGGCGGATCAGCTCATGCAAAGCCAAGAGACTCAAGGCCCAAATCGCCAAGGAAGAGCAGACTTCGCGGGTCTCAAGCAAAATCTCGACCTCGGGCTTCACAGAAGAGATCGAGGAGATGCGCGGATGACGTGAGGGCGATCACCGCAGAGAAAGGGTCAAGGAGCTGGACGAGCAGCTCAAGACGGCCGAAAGCAAGTCACCAGAGCGAGGCTCGAACGATCACCGCAAGGCCAAGACCGAGGAGGTCGAGGCCATCCGGCAGAGCGCGCGCAAGCCAAGCGAGCAAGGAGGAGATCGAACGCCCGAGCCAAGCCCGGAAGGAATCAAGACTCGAGTATAAGTCGGCGCCTCAAGTTAGAAGTTGAGGAGTCAAGGAGCAGCTTGCTCCTAAGTAGCACTGCTGTCAGAATCTTAAAGGGCCTTGTACCAAACTTTTGAGTAATGTAATAGTACTTACCTTTATTCCTGCAAAAAGAGCAAAGAAAAGACAAGAACGAATGTAAACTAAGAGAAAAGCTTAACAAATTAGGAAGTTTAAGAAAACCGAGAGCGCTCGCTTAACTCCCAGCTTCACAGCATCTCGCCGAAACCTGAGTTTATAACCCTAACAGTGCACAAGAGAAAGAGCGACACCCTAGCCCCTTGCACGACGATGCTCGAGAGCCTAAGCTTGCGAACTCGAGCACGCAGAGAGAGAAAGAGCGACACCGCATTTTGCTCGATTCGCTCCGTAGTCCGCTTTCGTTGACGTAAGTTAGGCGCCCAGAGTAACCGAACAAGGAAAGTGCCTCCGCCATGGGCCTTACGAGAGCAAAGCTTTACCAAGTGGTCGCGCCAAGCAAGAAGTGCCTCTGCGGAGGGCTTACGAGAGCAGACTTAGCCGCAAGGTGGAAAGGCCGTGTTACGCAACCCCGAAGTTTAGGAACTTATTGAAACCAGATACGGATAGGGAACAATCCTTAAGATTGCGGAGCCAAGAGTTCGCAAGGCCGGGCAGCCATCAAGTGTTACCAGATAAAAAGAGGTAGTCTTCAAAAGACAAGAAGTGAAAAAGGCGATAGGTCATGAGAATTCACTTAATTATTGGATTGAACTTTACATGGTGCCCGAGAGACTTGGACTAACTAAGGCCAAGTTTACAAAAAGCGCAGGCTAAGAAAATGTAAAAGACCTACACAAAGAACTTACGGTCGGTCGATGTTCCAAGTGTCGGTCACTCTCTCCGCCCTCCATAGCCAGCGGCCCCCCGGCGAAAGGTAAGGAACGATCAGAACGGGCCCTCCCAACGAGGAGTTAACTTGTTGGCATTGGACAAGTTCTCGACACGGTGCAGTAACGAGGTCGCCCGCCTTCAAAGCCCTTGGTCGAACCGACTTGGCAGCGTGTTTTGCCAAGATCTTGCCGGTAGCGCGCCATTCGACTTGTGCCCGGTCGCGTGTGCCTTCGAGGAGATCGAGATCGAGGAGGCGCTTGCTCGCCGTCAACTAAGTTGACCGAGCTCGTCGAGGCGAACCGAGTACGATTTCGGGGCGCGATGGCTTCGCACTATAGACCAGCTTGGAAAGGAGTTTCTCCGGTCGCCTCGCCGTCAGAAAGCGAATCGCCTGTAGGACGGAAGGAACTTCGTCAACCGAGCCTTGTTGTGCTCGGCCGAGAGCAAAGAAATACCCGCCGCTTAATACCCTCGGACTATCTCGTCTGTTAGCTCGCCGATCGCTTCCATTGCTCGTGGATGTGCCACGAGGCGAACAGACCTTGGTACCCGGTACTGCTCGCAGATTCTCGAATAGCTCGCCGAATCGGTACCGTTATCCGTGATCGCTTATGGGGAATCCCAAAGCGCGTGACCACGTTGCTTTTGAAAAGCTTAACGGCCGCTTTGGCGTGAAGAGACGACACGTGCTCGCCTCAATCCACTTTGTAAAAGTGTCTATGGCGACGAAAGGGTGTGTATAGCCCTTGTACTCCTTCGAATGGGCCGAGCGATCCGCACCCCATGTGGAAAAAGGCCAAAGGGGGATTGTTTGGAGCTCTTAGGCGGGCTTGTGTGCCTTCCTGACGTGAAATTAGCAAGCCTTGCACTTAGTCACGATGTCCCGGCATCTTGTAACGCATGGGCCAATAATAGCCCATGCGAAACGCTTTGTCGACCGTAGTTCTCAAGGAGGCGTGGTTGCCTGAGCACCTCGCGTATGTCCCTAAGAAGGAACACACCTCCGCTATGCGAGATGCACTTGAAGAGAACTCCAGAGCACCTTGACGGTAAAGGGTGCCATCCATAAGTTTGTATGGAGCGGCACGCCTTGTAAGCCGGAACGCCGGCTTCGTCGTCGGTGGTCCCATCGCAAGGTACCGACAAATGGCGTTGTCCATCCGCGGCACCGCCGATAACGGAGACAAAGACCACCGCTCGCTGTTCGTCCGGAGACGTGATTGAGGGCTTGTAAAGGTGCTCGACGAGCACCCTGCGAAAGGTGTTCGCGTGAGGATCCAAACTTGATAGCTGGTCGGCCGTAAAGTTGTCCTTCCTTGGCACGAAGAGCACTTCAAGAATCGAAAATGCCGCCCAACTTCCTCACTTCAACCGTATCGCGCCATTGAGTCATCGCAAAGACCGATACTCCTTGTTAACCTAATTGATGACCACCGTGAATCTCCTTCACAGCTAGCCGCTGGACACCAAGCGATTTGCACGCCTAGTCCCGCGAGGAGGGCTCGTACTGCAGCGGCTGTTAGTCGCCGCAGTGTAGTTGGATAGAATATCGGAGTTGCTCTTCTTGAGGAGATGAGAACAAAACCAGCCCCGAAGTTTCCAAAGGCGCGAGCCATCGAAAAACATGGTCCAAGAGGGTTCATCAGTTGCTCGGGAGCTCCTCGATTTGGGCGGCAAGTCCATTCAATGACAAAGTCATTTAGGACTGTGACTTAATCGCAGTCGGGCAAAGAATAATGATCAAACTCGCTAGTTCCATTGCCCACTTAGCTATACGTCCGCTAGATTCCTTGTTCCGTAGGATTTCTCCCAGAGGGAACGTGGTCGGGACCAGATTTGATGCTACCGAAGTAGTGGCGAAGCTTCCGGAGGACATGAGCAAGGCATGAGGAGCTTCGACCTCGAGTAACGCCCTTTAATCCGTGAAGTACCTCGCCACGTAATAGATTGGTCCATGTATGCCTTCCTTTCGACCGCCAAGACCGCGCCACCGCTTGTGGCGGTAACCTAGGTACAAGCAGAGCCGCCGCCATGCCGCTGGGTAGTCAAGACGGAGGATTGACAGTATCGCTCAGATCCTGGAAGGATCTATTGGCTTCTTCCGTCCACTCGAAACCATTGTGCTTGGCGCAGGCCTTAAAGAAGGGCAGCCCGCTGTCGCTTTGACGGAAATAAACCGCTTAGAGCAGCCATCCGCCCAAATGAGGCTCAGACTTCCTTTACGGTAGTTGAGCCCGATATTTTCAATGGCCTCGATTTTTTCGTGGTTGGCGTAAATACCTTGCGAGCCAATAACATAATCGAGCAACATTCCGATCGAACACCAAAGGTACACTTCTCTCGATTTAATTTTATTCGATGCCCGTGAGATTATGAAAAGTCTCGCTGTGTCTTTTACATGATCCGAGCATACTTGTTTTTACAACTATGTCGCCGACATAGACCTCCGTGTTTTTCCATATTTGCTCGAGAAGGTCTTCCCATTGTTACCGAACGTGGCACCAAAGATTGCGCAGACCGAAAGACATGGTCGAGCAGCGTAAAGTGCCGAAGGGGTGATGAAGGCGCCTTTCTTCATCCTCGGGGAGATGCTTATTTGGTGGTAACCGAGTAAGCATCTAAAAACTCAGAGTCTGGCGTCCCGCATCGCATCGACCACCGGTCAATACGAGGCGCTGAAATTGTCCTTAGGACAAGCAGCTGCTCAGATCTGTGTGATCGACACATCCTCCACTTGCCGCCTTTCTTCTTTACAATGACAGGTTGGCTAACCACTCGGTGTGATCAACCTCGCGGATGAACCCAAAGAATGAAAGGCTTGCTGTCGATCTTTGATGATCTCCGCTTGAATTCAAAAGCGACGAAGCTTCCGCGAATGTGCTTTTGTCCCACGACACCAGTTTGTGCTCGACACCTCCCTTGGGACTCGGGCATGTCGATGGCTCCCGGCGAATACATCTCGCATTAGCTCGGAGGAAGGCAATGAGCTCGCTTCCTATTTGGGGTCTAGATTGGCCCCAAGTGAACTGCTTGGAAGTATCATCAGCGACATCGAACTTCCTTGGTTTCTCCCCTGGTCAAGGGAGACCCTAGGGCGTCAGATTTGGTCTCATGAGCCTCAGATCACATGGCGGAAGCTGGTCGATCAGGCACGGATCGCTCATCGCAGATCGTAATGCTTTGTAGTTGCCCTTGACCGTGATCACACCGTTAGGACTCGTATCTTCACGCAATGTTAAGCGTGGGGGACACGCCATAAACTTACCGAGAGATGGCTCGCCCAAGATTGCGCTATACGCCAATGGGAAGTGATCAACTCGTCCGAAGTTGCTTGGGTTGCGAAGGTGACAGCGTGACAACCGCCTAACGGCTTGATGCCTTCTCCGGAACAATTCCGTAGAAGGGCATTATGATTTCCTTCACTTGGAACGAGGAATTTGCATCTCGCCCAAGACTTTAGCGTAAAGCAAGTCCAAAGCGCCCCGCCGTCCACTAAGACACGGCCAACTCGCGCGTTGTCGATGGTCGGGCGACCACCAGATGGGAGCCGCCGAGGCTTGGTCATCCCAAATGGGCAATCCTCCCGAGAGAAGGAGATGGGGACCTCACCCACTTCATCGATTCAGCCGAGGTTTTGCCTTTTCGACGCTAGGACCTCCCGAGCAGCTTCCTTGAGGTCGCGCCGAGAGGTATAAGCCGAGGAGTCGCCAAAATGACGGCGATATGGTTCACTTCTCTCGATATTCATCATCATCTTCCGATCACCATCGCCGGTTTGGCGCCATTCTTACCGCATCACCTTGTTCGGCAGGGTGGGCATTGGGCCCTTGCCGCTGTAAAATCTTCGAGCTTTGCGTTCCCAAAGTTCTACATGGCGTATGTCGTGCCTGTAGAGGTTGGTGGAACTTGCAAAATCGGTCGCCGGACCTTTCTTGCCTTGTCCGCCTCCCCGAAAGCGTGCTTTTTGCCCTTGTAATTATTGTTGGGCTTCTTCGCCCATCCTTGGGAGGAGGTGCGCGATCCATACCGCGACGGTATTGTTCGTGATCACCTTTATTCTTCTTCTTCCGGGACTTCTTGTCACCGTGAACATTGTCACTTGCTTCTTCTTCTTCTCATCCACACCAGTCAAGGGGCGCTTCGCCTTTGTCGAACGCCTTTTTATATCGAACGCCTCGCCGTGTTGGCATAGCGGTCACCGCCTTTGAACAGGTCGTTGGCGGTCCAGTCTCGCTGATCTCGAGATCTGGGTGAGCCGCCGTCGCGACTCCGCTTTTGAAGGCGCGACAATAGATTCATCCGAGATGTTCGGATCGTGTTGCGGATCTTAATGAAACGCTTCACGGTTGCGGAGGGTCTCCCGCTCATCCGGATCATCCGTGCAGATCATCCTCCTTACCTGACGCACGTAATGCTCCGGAAATTAGTGATCGAGCGCCACAAAGCGGGTTCCATGAGCCGATGGAACCCTCCCGCCGATTGAACACCCACGTCCGAGCAAAGACCTCAAGGACAATCGGAGGTAATTAGCCATAACGAAGCTCGTCACCCCCGCCGCCATGATGGCCGAGGTAGATGGAAAGGAATTCTCCGGGTTCGAGTCCCATTGTACCTCTCCATGTGACCGGCTTGAACTTTGAGGGCCACCGACAGCTCAAGCTCGCCGAGAAAGCCCCGCAGCCCAAAGCATATGACCGCCACCTTCCCGGCAGTAACCTAGTCTTGAGAAGACGTTGGTCCTGCGGCGCGGAGGAACTCCCCGCTGAACGGGATGACTCGCCCGAGAAACTCTCTCCCGACAATCCACCACGCCCTTCCTCGTGGTTGCGACGACGCCGCGCTCACGAGGGACCGTCCGCGATCATCGCGCGCACGCTTGCCCCTCGTGGTCGCGATGACTACGAGGACTTGGCGAGCGACGGCGACCACGGTAGCTCGCTCATGGACAAGGATCCTTCGACGGTGACGAAGGTCACGTGATCGATCGTAGCCGTCCAACCATTCCGGCAGCTTTGGTCATACGCCAGAGGAATTGTTGACTTCTCCTAGAGACTTTAGGCCTTCACCACCGTTTCTAGGTTAGAAGCAACGCATCGCCTATGCGGGCGAGGTCGGCCTGGTTGGTAGATCTAATCACCGGTTATGGCCGCGAAGTCGCTCCCGACTCGCTCTAGGGTTCGGGACCCCGAGGCATCCGCGTTTTGCCCGACCGAGTCCGGTTTCGCGGGAACCAATCCGGACAGAGAAGCTTCGCCGGAGACTTGGCGAGGGCACGCGAGGTGGGTCGCGACGCTGTCGCTTGCACCGATCGCGAACCGTGCCATACCGTTGATGGAATCGCCGAGGTTGCGGCGAATGACATCTTGCTTCGCGAAAGCGCCCAACAGCATTCGTCTTGATGCCGAGCGAGTTAATCCGCTCGACCGCGCCCGCCACGCCACGGCCGTGCAGATCCTCGAGGTTGCTACATCGGCCATGTAAATGCGGGGGCTATGCGAAGGTACGCTAGACGGTGTCATCGCCGTGTTCCACAGTGGAATCTACCGACATAGCCTTGAATCGACAAATCTAAACCGTCAGAAAGATCATCGGCCTGTAGTCGCTGCCGATGACGGAGTGCGATCCGAGGCTATCTTCGCCATATAAGCGAGACATCCGCCGGATGCCGAAGTGTTCGAGACCGAATAGATCGATCCGAATCGACAGGATGAGACATCCTGTCCTTCCGAGTCGAGCCCTCGTGAAGTATCTCAGATCGCCGACGGAGTTCGACATGCTCGACCTGCGTGTCCCCACGGACGGCGCCACCGCCGACGGTTGGGATATTGACCCAAGTCAACCAAGGTTCTTCAAAGAGGAGATAGGAGACACGCCGAACAACCACGAACAAAGAACGAACAGAGATGGGGTTTTTATCCTCGTTCAGCCTCTCGGGAGAGATAATAGCCCCACGCCCAAATTTTCTTATATATCGAGATGAATACAAGAGATGGCTCGACGAGACGAACAAGTCTCGGCGAGATTATGGGTGTACAAGCGAAGATCAGGTGTCTAGCAGATACAAAAAGCCAGATCAAGTCCCCTCTACACGCCGTAGGGGCCTTGTTTATATAGTGCAGAGCAAACCGACCTACCGAGGGAATATCGGGCGCTAACTACGAGATCGTGAACTAACTCATACATGCTAAATATGACCTACGGTAGATAAGGTAAGCTCCTAATCTTGGGGATCACGACTCCTAGTCCAATCCGGAAACCACGTCCCCGGTCTTCACGTAGTCAGCGTAACTCGCTCGAGTCGGACTCAAACAGAATCCTAGGCCATTACGCACCGTGCCGACCATGAAGCCGTTTCGGCAGATGCACATGGGCTCGATAGAACCTTCCATGAGCCGGGCCCCGGTAGGTCGCTCGATTGGGCCGTCAGGGAGTGGGCCATGGCAATGGGCCGTGATCTAATCCCCGACAGTCGCCATCATGGACACACCGACGCTCCTCCACAAGCTTTGCTCATCATCAAGTTTGACATCACGAGGCAAAGCTCTGACGCTGCCCCATGAGCTATCTCTCGCCGATTAGGGAGTGGTCACACTCTTAACTTCGTGCTAGTCCAACGTCCACCACATCCAAAAGCAGATGTAGAATGAGAAGGGAGGGCTAGGAGTGTCTAGGCAGATAGAGAAGGAGAAAGAGGAGAGGTGGTGTGGTGAGATAAAGGATAACATGGGGGGCATAAACTATGGGTTGGGGAAATCCTAGATAGTTGGGCATCGAGGCTTGGGGCATCCAATAGAGTGATATTCATCGGACACTCGATCACAGTCAGCATTAAAAAGATATACGTTTTTATTTTGTAGTTTTAAGTGAATTCATTAATAATAGTACTTGTGGAGAAAATACATAATTCCCTCTTAATCACTACGGGTGAATTGAGAAAGAAACCCATATTGACGTGGGAGGCGTGGTGATTTGTTTGGTAGTTCAAACTGTATGTAACAACAATACATTTCACTTGTTATACTAGTTGGATGCACATGCTCCATTTAAAGCACACTTGTTTTGTTTGTGTTGTTCATTTTTTTATTTGTTCTGGTAATTCAAAGTACATGTTCCAACGGTACATTTTACTATTCTATTAGTTCAATGTCACACTTTTTTGTCCTAGAAATTCAAATCATTTGATTTGCTCTAGTTGTTCGATGCGCATGCTTCCATAGTACAATGTCCATTTTCTACTAGTTTGTGTATGTTTCAAACGGAGTGTGTTGAGGAAGAAGTGAATTGTCCGAACAAGCGTCTAATTTTGGAACACTATCGGATCGATGTCCGATAGTTAGTCTCCTCTAACAATTCAACTTCGCAGTAGAAGGCATAAATTTGGTGGTGGGATCTTGCTTGTGTGTAGGATTTTATGGAAGGAGCAGAACTGTAGGACTTTTAACCTAGAGACTGGAGGTGCTGCATGCACGACAGCACGAGAGACTGGCGAGCTTTGAGCGAGCCGGGGCCGGAGCCGGAGCCGGAGCCGGAGACGATATGGCTCGACCAGACTCGGCTTGCTTCCGCCCCCAGCTGCTCACGGGCGAGCCCAGCGCACGCAGCGGCGGATATGTCCTTTTCCGCTGCATGAGCCGCCGCGCGAGTCGCCCAATCCGCGGCGGCGCGTAGGACGGCAGGAGGCCTGTCCTGTCTTGCTCCCATCATCGTGCCGCCGAGCAGTAGGGGACTAGGAGTGTGATCTTTGTCCTTCACGATGCTTTGCTCGTCCCGCGGCCGCGCAAGTCGCAACGCAAGGATTGTCCGATACTCCGATGTCCAGACTCCAAAATGTAGTCTCTCTCTAGATCCACGGGTTTTGATGCTGCGCGAGACAAGATGGCAGTTGCAAACTTGCAATCCCGTGAGCGAAGATGTCCTGACCTGCATATACGCAGGCTAAGCTACGTACGTCCCACGAGCGAAACATGCACCGACACTGGCCCGTGGCTAACAGAGTCCAAGATATCAAAGCTACTCACAAGTAACCATGAAGCCTACATCACTCTGCAGCTGTATCCAACACCTCGCTCTTCTTCTGTTCCTCTGCTGGGCCGGCATTGCACCGGCGAGCGGCGCCGGCGGGAGGTGGGAGCTCCTGCAGCGCAGCATCGGCGTGTCGGCCATGCACATGCAGCTCCTGCACAACGACCGCGTGATCATCTTCGACCGCACAGACTTCGGGCAGTCCAACCTCTCCCTCCCCGACGGCCGCTGCCGCCGCAACTCCCGGGAGCGCGTGGTCGCCGTGGACTGCACCGCGCACTCCGCCGAGTACGACGTCGCGTCCAACACCTTCCGCCCGCTCTTCATCTTCACCGACACCTGGTGCTCGTCGGCCACCGTCGCGCCCGACGGCACCCTCGTCCAGACCGGCGGGTGGAACGACGGGTTCCGCAACGTGCGAACCATGCCGGCGTGCGACTCCGACGACGATGGCTGCAACTGGAAAGAGATGCAGGACACGCTCGCCGTGAACCGGTGGTACGCCACCAACCAGATCCTCCCCGACGGCCGCGCCATCATCGTCGGGGGCCGGAGGCAGTTCAACTACGAGTTCTACCCAAAGGCAGACCCCTCGGATGCCTCGGTCATCGCATTGCCATTTCTGGTTCAAACTAAGGATCCCGAGGAGAACAATTTGTATCCCTTCGTCCATCTTAGCATCGACGGCAACCTTTTCATCTTCGCCAATAACCGCGCCATCCTCCTGGACTACAGGAAGAATAAGATTGTCCGGACGTTCCCTGAGCTGGCCGGCGGCGATCCGAGGAACTACCCCAGCTCGGGCTCGTCGGTGCTGCTGCCACTGAAGCCTTCACCCACCGAGGCCGAGGTGTTGGTTTGCGGCGGCGCGCCCGCAGGCTCCTATAACTCCACGAAGGACAAGAATTTCCTCTCGGCGCTGGTGACATGCGGGCGGATCACGATCACCGACCCCGCGCCGTCGTGGGTCGTCGAGACAATGCCGTCGCCGCGGGTAATGGGGGACATGATCTTGTTGCCAAACGGCGCGGAGGTGGCGATCATAAACGGCGCCATGGACGGCACCGCCGGCTGGGAGTCCGCCAATACCCCGGCGTACGCACCCCTCATCTACCGGCCTGATCACTCGCCAGGTGACCGGTTCGGAGAACAGAGTTCGACTGACATCGCGCGGCTGTACCACTCGTCGGCAGTTCTCCTCCGCGACGGCCGCCTGCTCGTCGGCGGGAGCAACCCGCACATCTACTACAACTTCAGCAACGTGAAGTACCCCACCGATCTCAGCCTCCAGGCCTTCTCGCCGGAGTACCTCGACCCTGCCAACGACATTCTCCGTCCGAAGATCGTCGACCCCTCGCCCACCGGGACACCGGTGAGCGTCGCCTACGGTGCGCAGCTGACGCTGCGGTTCTTGGTTCCGTCGCCGAGGGGAGCGCGCCCCAGCATTGGGGCCGTGTCCATCACGATGGTTGCGCCGTCATTCACGACGCATTCGTTCGCCATGAACCAGAGGTTGCTGTTCCTCGACGTATTGAAGACATCAGCGCTTACCCGCTCCGGCGCGTACGAGGCATCGGTGGTGATGCCGGCGACGGCGACCTTGGCGCCACCGGGCTACTACATGCTGTTCGTGGTAAACGGGCACATCCCAAGCGAGGGGATCTGGGTCCACATACAGTGATGGAGAGTACAGTACAGCATGGCTGCTCTATTTTTTTTGTCACTGCATTAGTGATACGGCGGTGATCGTGATTCGTGACAAGATATTCTTTTAGAAGTACTTCGTGAGAATCGTGACAAGATATAGGCAGCCATATAGCGAGTGAGAGAGATCGAAGAATCAAGAATGTATACAAAGAGAGAATCAAACATGAACCGGACACACATGATATTCCTCTGGCTTTGGCGTGGGAGGACGTACGCGGGCCTGTCGGACGGCCTCCTGTCCCACAGGCGCCGCTGGCCGTATCCAATGGCCAGAGTTAGATCTTGAAGAAAATTTTGTTGTTTTTTTTTATTCCCGTAAAAAAATGAAAAAATAATAAAAATCAGGAATATTCTCTAATCGGTGTAAGCTCCTACATTTATTTTATTCGAATCGATATGACAAATATTTATTTCTATAAACGTTTTATAAAAGAAAATATAGATGTATAAATGTTGTATATTAATACAAAAATATATGCGGGAATGGACATGTATTAGAGAATATTCCTGATTTTTTGAAATTTTCGAATTTTTTTACATGGCTAAACAAAAAAAAAATCTTCGAGATCTAACTCTGGCCAGAGGCGCGCATCGCCATCCATGGAATGGTACGGGGCGGTGGCCGTCACGGAGGCCGGCTGGTAGGCGCGGACGGCAATGCGTGGCCATGGTCTACGCGCGGCAACGTCCACGGAAGCAGCCTGCCAATCCAAAGCGTTCGACGCACTCTCCCGACTCCCGAACTCCCACTCTCCCAGTAGAACGAACCAACTAATCATCCGTTCCCTTGCTAGGCTGGACTACTGTTCGAGTTTTTTTTTTTTGGGCGTGACTGTTACCGTTTTGAGCGTACAAATACAATGAACAGTATAGCCAGCCAAAAAACCACGGACATGCAAGCAGCATAGGCAGTCACGCACCCTCGGTGGCAAGGACGGGTAATTACCCCACAACTTCAGGTGTACCTACAAAGACGAAAAGGATGGATTAGAAGTGGCGGCAAAATACGGGGGACATGCAAGCAATTTTGCATGAAGAAATTTACACTGCAAAAGGACCAATGCGCAAATCTTGAGGACCTCGAAGAAAAATCCAAAACCTTAGGGGTTTTTTGCAAATCCGCACGGCTGGGAGGAGGCAGTAGATGGCACGACGTACGGAGGATGCGCGCGTCCCTTTGGGTGGAAGGAAGCGTGCTCGGCAGACTGAGGCGTGTCCCTCTCGGTGGAATGGGGCGACGTGGCCCAATCTGGACCGTTCATAGCACCGATCCGACGGTTGACAAAAATTGGATGACGTGGCTACTGTGAATGTCCCGCAATTCGCCAGATTATGAGGTATATAGGATTTGGAAATGTGTTCGTGTTTCTGCCTTCCTATCCATTCATGTTAGACGTACGCATCCTCGCACATGTCCGCACTTGTCCACGTTTCAATCCAGCTTCCCATGCACTCTGGCAATAGGCACAAGTTGATCGCATGAAAATTGTCTTCATGTGTGCCCTCCTTCGTATTGTTTTGTAAACAATGTATTATACTGGTCACTGTAGTGAATTAAAGAGCTGTTGGTTATGCATGTCATCGACCTATCCTTCAAACTATGACCGTATGATTAATGCGAGTCAAGTATGAGACGACCATAACAACATGAGTTAAGTATAATTGAGTATTGGGGTTCGGAATGAGTATTGAGGGGGGGAGGTCATCATGTATTGGGTTGAGTATCAAAGCTATCGAGTCAAAATGCATTAGATTGAGTATTTGAGGTATCATAGAGTAGCCGAGAAGGGGTTCATGATGAGTATCGAGGGGGTACTATCATGTACTGTGTTGAGTATCGAAGTTATTTTATTAGAGGTATCGGGTTGAGTATTCGAGGAATCGTTATATATCAGCTTTAGTATCGAAGGTATCGGGTTTGAGTATCGAGGAGGTATCAGGTAGGTATCATATATGCATCATGTTAGTATTAGATCTGATCATTTGTTAGATTCGGGCGGGTTCGGGTCGGGTTTTTAAAACCCGACATAAAATCAGTCGGCCCGAAACCCGAAAACCCGACCCCGCAAGGCTGATTTTGTAATTTTTCGGCCTCAAACCCAACCCGACCCGATGGTCGGGCTTTAAATCGAGGCCCGACCCAACCTGGTGCACTGGTCTAGTCGGGTCGGGTCAGGTAGAGTACGTCGGGCCGAGCTACCCATGAGCAGGTCTAGTTAGTATCATATAAGTATCACCATATCAGACAAGTGTCATGAAGTATTAGGTAGGTATCAGATATCAGCTAGGGATAATATAGGTACTGTCATATAAGTATCGTATAGATAGCAGATAGGTATCATGAATTATCATAATTGGCAAGGAGGTAGGTCTTGACTTTACAAAAAAATAGTTTTTATGTTGCTAGATTTAGACTTTGTATGAATTAATTTTCTATGATTTTTTAGAGAGATACTAGAGAACAAGCTACATGCTAGAGACACTGCAGCTAGTTTTATGGATGTGATTGCAGCATGCAAAGTAACAAAAGGGAGGGTACAAATATAGAGAGATATACATTGTGGCTACTTTTATTGACGAATCGCCGACAATAAGGTTCACCGCTCAACCACAATGGATCACACTCTGGTCGATTTCTTGTCTTGCTAACCCATCGCCGAGCTCGATTCGATTGAGCGTCAGACGCAGAAGGAGCAACACACGGGGATTACCCAGGTTCGGACCCCCTCGCGGGTAACAGTTCTACTCCTACTGAGCCTTAGCTCTTTGGTTGTGGTTGAATGGAATGTGTTTACGTAATGTTTTGAATGCACGAATGCTAGTGCACGACGCATTCTTCCTCTCTCTCCTCCCCTTTATACAAGCTTTGGGGTCATGGAGAGAGCCGAGAGGGTAGGCGGTATAATACCCTCAGACAATCGACAAGACACGACAGAAGAGACGAAAACGTGCAGCCGCTTACGCCAGGCGGCGCCGCTTCACTGCTTCGCAGTGGCCTCGACCCGCACAGCCACACCGGTGAGTCTGCAAGGGGGCCTCGCCGCCTCCTCCCGACGCGCGGCGGCCTCCTCAAGCAAACCTTCTCTCACGGCAATTCTTCATACCACAAAGGTACCGCCAGACTAGCAGGGTCACCGAAGCGGTAATCAAGTCTTCACCGCCTATCCGCGCGTGATGTCTCATTAAATGCGCCGTCTTTGTGCGGCGGAGTCTTCACCGAAGACTCTTTCGGATGTTCCACGCCACGCTGGCCCCACTGACGCGTGGGGCCTCGCTCGTCTCGGGAGGGGCTCGCCCACGCACTGCGGCGCGGGGCCTCGCCTCCTCTTCGAGGGGCTTCGCCACGCGCCGCCGGGCGAAAGGGGCTCGCCGCTTTTCAGAGGGGGCTCGCCACCGGGGTTTTGTTTCGCCGCTTAACGCGTGGGGCTCGCTGATACGCCGTGGGGCCCGCCACACGCTGGGTTCGACGCCCACATTGCCGTGCGGGGTTTCGCTTCAGCTTCGAGGGGCTTCGCCACGCTGGGGCCTTGCTTCGCCGCCGACGCGCGGGGCCCGCTGATACGCCAGGCTTCGCCACACGCTGGGTTCGACGCCCGCATTGCCGTGGCGGGGCCCTCGCTGGCGCCTGCGGGTTTCGCCACGCTGGGGCCTTGTTTCGCCGCCCGACGCGCGGGGCCCGCTGATACGCCAGGGGCCGCCACACGCTGGGTTCGACGTCATTGTCGTGTGGGGCCCTCGCCGGCGCCCTGGGTTTCGCCACGCCACTGGGTTTTGCCGCCTTCGCCCGACGTGTGGGGCCCGCTTATCTTCGTGACTCTTTGTACCTTTAGATTTATTACACCGACAGAGCCGGGACCACCATGATACGCGAACCGTCGCGCCGATATCTCGCTATCTTTTGCGTGGCGGAGACGAATCGTGGGGGCCCAAACCCGCGAACGGCCAGACGCTCGATTCTCCGCCAAGCACGATCTTCCTTGGGAACCGCGCTGCGGAAACCAAACGCGAGGTAATGATGGCGCTGCTGCGCGCTGCGGAATCAAACCGTCGCGCCGCGCCCACGCCTATAAATACTTCTCTTGGCGCTGCGGCTAATCCTTCCGCGCGCTAAGTCCTCAAACTGCTACTTGCCTCCATCACTACCACCACAGAGCCTTCTTTCTCTTCGCCACCAAGTCTTTCGCCAGCGCCACCGTCAAACTTTCCATGGCTCCCAAGCGCAGCAAGGGCCGCCGCGGGGATGCCGCGCCGTCAGCCGGGCCGGTTCTGCCTGCTTCCACCGCCGAAGAGGACGCTGTGTCGCGGCTCCGAGCCGTCGTGCCGCCATCCGCGCCGCGATCCGCTGCAGTACTGCGTGCGCCGCGCCATGACGGGAAGTCGTGACCTTCGTTCGGCAACGCCGGGGGCTCGCCCCGCCATATTCGAAGTTCTTCTTGGGGTGCTCGCTTTCACGAAATCAGGCGCGCACCTTCCCTAATTCAATTATCGCATTGCCGGTTTCGCCCACCTCTGCGAGATGTTCATGGGGACGACGCCAAGCCTTCCGCTCTGGCGCCGACTCTTTGCTCTTCATACGCCGACCGGCTAGAGTGCGGTTGGGAGTCAACATTCACGCCGCGACGTCCCGCCTTCATCCCGTCCCAATCAAGTCCAACTGAAGGATCGGTACCGGCGATGGTCAGACGTGGAGGACTCCAATGCCGCGACGATCCGCCTCCCCGAGCCTCAGAGCCCACCGCCAACCGGGGTTCACGCCGACGACCCAACAAAGGACGGAGGAGATGATGGCGCGCATTGCGGAGCTCGCCGAACGGGCTCACCGGAGCCCACGTGGTGCAAGATTTTCGCGGCGCGCCTACGCCGCTTCAAATGCGGGCGCGCCCGCCGGACGATATGGCGACGACGACGGACCCGCATTGTTCCCGGAGGTAAGCATTCTTGTGCTCTTCTAGATTTTGTGTTTCGTGGAACGCCTTGTCTTCTTCGGTCGCTCGCCAACTAGTGTCTTCTTCTTCCGTGCGCCACCAGCTGGGACCGTGCCGAGGACGGCTTTCGCGGTGGTCAGGGGTTTCGATCGCGTTTGCGGGCAATATTTCCTTGCTCGCGGGCATCCGCCTTCGCGACCGACGCACGGAGCGCAACGCTGCATTTCTGCGGCGCCGCCCGATGGTGGTTTTCGTCCGCGGTCCACCGCCCGGGACCTTTGCAGATCCGTGACTTCGCCAACGACCGCGAAGTTCCGCGCCGCCGCCGCCTCTCGATGTGGCGGCCGGCCCGACAGCGCTCGAAAACGCTGTCTCATCTCGCTGCCGACGACGACGACGATGAGGAGGGAGGACGAGCCCAAAGAGAGCTCGCCGGGTCTTGAGCTACCGCTGCCTCCCGCCCCCTCGACGGGGCCTCGCATCGACGCCGCCGCTCCGCCACCGGGCGAGCGCGGCGATTCTTCCGAACCGGCGCCGCCGCTGGCTATTGCCGGCGCTGGCGCCGCCGACGCGCTGGCGGGCGCTATCGCTATTGGCGCTTCTGCAAGGCCGGCGCCACTCAAGGCCAGCCGCCTGCTCCGACGGCGGTGGCGCGACTGGCGCCGCCAATGGCTTTGCGCCGCCCGCTTCCAATTTCGCCTTGGCGCGCGCCCAGTGACTTTTTCAGACTTAGACGATTCGCGTTAGGGTTAGTACGCTACACGCTTTTGCATACCAACCTGCTTTGTCCCTTCTGAACAGATGGACGTTAGCATCGAGTTCCGCCCACGCGACTCGCCAAATTTCACCGTCCGCCGCGCCTTCGACGGGCGCTCTCATGGCGGCGAAAGTTCACCGGCCAGCACCGGAGAACCTTCGCCATCAAGCGTCCGCGGTGCCGCGCCATCTCACCGTGGATCGCCGACGAGGGCGCCTTCGAGGCGCCAGACCTCTCCCGCACTGGGCGACGCGAGGAAGCCTCGCTTTGGCGGAGCGATCCGCCGACGAAGCCAAGGGCGGCCTTGGCCAAGAAACCGCCGCTGAGGAGGCGATGGCTCGCGAGGTCGCGTCAAGACAAGCCGCCGCGCCTCGCCGCCAAGCAAATCAAGACTCCGCTTGAACACTTCGAAGCGCCCAACCTCGCCGACATGCCGCGCGACCGCCATCGCGATTTCCGGACGCCTCGCATCCACTGGTGTTACCTTGTATCCTCACCGGAGGAGACGGCCGAGCAAGATGTCAGCGCCAGGACGGGCCGCCGGCCTTGCGCGATCTTCCAGTGGCGCTATGGACGCGGCGATCGAAGACGGTCGCCAAGGCGCTCGGCAGCGCGTTCGTCTTGGGCAATTGTCTTGCTCGAGACGCCGCTTGATCTCGACGCCGCCACCGGGGAGCCTTCGCGCCAGCTGGACCGGTTTGAGCAGGCGCGGGTTGACACCGCCGCCGGCCACGTGTCCATGATGGCGGCGCCGCTTCAATGGAAGACGAAGACGAGGAGGAGTAACGAGACTTCCCCTTTTTTGCCTTTGTAAATGTTGCCTATTAATGCAAATGCATTTTTGCTCTTTTGTTGTGAGTTTCACTTGAACTGCACAATTTTAACTTGCGGAATTGAACTGGGCACTGCCGCCAAAGGCTTTAGATCGAACGTTCTACCGCAAGTGAGCGCTTATTTCTTAGGCATCCGTTACTTCAACCCTTATGGCCTCTTACAAACCGACCTTAAACGCTATGCGGCGAGAGCTTAGCTTCAGAAGCGGTCTAGTCGCCGGTGCATTACATGGCGCATTGCCTAGACCGAGCCGACACACCGGCTAGAACCTCACTTCCTCCGCCGCCGCCCAACCGCAAGTTCAAGCGCTTGCTTTTGCAACTAAGGGCCATCACCATAAGTACTTTCGCTACCGACTTTTGGCGTATCGCTTTCTAACAGACATTTTCAAGGCTAAGCCACCGATCGCCAAAAAGCTTTAGACGTAACATTCTCGCTGAAAGTGAGCGCTTATTCCTTAGGCATCCGGGAACTTCAACCCTTCCGCCTCTCGCAAACCGACCCTAAACGCTATGTGGCTAGAGTTTAGCTTCAGAAGCGGTCTAGTCGCGGTGTCATTGTTGGCGCATTGCCTAGACCGAGCCGACACACCGGCTAGAACCTCACTTCCTCCGCTCGCCTCGCCCAACCGCAAGTTAGGCGCTTGCTTTTGCAACTAAGGGCCATCACCATAAGTACTTTTTCACTACCACTTTCAATGTATGCTTTCTAATGACTTTTATGAAAAAAGAACGGATGCCCACAAAAGACGAAACTTATCTCTTTATCGCAGATGGCTTTGTACAAGTCAGCCCCGAGGCGAAGCGGTGAATGAGGAAGACCTTGCCGCCGGCTTCAAAGGAAGGCCACTGACGGCGGCGCAGCTCCTTAGAAAAGGCGCTGCACCCGACGCCGGAGCCTCCTGCTCTCGACGCGTCCTCGCCTCGCCGCCCTGCCGCCTAGGCGGCGCCAAGAAGCGCCACCCTCGCCGGGCAGCTCTGCGGGAACCTCTTGTCGCCCCACAGGGGCGGCGACAAATATGGTCGCGCCGCTCGCGCGTCGCGGAGCTTGTCACGCAGTCTTCTCCATGCAGCAAGTGGCGGTCCTCCGATGGGTCCGGAGGTCGCGCCACTGCGACGCCGCCCGGCCGAGCCCCGTAGGGTCGCCGCTTTGTCGTTTTGGCCCCGCCTCACCAGAGATCTCGCGAGAGAGTGCGAGGGCAACAGAGATCGGAGGACGCGAAACACCGTTCCCCACCTCGAAACTTGCACCACCGCCAGCGGCGGCGCCGACGAAGCGGGTCAACCGCCACCACGGAGCCGCCGGAGTCCGGAGTCACCGAACCGGTGGGTTGTCAAACAGGCCTCGCCGCATGGAGGTTCTCGGCCGGAGTGCACTCTCCAAGGCCAGCGCCGCTTAGCTTGGCCGGACGGCTACCGCCCGGCCGATCCATCGCCATCGCCATGCCGACGCCACGGCCGCGGCACTAGCGGCCGCCTCGATCCATCGCGATCGCCGATCCGCCATTGCCGCTCAAGAGAGGTCAAGAACTCGAACCGGCTTAGCGCCTCTACTCGGCGCTGGCCACGACGGCGTGCTCACCGCCAACCATCGCGGATCACACCTCGGTCGATTTCTTGTCTTGCTAACCTATCGGCCGAGCTCGATTCGATTGAGCTACCGGACGCAGAAGGAGCAACACACGGGATTACCTGTGTTCGGACTCCTGCCGGTAATGGCCCCACTCTCCGCCGAGCCTTAGCTCTTTGGTTGTGGTTGAATGGAATGTGTTTACTGAATGTTTTGAATGCACGAATGCTAGTGCGACGTACTCTTCCCTCTCTCTCTCCCCTTTTATACAAGCTTTGGGTCATGGAGAGAGCCGAGGGTAGGCAAGATAAGACCCTCGGACATCGACAAGACACGACAGAAGAGACGAAACGTGTCCGCTTACGCCAAGGCGCCGCCTTCGCGTTTCGCAGTGGCCTCGACCAAGACAACACACCGGTGAGTCTGCGGGTGGGGCCCCGCCGCTTCCTCCCGACGCGGGCGGCCTCCTCAAGCAAACCTTCTTCTCTGCGGCCAATTCTTCTACGCCACAGTTGATAGCCGCCGACCGGGCAGGGTCATCAGAAGCGGTAATCATGTCTTCACCGCCTATCCGCGTGATGTCTCATTAAATGCGCCGTCTTCGCAGCAGGGGAGTCTTCGACCATAAGACTCTTTCGGATGTTCCTCGCCACGCTGGCCCCACTCGACGCGTGGGGCCTCGCTCGTCTTCGAGGGGCTCGCCACGCGCCGCTCGGCGCGCGGGGCCCTCACTCGCTTTCGGCGGCTCGCCCACGCTACCGCCGGCGAGCGGGGCCTCGCCGCCGAGAGGGCTCGCCACGCCGGGGCCTTGCTCGCCGCTTAACGCGTGGGGCCCGCTTGATACGCCGTGGGGCCCGCCCACACGCTGGGTCCGACGCTCATTGTCCGTGGGGCCTCGCCGGCGCCTCGCGAGGCTCGCCCACGCTACTGGCCTTGCTTCTGCCTGACGCGCTGGGCCCGCTTATCTTCTCGGGACTTTTGTACCCTATTTATTACACCGACAACTGCGATATGCAAAACAATAAGGTGGAGAGAGGGGTAGGAAGGAAGTGATTATAGACATCAAGTGAGTACCTGGCTACAATAATGGCTATTGCAGATACGGACGAACGGTGACGACGAGCTAGCATATGTAGTGGAACTATTGACTCCTAGGTGGGAGTGTGAGATGGAGGTGGGCCATGATAACGTCTTGATCCATTGGTAGCTTTGTGGCGTGATTCGCTCAAATCGAACGAATGCATCCCTATCCTATTGGGAGACAAGAAAATAATGTACCGTAACTGGTATTGAAATTAGCATGTATGTCGATAAAAAACTATGTAACTGGTTTCTAAAAAAACTACGTAACTAACCATCGTGTCGTGCTGCACGAGTGCAAAAAAAGCGGGAAACGGCTGCGCAGCGTGGGGAAGATGTTGCAACGTGGAAAGCGGACGCGTATGGGAAGGCAATTATTTTCCATACCGTTCTTGAGGCCTGAACCGTAATACCGATCGGTTTTTTTTTTTTTCATTTTGTCTTTGGTTGTGTGGCTGTTGGATGATTATTTAATTTGGGGTCGGTCATAAAGGACGAGAGCCAACTGCAATGAAATTATGTCCCTAGCTGTTTCTCAATTATGTATGCGATGCCATTTTTAAGATGTTGTGCAAGCAACAATTAAAGGATGCATGCATGGTTTCGATCTTGGCAGAAAAATCCATCTCATGGACCTCTTGATTATTGGGTGTGCCAATATAGAAGACAACTTATTCCCATACAGGAGCAAGATTAAATTGATGCTTGTATGTTGGTTGTAGTAGGTGCCAAGACTGACAACAGCTACTGCAGTACTGCCCAAATATTGTTTCATCTCTTGCAGTGATCTGCTGGACATCTGGCTGCAGTAATTAGTTGACCACTGGGTATTTTTATACTCGATATCAATCGATCCCACAGCTACACGTTGCCTCATTTGCAAAAAAAAAAAAAAAAAAAAAAAGAATATTGATAACTACGCAGCTCTACGTAAAACCCGATTTCAAAAGTCCCAACCTTTTTTTGGCTTTGCCCCAAGGGCGAGGGGTGATGTTCCCCCAATTTTGTCCTCTTCTCGCTTTGATCAACATATGGCAGTTCTCCTGCCCTTTTGTCAAAAAAAGTCCCAACCTTCAACCTTCCACTCTCCCATCTGCACAGTTCCACTCCCCTTAAAGCTCGGCAACACCGCCTCACCTCTCCTCTATATTGGATGAGAGAAGTGACCGCCATGGATGACCTTTGACCCCCTGATCGGTCTTCTTCACCACATGACATTGTTGGATTTTGGAGGAAGCTAGACTGCTAGAGACTCCACCTAGCGCCCTGATTACAAATGCACAACGAACAATTGATTGCGGTCCCTAGTGTACAACACAACATAAAAGGAGGTAACCGACACCTCATGGGCACCGACGTTTCCCGTGAGGTTAGCTTGCTGCCAACAACTCCTAAGTCCTATCTGATCTCGGGCGCACTGCAAGCACAGGGAAGACAATCGCCATGCGAGGCCGTCACTGCTATCGTCTCCTTGCAACTGTTGCGGCTTTACTGCACCAACTCACAGTCAACCGGGTTTCTATGACCTGACCATCCTGTGCGATGGCTTCTCCAAATACCCATAGGATCCATTCTCTCTCCCTAAACCGAGACTACATCACGCTCCTGCTATTAGGCTAGGGCTATCCAGTTGAGCTTTTGTGCTAAAGTTAACGATAGACATCTCCCATCTACGTACTGTGAGTGTTGCCCTCCATACAGAACTAGCTAGGTTGTGGGATCCCCCGTGCATCTAATTCATCTTCCTCCTCGTGACCTATGTCCTCCTTATATAGACAACATCTCCAAGCACCTCCTCCTCCTCACAATCACGGCCTCACCGAGGGAATAGGGCAACACATCATTGTCTTCTTATTCCTCACGGACTCATATTGGCTGACGATACGTCAATGTCAACGTAGGCACAAGAAGGGAGCTTAGGTTCACAAGCCAACTCGAGTTTTCCACGAGCCTACATCGAGCTGATTTCTAGATTCCTCATCCAACCAATATGACTCAACTCGATCGGTCAATTGGACAAGTCCAAACTGTGCTCTGTTGATTTGCTCAGACTCGGCTCTCAACCAACCCAACTTCCCAGTTTGAAATCTAAAAATGAATGAATGATGGAATTCCAGCGTCATTGATCAGCGTGCGTAGCTCGCCCATCATGTACGTAGACGCCAACATGAAAATCCATTGTTCGTCACGTTCCGTCGTCTGTTGCAGCCTCATTTCCCTTCCAGCTACGCCGATGGAGCTCCCCACAGCCGCATGCGAGCCCAGCGCGCGGCGCGGCGCGACCCGACCCGGGCACCCGCTGGATATTTCCTTTTTCCGCCGCATGCATGTGGAGCTGTACGACACATGGTGGGCTCAGCCGCTCGCGGTGCAAGCGACGGCATGAGCCGCCGCGCGAGTCGCCCAATCCGCGGTCTACCTTGCTCCCATGGGTCGCCCACCCACCGAGCAGTGGGCGTGGGCGCGTGATCTTTGTGTTCTCCCCGGTGCTATCCTCATCTCAGCGCGAAGTCGCACGCAAGGATTGTGCTGGGGTGGCCGGCGCGTTTCTCTCTTATAAGTCCACTGGTTTTTATTTCAGAAAATCATCTTTTCTGTTCTTTGGATGCCGAGCGGAGCAAGATGGATTATGGATGACAAGATGACATAGTTGTTCTCATATATATATATATATATATATATATATATATATATATATATATATATATATATATATATATATATATATATATATATATAGAATCTTAGCGTCCGCTTCTCTCAACTGTTGAAATCCGAGATGTCTATGAGTTCAGAAATTGATCTTGTTAGTTCATCGAAATGTAGCCGATGATCAAGTTTAGTATGTTTTGAATTTATTTACTATTTGTTTCCTATTTTCAAAAATCAGCCTTCCAATTAGTTGTGGTGCGTCCAAAAAAGCTGATTTTTGAAAATAGGAAACAAAATAGTAAATAAATTCAAAAAAATACGAAACTTGATTACTGGCTACATTTCAGTGAGACGAACAAGATCAACGGTTCGGATCAGTTGTTAGACATTTCGGATTTTGAAAATGAGTTGAGAGCACCGAGAGATCCGTGCTCGGGTGCACGCTAGATTCCTATATATATATATATATATATATATATATATAGAGAGAGAGAGAGAGAGAGAGAGAGAGGAGATGATCCGCACCCTCCCAGACGTTTATCCGAAATCCGAAGCTAACAACTGATCCGAACCGTTGATCTTGTTCGTCTCATCGAAATATAGCCGTTGACCAAGTTTCGCATTTTTGAATTTGTTTATTATTTGTTTCCTATTTTCAAAAATCAGCCTTCCAATTAGTCGTGGTGCGTCCAAAAACCTGATTTTTGAAAATAGGAAAAATAGTAAACAAATTCAAAAAATACTAAACTTGGTCACTGCTACATTTCAAAGAGACGAAAAGATCAACGGTTCGGATCATTGTTAGACATCTCGATTAAAAACGCTAGAGAGATGAGAGATCTGGTTCCTTGATGCACACTAGCATTCTATATATATATATATATATATATATATATATATATATATATATATATATATATATATATATATATATATATATATATATATAAAAGATCGACAGAGTTAAACGGAGCCACCACGTTAATCCTAAAATCCTAAAAAATCTCACATTAATCAAAAAATACTAGAAATTCTCACGTTAACCATAAAAAAAGATCCGGATAATTATTCAATGTGATAAAGGATTCTTAATTGATCATATCTCTGATTTTGTTTTCTTGTCTATCTGTTACTTCCCACCCTATGTAAGCAAACAAAACGCGCAACAACAGGGGGAGATCATCCCGTTAACGCCCTCGGAGCTCTCTCTCTCGTGATTAGATCGAAAGTTACGCAAAATCTTGGGAGACATTGGAGAACAAGTCAGAAGCTTCAACCCAAGAGAAGATATGTACGCATGCAACCAAGATACACATACGGGGGCCGATCAAGTAAATCAAGATGATGCATGGGCTGATATCACGGCAAAGAGAAGATGCAAGACACATCGACGATGATGAAACAACCACTGGATCAACCCGCATATTGGAGAATAATGCGTACAACAAGTTTGCATGCATTTGGGTGGAATCATGAGGATAGATAGCAATTAACGCTAATCTCTTTGTTGCTTCTCTTTCTTTTCTCGGGTTTTGGAAGAGCATCTTTATATTATTAAAGTAGAGGGAATTAAAGGATGACATGATAAATAAATAATCACTATAACAAACTAATAAAATTTAAAATTGATCTAATATATTAGGGATTAGATATAAACTCTAAATCTGATCTGATATATTAAAAATAGATTATGAGTTGGAGATTACTCTAAAAAATATGAGTTAGAGATAAACTCTATATGCTGATACAAATCTAGCCGTGACACCTCTCTCGTTATGCATTTATGCTGCTGTTGGATAGCAAGTCCTCCGGTGATCCGATCAGTGCCAACCATATCTAAAAAAACGGGAATGGCCCTGTATATATACGAACTGTAGCGCTACGTTGTCTTGTCATTGTTCACGCACTACATCAGGAAGTCAGGGTCAACATGTAGAGTGGCGCTGCAAAACGTGCATGAAGTCATGAACAACCATCAGCGAGGCCTGGAACAGCCTGTAGGTGCATCAGGCCATTGTCGGATCAGGCCGGCCCAAGAACCACAGAGGGAGGGGTGTGTCTGGTGGGTGGGGGGGGTGGCAATGGCAAAAAAAAAAATTTGTTGCACACTAGATATATTTTGTAAACAAGCGAGGTGGTCCGCGCATTTGCGCGGCTAGATTTGTTTTGGTATATAGTATTTATCTCTAACTCATATTCTATCTCTAACATATCAGATCGGATTTAGAGTTTATCTCTAATATATTATATCAACTTTAGTATTTAATATGAATTTCTAATATTTTCTTTTAATCTAAGCCATATAGATCTTTTTTTTTCTTTGATTAATCTATCCCGTTATAATTTGGTCCCACAGTTGATTGAACGGATAAAATAATCATATTATATCATCTTTAGTATTTAATCCGAATTTCTAATATTCTTCTTTTAATCTAAGCCGTTATAATCCGGCCCAACAAAATCAACGACATCGATCTTTTATTTTTTTTTCTTGATTTATGTGAGAATTTCTTTGATTGATCTTGGCCGTTATCATTTGGTCCCACCGTTGATCGAACGACTGAAATAATTTGGATGATGTGGACGAACGTGGTGGCTTCTTTTTCCCCTCCTTTATATATATAATAGATAGATTAATACATTGTTCAAATGAAAAATTCTTAATATAAATAAAAATATGTGTCTCAAAACTCTCTACAGAATTTCATATGGGATACAAAATAATCATCCAAGCACAAAATAACCTGAGAAATGCAAAAAACGACTCAGGCAACAATTTGGATTGCCTGAGCACCGTGGTTTCAAGGCCCAACCCGACACACCATTTGATCAACACAATTTTACATTATGAATTTCTAATGAGGTTTATTTTAGTGGCAGTGTTTTACATTGTTCTGCCATCCTTTTGTCATTCTAATCTAAATAAGTTTATTTTACACCATTTAATCATTGAAAAGTCCAACAAACATCAAAGCTACAATAAAGAACTCAATTCCTTTTTAAAACTTTAATGAGAACGTTATCGTTTAAAAAACTTACAATCCATAGGGGTATAATGAACCTTTTTCACAAAATATAGCTATTGTAATATATATAATTTATTTAATAAAATAGATTCATTTCAAAAAATTATAACACAACGATTAACAATGAAAATAATATCCAATAAACTTTCAAACTATAAAGTTTTATGAGGGGTATATTTTTTAGTGAGGTCCATTAAACCTTTTCAATAAATTGAAAACTTGAAGATAAACAAAATTGAGTTTTGCTACGAATTGGACATCTAATTTTTAAAAAATTGGATGATGTTATCGTTAGGGGAAAACGAATGTTGCCATATATATAGTAAATGTTAAAATGTTGCATATTTAAAAGCAAAAGTTGCATTAAAATAGTGAAAATGTTGCACCAAGTCAGATAATGTTGTAGCATGGTAAAGCAAAATATTGCAAAATTTAAAATGTGAAACAAAAATAATTTGTTGCAGTAATATTTTAGGATAATACGTGAATCAAAATGTTACACCAAATTATACAATTGTCGCATTATGTTAAAACAAATGTTGCAGTGTGTTAAACGAAATGTTGTAATGTGTTAAATCAAAATGTAGCAGCAATAAAAAAAATTGCGGTGTGTTAAACCAAGATGTTCCAACATGTTAAACCAAAATGTTGCAACATGTTAAACATAATATTGCAGTATGTTAAACAAAATATTGTAACATTGGAAAGTAAGCACTGCAATTTTAAAAGTAGTTGCTGCAACATTGAAACGTAGCTACTGTAACATTTGAATTAGAGCACTACGACATACAAGTGAAAGGCACTGACTCATTTGAATTAAAGCACTACACCATTGAAAAGTAGCTGCTGCAACAATCAAATTACAACGCTGCAAAAATCAAGTGGAAAGCACTTGAAATTTTGAATTGGAGCACCGCAACATTAAACACTAGTTGTTGCAATAATTAAAATAGTTTAACGTATATGGATCGTACTTGAGGGTGGAAATTAAAAGGGGCACCACCGTTTATATGGGTGAAAAAAAATCTAATTAGATCGCTTTCTAATGGGCCAATGGAGAATTATATCTAGTTTTGACACTCGAAGGATGGGAAAAAAAGTTTTGAAGTTTAGGGGTATCTTTAAACTCTATGCACTTGTCTGATATTAAAATGTTTTAGGTTTGAAACAAGCCAACCTTGTGGTGGCCGCCTGGTCCTCTACCTCCTCTCCCCCAGTAGGACTTCCTTTCATGCTCAAGCCTCGTTTCAAACCCAACTATAAGCTCGATTTAGGCCCAGTTCTCTACAACTTATTTTATTTGACTTATTTATTAATCTGACTTATCTTCTAACTTCGAGAGCTTTTCGAGGTAGACTCGAGAGCCGGCCCCCATTGTTTGACTTGTTTTTAGAGAGTTGTTAGCCACGCCTTCAAGATAGAAAAAATATTAAAAACTAAATTACATATAGTTTAAACAAAGATAAGTAGATAATTCAGAATACTGTAGAAAACTTGGCCTTGGTTCTGAGTCAAGCCCAATCAAATCAAGATCAAGCCTGGGAGCTTGAGGTTTCTTGGGAATCAGAATCATGTCCTTAGCAGGTAGGACCTAGACGTACATGATATGGACTCATATATATACGATCATGCACGTTGTCGAGGTGGTCTTCGGTGTTGGGCTGTTGGCGGTGGCCAATATGTTATGTCTTCATCCTCCGTACCCCTCCATACCATTTGTAATGGCCAAATCAACCGAGGGCACATTCTATTTATTTCATTGAATTCCTATTTAAATGTATTGCAGTTTAGAAATTTATTTATTGATTTAAGATATACCAAATCATATTATTTACACAGCCTTGTTAATTAGCGTATTGTATTTCGGTCATCTTAGACATACGAATAGACCGTGTAGGAGCAACACACAACTGAGTACAAAATTGAATCTAAATGTGCAGAAGCGTGACATAGTCAAGTGTGGAAGTTTAAAAATAGAGCAAAGTTGTTAGTTAAACAAAGTAAATATGACACGATGGAGCATAGTGTGGTGTTTGTTTGTAGCAAAGCAAGAGCAGTTGGTTAGTATCTATTGAACTAAACAAGGCCACATGCTCACACCTTGCTAGTATAACCAAAATATCATAATGAACGAGTTAATAACAAGGTTTCAAACTCTGTGAGAAGTCCTGATATCGCCTAGCAAAATTGAATCCTGAATTCAAAATAGTTTGAAAGTCAAATTTTCAAACTTATTTTCAAAATTTTAAAAACCAAAGAATAGTATTGATGTTTCAAATGACCACCCAATTTTAAAATTATGATTTTGAATTTGTTTGAATTCTATGGGACTTTTACGATTTTATGCTGGAAATTGAATTTCCTGTATGGGAGTGGGATTCAGGGTTGAACCGGGATTTGAAACCTTAAATAACAGTATCGAGCTACGTGCCAAATCAAAATCAATTGGACGTTTTTACCTAGAAATGGAAGGGAAAGATGGTTAGCGGGATAACCAAAACATCACAAGTTCACAATGATTCATAGGCTGTTTGGTTGTCTGCATCCAAGGAGTTTTGTATCTAGAGATACAAAACTAGGGTGTTTGGTTGTCTTCTCACCCATCTGAACCTAACTCTCCAGATGCAATTAACCCCTCCGTGCCAGGCGAGATACGACCAAATTGAGCGTTTCCCCAGAGCCAGGCTCCGCGGATGCGGCAACAACCACATGCGCGACACATTTGATTCATTTATTTGCTATATCTTTTTATTAGTATTTTCGATTACCAAACCGATTTCAAAAATGGGTTATTGATATTTTTTGAACAAAATGAGACCACACTTGCCATATAAATTTTAAAAGTTTAAAATTTTCATTTTTGAATTTATTTATTTATGAGACTTTCTTTTGAATTTTTTATTTTCATAATTAATTTTTATTATTTTGATTTTCTAGAATTTATTTTTTAAAAATGTTTTATCCCTCTTTTGAATTTCTCCATGCCATTCTCTCCATAGTGCAGTCAACCAAACAACATTTCTACGTAGCCTGTACAATCTCATACACCTAACCAAACAACAACCATTTCAGATCATCTCAAATTGGCTCCAACCAAATTTCTCTCAAATTTCATACAAATTTGTTCAACTGAGAAAGGCAACCAAATAGCCTATCAATGAACAATGTGATGATAGGATCGATCGAGCAACCGTGTGGAATCAAAAATCAATAAACCAAAATAATGACTAGGATGCCCGCCCGTCTCCTTGCTAAACCAAATCATGGTAGCTAAGACGCTTTCACCTAAAAAATGGAAGGGAAAAGATTGTCAGCCGGTGTTCACATCTAGAATTAAAAATAGCCAATATATACTCCAAGATGCTTCTCGAATCGGCTTGGACAGAAAAGAAAATGCGTGCCAAAGCGAGCGTGAAATGAAGGTCCATGTTGTTTGGCATGAAAAAGGAAAAAAAAGATGGAATGGAATTGATATGGGAAATAGAATTTGTGTCGGACTTGTAGATGTAAGGGGCGGGCTAGTTGGGAGGCGCTGTCGCGGCCATCCACCATCGCCGCGGCAGCCGGAGCACACACATGCATCTGTTATCCACCATCGCCGCCGCCGCCGTGGAGCACAGTCAAACGGTTGGAAGAAGGGAATTACGGAATCTATGATATGTATTGCTCTAGGATGGGATATAAATAGATCAGAGCCGAGATTTTTTTCACTATAGCAACACTATTTTCTAAAAGAAAGGAAAAGTGGAAAAACATTACAAATGGACTAGAAATTGTACCAAAATCGTTAGAGCGCAGTCATCTGCCTGGTTTGGAACCATCTAAATTTAGCTATACATTTTTTTCAGTCTAACAATACATTTTTTCTAAAAAAGAAAAGGCGGAAAACAGTTGAAACTGATTGGTAAAACGGTACAAAAAATCATCTACACGAATTGGCCCTAGGGCAGGTGCGTGTGAAATAGTTGTGGCGTAGATATAATAGGAAAAATATAATGAGTTTTTGTCAGGTACGTACGAAAGGAAAGTGTTTTAGATAGATGCATCGGACCTTGTATGGCGATACAATCTATTTTTTACTTGCCTTTATGTTATCATTTACTTTTGTCATATTAGTTCTTGTTTCAGATAGTTTTATTATACCTTGATTTCAATCAGTTTATTGTGCATCGCAAGTTCAAGTTGATAACAGTACCACAATAAAAAAAGTTGACGACAGTACCGGGCAATGTATGGAATCAAAATCAATAATAATGGCTAGGATCCCGGGCCCGGCCTGTCTCATTGCTAAACCAAATCATTCTTTTGGAGTAAATTTTGCTAAACCAAATCATGATAGTTTAAACATTTTTTCCTAAAAAAATATGGAAAGGATTGTTAACTGGATAACCAAAACATCACAACACGCATGAATCAAAATCATTATACGCAAGTAATAACTAGGATACCGTCTCCTCGCTCAACCAAATCCTGGAAGTTAAAACGTATTGACCTAAAAATGGAAGGAAAAGATTGTTAGCCACTAAAACATCGCAATGAGCAAGTTAATAAGAGTATCGAGCAATGTGTCGAATCAAAATCAATATGACCAAAATAATGACTAAGCATCCCGTCACCTCGCCGAACCTAATCCTGGAAACTAATACGTCCTCCCCATAAAAAAGGAGGGCAAAATTTCTAAATCAGCTGCATATACAAAGTGGTAACAGGCAAACCCTAAACGCACAACAGACACGCCGTCAAGAGTTCAAAGCAAGACTACCAGCCCTGTATAGCCTCGTCCAAGTAACCATGAAGCCGACGTTTCTCCACTTCGTTCTTTTCCTGCTCCTCGGCTGTGCTGGCATTGCACCGGCGAGCGGCGCCGGCGGGAGGTGGGAGCTCCTGCAGCGCAGCATCGGCGTGTCGGCCATGCACATGCAGCTCCTGCACAACGACCGCGTGATCATCTTCGACCGCACCGACTTCGGCCGGTCCAACCTCTCTCTACCCGACGGCCGCTGCCGCCGCAACCAGCGGGAGCGCGTGCTCGCGGTGGACTGCACCGCGCACTCCGCCGAGTACGACGTCGCGTCCAACACCTTCCGCCCGCTCTTCGTCTTCACCGACACCTGGTGCTCGTCGGGCACCGTTGCGCCCGACGGCACCCTCGTCCAGACCGGCGGGTGGAACGACGGGTTCCGCAACGTGAGAGCCATGCCCGCGTGCCGTGCCGGCGACGATAGCTGCGACTGGGAGGAGAAGCAGGACGCGCTCGCCGCGAACCGGTGGTACTCCACCAACCAGATCCTCCCCGACGGCCGCGCCTTCATCGTCGGCGGCCGGAGGCAGTTCAACTACGAGTTCTACCCAAAGGCACACCCTTCCGACACCTCGTTCGTCGCATTTCCTTTTTTGGTTGAAACAAACGATCCTGAGGAGAACAATCTGTATCCCTTCGTCCATCTTAACATCGACGGCAACCTTTTCATCTTCGCCAAGAACCGTGCCATCCTCCTCGACTACAAGACGAACAAGATAGTCCGGACATACCCTGTGTTGACCGGCGGCGACCCGAGGAACTACCCCAGTTCGGGCTCGTCGGTGCTGCTGCCCCTGAAGCCGTCCCCCACCGAGGCAGAGGTGCTGGTTTGCGGCGGCGCGCCCGCCGGCTCGTACAATTCCACGAAAGGCAAGAATTTCCGCTCGGCACTGGTGACGTGCGGGTGGATCAAGATCACCGACCCGGCGCCGTCGTGGGTCGTCGAGACAATGCCGTCGCCGCGGGTGATGGGGGACATGATCTTGTTGCCGAACGGCGCGGAGGTGGCGATCATAAACGGCGCCAAGGATGGCACCGCTGGCTGGGAGTCCGCCACTACCCCGGCTTATGCACCCCTCATCTACCGACCCGACTACTCTCCAAAGGACCGGTTCGAGGAACAGAGTTCAACTGACATCGCGCGGATGTACCACTCGACGGCGGTTCTCCTCCGCGACGGCCGCCTGCTCGTTGGCGGGAGCAACCCGCACATCTACTACAACTTCAGCAACGTGAAGTACCCCACCGATCTCAGCCTCCAGGCCTTCTCGCCGGAGTACCTCGACCCTGCCAACGACATTCTCCGTCCGAAGATCGTCGACCCCTCGCCCACCGGCACACCGGTGGGCGTCACCTACGGTGCGCAGCTGACGCTGCGGTTCTCGGTTCCGTCGCCGAGGAGATCAGCGCACCCCAGGAGCATTGGCTTGTCCTTCACGATGGTGGCGCCGTCGTTCACGACGCACTCATTCGCCATGAACCAGAGGTTGCTGTTCCTCGACGTGTTGAAGACATCGGCGTTGACCCGTGCCAGCGTGTACGAGGCGTCGGTGCTGATGCCGGCGACGGCGGCCTTGGCGCCACCGGGCTACTACATGCTCTTCGTGGTGAACGGGCACATCCCGAGCGAAGGGATCTGGGTCCACATACAGTGACAGTGAGTGCATTACACCATGACTGGCTGCATGCCTGCATCTAACAGGTGATATTTTTTTGAAGGCCAAACAAACGTTGGCTTTCTGAATTAAGCAGAGGGAAAACTGTACGATGGGATAAAATCCCAGGGAAACACCCGATGACAAGCACCGAGGCACAACGGCAGCGCAACTGCTGCCAACACCAACGCCGCAGGCAAGAAGCACCTGCACCACACTGCTCTACAAGAAACACCACAACACCGCCTGCAACCGCCGGCAACTAACACAGGAGCAACGCCTGCAACGAACCCAAGCCGAAACCTCTGCTGGAGCAACGACAACACGGCTACCAAACAAAGAACTCTTTTAACAGCAACACGGAAGAACCAAAGCGACGCCTTCAACAAGGGTACGACGACAAATTCGCCGCCGTCGCTAGTCCACAACCAGGCTTTCGCCCGAAGACGAGGAAGCACCAGCAACGATGCCACCAAGGCAGGAACGGCGCCTGAAAGAGGCGTCGCCATCGTCGGCCAAGCATGAAGCTCCGCAGGGCTTTCGCCCGGTGCACCTACGACCTGAAGCCGTGCTGCGAAGAGGAACATGAGGACCCGTAGCCACCGGGCACCGCCCTAGAGCCGCCAACAGCAAGCCACGACCAAAGTCCACACGACGGTCTCGACGCCACATTGGTTTCCACGAAGGAGATATCAGGTTAGCAGTGTTAGCATTGGTCGGGTATCTAACAGGTGATATCAGTGTTAGCATTTCTAGCTAACAGGTGTTCTATATATATATGCGACCTTTCTTTATCTTAGATATCATTTATTGCTTCCCAAGACTCCATTATTTTAGAAATCTTTCTCTCTCTCTCTCTCTTTATAAATATAGTCTGTGTCCTCTTTCTATATTGTTTGCTATTTTTTTAAGAATTATTTTTCTCCATTGAAATGAGATATAGGGAGCGAGTTATAGCCGGCAAGTGTTGAGTTAATGTGGTATGTGAGCTCAGCTCAATATGTCGTGAGATAGTTAGGTCTACGTCTGGACGTTAGCTCATTGAGATGATTTTTCTTTAGTACAAGAGAACCGAGAAGGACACACTTCTAGTGTACCTCCTATCATGCATGCCCATAGTAAACACTAGGTAGCTAAATGTAGGAAGGATAACTATTGAAAGCATGTAAGTAGCAGGCCCACGTCAAGATGAGTACTCTCTCCTCTGACTTCCATAGAGGCTCAAATAGCACAATTGAGATTGAAAGCATATAAATAGTAAGCCCACATCAAGATGAGTGTTCTCTCCTTCGACTTTCCTAGAGACAGATAGCACAACTTACATCGCATTGGGTTCATCCATATGGGGATGGAGTGATTAGTATGGGAATAGGATAGAAGTAGCTGCAAGACAGCCATTTGAATAGGTGTTCTAGAGAGTAGAAATATAGGGAAGGGCATCAACCAAACAGCCAATGTTTTAGAGCAACTATTGTGACCCAGGCTGATGAATTTGTTAATGTATAATATGTACTGCTTGTGGCCACCATATGCAAGACAGGACATCAACAAAAAACTGAATTTTTGTGTGTACAGAATTTTGTGCTTTTTTAGTAAAAAACAGAGGAACTACTTTCTCTTCAAAAAGGAGAAAGATTATAAGAGAAGAGAAAAGGGGTGGATAAAACCCGCCGCCGGACGGTCCAGGTAACTCAGGACAGGGACTATGTTACACCTTCAATCATGCATACCCCTGCAGATCCCCAGCGGATGCTCAATTGCTCAGCACAACGAAAGATGGGTAGACATTATGTACACGCCTTATGTCTAGCTCAGCTCTGGTTTGCAGGTAGATGGGTAAATGTATCGTTCCAATCACTTTACAATGCTAGAGCAAGAAACAGGTAACAAGGAGATGCTTCCTGTGTTCTTTTTTTTTTTTTTTTTGCTATGTGTTGTAATGAACTAGCTGGGCTTACGTATAGTGGCGAAAAATTAGAAGCTGTGCTGAGTGGACATATTCAGTAGTCTAATAACATGTTTATGTAGAGATGGCAAGCAAATAGGGGCAGCCAAGTTGAAAGCAATCATAAATAATCGGCAATCAATTAGTAGGAGAGAAAGACATAGCTCAATTGATTTAGAGAAATTCTGGGGAACAGGATCCCGTCCGGGCGGGATCTGGACGGAATCACTCCCCGTGCGCCACGTGTCTCCCCCTTCCCCGTGCACGCTGTAGAGGAGGAGGAAGGAAGAAGAAGGAGGAGCCGACCTTGTTGTCGCCGCCGTCGACCTCGCCGCCGGCCGTTCGGGTTAGGGTTCGGGGTGGGGTTCGGGTTTAGATTTGGGCTGGGAAGGCGGCGGCACGATGGTGGATGGGGTTCGTTGGGGTGGCGGCGGAGGCGGCGGTGGCACCGCCGGAGCCAGGGGAGGGGGTGAAGGTTGTCGGCTGGCGGGGGAGGACCGGTGCGGCAGCAGGAGGCTGGGGTGGCAGAGCTGCCGGTGAGGGCACGGTCAGCCGGGGCGCTGGGGGGGAGGGGGGCAGAGGTGCGCGGAGCACCATCGGGGGGGCGGCGGAGGGGCGGAGAAAGGAAGCGGTGTATTGCGCGAGAGGAGGAGAGGGATCCCGTCAGGGTCCCTTGGGACAGGATCCTGTTGGGTAGTCCCTCCCTTGATTTAACCTACATAAATACACCCCACTATTTGTAGTGTTTGTCTATAGCTCGTACAGACTATCGTATTTTATACAAATCTGTCATATTGTACAACAAAGTCGACAGAGAGCACATGTCCGATTTTCAAACTCCGGCGGCATTTTAGAACGGCTGCTTGTTCACATCTAATTTTGACCTTGGTAGAATATCTGGTTGTTTACATCTAGCTGTGAATACTCCATGTGCACGTCTAATAAAAATATGGTGGATAATAGGACATTGCAACGCATGCATTGTGTACAAAATTAAGGAATACTTCCACCGTCATACGTTGTAGCAATATGAATAGACCCGAACCTTTTCCTTTATCTAAACAGTAGACGCTGCACTGAAAACTCTATAAATTAGTTTCTGCAAATAGCCACTGTAACATTGACCCAATAACTGGAAAAAGAACACAGGTAGATGCATGAATTTATTAACGCTCAAGCAATAGTAGGTCAATATGTTGATGAACTTAAGAAGTACATGTGAGCGAGCTGTAAAAAAAAGGAAAAAAAAGAAATTTACAGGACATTAACTTATTGGACTAAAATCATCGAGCTCTCTCATTCACATCATCGTATGCCTTCTAATTCAAGAGTATGCGTAAGTTGTCCATCACTGCATATATAAACATTCTCTAAAGCAGACTACTAAACAAGCCATACATTAGTTCACTGAATGCCCAACACATTCAGCACCAGGCTAATGGTGCTTTAAGCCAACCTATCTTCGTTAGTTTGCAGCACAAAAAAGTCTTCAATTAGGATGCTCGTTACTAATCTTTTGCAATTTACATGTTTTAGGCACACTCAAGCTATCATCTATCAGTAAATCGCCTGAGATATCCAAGAACAAATGTGCCAAAATCTTGGAAATTACCATTGCTGTTTGGTTGGTACTTGGTCGGATGCAGTGACCTATACACATTCAGACTTGCGCACACCCAGTGCAAACCATCAAACTCTCTCTCTAACTCTAAAGCGACATAAGCTATCAGCTCTCTCCCCCTAAAGAAAATCCCTATTTTCACCCAAATCTGAGGCACCCTAAACAAATCCCCATTTCTTTTGGCTCAAACTTATGCAGATTTGTTTTGGTTTTGGCACGAACTCATGAGAAATTGGAGAGGCAGCGCGGGAGTGGAGTCGGCGGAGGAGGAGCGGCGCGGTGAGATGGAGTGGCGCACGGGGAAGGAATGTGGAATGAGGCGGGTTCGCGTGCCCGAGGAGTCCTCAATGTCAGAGGAGTATATAATCAATTGCAGAGGAGTATATAACCAATGGCACAGAGGGCACAATTTGACTGAACCACATCTGTATTTTAGAAAGGCCAAAAGGAGTATGAAGAGTGGAAAACATAGAGGGTGTGCACGATGAGCCATTTTTTTTACATTTTTGAGTGTTTTGTGAGAGGTGGTGTGACCGAAAATGGCCGGTGGTTGTAGTTTTTGGTTAGTGGTGAAAGTGGTTGTAGTTGTGATGTTGTAGAGTTGCAAACTCGTTGAGTGGGTATGGTCGTTGGTTTTTGGCTACGGTGGCAATGGTTGTGTTGCGGTTGTGCCTAGTGCCCTGTACTAATTTTTAATTTTTTTTTTCTTATTTAGTTCCTTCGAATGAAATGGCAAAGCTTTGACACTTTGGCTTAGTTTCTACAAATGTCGCATAGCTGCTCCAACACGGTATGTCGGGGATCAAATCATGGCCCATTGCCATGGCCCACTCCCTGACGGTCTAATTGAACATCCTTCTAGGGCCTGGCTCCCTAAAGGGCTCTATCAGGCCCATGTGCATCCTGCCGAACAGCCTCTTGGTTAGCACGGTGCATGGCGGCCTAGACTTCATATTCGAGCCCGATTCGAGCAAGAGTTCTGCACGGCTACGTGAAGACCCGGACGTAGTTTTCCGGATTGAAGCAGACGTCGTGATCCTCAAGAATTGGAGATATACTTATCTACCTCGGGATGTATTTGGCATGTGTACGAGTTCGTTACGAGTCCGTTACGTCCTCAGCCAGGCCCGATTATCTCTCGGTAGGTCGGTTGTTCAACACTATATAAACTAGGCCCCTGCGGCGTGTAGAGGGGGCCGGGACGAGAAGCCAAGCCAAGATCGCAAATTACTTCTTGTACACCCAGAATTTCGTCGAGACTTGTTCGTCTCGCCGAGTTCCCTCTTGTAATCCTCTTTGATATAAAGAAGCACTGGACGTAGGGTTATTATCTCCCCGGAGAGCCCTGAACCAGGATAAAAACCTTGTTGCTGCTCGTTGCTCGTTGATTGCTGTTTGCCTTGCTCGGCAGTGTCTTCTATCTCCCCTTCTCAAGAACCTTAGTTGACTTGGGACCGATATCCCAACAGTCGACCGTTGGCGCCGTCCGTGGGAACATAGTAGATCGAGCCTGTTCGAGCATGTCGAACTCGTTCAGCGACTAGGAAACTTTTCCCGAGGGCTATTACTCAGAAGGGCAGGATGTCACACCACCTGTCACATCGGATCGATCCCTTCGATCTCGATCGCCTTCCAGATCTGGTACAACTCTCCGGCTATGTCCCGGAGATGGTCTTAAATCACGCTCCCGTCATTGACGATGATTACGGAACCGACAATCTTTACGCTGGTTTAGATCTCTCGGATTCCAAGGCCATGTCGGTCGATTCCTCCTGTGGCGACACAGTGATGACACCGTCTAATGTGCCAATGCGCGACCGTCGCAGCGTCAACATGGCCGGCGTAGAGACCTCAGAGGCTCTTGCGCGGGTCGCGGCGGCCGACGAGATCGAGCAGATCAATTCTGCTCGGTAACAAGATGGGGCTGCACCGACTGCTCGTGAACAAGAAGTTGTTCGCCGCAGTCTAGACGCCTCCATCAATCAAACCTTGGCACAAATTCATGATCAGCGCAAGCGACAACGACGCGACCCGCCTCGCGTATCTCCGCCAAGTCCTCGGCAGAAGTTCTACCTGCTCGGAGCGAATCCCCGAGCAACCAGACCCCGGTCGGAGAGAACGCGGATGCTTCAGAGATCCCAGGACCCCTTGAGCAGAGTTGGGAACGACTTCAAGCCATGGCAACGGTGATCAGATCCACCAACCAGGCTAATCTCGCCCTCATGGGCGACGCTGTTGCTTCTCATCTAAAGCGACTGACTGAATGCCTTAAGTTCATAGGTGAAGTCAACACCTCCTCCGGGCAACGCAGTCAGCCTGCCCGGAAGGACTCGGACAGCGAAACGTTCCGATCGATTGCGTGACCCTCGTCACCGTCAAAGGGCGACTTGCTACGAGCAAGATACCCGTGGTCGACAACGCTCACCAAGTCCCCGTGGTCGCCGCGACCACAGGGGGAAGCGGGCGCGCAGCGATCATGGACGATCCCCTCGGGACGAGCACATCGTGGCGACCACGAGGAAGGAGCGTGGAGGATTGTCTCGGAGAGAATATCACTAGGCAGAATCTTCCCGTTCGACTAGAGTCCCTCCGCGCAACAAGGCCAATGTCTTTTCAAGGGCTCTGCATGAGAGGGTGGTCGGGCGTACGGCTTGGGCTGCAAGGCTTTCTCTGACAAGCTCCGCGCTGTCAGGTGGCCTTCCAAGTTCAAACCTGGCCACATACAGAGGTACAATGGAACCCAAAACCCATAGGAGTTCCTTTCCATCTACGCTACCGCCATCATGGCAGCCGGGGATGACGAGCTAGTCATGGCTAATTACCTTCCGACTGTTTTTGAGGGTGCTGCTCGGACGTAGCTGTTCAATCAGCAGGAAGGTTCCATCCGCTCTTGGAACCAACTATGTGACGCTCTGATCACCAATTTCCAGAGCTGTTACGTGCGTCTGGGCAAGGAGGATGACCTGCACCAGATGATCCAGATGAACAGGGAGACCCTCCGCAACTTCGTGAAGCGTTTCATCAAGATCCGCAACACGATCCCGAACATCTCGGATGAATCAGTTGTCCGCGTCTTCAAAAACGGTGTCCGCGACGAGCGGCTCACTCAGGATCTCGAGATCAATGAGACCTGGACCGCCAATGATCTTTTTAAGGCGGCTGATCGCTATGCCAACACGGCAGAGCGTGTTCAGTATAAGAAGGCGTTCGATAAGAGCGAGCTTCCCGCCCAGCCTGGTGTAGATGAGAAGAAAAAGAATAACACCAATCCTGGTGACAAGAAGTCCTAGAAGAAAAAGAACAAAGATGCGCCGAACAATACCGTTGCGGGTATAGATCGCGCACCTCTTTCCAAGAACGGGCAGAAGAAGCCCGCCAATAACTACAAGGGCAAGAAACCTGCTCAGGGAGGCGATCAAGGCAAGAAAGGTCCGGGTGACCGATATTGCCAGTTCCACCAAGGGTACGGCCATGATATCCGCCATTGTAGGACCTAAGTTGCAAAGCTCGAGGATTTTTACAATGGTAAAGGCCCCATGCCCACCCTACCCGAAAAAGGTGATGCCGGCAAGACCAAGCGCCAAACCGATGGTGATGATCGGGACGATGAGGATGACTATCATGAGCCCGTAAATCACATAGCCGTTATCTTTGGCGGCTTCTCGGCCTATCCCTCTCGGCGTAGCCTCAAGAAAGCTGCTCGGGAGGTCCACAACGTCGAGAAGGGCAAATCACAGCCCGAACCGATGAAGTGGTCCGAGGTTTCCTTCTCCTTCTCTAAGGAGGATTGCCCCATTGGGATGACCAAGCCTCAACGGCTCCCGCTGGTGGTCGCTCCGACTATCAGCAACGCTAGAGTCGGGCGTGTCCTGATCGATGGCGGGAGTGAGCAGGACTTGCTTTCTGCAAAGGTCTTGGACGAGATGCAGATTCCTCGTTCCAAGCTCAAAGAGGTCGCAATGCCCTTCTATGGCATAGTACCGGGAGAAGTTGTTCGGCCGTTGGGGCAGATTGTTCTGCCCGTTACCTTCAGCAGCCCAAACAACTTCCGGACAGAGTTGATCACGTTTGACGTGGTGGACTTTCCATCTGCCTACAACGCGATCTTGGACCGGCCATCTCTGAGAAAATTCATGGCCGTGTCCCACCACGCCTACCACTGCGTGAAGATTCCGGGCCCCAGCGGCGTGATCACGGTCAAGGGCAACTACAAGGCCGCTCTAGATTGTGATGAGCAGTCCCTTGCCCTGGTCGACCAACTTTCCCCGCGTGGTCCCGAAGTGGCGCAGACCAAGTCTTCCCGTCCCAAGGTTTCTCTCCAGCCAGAGGGAGAGACCAAGGAAGTTCCGCTGTCTCTTGACGATACTTCCAAGACAGTTCATTTGGGTCCAATCTAGACCCCCAATAGGAACTCAAGTTCGCCGCTTTCCTCCGAGCTAATGTAGATGTGTTTGCCTGTGAGCCGTCTGACATGCCCGGGGTCCTAAGGGAGGTTATCGAGCACAAACTGGCAGTTCGGCCGGACAAAAAGCCCGCTCGCGGAAGTTTAAATCGCCGGTTTCAAGTAGGGATCATCAAGGATCGCTTGGTAAGTCGCCGTCATTTGGGTTCATCTGCGAGGTTGATCACACCGAGTGGCTGGCCAACCCTGTGATCGTAAAGAAGAATGGCGGCAAGTGACGGATGTATATCGACCACACTGACTTGAACGCGGCTTGTCCTAAGGACAATTTCCCGCTGCCTCGCATAGACCAGCTGGTCGACGCGACTGCGGATGCTTAACTTTTGAGTTTTTTGGATGCTTACTTCGGTTATCACCAAATAAACATCTCCCCCGAGTATGAAGAGAAAACTGCCTTCATCACCCCCTTCAGCACTTTCTGCTATACGACCATGTCTTTCGGTCTGCGTAATGCTGGTGCCACCTTCCAGCGTTTAATGGAGAAAACTTTCCCAGAACAGCGCGGAAGGAACCTGGAGGTTGACGACATAGTTGTAAAGAGCAAGTATGCCCCGAATCATATAAAAGACCTGGCCAAGACATTTCATAATCTCACCAGGCACATAATTAAATTGAATCCTGAGAAATGTACTTTTGGTGTTCGATCCGGCATACCGCTCGGCTATGTTATAGGTTCGCAAGGAATTTCTGTTAACTCTGAAAAAATCGAGGCCATTGAAAACATGAAGGCTCCGACCACCGTTAAGGAAGTCCAGAGCCTCACAGGACGGATGGCTGCTTTAAGCAGGTTTATTTTCCGTCAAGTCGAACATGGGCTGCCTTTCTTCAAGGCCCTGCGCAAGCACAATGGTTTTGAATGGACAGAGGAGGCTGACAGATCTTTCAAAGATCTAAAACAATATCTGTCCAACCCACCTATCTTGACTACCCTATGATATGGCGAACAACTTTTGCTGTATCATGGCTGCACGCCACAAGCGGTGAGCTCGGTCTTGACGGTGGAGAGGGAAAGCATCCAGCGGCCAATCTATTACGTGAGCGAGGTACTTCAAAGATCAATGGAGCGCTACCCTGAGGTCCAAAAGTTGCTCTACACCTTGCTCATGTCCTCTAGGAAGTTTCGGCATTATTTTCAGGCGCACCAAATACTGGTCCCGACCAAGTTCCCTCTCGGCGAAATCCTACGGAACAGGAAAGTTGGTGGACGCATAGCTAAGTGGGCAATGGAACTAGCAGAGTTCAACATTACATTTTACCTTGAATCGCTATTAAATCCAGTCTGGTGACTTTGTCGCTGAATGGACCTGGCCGCCCTAATCCCAAGAAGCTCCCGAGCAACCTGAAGAAACCCCTGGATCATGTTTTTCGATGGCTCGCGCACTGGAAACTCGGGGGCTGGTTTTATTCTCATCTTCTCTCAAGGAGAGCAACTCCAGTATTCTATCCAGCTACACTTTGCGGCGACTAACAACGCCGCGGAGTACGAGGCCCTCCTCGCGGGACTAAGAGCGTGCAAGTCGCTCGGCGTCCAATGGCTAACTGTGAAGGGAGATTCACAGCTGGTCATCAATCAGGTAAACAAGGAGTATCAGTGCTGCGATGACTCAATAGCACGATACCTGGTTGAAGTGAGGAAGTTGGAGCGACACTTTCGATTCTTCGAGGTGCTCTTCGTGCCCAGGAAAGACAACTTCCTAGCCGACCAGCTGTCCAAATTTGGATTCTCACATGAATCTGCTTCGGTAGGGGTGCTCGTCGAGCACCTTTACGAGCCCCCTATCACGTCTCCGGACGAGACAACAGAGATAGGTGGTGTTGTCTCCGTCATCGAGCTGGCTGCGGACTGGACAACGCCATTTGTTCGGTACCTTGCTGATGGGACCCTGCCCGGCGACGAAGCCGAGCGTTCCCGGCTTATAAGGCGTGCTAGTTCGTACAAACTTGTGGACTGCATCTTTTACCGGCAAATTGCTCTAGGAGTACTCTCCAAGTGCATCTCGCAGCAGGAGGGTGTGTTTTTTCTTAAGGACATACACGAGGGTGCCTGTGGCAACCACGCCTCCTTCAGGATTATTATTGGCCCACAGCGCTACAGGATGTCCGGGATGTGGTAACTAAGTACAAGGCATGCCAATTTTCACGTCCGAAATGTCCATAAGCCCGCCCAAGAGCTCTAAACGATCCCCCATCATGGCCTTTCTCCACATGAGGTCTGGATCTGCTCAGCCCGTTCCCCAAGGGGTTCAAGGGCTGCACGCACTTGCTCGTCGCCATCGACACCTTTACAAAGTGGATTGAGGCCGAGCCTGTGCCATCTCTTCACGCCAAATCGGCTGTGCGTTTCTTCAAAAGCAATGTGATCACGCGCTTCGGGATTCCCCACAAGCTGATCACCGATAATGGTCCCCAGTTCAGAAGCAAGCTATTCCAGGAATACTGCGAACAGCTGGGCACCAAGATTTGCTTCGCTTCTGTGGCACATCCACAGAGTGATGGAGCAGTCGAGCGAGCTAACGGACAGATAGTCCAGGGTATCAAACGGCGGGTGTTCGCGACTCTTAGCGAGCACAATAAAGTCTGGGTCAATAAGGTTCCTTCTGTCTTCTGGGTCGTGCGCACCACCCGCCAGCCGGACAACCGGGGAAACTCCTTTCCAACTGGTCTACGATGCAGAAGCCATTTTGCCCGCCGAAGTAATACTCGGCTCGCCTCGCATGAGCTCGGTCAACATGGTTGACACAGAGTAAGCGCGCTTACTCGAACTCGACCTCCTCGAAGGCACACACGACCGAGCACAAGTCAGAATGGCGCGCTACCAGTAAGATCTTCGCCGGCACGCTGCCAAATCTGTCCGACCAAGTGCTTTGAAGGTGGGCGACCTCGTTCTGCGCCGCGTCCAGAACCTGTCCAATGCCAACAAGTTAACTCCCCGATGGGAGGGCCCGTTCACGGTCGTTCCTACTGCTCGTCTAGGGGCTGTTCGCCTGGCAATGGAGGACGGGAGAGAGCTGACCAGTACTTGGAACATCGACCAGCTCCGTAAATTCTTTGTGTAGGTCTTTCGTTTGTTTTCTTAACTCTGCGCTTTTGTTAAAGTTCGCTTCTTTGTTCATCCAAGTCTCTCGGGCTGCCATGTAAAGTTCAATCCAATCAATAGTGAATGCTCGCGGCCCCCTGCGGCTCTTTTCACATCTGGTCTTCTCAGACTACCTTCTCTCTGGTAACACTTGATGGCTGCTCGGTCTTACGAACTCTTGGCTTCGCGATCTTCAGGATTTCTCTGCCCGCATCTAGTTTCAGAGAGTTCCTAAACTCAGGGTTTCGTAACACGGCTTTCCGCCTCACGACTAAGTCTGCTCTCGTAAGCCACAGCGGCAGAGGCACTTACCGCACTCGGCACAACCACTCGGCAAAGCCTGCTCTCGTAAGCCCCCCGCGGCAGAGGCACTTTCCTTGTTCGGTTACCTTAGGAATCGCCTACCTTACGTTCACGAGCAGTTTATGGAATGAGTCGATCAGGATACGGGTGTCGCTCTATCTCTCTATCCACGTGCTTGAATTCTCAAACTTAGGTCTTCAAGCATTGTCCGTACCGGGGGCTAGGGTGTCGCTCTTCTGCTTATGCACCTGTTCGAGTTCGCAAACTCAGGTTTTCGAACAGATGCACAACGGGGGCTGAGAGTTAGGCTGGCGTCCTACCGTTTTTTCTGAAAACTCTTTAGCGCTGTTTTGCCTTGCTCCTAGCTTCGTGTTTGTTCTTGCCTTTTTGCTGCTCTTTTTTGCAGGGAAAAGGTAAGAGTTCATTTACACTAACAAATGTTGCAGGTACAAAAGGCCCTTTCGGGTACTGCCCTACTGCTACTACTTAAAAGCAAGCTGCTCCTTCAGCTCCTCAATCTCTAGCTTGAGGCGCAGGGCTTCCCCTTGGGCTCTGATCCCTTCCTGCGCTTCAGCTCGGAGGCGCTCGGCTTCCTCCTTGCTGACCGTCCTGTGCTTGGCCTGCTCCTTGGCTTCTGCACGAAGAGCTTCGACCTCCTTGGTCTTGGCCCGCAGCTCCTCGATCAGACTTTCGTTCTGACTAAGGCGCTACTCGGCGGTCTTGAGCTACTCGGCCAGCTCTTTGACCCTTCCTTCCGCGGTGAGCGTCCTCGCGGCCAGCGCGCGAAGCTCCTCGGCCTCTTCCTGTGAGAGCCGTGGGACGGCACCCTCTCCTCGGTCAGCTGGGCTTTGAGCTTCTTCACCTCCGCCTCGAGTCGGTTCCGACTTTCTGCCGCGGCCATGAGCTCCCCCTCGAGCCACCTCGTGCGGCGCTGATCCTGGAAAGCTCCCAAAATGGCGCCGTGCTCGATGGCGATGCCTTCTTCGAAGTCCTCCATGGTACCTCGCAAGACCTGAGTGAGAGAAGAACAAGTCCGTTATATTGGGTTGCTGGTAACTTAAACGGACAAGTTTTGGTTTGAGGCTTACCTCTTGAAGCATGTGCTTCAAGTTTCGGCGTAGGCGCATGCCGAGTCCGTGGGTTGCGAAGCCCTGGCCGTGGGTTCCGCTGCATCTTCTCCTTTCAGGAGCGCGTCCGCTTGGGGGCAGTGGCGACGGGCGAAGATTTTTCGCCCTCGAGCTCCCGCCCTTCCTTTTCTTCCTCCGCCTGATTATCCTCGAGCAAGACCGGCGTTGCTCTGCTCGGCGACGTCGTTGTTACCGCGGACAGGGCGACTTGTGCGCCCTGCTCGTGGCCATCCGTCTGCTATCTGGTGGCAGGTCTCTCGCCCTGCTCGCTAGAGGACTCCGTCGCCACAGGGACGAGTTGCCCCTGCGACGAAGTGCCCGGCAGGACCGCCTACTCGGTCCCGACCCGGGCAGCTGACGGAGACAACTCCTTGGCCCCGCTCTTCGTGGCGTCGTGCCCCGCTTCTTCGGCTTCGAGCCGCTCCACCGCGCCATTCAGCGCATCGATCTGGTCGGTGGAGCCCGGTGGAAGCACGGCCCACGCTGCCAGCTTGTCCTTGAGGACGGCCAATCTCGTTGTCCGCAACGCACCGTGTACGTGCTCGGGCAGTAAGGACCGCTCGATCGCTGTGTCCACGTCGCTAGAGATCACCTCCTCGGTAGCTGATGAAAATAATGCATTAAGACCTGATCGGTTCGGTAGAATGTAAAAAGGAATATTCTTCGCCATTGCATACCTGCCGAGCCCGCCATGGAAAGCTTGACCTTCCTCTTTGCTCTGTGACGGAGCTTGCGTCTTTTGCTCGGCGGATCCTCGGCTTCTTGTTCGCCTTGGCCTCTGGGCGCCCGCGGCGACAAACTCAGCTCCTTGGTGAGCTGAGCACTCTTTTTGCGCAACGCAAGGAGAGCCTCCTTGCGCGCGACCTCCTCCTCGAGCCTCCTCTGCTCGGCAATCTGTTGCAGCCGTTCCATATGGCCGGGGTGAGCCTGTGCATAGCGCTTTAGCCAGTGGGTTAGGTTCCGTACCTCTTCGTCGCCTTGCTCGGTGAGAAGGGATGGGCTTGGGCATTCCCCCCTTGGCTGGCCGCGCGCGCTTGGCCTGCTCGGCGCGGATCGTCGCCGCAGGAGGCTTCGGAGGAGGTTGGCGGCCGCTGCGGCGCGGCGAGCTCCCAGTCGGCTCAGCGGCCACCTTGGGCTTCTCGGCCACGTTGGCCTTGCCCTTCCTCGCTCCCTCCTTATCGGACTCTGAGAGCTCATCGACGATCCCGCCGATGATCAACTGCTTGTCCTGCGTATGTGGAGGCGAATGTGAGCATGCTTTAACTGTGTAAGTCTAGCAACTCAGATGAGGGTTTTGCGTAAGTTACCTCTGATGAGTGGACGAGCACGTTCCTTGGGCATGTGTAGGCCACCACTCCGGTCACCTCAGTGTCCTTCCTAGCGGCCTTCAGCATGGCATCGACCTGTTCGGCCACCCATGCGTTTGTAGGTTTCACTGTCCGAATAGAAGATGTATTTAGTTCCTGTTCGGATGAATCACCAAAAAAAGGGTGAGCGTTTGAGGAACTTACCCGAACTCTCCTTGGTGATGTCCTCCCAATCTTCTATCTTGTAGAATGGGTAGGACCTCTTCCGCAGCGGACAGATCTTATTCGCCACGAATTCCCGGATGATCTCTCTGCCCGTGAGCTCAAGGCCCACAAGGGAGGCGATCTTCCGAGTTAAGTACCACTCTTCGCCGGTCGGTTCCGGCCATGGCATCTGCGTCCCCTTCGCCGGCGCTTGTCCGGTGAAGGAGAGCTTGCTGTCGCCGCTCCACTTGGTGTAGAACTATCTCATCCACCACGCTCCCATCGAGTCGAGTAACGGTGGACGAGGGTACGACGCGTCGTCGGCAGCTGCCCGGATCTTGAGGTAGTAGCACCCAAGCCCGGAAGCGGCGGAGCTGCTCCTCGTTACTGCGTAGTAATGGAGGAACAGCCCCACCGACGGATCTATGCCCAGATAGCATTCGCACAGGTGTGCGAAGACGGCCATCTAGAAGAACGAGTTGAGGTTGAGATTCGCAACCTCCAGCCCGCTGATGTTCAGGAGGGCCTCCACGAAATCGCTTTCGGGAGACCTCAGCCCAGACATGGCAAAGAGCTCGAAGTTGACGAACTCGTTTTCGAGCGGCTTCGGCATCTCCTCCTCCCCGGGCATCCTCCAGCTGCCTGCGTCAATGTGTCTCTCTGCCTCTAAAGTCTTCAGGTCCTCCTCGGTCATGCTAGTGCCCGCGAACTTGGCCATAGCAATCCCCAGGTTTGGCGAGCGGCTTTGGAGGTGGGTTGCGGCTGGTTGATGCTAGCGTTGCTGGAATAGGGTTTGGGAAGGAAAGGAGCGCAAGAGCGGAAGTGGCGAGCCGCGGGCAGCTTGGGTGCTCTTTATAGCCCTGGGCCGAGCAGCTCTGCAACGATTTTTTATCACAAAACGGCTAGTTTTTTTTACTACAACGGCTAAGTAAAAGCGAGTCGCTGTTACATTGCTGACAAAAGTTACCATTAGTGCATAGCGGCTACTTTTTCCGTTTTACGCATTGAAATTTGGGTGCTCTGCTTTCGGACGGATGTGGTTTTACATTCGGCCTTATGAGTTGCTTTCGACTTTGGCGGGTTTGTTCGGTCCCGAACAAGGCTTTTCTATTGAACCATAACACATTCGATGCTTTGTTGCGTCTTTGTAGCAGCAAAATTACCCTCTTTGTGACTTGGAGTCTTAAGAAAAAGACCCCACTCTAGTGAGATATTCCACTTGAGTCTCGGGGCTAGCTATCGGGGATCAAATCACGGCCCATTGCCATGGCCCACTCCCTGACGGCCTAATTGAACAGCCTCCTAGGGCCTAGCTCCCTAGAGGGCTCTGTCAGGCCCATGTGCATCCTGCCGAACAGCCTCTTGGTTGGTACGGTGCGTGTCGACCTAGATTTCATGTTCGAGTCCGACTCGAGCAAGAGTTCTGCACGGCTACGTGAAGACCCGGACGTAGTTTTCTGGATTGGAGCAGACGTCGTGATCCTCAAGAATTGGAGATATACCTTATCTACCTTGGGATGTATTTGGCATGTGTACGAGTTCGTTACAAGTCCGTTACGTCCTCATCCCGACTCGATTATCTCTCGGTAGGTCGGTTGTTCAGCACTATATAAACCAGGCCCCCGCGACGTGTAGAGAGGGCCGGGGCGAGAAGCCAAGCCAAGATCGCATATTACTTCTTGTACACCCAGAATTTCGTCGAGACCTGTTCGTCTCGCCGAGTTTCCTCTTGTAATCCTCTTTCATATAAAGAAGCACTGGACGTAGGGCTATTATCTCCCCGAAGAGGCTTGGACCAAAATAAAAACCTTGTGTCTGCTTGTTGCTCGTTGATTGATGTTTACCTTGCTCGGCAGTGTCTTCTATCTCCCCTTCTCAAGAACCTTAGTTGACTTGGGACCGATATCCCAACCGTCTACACGGTCCATTCATGATGTTGCATTCCTTGGGAAAAATCCTATCACTTAAAACGTGCCATTCGTTTGCAAACAGACCTTTCAACAGGTTAGAGCATTTGTTGCAGCATAAAACTTGTACCAGGGATGTGAAATTTTTGATCTGACCCAAACTTGATCCGCCCCACCGATACCCTGTCCCACCCTGATCTGAGTGAGGAGGAGATGACTAAACGTGGGAGGAGGCAGAGGGAGTTGTCGCTGCCGGCCTGCCGCACATCAAATCTGTCTTCACTCCCACATCGCGCTCCATGCTCCACTCCCTCGTCGATATCGCATCACTATACTGCGCTTCATGCCCGTCATTCGAATTGCATCTCCGCTTCATAGGGAGGCTGTCGTTGTGCTGTCGGGAGCCGGTGGCTAACTGCGTGAGGGAGGGGACAAAGGTTGGATCATGGGACCAAACCCTAGAGAGGAGTGAGGGAGAAATAGTGTGTGTGTGTGGGGGGGGGGAGAGAGAGAGGGAGAGAATGTGTGTGTCTATGTGTGTGTGTCTGAGAGAGTGAGAGTGAGTGTGTGTGAGAGAGACGTAGCGAGTACTACAGTGGAGAGAATGGGTGGGAACAGGTTGGGATGAGAGTTCTTTGGTAAGCTAACTTAGGCTAGTTTGTGTCTTTTGGGATGCGTAAAAGGTATAAGCCGAATGTCCGAATGTTAAGCTGGACAAGACCAATAATATGTTAGCACAAATAAATCGGATCATACCGCCATATGGTATCGATCGGACTTCAATCCAACTGTCAGGTAATTTAGAACTCGTGCGAACTAGTCCTGAAAATTGGGTTGTGCTTTTTTTTGGCTAACCCGAGCACGACCCAATTTTAGATGCCCAAAGCACGGCACGACATGAAATAATTTGGGCCGTGCCAGTCCGGCCTAAATGGCGTGTCGGGCGAACTGAGAATCGAACCTGACAGAGCCGCCCGACATGGCCCAACATTTGGGCCGTGCTCATTTAACCTGACTGACCCGAGCGAAACCTGGTCGACAATTTATATTTTTGGTGGCCTTTTGTTGTTTGTATGAATTTTGGTTCTACATGAAAGTTGTAGAGAATTTTGAGACGCATCTTTTTCATGTAGACAGCTGTCGGGGATTAAATTACGGCCCATTGCCATGGCCCACTCCCTGACGGCCCAATCGAACAGCCTACCAGGGTCCAGCTCCCTAGAAGGTTCTATCAGGCCCATGTGCATCTGCCGAACAGCTTCTGGCCTTGCGGTGCGTAACGACCTAGGATTAGTGTTTGAGTCCGACTTCGAGCGAGTTACTGCCTGACTACTCTGAAGGCCGGACGTGGTTTCCGGATTGGATAGAAGTCGTGATCCCCAAGATTAGGAGCTTACCTTATCTACCGTAGGTTATATTTAGCATGTATTGAGTTAATTCACGATCTCGTAGTTAGCCCGGCCCGATATTCCTCGGTAGGTCGGTTTGCTCCGTACTATATAAACAGGGCCCCTTTTGGCATTTAGGGAATCCCTGGCATTGAGTTTTACATCTTAACTTCTAACTTAGACCCTTAGCAGATAGATTTTCGCATACTGCTCGTCGAGACTGTTGATCTCGCCGAGTTCCACCTTGTAATCCTCTTTGATATAAAGAAAGGTGGGCGTAAAACATTATCTCTCGAGAGGCTGAACCGGGATAAAAACCCTTGTCTCTGATTCGTTCTTTGTTAAGTGGTTGTTGGCGTGTCTCTATCTCCTCCTTGAAGAACCTTGGTTGACTTGGGTCAATATCCCAACCGTCGGCAATGGCGCCGACCGTGGGGACCGCAGATCGAGCATGTCGAATTCCGTCGGCGATCTGGAGATACTTCTGAAGGCTACGACTCGGAAGGGCGGATGTCTCATCCTGTCGATTCGGATCGATCTGTTCGGTCTCGAACACTTTCGCGCATCCGGCGGATGTCTCGCTTATATGGCGAGAGATAGCCTCGGATCGCACTCCGTCATCGGCGACTACTCACAGGCGATGATCTTTCTGACGGTTTAGATTTGTCGATTCAAGGCTATGTCGGTAGATTCCACTGTGGAACACAGCGATGACACCGTCTAGCATACCTTCGCATAGCCCCGCGGCATTTACATGGCGATGTAGGAACCTCACGAGGATCTGCCGCGGTACGTGGCGGCTGGCGGTCGGCGGATTAACTACTTTCGGCATCAAGGCGAGGTGCTGCTTGGCTGCTTTCGCGAGCAAGGCGTCATTCGCGAAACCTCGGCGATTCCATCAACGGTATGTGGCACCGTTCGCGATCGGTGCAAGCGACCAGCGTCGCGACCCACCTCGCGTGCCCTCGCCAAGTCTCCGGCGAAGCTTCTCTGTCGGATTGGTTCCCGCGAAACCGGACTCGATCGGGCAAAACAGCGGATGCCTCGGGGTCCCAGAACCCTAGGCGAGTCGGGAACGACTTCGCGGCCATAACCGGTGATTAGATCTACCAACCAGGCCGACCTCGCCCGCGTAAGCGTCTTTGTTGGTTCTAACCTAGAACGATTGGTGAAGGCCTAAAGTCTCTAGGAGAAGTCAACAATTCCTCCGAGCGCCAGCAAAAGCTGCCGGAATGGTTGGACAGCTCGATCGATCGCGTGACCTTCGTCACCGTCGAAGGATCCTTGTCCATGAAGCGAGCTACCGTGGTCGCCGTCGCTCGCCGAATCCTCGTAGTCATCGCGACCCACGAGGGCAAGCGGCGCGATGATCACAGACGGTCCCCTCGTGAGGCGCGTCGTCGCAACCACGAGGAAGGGCGTGGTGGATTGTCTGGAGAGAGTTTCTCGGGCGAGTCATCCGTTCGGCGAGGAGTTCCTCCGCGCAGCAGGACCAACGTCTTTTCAAGACTAGGTTACTGCGGGAAGGTGGCGGTCATATGCTTTGGGCTGCGGGGCTTTCTCGGCGAGCTTGAGCTGTCGGTGGCCCTCAAAGTTCAAGCCGGTCACATGGAAGGTACAATGGGACTTCAGAACCGGAGAATTCCTTTCCATCTCCGCTTCTGGCCATCATGGCGGCGGGGTGGCGAGCTTCGTTATGGCTAATTACCTCCCGGCGTCCTTGAGGTCTTTGCTTTCGGGCGTGGTACATTCAATCGGCGGGAGGGTTCCATCGACTCATGGAACCAGCTTTGTGGCGCTTTGATCGCTAATTTCGGAGCTATTACGTGCGTCAGGTAAGGAGGATGATCTGCACGAGATGATCCGGATGAGCGGGAGACCCTCCGCAACCGTGAAGCGTTTCATTAAGATCCATAACACGATCCGAACATCTCGGATGAATCTGTTGTCGCGCCTTTAAAAGCGGAGTCGCGACGGCGTATCACCGGGATCTCGAGATCAGCGAGACTGGACGCCAACGACTGTTCAAAGGCGGTGACCGCTATGCCAGCGGCGGGCGCGTTCGATCTAAAAAGCGTTCGACAAGGGCGGTGCCCGCCCGACTGGTGTGGATGAGAAGAAGAAGAAGCGGCGACAATGTTCTGGTGACAAGAAGTCCCGAAGAAGAAGAACAAAGGTGATCACGAACAATACCGTCGCGGTATGGATCGCGCACCTCCTCCCAGGATGGGCGAAGAAGCCCAACAATAATTACAAGGGCAAAAAGCACGCTCGGGGGCGGACAAGGCAAGAAAGGTCCGGCGACCGATTTTGCAAGTTCCACCACACTACAGACGCGATATCGCCCTTTGTAGAACATGGGCTGCAAAGCTCGAAGATTTCTACAATGGCAAGGGCCCAATACCCACCCTACCCGAACACGGTGATGCGGTGAATAGCGTAAAACCGGCGATGGTGATCGGGAAGATGATGATGAATATCAGAGCCGTGAACCATATCGCCGTCATTTTGGCGGCTCCTCGCTTATACCTCTCGCGCAGCCTCAAGGAAGCTCTTTCTCGGGAGGTCCTAGCGTCGAAAAGGCAAAACCTCGGCTGAATCGATGAAGTGGTGAGGTCCCCATCTCCTTCTCTCGGGAAGAGCGCTTGTTGGGATGACCAAGCCTCGGCGGCTCCCAGGTGGTCGCCCGACCATCGACAACACGAGAGTTGGCCGTATCTTAGTGGATGGCGGGGCGCTTTGGACTTGCTTTACGCTAAAGTCTTGGGCGAGATGCAAATTCCTCGTTCAAAAGTGAAGGAAATCGCAATGCCCTTCTCACGGAATTGTTAGGAGAAAGGCATCAACCCGTTAGGGCGAGGTTGTCTACTGTCACCTTCGACAACCCAAGCAACTTCGGACGAGTTGATCACTTTCGGCGTGGTCGACTTCCCATCGGCGTACAACGCAATCTTGGGCGAGCCATCTCTCGGTAAGTTTATGGTCGTGTCCCACCACGCTTACCATTGCGTGAAGATACGGGGTCCTAACGGTGTGGTCACGGTCAAGGGCAACTTCTAAAGCTGCTACGGGCTGCGACGGCGATCCCTTGCCTGATCGACCCGACTTCATTGCGAGGTCTGAGTTCCATGAGACCAAATCTGCCGCCCTAGGGTCTCCTTGACCGATGGGAGAAACCAAGGAAGTTCATTGTAAACGATGATACTTCAAGGCAGTTCACTTGGGGCCAATCTAGACCCCAAATAGGAAGCGAGCTCATTGCCTTCCTCAGAGCTAATGCGAGATGTATTTGCACAGGAGCCATCGACATGCCGGAGTCCCAAGGAGGTCATCGAGCACAAAGCGGTGTCCGCGGGACAAAAAGCTGTTAAGCTAGAAGTTCGTCGCTTTTGAATTCAAGCGGGGATCATCAAAGATCGACAGCAAGCGCTTTCATTCTTTGGGTTCATCCGCGAGGTTGATCACACCAGTGGTTAGCCAACCTGTCATTGTAAAGAAGAAAGCGGCAAGTGGAGGATGTGTGTCGATCACACGATCTGAGCATTGCTTGTCCTAAGGACAATTTCAGCGCCTCGTATTGACCGGTGATCGATCATTGCGGGCGCCCGACTCTGAGTTTTTAGATGCTTACTCGGTTACCACCAAATAAGCATCTCCCAGGGATGAAGAAAGCGCCTTCATCACCCCTTCGGCACTACGCTGCTCGACCATGTCTTTCGATCTGCGCAAATCTTTGGTGCCACGTTCGGTAACAATGGAAGACCTTCCCGAGCAATGTGGAAAAACACGGAGGTCTATGTCGGCGACATAGTTGTAAAAACAAGTGTGCTCGGATCATGTAAAAGACACAGCGAGACTTTTCGTAATCTCACGGGCATCGAACAAAATTAAATCGAGAGAAGTGTACCTTTGGTGTTCGATCTGGAATGTTGCTCGATTATGTTATTGGCTCACAAGGTATTTACGCCAACCACGAAAAATCGAGGCCATTGAAAATATCGACTCCAACTACCATAAAGGAAATCTGAGCCTCATTTGGGCGGATGGCTGCTCTAAGCGAGTTTATTTCCGTCAAAGCGAGCGTGGGCTGCCCTTCTTTAAGGCCTGCGCCAAGCACAATGGTTTCAGTGGGCGGAAGAAGGCGATAGATCCTTCCGGGATCGAAGCGATACTATCAATCCTCCGTCTTGACTACCCAGCGGCATGGCGGCGGCTCTGCTTGTACCTCGGTTACCGCCACAAGCGGTGGCGCGGTCTTGGCGGTCGAAAGGAAGGCATCTGGCGACCAATCTATTACGTGGCGAGTACTTCACGGATCAAAGGCGTTACCACGAGGTCGAAGCTCCTCATGCCTTGCTCATGTCCTCGGGAAGCTTCGCCACTACTTCGAGCGCATCAAATCTTGGTCCGACCACGTTCCCTCAGGGAAAAATCCTATGGAATAAGGAATCTAGCGGACGTATAGCTAAGTGGGCAATGGAACTAGCGAGTTTGATCACATTACTTCTTGCCGAACGCTATTAAGTCACGGTCCTAAGTGACTTTGTCATTGAATGGACTTGCCGCCCAAATCGAGGAGCTCCGAGCAACTTTGATGAACCCTCTTGGACCATGTTTTTCGATGGCTCGCGCCTTTGAAACTTCGGGGTGGCTTTGTTCTCACCTCCCTCAAGGAGAGCAACTCGATATTCTATCCAACTACACTTTGCGGCGACTAACAGCGGCTGCGAGTCGAGCCCTCTCGCGGGACTAAGCGTGCAAATCGCTTGGTGTCCAGCGGCTATCTGTGAAGGAGATTCACGGTGGTCATCAATCGGTTAACAAGGAGTATCGGTCTGCGATGACTCAATGGCGCGATACTGGTTGAAGTGAGGAAGTTGGGCGGTATTTTCGATTCTTGAAGTGCTCTTCGTGCCAAGGAAGGACAACTTCACGGCCGACCAGCTATCAAGTTTGGATCCTCACGCGAACACTGCTCGGCGGTGCTCGTCGAGCACCTTTACAAGCCCTCAATCCGTCTCGGGACGAGACAACGAGAGGCAGTGGTCTTGTCTCCGTTATCGGCAGTGCCAATTTGGACAACGCCATTTGTCCGGTACCTTGCGAGATGGGACCACCTGACAGCAGCGAAGCCGGCGTTCGACTTACAAGGCGTGCGCTCCATACAAGCTTATGGATGGCACCATTTACCGTCAAGGTGCTCTGGGAGTTCTCTCCGGTGCATCTCGCAGCGGAGGGTGTGTTCCTTCTTAGGGACATACGAGGGTGCTGTGGCAACCACGCCTCCTTGAACTACGGTCGACAAAGCGTTTAGCATGGGCTATTATTGGCCCTGCGTTACAAGATACCGGGACATCGTGACTAAGTGCAAGGCTTACCAATTTCACGCCGGAAGGCACACAAGCCCGCCAAGAGCTCCAAACAATCCCCCATCCGGCCTTTTTCCACATGGGGTGCGGATGCGCTTTCGGCCCATTCGAGAAGAGTACAAGGGCTATACACACCTGCTCGTCGCCATAGACACTTTTACAAAGTGGATTGGCGAGCACATGTCGTCTCTTCACGCCAAAGCGGTGTTCGTTTTTCAAAAGCAGCGTGGTCACGCTTTGGGATTCCCCATAAGGCGATCACGGATAGCGATACCAGTTCGAGCGAGCTATTCGAGAATCTGCGAGCAGTTGGGCACCAAGGTCTGTTCGCCTCGTGGCACATCCACGAGCAATGGAAGCGATCGGCGAGCTAACGGACGAGATAGTCGGGGTATTAAGCGGCGGGTATTTGCTGCTCTCGGCGAGCACGGCAAAGGCACAGGTTGACGAAGTTCCTTCCGTCCTCTGGGCGATTCGCTTTCTGACGGTAAGGCGGCAGAAACTCCTTTCCAATTTGTCTATGGTGCAAAAGCCATCACGCCGTCAAAATCGTACTCGGTTACGCCTCGCCTGAGCTCGGTCAACTTAGTTGACGGCGAGCAAGCGCCTCCTCGATCTCGATCTCCTCGAAGGCACCGTGGCCGGGCACAAGTCGAATGGCGCTACCGGCGGGATCTTCGCCAAACGCCGCCAAGTCGATTCGACCAAGGGCTTTGAAGGCGGGCGACCTGCGTTCTGCGCCGTGTCGAAACTTGTCCAATGCCAACAAGTTAACTCCTCGTTGGGAGGGCCCGTTCACGGTCGTTTCTTACGCTTTCGCCGAAATTGTTACGCTTGGCTATGGAGGGCGGGAGAGGCGACCGACACACGGAACATCGACCCGGCCGTAAGTTCTTTGTGTAGGTCTTTTACATTTTTCTTAGCCTGCGCTTTTGTAAACTTGGCGCCTTAGTTCGTCCAAGTCTCTCGGGCACCATATAAAGTTCAATCCAATAGTTAAGTGAATTCTCGCGACCTGCGCCTTTTTCACTTCTTGTCTTTTGAAGACTACCTCTTTCTCTCTGGTAACACTTGATGGCTGCCGGCCTTGCGAACTCTTGGCTCCATAATCTTAAGGATTGTTCCCTATCCGTGTCTGGTTTCAATAAGTTCCTAAACTTCGGGGTTGCGTAACACGGCCTTTCCACCTTGCGGCTAAATCGCTCTCGTAAGCCCTCATGGCGGAGGCACTTACCGCTTAGCGCGACCACTTAGTAAAGCTGCTCTCGTAAGCCCCAGGCGGAAACACTTTCCTTGTTCGGTTACTCTGGGCGCCTAACTTACGTCAGCGAAGCGGTGCGGAGCAGATCGAGCAAAATGCGGGTGTCGCTCTTTCTCTCTCTTGCGTGCTCGAGTTACATAGCTTAGGTTCTCGAGCATCGTCCGTCACCGAGGCTAAGGTGTCGCTCTTTCTCTTGTGCACTGTTAGGGTTCATAAACTCGGGTTTCGGCGAGATACTGGCAGAAGCTGGAGTTAGGCGAGCGCTCTACCGGTTTTCTTAAACTTCCTAGCTGTTAGCTTTTCTCTTAGTTTACATTAGTTCTTGTCTTTTCTTTGCTCTTTTTGCGAGGAATAAAGGTAAATACTTTATTACATTACTCAAAAGTTTGGTACAAGGCCCTTTAGATTCTGACAGCGGTGCTACTTAGGAGCAAGCTGCTCCTTTAGCTCCTCAACTTCTAACTTGAGGCGCCGACTTACGCCTGAGCCTTGATTCCTTCCGGGCTTCATTCGGGCGTTCGATCTCCTCCTTGCTCGCTTGGCTTGCGCGCAGCCTCTGCCGGATGGCCTCGACCTCCTCGGTCTTGGCCTTGGTGATCGGTCGAGCCTCGCTCTGGTGACTCGGCTTTTCGGCCGTCTTGAGCTGCTCGTCCGGCTCCTTGACCTTCTTCTCTGCGGTGATCGCCCTCACGTCATCCAGCGCATCTCCTCGATCTCTTCTGTAAAGCCCACGAGTCGAGATTTTGCTTGAGACCCACGAATGCTGCTCTTCCTTGGCGAGTGGGCCTTGAGTCTCTTGGCTTCGCCATGTGGTGATCCGCCGTTAGGAAGCGTCGTGGCTGCTCTTGAGCCACTTGAGCTGCCGGCTTCTCCTCCATGGTTCTCGCCTTAATGGCTTCTTGGCTCCTCGGCCTCTCCTAGGAGACTCGCGAGAACGCCTCTCTTGGCCAGTTGGACTTTGAGCCTCTTTACCTTCGCCTTGGTAAGCCGACTTTGGGGTGGTGCGAGGGCCCGCTTGAACTCCCTCGTCTGAGGTGCTCCGGGCGGCCTTGATCTGGCGCTCCGCTCGATGGTGGCGCTGTCCTCGAGCTCCTCCATGGTGTCCCCGAAGACACGAGAGGAAGAACAAGTTAACTACTTTGCGATGATGTAGCTAAAATTGAACAAGATTTGGTCTTGGTGCCTACCTTGCCAAGTCGGCGTTTGATCCATGGCCTTGGCGGTCCTCGAGTCATCGTCCGAAGCCCGCTCTTGCGGGATGAGGCAGACAGCGTTCTTGCCGTCGCTGCCTTGATCGCTCCTTCTTCTTGCGGGGCGCTTTTGCTTTCGGGAGGCGGGGCGGCAGGCGGCGCTTTCGTCTCGCGCTCCTCTCCTCTTCCTCTTCCTCTTCCGCCCGAACTTCTTGGCGAGGCCGAAACCTTGTGTTGGGTGGCGCCGTTGCCTCCTGGCGGGGCGACTTGCGCGACCTGCTCGGGGCTTCTTCTTGCTCCTGGCGGCGGGGCTTCACCCGCTTCGCCGGAAGAATCCATCGCTTCGGGGTGAGCGCCCTGCGGCAAAGTACTGGCGAACACGGCTGCTCGGTCTCGGCCGGCGGCTTCGGGCCGTCGTCTTGGCCCGCGCCCGTGGCGCCGCGCCCGCTTCCTCCGTCTCCAGCCGCTCCACAGCGCTTTTAAGCGTCGAGCTGCTTCGCCGAACTGACGAGCGCAGCTCCATGCCGCCGGCTTGTCCTTGAGGCACGCTAGCCTCATCGCCGTGAAGCGCCGTGCGAGATGTTGAGCGGCGGCGACCGCTCGGCGCCTCCTCGACATCATCGTGGTGATCTCTCCTTGGCGGTGATGAAAAAAGATCATCGTTAAGTCTAATGCGGTCGGTGGGTGGGAGATCTGAAGTTGGGTTTCTACATACACCGTGAGAGGCTTGATCACGATCTTCTTATTTGGAACTTTCCGCCTCTTCCTCGGGGGCTCCTTGGCGGCTTCTCGCATCGGCCCTTGGGTGTTCGTGGCGGCAGCTCGGCTCCACAGTAGGTGGCGCTCCTCTCCATGCAGCGCAAGAAGTTTTTCCTTGCGTGCGACTTCCTCTTCGAGCCTCCTCTGCTCGGCGACTGTTGGAGCAGCGCCAAATGGCTTGGGTGAGTCGTGATATAACGCCTAAGCCGAGGGTCATGTTTTTACCTCTTCGTCACTTTGCTCGGCGAGGAGGAAGGGCTTAGTCTCTTCCATTGGGCTAACTCATGCGCCAGCAGTGCGCTTTCGGTGCGATCCGTCGCCCTTGGTGGTCTCTTCGGCAGTGGCGGCCCGTGTCATGGCGAGCTCGCGTCGGCTCGGCCGCCACCTTGGGCTTTCTTGCCGCCTTGGCCTTGCCCTTCTTCACCTTCTCCTTCTCGGACCGGAGAGTTCCTCTCGATCCCTCAAGGATCGGTTGGTCCTCTGCGCGTTTTGAGTGAGCATTAGCACTAAAACAACATTGCGAGTCTAGCAACCGGGTGGGAGTGAGTAATCACCTGCGTGCATGCGGACGAGCTGCGTTCTTGTGAGACAGTGTCGCCACCTCACGGTGACCTCCCGTCCTTCTTCGCCGCCTTGACATGGCGTCAACCCGTTCGGTCACCCATGCGTCGGTTGGTTTCTTTGCGGGACAGATGGAATCGTTAATTCCTGTTGGAGGAAATAATCAATGAAGAGGTTGAGTCTTAAAGGCACTTACCGTGCTCTCCCTTGTAATGTCTTCCCATCCTCTATCTTGTAGAAGGATAGGACCTTCTCCGCGGCCAGACGAGACCACATTATTGTGAAGTCGAATGATCTCCTGTCCGTGAGCACGAGGCTCACGAGAAAGCGATTTTTCTTGTCGGTACCAATCCTCGGCGGACATCTCGGCCGAGGCATTGGGATTCCCTTCTTGGCGCCTTTCCGGTGAAGGCGAGTTTCTTGTCGCCGCTCCGCTTCTTTGTAGAACCACCTCACCCACCACGCCCCATCGAGTCGGCGGCGGTGGGCGAGTCTGTGCGTCGTCGGCGGTGGCCGGAGCTTGAGTAGTAGCACCCGGCGCGGCGGCGGAGCTGCTCCTCATCAACGTGTAGTAGTGGAGGAACGGCCCCGGTGGATCGATGTCGAGATAGCCCTCGCACGGTGTGCGAAGCGATATCTGGAGGATGGAGTTCGGATTGAGGTTTGCCACCTCCAATCCGCGATGTTCAAGAAGGCCTCGGCGAAGTCGCTCTCGGAGACCTCAGCGAGCAGTGCAAGCTGTTGGTGAAACTCTCCTCGGCGGCTCGGAGTATCCTCTCTCCGGCGACCTCCATTCTACGGTGTCGATGTAGCCCTCCTCCTCCCGGATCCTAAGGTCCTCCTCGGTCAAGCTAGTGCACGTGAATTTGGCCATAGCGATTCCCGAGGCTGAACGGCGGGGTCGGTGATGGAGTTTGGGTGCTTGATCTTGGCGTGGTTGGAGTTAGGGCTTAGAGAGGAAAGGCGTGAGAGCGAAGTGGTGGCAGCGAGCGGCTTAGGTGCTTTATAGTCCGTATAAGCGACTCTGCAGCGGTTTTGTCCCGAGCGGCTAGTTTTTACCGCAGCGGCTAGGTAAAGCGGTGCTTTATTTTCACCGCATGGCGATAGGAAGTTACCGTTGGAGTACATCGCGGCTATTTTTCGATGTATGCGCTGAAAGGTGAGTCTTTCTGCTCGGACGGATGTCGTTCCTGTTCGGCCTAGCGGAGTTGCTTCGGCCTTGTCGGGTTTATTCGGTCCCGAACAAGTTTTGTTCGGTTGAACCATAACTTTGTTCGATGCTTTGTTACTTGCCTTTGTAGCGGGAAAATACCTCTTCGTGACTTTGAGTCTCAAGAGGGCGACCCGCTCTAGTGAGTCCTTCCACTTGAGTCTCGGAGGCTAGGCGTCGAGGATTAAATTACGGCCCATTGCCATGGCCCACTCACTGACGGCCCAACCGAACGACCTACGGGGCCCGGCTCACTGGAAGGTTCTATCGAGCCCATGTGCATCTGCCGAGCGACTTCTGGCGGCGCGGTGCGTAGCGACCTAGGATTAGTGTTTGAGTCGACTCGAGCGAGTTACGCAAGGCTACGAAAGACCGGGCGTGGTTTCCGGATTGGATAGGAGTCGTGATCCCCAAGATTAGGAGCTTACCTTATCTACCGTAGGTTATATTTGGCATGTATTGAGTTAGTTCACGATCTCGTAGTTAGCCGACCGATATTTCTCGGTAGGTCGGTTTGCTCCGTCTTATATAAACAGGCCCTTTTGGCGTTTAGGGGATCCACGGCATTGAGTTTACATCTTAACTTCTAGCTTAGACCCTTAGCGAGATAGATTTTAGCATCTTGCTCGTCGAGACACATTGATCTCGCCGAGTTCCACCTTGTAATCCTCTTTGATATAAAGAAAGATTTGGGCGTAAAATTTATTATCTCTCGAGAGAGCTGAACGGGATAAAAACCCACATCTCTGTTAGTTGCTATTAAGTGGTTGTTGGCGTGTCTCCTATCTCCTCCTTGAAGAACCTTGGTTGACTTGGGTCAATATCCCAACCGTCGACAACAACCTTTTCATTTGAGCAATGCATAAATATATAAAAAATTATTTAGTACGTTGGCTGTTTTAGAACCCACATAACCCATTTTGGTAATTCACATTTTTTGAGATATTTTGCTGCTCAGATGAATTTTTGTTCTAGATAAAAATTGTAGAGAATTTCGAAACACATCTTTTTCGTATAGACAACCTTTTCCTTTGAGTAACATAAAAATTTATAAAAATCATTTCTCTCTCTGTTTTGTCTGGCATGCTGTGCTCGGGCCGGCGAGGCCCATCGGGCTTTTGGGCTGTGCTGTGCTTGGCTTTAGGCAGTCCGTGACTGCCCGGCACGACCCGAAGTGCTGACCGGGCTGTGCCGGCCCATTACACGGCGGCCCAAGGTATGATGGGTCTGTGCCGGTGACTCACCAGCTGCTTCCATCGCCATGGGCAACTCCAAAACTCCCTTGTCACATTGACGCCCGCGTGATGAGAGCAGGACGTCCGACCGAATCAAGCCTGAAGAATCTTCCGCGCGCGCTGTGTCTGCATATATCCCGGAGAGCAAGCGTACAACGACGTCGGCGACGACGAAAACAGCCGCGCGAACAGAAAACTAGAAAAGGTACTGACCAGAGCTCACGTTCCCCCGGTCGGTTCCGGCCATCGCATCAGTCGCATCACGGGTTCCTCGTCCCGTTTAGAAACAATCATGGAGGGTACTCCGTATTTGTCGCGCTCGTCGTCACTAGCTCGGCTCCGAGCTTTGATTGGTACGCGTAAAACTACTAAACCTTTGTTTGGGATGGGAAACTATCGTTGATGCGCGCATATACGCGTATGGTCTCTACGATGGTACTTCTGGGTCGAGACTACAAGTTGGTGCCATATTGGAGATCTTGGGATTTGAATGTTCAGTTTGTTTTGCAGCCCTGTATGCTCGTAACATCATTACAGACTTTGCAGGCAGAAGCCTGAGGGCATCTCCAATGGTAGAGTCAAGTTATGGGTATAAATTCTACGTGGCACGTCCATGTCAGCTTAAAAGACCATCCATCCAAAACAACCCACCCAACAGCTTGGCTATAGACAACCAACTTCAAAGCCAATGGGACCCGCACTGGCATTTACCTCACCTTCTTCCTCCCGTACCCTTTCTTCCTCCCGTGACCCCGTCGCAGGCTCCCAGCTCTCTTCATCGTCCTCGCGCGGTAGCGTGCTTTGGTGCCGCCATCGCCTCCGCCAAGACGCCCGCGCCGCCGTCGCCTCCGCTTGACCGCCGCGCGCCGCCTCCGCCAACCGACGTCGCGCCGCCTTCCTCGCGCGCGGCCGGCGCCTGCTGCCCTCCGCCGCGCCGCGCCGCCCGCCCTCCTTCCTCACCAGCGCGGCCGTGGAAGCGGCCGCCTCCTCCGTCGTGCCGCGCTCCCGTGCTCCATTAACCCGACGAAGCGGCGAGCCCGCGAGCGGCGGCAGCGGCGTGGCTCGGCGGCGATGGCGGCGTGCTTACGCCACCCGCGGCGGCGGCAGCGATGTGGCGGCGGCGCTCTCTTCTCTCACCTCCGAGCCGGCGATGGCGGCGCGGCGCGGCCGCGGGCGCTGTGCATCGATGGAGGAGAGAGACGGGGGTGGACGCCAGGAGAGAGATGCTAGTGGGGCCAACTGCCTCGATTAGCTCCCTGCAGTCGGTCGCTTGATCAAGTGCCGATGCTGCCTTCTCTCTCCTCCAGGTGCGCTCCAAATCTGATGTGGAGGCCTTATAGCCTGATGAGGTGTCTCCATTGGAGATGCCCTAAGACATCAACTGCCATCGTTGGCGCCAGGGCCGGCAAAGAAGTGATGCTCAAATTGGTGGCGCAAGCCATACCCACCTATGTGATGAGTTGCTTTCAGATCCCTGTCGCTGTTTGTGATAGGATGAAGAGGGGTATTGCTGACCATTGGTGAGGCTTTGAAAATGGGAAGAAGAAGATGCACTGGCTGTAACATCCCAAATTTTCAAAACCAAATTTGGCACGTTAATAATTTCATAAAAATGCATAATTGAAATAATTAAACTAGTTAAGTGTTGAAAAACATCGTGGCATCATCTTTGCATGCACTCATCTGGAATTGGTTTGGGTCAGTAATTTTAAAGTAAAAATCATTGTCTTGGATGGCAGTTATTTAAAAGTATTTTAAATAAATTTTGTCAAACTTTTGAAAGAAGAAAAGGGAAAAACAATATTTGAAAATAAAAAGAGAAACCACTTCTTCTTTTCTCGGGCCTAGTCTCTCCCGGCCCAACTCTCTCCTCCCTCCTCGGACCTTCCCCGCGTGGCCCATCTCCCGGCCCAGCTCGCGCCAGCTGCATCCGCCGCTGACCGACAGGCCCGCGCCCTGTCTCCCCTCACCTTCGCTGACCGGCGGGTCCCACCGGTCAGATTCTTCCTCCCGGTCGTTTTTCCCTTCTCCTCGCGAGCGCGTCTCTGCTCTCGGTTTGCTCTCGCTCTCGCTCTCCCTGTTGCCTCTCTTCCCCGCTCCTTCTCCCTCCGCGCGTCGCCGTCTGCGCGTCCGGCGAATCCGCGCGCTTTGTCGCTGCGCCCGGCCCCGCGCTTGCCTCGCTGACCACCTCTGCTCCACGCACGCTCGTCGCTGCTCCGCCATAACTCCCTCGCCGCGCCGTCGCCTAGCTTATTAATCCTCCGCCTACTCTCCGCCCGCGTCGCCCGTACGCTTGGCGCCACCTATTCCCCCGGAGACCGTGCCCTTGACCTCTGCGGCGCAATCCCCTCAACCTCCAATGCACCTCTGCGGCGTCGTCGCCTCGCCGCCGCTATTGCTCAACAGCGGACGTCTTTCCCTGCCTGGGATTTCATGGCGGTGGGTGAGCAAAGCCGTGCCCTCTCTTCGCCTATAAAACCGGCCCTGTGCCCCCGATGTCACCTTGCCTAGCGCCGTGTCGTGCCCGATTCTTCTCCTTGGTGAGCTCGCCCTCCTTGCCCTATCCTCCGTCACCCAGCCACCCTCTCCCTCACCGTCACCCTCTCTCTCAGGAGTTCCGGAGCGCCGCCGAGCCGAGGAGCACGCCGCCGCCAGGATCCCCTGTTCGCCGGCGCGTCTCACCGTCGCGCCGCCTCTGGGATGAGTCTCAGTCGCCGCCGAGACCATCTGTGGCATCGCCGTCGCTCCCTCTTCCTCCCCCCGCGCGGAATCGGCCGCCGGTGGCCGGAGTCGCCCTGCCCTTTGCCCGCGATCGCCTCGGTGCGAGGTTGAAGGTGATGGGGGGAATGGGGAGGAAGCCCCGATCCGGCTCCGGGCCGTGGGCCATACTGTTACAGGCCGACCCGAACTTGGCGGTTGTTCTTTTATTTTCAAAAGCGAATTTACAAGATTTTTAGAGAATATATCAAAAGCCATCCCAAAATTTTGTACAAATTCTCAAAGGCACCTTGCAGCAAGATGGATTTTATAAAAATACTAAGTTGATTCTGCACCCTTGTACCACTGCATTTCTAATAGTTCAAATGCTTAGGTCCCATTATTTCATATGCATATACAAAAATAAGTTAACATCATTCTTTTTAAAATAAAATGCATGAAAACAGTTTGTGCCTGATGTACTGTTATTTTCATTTGTATGTTTGGATCGTGCTCGAGTAGGAGGCTAAGGTGTTGTAGACCCGTCCGATGTCGCTGGTTGTTCCTACCCGTCGTCCGACCAAGGCAAGTCCCCTTGACCATACTGTGAGCCATTTTACCTTGTTTCAGAAATGATTTATTAGATATTGAAAACTTGCATGCTAAATTAAAAAGTAAAAAGGTCGTATTTACTAGTTATTAGCTAAGCAACCAAGATAACCATGGTAAGACTAGGGATAGGCTTAAACCCTAAGGACTTACTATCTTATGTATATAATTACATTCTAATGATGTTAGGAAAAATGCCCGAAAATGATTTTTATCGCGATGACATTATAACTCTTGTGTGAAAATAAATGTGGTGATAAGGAATGGTTTAAGAAAGGTTTCGAAAAAAAGGTTTGAGAAAGTATATGCATTGAGGGCAATGCCATGGGTGGGAAAATGATTTTTACTCTCTCCCCTAAAATACCTCCGACTAGGGAGAGACTTTCGCCGGCTCGGTGCGAGAAGGCGCTATTTTGAGAAAATCGGGGCTAAAAATATCGTCTCTCTTCTAGTATAAGGACTATTCATCCTATGACCCTACGAACTGAGCCATACAGTACGACCTCGAGTTCTGTTATGGGACGGGCCTAGTTGTTAGCTTGTTAGCCGAAGAACCCTGACGGAGACTCCCGGCGGTCGCCGTTAGTGTTTGAATATAACGGTTTTGTGGCGAAACACTTCTGGGTGCGTAGCCTCTCGAGGGTAAAGCGTACCCACTCTGCAGAGTTAAAACTATCATGGTAGCCGTGCTCGTGGTTATGAGCGTGCAAAGGGACTGTTCATATGGTAGCTCTTCTTTTCCAAAAACCGAGAATTTTCAAAAAGGATTTGAGTTGAGTAAAAGTTGTTGAGGAGAAGTTTTGATCTTGAGATAGGTACTACCGGCTTGCCTCATGAATTGGGTTCGGCCTATCATGAGATGCTTGCGCGGTTTCGACCTACCCTTCGTTCCGAGTTATTCCCCGTAACGGGAAGAGACTGAGGAAGAAATTCGCTATGGCTGTGGCCAATTGGCGAGAGAATTTGAGAATGAGCCCCTAAAAGATAAATATTGGAGATTGAAAGTTTTCTGAGTATTGCCTTTGCAAAATTAGGGAAAACAAAAATGCATTTCTGCAAAACTACCCAAACCTTCCATTTGTCCTAAACCTCATCCGCATATATTTCCGACTTGCGGAGTACCTTTGTACTCACCCCTGTTTTTCCCCTTCCCCTCTTTCCAAATTTCAACAGCCGCAGAGCTCCCCTACGACTCTGCTTTCGAGGAGGACTCGGACTACGAGGAGGAGGAGGACTACGAAGACGAAGAGTAGGGTTGCGTGCTACCTACCGCCGTTGCCTGTGGAATAGCCTACTAGCTAGAATAAAGCTGCACTATGTTAGGTCCCTGTGTGACTGTCTATGTAACTCTGTTTCTCGGCCTGCGTGCCGTGCTTGATGTACTAAATTGTGACTCCTTTTGGGACCCGTAGTCCCCTATATTGTAATAATGTAATTCGAAGGCAATGTATCAGTTCTGTTATTGTGTGTACTAGCCATGATCTTCTGGGACTAGTACTGTTTAACACAATAGGGCTCGGTCATTTAGGCCAGGTCCGACACTGGCGCTCGTGGGAATGGCTCTCCACCCCCAAATCTTTCGGGGGCCTTGGCTTCAGGGACTTCGTCCTTTTCAATCAAGCCATGTTGGGCAAACAGTGTTGGCGTCTTCTCACGGAACCAGAATCCTTATGCTCTCGGGTGCTCAAAGGTAGATATTTCACTGGATCATCCTTTTGGTGTGCCCCTTTTCCTAGAGCTTCTTCCTTTACTTGGCGTAGCATCCTCTTTGGAAGAGAACTGCTGAAGCAAGGGGTGCGTTGGCGTGTGGGTAATGGAAAATCGATCAATGTTCTCTCGGACAATTGGATCTCGGGTCAGACGCCGGGTTTGTTGAAGCCCCTTGTTCCCATTCCTGTTGGGCGATGGCGGACTTCTTGATGGATGAGGATGGTAAGACTTGGGACGAGGATCTGGTTCGGACTGTGTTTGAGGAGGAGGTGGCCCTGGAGATCCTGAAATTGCCAATTAGCCAGGAAGGGGAGGATGACTTTGCCTCCTGGCCCTTGGATAAAAGAGGCTTTTACTCAGTTAAGTTTGCATACAATTTGGCAAGGTCGACCCGTTTCTTTTCAGCACAGAGCACCAATGGCAGGGGTCTTTCCTCGGGTTCGGACCCGAGTTCTCTCCAATCCTAGAAGGCCTTGTGGAAGATCAACGTGCCTAGAAAAATGAAGATAAATCTGTGGCGTGCTGCGCATGACTGCCTGCCAACAGGCGCCCAACTCAGATGGCGTCGCATTCCGGCTAAGCATGGCTATGTCTTCTGCAATAGAGATGACAATGTCGAACACGTCTTTCTGTTATGCCCATTTGTTAGGGCTGTGTGGGATGATCTCAAAGTTAAGCTCGACCTCAGGTTGTGCAGGGTAGGTCTAAGGAATATGAAGCAATGGATTTTCGACTTTTTGGCCTGTGGTTCGAGCACCCAGGGCACTACTCTAGCGGTTGCGTTCTGGCATATTTGGGAGGCCAGGAACGACTCCCTGCACAACAATTCTGTCTGGCATCCGTCTCGGGTTGTTCAAAGGATTCTTGCTTACTTGGACTTGATTTTGTAGCACTGCTCTAAAGATGGCCTTGTCCCCAGGTGTGACGCTCCTTCCATGGCACCTCGTTGGAGTCCACCGCCGACGGGAACAATCTCTATCAACTCGAATGCTGCACTCTTCCGATCCTCCCAGACGGGGCTCGAGATTGTGATGCGGAATCACACTGGAGATTGCTTGGTTGCATGTAATGAACTTCTCCCAATGTCCACTTCGCCTGAGACGGCTGAGGCCCTTGCCATCAGAAGGGCTCTCATGCTTGCCAAGGAGGAAGGCTTCCGGAAGATTATTCTAGCCTCAGACTGTCTCTCTATTGTCCAACGGATCAATTCTGCTACTCGAGACAGGTCTGGGGTTGGTTCCGTGATAGGCGACATCAAGATTCAAGAAGCTGGCGGCACAATTCTGGAATTGCTCCTTTGTGCATGTTAATCGGCTGGCTAATGCAGCAGCCCATAGTTTAGCTCGTAACTCGGAGCATCTGATTAGCACTGTCTACCGTTCTGTAATCCCGGATTGTATCCGTGATATACTGTGTAATGATGCTTTCTAAGCTATAAAGTGCTGCCGTTACCTCAAAAAAAAAAACCGCCATCGTTCATTACTTCCTTTGGGTCAAAAAAACTTTAAATGCTTTTTATACCCAGATGTTTCGATCTAAATAGTTAAAAGAATTATATATAAAATTTTAAAACTTTAATACCTTAAACATCGCTTTTTTAAGTATGGAAGAGAGTCTATTCTTGCTTCAATTAAAAAGTGTATAGTGATGAGCGATATCACACTTCATCAAAATTACTCCCATGCACGCCTTCCACCTGCAAGGGAAAAAAAGTTTGTTTTGTTATTACAACTTTTTTTTACGTAAAGACAAAAGGCAACACACAAATTATTGTTGGATTCCCAACTTTCACTAAAATTACTCGTCATGCCATTTTCTATAAAAAAAATCCATCCTATATCATTCAACCCCTCAAAATTCTCCCGGTGACTACAACTTGAGTGTAGCATGTGCCAACGTCCACTGTCATCTATGCAGTTGCTTTGCAAGTTGCGTGCGTTTCATCGCACCAGTTGTCCACAGGAAAGCCAAAGACGTGTGACCGGTAAGATGTTGCTCACGATATGTCATGCCACACAATATGTAGCACCAATTGTCCATGGTGAAGCCAAAGTCTATGGTTCAGGCGTTGTGATTTTAAAATTTCTCATAACAAGGCATAGACACTCGGCTAGTTTTTGTAAGATGCCTAAATGGAGATCATGCTTGAAGACCTACCAACTGATTATGTATTTTAATATACACCTAATTAATAAACTGAATAGAAATAAATTCATCTTCTCCTACGTCCATTCTTCATAGTTTGCATTAGTTTTAGAGATTTTTATTATTCTTGGAGAGTTTCCACCATGCATGTATAAGATAAGGAGGTACCATTTTAGATCCAACGGTTGATATTCTATGATTGAAAAGAAATGTTTGTCCACTCTCACGCACAATGGCTAGCTTACAACTGTCGGCACTATCTGCACGGGCGGCAACGGCACAAGAAAAGCCATGGGCGACACACATGGGCGTGTGGTGTAGGTCGGTGACGCATGGTTGGCTAGCACAAGATAGGCCTACGGCGACACACACTTGAGGCGCCGAGTGCTGACCAAAGAGGTGAGAGAGGGGGAAAGGAAGATGAAGATGAGGAGCTAGGAGAAAAAAATATATTTGCCCCTTTAATGGTGATACTATGAGGTAAAAAATAGAAATAAGGTATCAAGAGGTAACACTTCACCAAAACCATTGGTTTGATGTAATATGATAAGAGGCACTAAAGATGGTAAATTTGCTCTTAGCTTTAGGGTTTATCTAAAACAAAGAAATGAAAATAGAATGACGATGGGAAAAAAAAGAACGCAATAGCGTGGAGTGTAAAGTGGAAAAACAATGGAAATTGCCCTAGGACTTGGAACGACGTGCATTCTCATTCTCACGTGTTCAATTCATGACTACATGCAATTCATAATTTCATAGTGCGTTTTACTACTTCAGGGTCAATATACTCTATATGGAGCAAATAAACTGTAAACAGAAGGACAATGAAGAAAAATCAAGCATAAAGTGGAAAAAACGGTTATTTAAAAATAAAAAAAATATATCACACACTAAATTACGATGCCTCATCTATTTAACCTCCGGAAGTATGAAACCATGTTTTCTACCCCGCAAAACCAAAAATATGTGCAAATAATTCTCCGAAACGGTTTGATGGGTGGTTTTGCATACGTGAGTAACGTGGTACATGAGGTGTCCGTCTAGTCGCAAAACATAAATAGCGATGGATAATAAATAGATTGGCCTAACTTTCATCCTCTCCCCTCCTCTCAGTGTCTCTTTCCCCTCTTCTCTCTCCCGTTTCTCTTTCCACCGCCTCCTCTCCAATATACTAAGCCAACCAACGACGTTGCCCTCTTTCCCCGCCGCCTGCCTCCCCGACGTGGCCACCCACATAGATTGCTTGGGTCAAAGAAAAATTTTGAAAAAGGAGAAACCATGCAAGTACTCAACATATGAGCATGCAAATTTTTTTTCTTTGAATCTACTGGGTTACTCTTTGTGAAAAACACAACAAAACCTTAGAAAGAAAGAAATTAAGTTCCACTATTATAAATAATCCAAGAGAAATTTTATGTTATGCAAGCTATCAATTTTGATTTTTCTACTATCAGATACTCCAGTATTTAAATTATAATGATAGGACATATTATGAGGGGCATCCTATAAAACAGATGATTAGATCTAAAATATAGTGTCCTAGTATATTTGATATTGTGTACCATGAAAGAGTTTTAATTGAGGAGAAAAGCTTTCCCAGAGAATCCAAATCTCCACAATTTCTATAAAAAAATCCTTTGATCCAAATGTTCTCACATAAATTAGTTCTTCGTTTGGAAAATTTGAATAGGTCCGTTGAATTAATCATGCCTGTGTGCATGACATATATAACAACATTAGATAAATCTTATAAAAAACCTGGGAAACTGGCATACCGAAAATCAAAGGAAACTACTGCCCAGTCCTCGACATATTTGTGTCTCTTCGATCTGTGGACCGAACACATGCAAAATTATGACAGTAATTTCTAGCAAAACGGAATGAGGGCAAATTTACCGTTGGGTGATTGCAAAATGGAAGCGATCTCATCCGACGCGACAACAATGCGACAAAGACAGATGGTTGCACTTGTCTATACCCAGTCATCTATCTGTTTATGTTCAACCTTTGAACTGTCATCACTCGTCAATACGTACACATCCTTTTTTCCTCCGGTTCCCCTTGCAGGTTTCGGCACCCGTGTTCCCAAATTTCTTGTCTTTATCACTTTATCATAAGTTATATTCCTACTTGTTGTTTTTGCCAATATTTGCAGATTCATAATTTTCTTTTACCTCATAGAGGAAACAAAATTGTCAGGTGGTATACTATATCTATTTATTTATTAGAATTCCTTCTAATGACTTATGCATTATGTTATCATTTTTTAATTGGAGGATCCCTTAATCCAATTAAAGGAGGATTTTAAATGGATAGATGTCTTTGATTTCCACTGGAGATTGGGAATCGATGGACTTTCATTAGGATCAATTTTATTGACAGGACTTCATTTTTATATGTCAAATGATGTAAGCTTTTATAGTTATTGTTGTGTGGTTTAGGCAGTTCTTTTTAAAGTTTTTAAAATATTTTATGGCGGCGACTTGGGGACAGACGGACGTCCCTTGCGCGCGGTGTCGGACGCTCACGCGGCCCAGTCGACCCACCAACGGCGCGTCCAGCCTAGCCAATCTTCTAAGGTTCCACCTGTTGAAACAACTCGGTGCCCCACCGAAACAAACTTCTCCCGCCATTGTTTTGCCTCCGCCGCCGCAACGTGCTCGTAAATCCCTCACTGTTTGCATGCAATGACGTCAGTGATGACGTAAGCGAAAAGATTCCTTTTCAGTTTTCTTTTTCGACGACCATTGATTTTGACTTGTTGCTCCAATGCACGAATCGTTTGCACCGCTGCGTTCCTCGTATTTTTACGAACAAAACAAGACCAATGTTGCTATATAAAAAGTTACTGAAACAATTTGTTATCCTAATGGAACAATTAGTTTAGCATGTTGAAACAATATGGCTAGTCCGTGGAAACAATTACTTTTGCCTAGTGGACGTATAACCAAGTGAAACAGTTGGTTTAGCCTATTGGAATAATATATATAGCATGCTAAAACAATTGGTTTAGCCTATTGAAACAATATATATAGCCTGCTGAAACAACTAGTTTAGTTTATTGAAAGAATTTGTCTAGCCTGATGAAATAATTTGTACAGCCTGTTGGAACAATATGTCTGGCATGTTGAAACAATTAGTTTAGCCTATTGAAACAATCTATCTAGTCTGTTGAAACAATTGGTTTAGCCTATTGAAACAATATTTTTGGCCTGTTGAAACAATTAGTTCAGCCTACTGGAACGATATGTCTAGCCAAGTGCAACAATTAGTTTTTTCTGTTAGAACAATATGTCTAGCCTGCTGAAATAACTAGTTTAGCCTATTGGAAACAATCTGTATAGACTGTTGAAATAATTTGGCTAACGAAAAAATAAAAATATAAAAAGTATTTAAAATGAGTTAATTAGGATTTTAGATAAATTATGAAATTTGTTTTATGCATTTTGGACTCTAGATGAAATAGAGACAAAAATAAGAAAATTAAATAGAAAAAATGAACTGCTCGTTTTTTGCTAGCAATGACGATGCATCGGCCGAGGCGCGTCGTACGTTGATTCTTTGGGCAGCGCTTCTTTGAGCCACGTCGTCGTCCATTGTTGAGCGCAGCGGTCTCAAGAATTTCTCATATTTTATTATAATTTTTTTAAAACTTTTTAAGACCTTCTCGAGGGGTTCAGCTCAGAGAAAGAGAGAGAGGCGCTATGCTGGCTGCAGTCTAGGTTCGCCACATCTCCCAGCTTTTGGTGGATGGATGGACGGCGTGCACACCAATGGCGGCATTCGGTACAACTACTATTGCATTTTCGGTGAAACTACGGTAACATGTATGGAATTCTGATTGGATCCAGGGTGCTTGCCCTTTTCTGTCTCTATAAATGGCGCCCCCACGTTCTCCCGGTCTCAAAGAGAGAACTAGCTAGCTCTCCTCTCTGCACCCTTCCCACCACACAAAACAAAGGCAGGTGTTGCCTATGGCTCAGGGAAGGGGCAGTGCGACGAAGGGCCACCTCGCCCTCGGCTTCCTCGCCCTGTGCCTTCTCCTCGGCGCCGACATCGTCGGCGCCGCCACCCACAACGTCGACTGGTCGTTCGGCGCCGACAGTTGGTCTAAGGGCAGGAGCTTCCACGCCGGCGACGTCCTGGGTAAGTGAGCACCGTCAGTCGGACACTGTTGTCAGTTGTCGCTAGCTCGTTTTACCTGAAAGATATACACCTACTGGGAGCTTTTGAAACCTTAGCTTCCTGCCGTGTTTACAACGCAGTGTTCAACTACGACCCATCCGCGCACAACGTGGTGGTGGTGGACGCCGGCGGCTACTACGGCTGCCGAGGCTCCGGGAGGACGTATACCTCGGGGAAAGACGAAGTCTCGATTGGCGCCGGCACGACCTACTTCATCTGCACCGCCTCCGGCCACTGTGGAGGAGGGATGAAGATGGCCGTCACGGCCAACTGAAGCTAGCCGCCACAGAAATTAAATCAGGACAGCTAGCTGAGCTGCACCCTGCACCCTGCAGGCCTGCAGCTGTGTAAGCTATACATACAACTCCACACTGAAACATCAATAAAATGATATCGTTCGTGTGTCCAGTGCAACATGTGCCTATATATACATATGTATGTATACGTGTAGTGTACGTGCGGTACGTCCCTGTGTTCCATTTCCATAGGTATGACGCTATACGGCTACTCAAACTCAAGCACATGCATGTTTTATGTATGGACAGTGTGGTAGGTAAGGCATGGTGTTTTTATGATCGCTGGGAAGCCTGGAATGGGTAGCAAAGCACACATCAGCTTTGTTTGTTTGTTCTCGGCACCACGCGTTGATGGAAGATTTATCCATCTTTTTCGTGCTACCATATGCATAATTGGAACGATCAGATATTAAAATGCTCTTTTTTTTTTGTTCACCGGTGATTTGCATATTTGTGGGTCACCTTAAATTATAGAGTTCCATGGGAGACTTTTACGTAGTGTCATACTAAATTTTAAAAAAAAATACCTTTCTTCAGAGAGAAATTTTTCCTTGGTTGAAGATATTATCTTTGTCCTCAAGTCCTCAACTGAGTTTCCTGTCCTCTGGTTTTCTACTAGCCTTGACTAGTCAAGGATGCAGATTTTGAACGCGATGAAATGAGAGTAATGCAAACCGAAAAAAACATGCAAATGAGAGACAAAAAAAAAAATCTGGTTTTTCAGTTAATGGCAACCGGTCTGGTGCCTGTGAGCTGCTCCCTCCTAGGGTTGACTCGCAGGGCGACACACCCTCCGTCACCAAACACCTCGTCGTCATCTCTCCCTGCGGCAGCGATGGCGACAGAAGACAACACGGAAGGAGGTTGTGGTGTTGCTTCTGAGAGGTTCCGGTGAAATGTTGGTCGGTTTCGGCCGCTGGCCGTTCAGATCCAAAGGTGGGTCGCACAGAACTAGTAGTGGGCTAGCTGTCCTTAGCACTCCCTTTGTTTCCTCAACTTCATTGATGAAGCCCGTCCCTCTCATTGCCTTGCTTCTCTCTTCTTCTCGCGAGGCTAAATGGTTATTAGCAGTTCTCCTTTGTTGTTGATGTTGTGGTTGTGGAGGTCAGCATCAGAGTCTTACTAGATGATGTGGTGGCTATGGTCAGGTGTAGGGGGCACAAGAGGTGGCGGCGTGCATCTGCCCCCGTGGAGGTGTGACACGGGTGGAGGCCATCCCCAAGGTGGCTGAGGACAGCGGTCCTCTGTGTTTAACATCATGTTTCTTTGCCCAGAGCTCAGGGGAGTTAGCCCTCGGCCCTTGGGTCTCCTTGGAGTTGGCGCCCATGCTATTGTGTCGTCTCTTCATTTGGCTTCCCCTCCCCTAGTAGGATGGCCATGTCGTCTATGGGATGGTTGTGTGCAATGATCAAGCGGTACTTCTACAGAGAGCCTTCTTCTTGTTGGTCTTCTGTGACCTTCCATCAACGTGGCATGGGGGGGTTGGTGTGTTTGGCGAAAGCCTTGCCCGATTCTTGCTTTGGGCCTACGGTGGCGACTGGCGACGCCATCTAGCACCAGTCCCTTCTTGGGGGTACTGTCATGAGTGCCCCTTTTCTATTGTTGGATGAAAATGCAGGTAGTGGGCTTGGCAATGGCTGCAGCTTTTTGATGTTGCCATCTTGTTGGAGCTTCTCCTCAACAAGCTCCTCTACCGCCGCTCTTTGACGAGCTCCTCCAGCACCGCTTCTCCTAGCGAGCTTATCTCACCCAGACGAGCTTCTCCTACCGCTCCTCCACCTAGATTTAGCTCCGGAGAACGTGGTGTGTGCTGTTCTGCCTAGTGCAGCTTAAAAGCACGACGATGACGGCCTATTCTGGCCTCAAATCCAGCGTCGACAACCCTTCTCGACGAGGGAGAGCGGCAGCAGGAGGCGACGTCGGAGAAGGACTCTAGCCAGGTGAGCGACACACGGTTAAGGAGCGAGAGGGTGGAGCTTACTTGGAGATGTGCCATGTAAGGAGGAAGGGAGATAGGATGAGATAGCTGGAGGTAGAAAAGGCTTTGAAAAAAGATTAGGAATAAAAAGGCCTAAATTTGTGCATGATGCCATGCATAGGAGATTTGTGACTTTGCGGTGACATAAGTTTGGAAACTATTTTATAATAGCAAATATCAAAACCGGCCACCTTGTATAATAAGGCCTATTAACCCAAAAAAAAAATTGCTCGGGACCCACTCGATGTCCAAGATCCCCAGCCAATCACGTCACGCGCTACACGTCGTGACCACGGCCCCTTGTCCACGTCAGCGCCGAAAACGTACATTACCCGGCCACCTTGGCTACCCCACCTGTCAGTGAAACAGTTCCATCTCAATTCCCAACTCCCGGACTCGGCTACTCGCTGCAGGGCAGAGCCGGCCAGCCGGGGATCTCATCTGGTGCCTTCGCCGCCGATGGCTCGCGTCCGCCACCGCCATCTACCCCATCTCCTCCTCCTCGCTGCCGTCGCCTCCCTCTTCCCTCGTGCCACCGCCGTCCGCCCCTTCGTCCTGGTCCTATCTGGCGACGACTTCCTCAAGGACGCGTCCGGCGCGCACCCCTCCCTCCCCTCCGCCGACGCGGGCACCGACGAGTGGGACGACTTTGCCGACGACTCCCCCACCACTGACCCCCTCCTCTCTCCGTCCTCCTGGATCCCCCTCCTCGATCCCACCAGCCCCTCCCTTTCGGGAGATGAGCCAGACTCACCCTCCGATGCGCTTTTCGTCGCGGGGGCCCGCGCGATGCTCTCCGCTGCCTCCGCGGGGGATGACGCCGCGTTCTCCACCGCCGCCGCCCAGATCGAAGCTGCGGCCGCGGGGGGCCACCCGGGCGCGCAGTCTGCGCTTGCGTTCCTCTCCGGCGCTGGGATGACGCGCCCAGCGTCCCGCTCCCGCGCATTCCTGCTGCACAAATTCGCCGCCGATGCAGGAGACCTCCAGTCTAAGATGGCCCTTGCTTACGCCTACTTCCGCCAGGAGGTGATGTGCTTCATACTTGTACAATTGGGCAATCTAATGGGGATCCCATTGTTTTAAGTATTTTGCGTGATGTTCTTTAGCTTGCCTCGGGTTGGTGAGGGGTTGACCTCTAGTGTTTGTAAGCAGAAATTTTTTGAAATGTTTGCTCTGCGTGCGTTGTTTAAGTAACTCTTAATGTGAGAATTTTTACAGTTGTTGGAATTTGATTTCCTTCTATTTATCTCTGGACGAACTGTAGTGGCAGTGCCAACTGTATAATTAGTGCTACTATATTTTTGTCACTCAACTATCTGGCAGTCCAACTGTACTTGGAAGTAGTGGCGCAAAAAGAATTTAATTATGCATATTTTCTACTCTGAACATCCTCTCGTGTAGTTATACTTGCTCTCCGATATCGTCATGCCTATTTATATTTACTTCTTAAGAGTAATATAGATGCCAACCTTTTAGGTTTTTTTAGTAAGAATGACAGGCTTACTTTTTTGTTGGTCCAGTATGTATTTTGTATTTCATGCCTATATATTTTGGTAGTGTATTCGACTATTCCATTTGACTGTTATCTTGACAATGTTATGTTCTGTTTGCATGAAAGTAAGGAATCACGGTAGGATTTTGTCCTTGTTTGAAAAATACAGTATTAACCCATGCTTGTTGTAGTTTTCTGCCGAGTTCTGTTATTCCAATAGCTTGCTTTCATTTATGTGATTCATTTGGCATGACCAGAATTTCATTGAAAGATATGAGTTACTCTAATTTGTTCGTTGGTTGCATCTGAGCTGGGTATAGTCAGCCTATTACATTTTTCATCTTTCAATTGTTTCTTCACTTTTAACAGTGATCTTGTTGATTCGAACCTAAATATTATCATGTTGCTTCCTTTTAGATTACTGGGGACACTCAATATTATTGCTAACAACGTTTTTTTCACATTAAATTGAACAATTTTCTTTTGCAGATGTATGAAGAATCAGTCACACTATATGCTGAACTTGCAGAAGCTGCACTGACAAGCTCTTTGATCTCGAAGGAGCCACCAGTGATTGAGCCAGTCCGTCTACACAGTGGGACTGAAGAAAACAGGGAGGCCTTGAGGAAGTCTCGAGGTGAGGATGATGAAGATTTTCAAATCACAGAGTACCAGGCACAACGTGGCAATGCTATGGCAATGTACAGATTAGGGCTTCTGTATTACTATGGATTGCGAGGACTCAGGCGTGATTATGGAAAAGCGTATCATTGGTTCACCAAGGCTGTGGAGAAAGGTGATACACGAGCTATGGAACTTCTTGGGGAGATATATGCTAGAGGTGCTGGGGTGGAAAAGAATTACACTGAAGCATACAGGTGGTTGACACTTGCAGCAAAGCAGCAGCAATACTCAGCTTACAATGGCCTGGGTTATCTCTATGTCAAAGGCTATGGGGTAGAGAAGAAAAACTTGACGAAAGTAAGTATCCTGCATATTAGAATTGCTGGTATAAGGTTGCAAGTTTGTAGTAGCTGATGGTTCATGACGCCCAGACAATAGAAAACTTGAAATATAGTAGTATCTAAACTGGTAGCATGTTACAATTTTGTAGTAGCTGATGGTTCATGACGCCCATACAATAGAAAACTTGAAATATAGTATCTAAACTGGTAGCATGTTACAATTTCACTATGCCTGCTATCATCTTCATTATTGTTTTGCAAAACTGGTAGCAGCTAGGGATTTGTATAAGCTATCTTGGACATTTGATAAATGATATTGATACACATCTTGTATTAGACAGAAACTGAAATGAAATTATAGGAATCTTGATCTGCGAAGTTCACAATTGATCTCATTGCTGTGGAGAAGGCAAAGTGAACTCATTTGATCAATGCTTTACTCTCAGCTGCCATAAACTGTAGTCATTATTCCAATATAGTACAGCACTACAGCTATCGAGTTACTGAGCCCAAATTAGGAATCATCATTTTCAAATGGAATAGAAATGATGACTGCAATATTTTCTAACTTCTAACTGAGCCGTGTCAGCCAATATCTCCATGTTAATCAGGATAGTGTTTTATGATGGTTTAGTTGCACATCTAGTTGCTTATGGAGATGACCCAAGTAAAAAATGTATTCTGTTATATGCTCTCACTTACTGATAAATATTAAGACCAGTGAAAATTTCAATATATTAATATAATTTGCATGACTAACTAAAATGGAAAAAGTTGTCAAATTAGTTTTTTTTTTAAACATGCAAATTCTGTGGTGTATATCTGTAATGGTCCAAGTAAAATCATGAGGAACCTTTTTTTTTTTGTAGGCAAAGGAATATTTTGAAATCGCTGCTGAGAATAAGGAGCATGGGGGTTTTTATAACCTTGGTGTGTTGTATCTCAAGGGTATTGGTGTAAAAAGGGATGTGATGACAGCCTGCAATTACTTTCTTCGTGCAGTTAATGCTGGGCAACCAAAAGCTATTTATCAAGTGGCAAAACTGTTCCAGAAAGGCATTGGTCTTAAGAGGAATCTCCATATGGTAATAATTCTCATTTTATCAATTATTGAATTAGTCTGTTCATTGTCAGAGTTGTGCGTGTGCGTGTGCGTGGGCGTGGGCGCGCAAGCCCGTTTGCATCTTCATCACAGTTGAATGAGATTTATAGGCTTATACCAAGAAAATGACAAACAATGCTAAGTATGTATTTAGTTACCGACTACTCATCCTTGTTCCTATAGAGGTTGAACTACAGAAAATGTCATAAGTTTGTTATGGAACAAAAAGGGAAACATTAATTAATTGAAGTAATTAATAAAAACTGAACCCATCATGTGATATGTCTTATTTCAGGCAACAGTTCTGTACAAGTCTGTCGCGGAGAGGGGGCCCTGGAGTTCACTTTCTAGATGGGCTCTGGAATCTTATTTAAAAGGTGACATAGGGAAAGCATTACTCTTGTATTCTAGAATGGCAGATCTTGGATATGAGGTAGCACAGAGCAATGCTGCCTGGATTCTTGATAGGTATGGTGAGGACAATATTTGCATGGGAGAATCTGGCTTCTGTACAGATATGGAAAGACATCTTCGTGCACATGCTTTGTGGTGGCAAGCATCTGAGCAGGGTAATGAACATGCTGCTTTGTTGATCGGTGATGCCTACTACTATGGCAGGGTATGTGTACCAGTCCTCTGAGTTGCTGTGACTTATTTCTTGTCTATGTTTTGTGAGCAATTTTGGTTAGAGAACATGACTTGGCAACATGATTAGAGAACACTCTATCTTGGTCTTGTGAATTTCAGAAAGAGTATGGCATATATGTTGTCCATTGCCTCATTGCATCAATGTAAGCAATCTGCTTTCCTCCCAAATTAGCATTTGTATGATATGTATTTTGAGACGAACCAACTTTTCCAAAGAAAAATATTTTTTACATATAAATAAAAGATGGCTCCTACATTTGCTTGTGTACTTTAGAGATATTAGGGGACTGTGTGCTCTCTAAGATACAAAATTACTGAAACCACATTTTCTAGGAAGCTGGCATCACATATGGGATCTTTCTTTCTGTGTCACAGGGTGTAGGGAGGGATTATGAGCGTGCAGCGGAGGCATATATGCATGCTCAATCACAGTCGAATGCTCAGGCCATGTTTAACCTTGGCTACATGCATGAGCATGGTCATGGACTTCCCCTTGATTTGCATTTGGCAAAAAGATATTATGATCAAGCTGTTGAGGTGGATGCAGCAGCTAAGCTTCCTGTCATGCTTGCACTAACAAGTTTATGGATAAGGAAGAACTATGCTGGTAGTTTTTTGGTAAGACAGGACCTTGTGTGTATCATCCAGTGCTTAGTTTCATACAGGGCCTATCAAGTATTTGTGTAGCTCATGTGCATTTCATACAAGGATTATCAAGTATTTGTGACTTTGTGTAGCTCACGTGCACGTATAAGCTATCTTAAATAGAACAGATAAGGAAGCTTGACTGATTGTTCCTTCAGTTTGATATTTTATATAAAATGCCCCACTACAACAAAACAAGCAGTTACAATTAAGTGTGAACTGCTTTCAGACAGGCTAAATTGCTGAACACACTAATTTTTAACAGGATAGGGGGTTCAGTTTGATGCTACTGATCATGTTTTTTCTACTGTCTATTTCTTCACTATTGATACCTGGAGCTAATTGCTCTTTCAAGTATGATGCTGGATTCGGACCAGCTCAGTTCAATTCATGAACAGTGTGATGTTGGTTCATGTTGTGCGTCTTGAGTTCTTTACTCACTATAAAATGATAAGCTCTCATGCCATGTTTTTGTGTTACCATTATGCTTTGCCTATCATATTGGGTATTACCATCATGCTTTTTTTATCAACACTTGTTCGTTCCTTGCACCGCGCTGTTAATTTTTTCTAAATTTCAGGTCCATTTCATTGATTCACTGCCAGAGATATATCCTGTTGTTGAGGAATGGGTGGAGGATGTCCTATTGGACGAAGGGAACGCAACAATATTGACACTTTTTGCTTGCCTTGTAACTGTCCTGTACTTGCGAGAGCGCCAGAGGCGTCAAGTAGTGGTGGCCAACCCCCAACAACCTGATGGTGCACCCAACTAATGCCAATTAATACATCATGTCATGATGCCAGGGCTTATGAAAACATGGTTGCTTGAGGTACATATGGCTACTTATTCTCAGTTCTACCATCAAAATTTTGTTGAATATCAGAAATGATAATGAAATGGCAAGGCCCATACTGGAGTTGTGGATCTTCAAGAGCTAAATGCTTATGGCTCTATTAAGGGAAATTTTTTCTTGGGATGTAAAATGATACCTCCCCTTGACATCACATATATGTACATTAAATTGACTAGGGCAAAAACTGATTCATAGCTGTTGTTGAGGCCCAAGGTGACTAGGTGAACATTCACTTTCTAACAGAATTATGCTTGTATCAACGATGTTGAAGAATGCGTGTTTCTGGAAACGGGCTGGTTTCGATGGCATGCGTCTAGGAATGCAAATGGGTTGGCCCTAGGACCACCTATGGCCCTCCCTACTTTATTTATTTGTATTAAATAGATTAGGAATCAAGTTTTTAGTACAAACAAATGAACTAGAGAGGATCAAAGGTGGTCCCATTTACGTCCTTGCACGCGTCATGCGTACTGCATCTGCTTCTTTGCTTTGCTTCTAAGTGGCTAGCGTTCAAACATTGCCGTCTACTTTTCATTATTCTGGAATTTTCCGATCTGGCCCAGCTTAGATGAGAGAGGTGCTCTAGTCAGTAAAAAGTAGAATCTGTAGATTTCCTAGTTGACAAACTTTGATGAATTTTTGGTCCTGACCACTTCGATAATCTTAACAAACAAGCTGGAAGATTTTTTGGATATAAGATTTGTGCAATGCAAACTAAGGCTCTATTTAACGTCAAAGTAAAACTAAGGTCCTGTTATTTTGGGTTGATCTGAACAGCTGAAATAATTGAATTTTGAGAGCTTCTCGAGATAGTCTTGACATTTGAATCCATTTTATTTAACTTGTTTTTTTAAAGCATTAAAACCCACCTTCGAAACAGTGAAAAGACTGAATAGAAAAACCAAAAGCATGTGTTTTTTTAAAACATCGTTAAGCTGTTAACATGAAAAAACAGAGCTTAACTCTCTATTTTGGAACATTTTTTTATATTTACCAGAGTTAAATTGTCTCTTGCAAAATTTTGCATTCCATACAAGGTCTGCTCTCTGCAGCACCAATTAGTGCCTGCAAAGCGGGGGCATGTGATACTCGTTGGTTATGGACGTTTGAAGTTGCCTCTTTCGTCCGGAGTTTTGGATCGTATATAATCGGCTTTACCTTTTCCATGTGTATACGTATATGCTGATTAATTCATATACACCGATCAGCATGTCCTTTTTCTTTAGATATATGATCGGTTTTAGCTCCTTTCATAGATATATGCCTAATCGGCTTTCTAATATTTGCTACACCATTAATGCATAAGCCGATCCACTAACCAGTTCATCATCTCCTTTGATTGGCTATCTAATCCTTCTGCGTATATACACATGTATAAAAGCCAATCATGATCTTGTCCAAAATATTAACCGATCGACCAATAATGAACTCCAAGTATAAGCCGATCTAGCTCTTTTTGTTAGCCGTAAATGCTGTTTTTTCGCCCTCTTTTGGCTCCTAAAATAACCTTATTTCATGCGAAATTTGGGTGTCAACATAAGCCCCCGATTTTTAGGATATGAGACTCATGTCCTGAAAATCTTGAATTCTCGGCCATCGGTCTTTGAAACTTACTTAGCCGATGTATCATTTCTCTGATTTTCCTATGCAAATATTGATAAGCCGGCCTTCTTGTATCGTTGACTCACGATATGGAAATACGGCCCAACTCAAACTCGAAAATTTTCACTGCTTTGATCAACAAAGATAACCTTTTCTAATAAACCGATTCATGACTAATATCGGCTATTGTGGAACAAGCATCCCACTAATTGATTCTAATCCTCTAATAAAAGTACGAGGGGAACTGCTGCGAGCTGGAAATATAACATCGGCCATTTGGGGTAATTTTCAATCACATCGGGCAAAGTTCAACTAAAGCCGATTACTGTATGGCCGATGGTAATTCTAGGAACAGAAACCGATGTTAACGGTCCATACATCACAGCTCCAAAACTCCTTTGACCGATCAACTATTTGATGTCCCAAATATATGCAAAATACCCACGCCTCGCCAATGATGTTGGCTTTTCATGTTCAATCTTATATATGCTTGAAGTTAAATAATGTGTCTCAACACCCCTCATGAGAAGATTTTATCATCAACCCGATTATTAGAACAATTGACTTTTCTAACTCAACTCATAAATCTTGAACGACAATGAGTTATGGTTTGGTGTTGACTGGATTTAATCATTGATCGATGGAAAAAGTGATCGGCTTTTGTATAATCTTGTATGGCTTGTAACATAGCCAATAAACCCGAAGCCGATAACTCTATAATCACTTAATTGATGATTATCACTTATCAGCATTTTCTGGTAAATATTCCAACCGATCAGTTCTTGATAGATATTAGCCATTGCAAGCTAGCTCTTTCCATGTTACCAAGTAAACCCTTCTGCTGGCCGATGATATTGATTTCGTGCTTAAACAACTCTCAATACACATATGAATACCCCAATTAAATTCTTGGACCACCTTAGCCATTAATGTTTTCATGATCAGTGATAACATTTGATTGGGTTTAACGATCCGTAAATAATATCATACTCGATCGGCTCTTAATAAATCTAGCCCCCAAGTATATATTTGCTCGATAATACTGGAGCAATAAACCGATCACTGATATGTGTCCGATCACGATAATTGGCTTGCCAAGAATACACCGAACACCATCGCCATCGGTCTCGTGCCTTTGTCCTTCAGCCCCAGATGCTTAACTCATATATCGGTTAATTAACCGATAGGCAATATCGGTTTTATAGATCATTGGCTGCAATTTGACATTACATCATCAGCTTTACCAAATCCGATGGGTTTTGATCAATGGAAGCTCCATAAACCAGTGCTAATGAATCTTGAATACCTTGATCAGATTGGGTTACTGAAAAATTTAGCCTGAATGTAAGAATCGGCTATTCATGCAGTATCTTAATCCGATGGAATCAATTTCCAAATATAAACCGATGATCACTTGCTGATCGGTTTAAAACTTCTTTGCATATGATCTTTACGAGACATACTTGATTTCCTTGGCTTTGGCTTGACTTTCACGTAATCAGCTTCAAATCATGATCGACCATTAATCCCTCCATGCATGTATAGCTTCCTTGGCCTTCATCACGTAAAGAGCTTAATATCCAAAGCCGATACATACTCTTTCAAATATAGCCGACGTAAACTGCTCCATGATTTCCAAAGCTAGCCAATCAGCACCTTCCAAAGATGGTTATCCATCGTAGTTTTCATGCACGATTGGCTTCCTTCACGTGATGCCTTCCTGATCATCCATAATTTCCTTGTATAGCCAATCGTGTAGATCGTTCCAAATACGTGATTGGCCGGTCACTCGATTAGATCGTGGGCCATAATATACGTATGCATTTAACCCATATCTTGCCACGTACTAATATTTCCATGTATATCAATGTACCCAATCACTTCATCCTGCTTAAGCATAAAACATAATCGGCTTCCACAATATGCTAGATGCAACTTAATTAACTGGCCATTACTCCTCTTGTGCATATATAAGCCGATCAATCCATGTGTCAAATATTATCTGCTCAACCAATAATGATATCCGAATATATACTCTAGCCGATTCATCATTGATAGTATGTTATCCGCCATTAAGCCGATGTATCGGCTTTTTGTTTTTCTTGGGCCTTTAATCTTTGCAATCTTCTCTTCTGAGATTTCGTTAGACCCGTAGGACACCAGCGACGATTAGGTTTCATCGGCTTACTCTTATTTATTAATTTGAGTGATCTATCATTAGCCGATGAAGCTTTTACTGTACACCACTTGCCGATTTTCGGATGTCCCTCGGCATTTGTAATTTCTGGGCTTGAATCATGTGTGACTTTTATTTGTCTCCGGCCAACTAAAACTTTTAAGTATGGCCTTTCCTCAATTTCAGCTTGATCATCATCTTGAGATTAGCTTTTGCTCGAGCCCCCAGTGCAATCGATATTCTTAGTTGAACAATGATCCATCATAGTAATCGGCATATTTTTCGATCCTGATTTTGATATTGCCTTGCAACCCTCTTGTTCAGTTGGCTCGTCGTCTTTTTTACGCGCTTCGCATTGCTCTTGATTTCTCAAACGTTGTAGACGACGCTTTTGTGTCTTGCTCAATCTCGCTGGACACCATCGTGGTTTAACTTTCATGAAGTTGGTGTTTACCTCTTCGACATAATGAGTATGTTGTCCTTCTTTTGATGTATACATCGGCGTAATATAAATTTTATTTGCCGATGCATTTTGTTGGGACCTTGAGCGAGCACTTCGACGAGGATGGAGATGAGACATCGGCCAATCATAAATTGTTGGAAGCCTCAGATGTCGTTCCCAGCAGAATTGAAAAAAGGACACTCCCAATGAGCCCTTTCTTCTTCCTCATGTCGGCATCTATTAGCTTGATTTTTCTGATACGCTTTCTTATATTGCCTTGTTCACCAAACATGAGATGATGTTTCCTTACCAACCGATTTAGAAACCAATTGTTTGACTGTTTCAGAGCTTCCTTACAGTTTTCTCTTTGATCCAACAACCGATTGCTCTTTTTCTTGGCTATTTTCGGTTCTTTGTGCTGAAATATCAGAAATAACCAAAGTTGAAGCCAATGAATCGCTAGAATATGCCTCATTATCGGTATTTTCACCATCAATTTCACTCTGACAGTCGTAAAATATGTCATCATCATCGGAATTTTCTTTCTCATCGGTATTGAAGCAACGATTTTTCTCAATTCCAATCGGCTTTTCATCTGAATTCCTAGGCATGTATTCTTGATGTTGACGCACTTCTCCATGCTTTTCGGGAGAATCATCCAGCCCCCGAGGCGAAATAGCAATGCTTTCGATGAGCTAGATACCGATTGCAGCCCCCGAGGCGAAATAACAATGGTTTCCGATGATTCAGATACCGATGGATCTTCAATCTTGCTCAACGTGGCACCGGACAGATTGCAATCGTCATCTTGTTTTAAAGATTCCCGCTGATCTGTGATGATTTTTGATGTGAAACTAGATTCAACGGAAAGCTCTCGTCGTTCTATTGTCCGTAGTGTACCCGAACGTCCAAAACGGACTTCGGATGACTCCGTTTCGACTTTTTGAAGTTGAGCTGTATTGGGAGTCCGAACGGAACCCGCGACAGAATCGGCTTCCTGTTCGAGCTGATCTTGATGCAACGAAATCTTCGGGGACTCAACAATGGCTTTTTGATTTTCCGATGATGAAGAATTGGACAATTTGACATGAACAATCATCTTCGGCGGAGACGTAATTGAGGACGCCGAATTTACCGATGATGTTGTGGCGGTGGGAGAATCCGGCCTTATCGTCGATATTTCAGACATTGATCTTGACGAATAATAATCCGATTTTGTTGCAGATGCTTGTGGCGATGTAACCGGCTTAATTTCGAATTCTTGTGGTAATAACGCCGATTTAGTGAAAACAAACTCTGCCGCCGGCTCTTCCAAAGAAAAATCTGATATTGATGATGACTATGTCATCGGTTTTTTCAGTGAAGCAACCGAAAAATCCGATTTATACGCTCACGGTGTATATATATCAAATATCGATCTTGTCGGCAAATAAACCGATGAGACAAACTTTGATGTTGACCATGGCGTTGAATAATCCAGTGAAGTCGAATAATAATCCGATGAGATCGAATTTGATATCGACCATGGAGACTGTGGTTTTGGTGGTTTTGGTGCCCACTTCCAATTTCCATACATGATTGGTAGATCAAACGATATGGGTCCCACCGGGTGTGCCAATTTGTTGACGCGGAAAAGTGGTTTTCCAGTACCAACTACAGCCGAACAACAGGGGATCGGGCTTTCCGAGGACGTGCCAGCCGATTTGACCATATACAATCGGCAAGGTTTCAGATAGGCAAGATACCTGCGAAGCAATGAAGATTTAACGATAGCTTGGGAAATAAACTGATGATCGGTTTAACGATGAGACGTCGAATCGATAGAGCAGACAAGCCGTCGGCGAAGCGATGAGCGCTTTACTGATAACTTGGACGATAATCCGATGATCGGCTTAACGATGAGACGTCGAGCCGATGGAGCAGGATGGAACCTAACACCTCCAGCAGACGGCGATGCACAGCGATGCCGCCAAGAGATAGTATTCCAGGCGAAACCTAACTCCTCTTGGTAGACGGCGATGCGCAGCAATGCCACCAAAAGATAGTATTCCGATGCCGACGGCGAGGAGATCGGACTGAACCGAGACAGTCCCTACCGAGGGAGTTGACGGTGAGAAGATCGATCTTAGTCGAGATAGTAGACGCCGGCATATACTTTGAAAACCGATACGAGCGGATCGATCGGATTCATAGCACAAGGGTAAAAGGTAGGCGAAATAGTAGATGTATTATTGATTGAAAGAAAGAGATCCTTTACATGCTGCACGACAGCCCTTATTTATACTAAAGACGCACCGGCTAATCCGGTAACTTGACATGGACTCTATCTCTTAGTTACCTAAAATAACTAAACCGACTAGACTTGACGTGCAAGACATGAATACAAACTGACTTAAACAAAACACTAAGGAATAAACCAACGTTAAGTCCTTTCCGTCTTCCTGGAACTAGCCGATCAATCATCCTTTCCATATAAACCAATCACGTACGTGGCCTTCTCTAAATAAGAATTTCCTTGCATGCACATGTGCATGTATAAGCCGATCGGCTCAATGTTAATTCATATAATCGGCTTTACCTTTTCCATGTGTATACGTATATGCCGATTAATTCATATACACCGATCAGCATGTCCTTTTTCTTTAGATATATGATCGGTTTTAGCTCCTTTCATAGATATATGCCTGCTCAGCTTTCTAATATTTGCTACACCATTAATGCATAAGCCGATCCACTAACCAGTTCATCATCTCCTTTGATTGGCTATCTAATCCTTCTGCGTATATACACATGTATAAAAGCTAATCATGATCTTGTCCAAAATATTAACCGATCGACCAATAATGAACTCCAAGTATAAGCCAATCTAGCTCTTTTTGTTAGCCGTAAATGCTGTTTTTTCGCCCTCTTTTGGCTCCTAAAATAACCTTATTTCATGCCAAATTTGGGTGTCAACACAAGTATAACAACAACAATATAATTTTCTATTTAACTATCTTGCCACCACCTAATAATACGAGGATGAATTGTCTTGCAAAGAGAAAAGTTGTGTGTGTGATACAGAATGCACAAAATGCTGTCCATGCCATAGTACCTAGTACTGTAGCACATATCTGGATTGATTTGGAGAAAGTACAATCATCCTTTAGTCAAATTTATTAATTAGTTTAATCTTTTATATTCTACATAAGTTCTTAGGATGTTTGATAAATTTAGGAGTCAAAAAGGTAGTCGATCCTGTACTAGGTGACTCAAGACCTTTCCGGTAGGGCGCAGGGAGGGGGGGGTCTCCCCTCTCGAGGTTTAGCTTGCGGCAGGTGGGCAGCCTACGCGATGACGGTTGGTGCCGGTGCAGCTCGGTAGCGTGTTTCCTACTCTTGGTGCTTCCAGTTAGGGAAAAATACCCGAAATAATCAACAGTTAAATAAAAATTAATAAAATAATCCACTGTAAAAGGAAATTACAAAAATATTCTCGGTCCCGCCACCCGGTGGCGTCGCCATCGAACGCGACGCAGCAGTGCCGCCACCGACGCGGCGGCAGCAAATGCCACTGGTGTGGCGGCGGCTCTCTTCCGACCGGCACCTAATTTTCAGCGTCCGTTATCGCATGCGGGGAAAAAAAGTATTAAAAAATGTCGTGCCGACAAAATAGTGCGCGAAAAAATAATAAAATAATATCCACCGACAAAAGAGTGTCAAAAAAAATAATAAAAAATCTGCACCGACAAAATAGTGATGACTTTTAATTAAGCAAACGATAATTGCATGATTTACGCTAATTAATACCGATTAGAGGTCACATGATCAAAAATTTACTCTATATATATCGCGTTACGCCGTTCGTTCGTCTTCACACGCAGACTCTCGCTTTCGATTCATTTCACACACGCCCTTCACACACAGAGCCGCCTTCACACACTCACTCTCTCGCTTTCGGTTCTTTTTAGTTCGTTCGATTCGGTATATTATTCACGATACCTCGGTTGGGATTCACGAGTGTCGATTATTGATATTTTTCGCTTTCAGCGTGAGGGAATATTTTGGAATTTAAGTTTGATCTACTTGCTAAATAAATAGTGTTATTGCGGTACGTATATGCAAGAGTTAATTTTGACATAATAATATTGTATGCTAATCTTGTATATATATATATTAGTACTTAATATTGTATGTATATATTGTATGTATATATATATATATATATTAGTACTTAATATTGTATGTATGTATTGTATGTATATATTATATACAGTATGATAAATTTGACTATCTTGATGTTGGCATAGTATGTTGTTAATGTTAATTAAACTAATCACCATGACGTAATTAATTAATTAAACTAAGCACGAGCACCTAGGTCTTGCTTCTATTTTGTTATCAATTGTGCATCGCACCGTAGCACGTACCAGCACTGTATAGCAGCAGCGCATGCACAAGATTTACGAAGGTCAGCAGCACATACGGTGATAGTTTAATATGACCAGTAGTTTCGTATATTCTGTCTAATTTACGCTTGTTTTAATTTTTTCAGGAACTTTGAACCGATCGATCTTATAACCGTCAGGTACGCATTTTATAGTTAACATAAACTTGCTGTGTTAGGTTAACTTAAATTATGCTTAGTGATTAATTAATTATGCATGGAGAGAAAATGGTGTACAAATATAATGGAAATTAGTGAATTTTTATAGCATGTAATATATGAATGTTTAAATTTTAATTGCACGCATCAGCAAAAACTATATATAATTAGCGACAAATTAACGCTAGTGTGCGTAGTTAAAAAGAGTGACTATATTTTTCATATAGTAATTTTCTTGTTAGCTTAATTAAACATAATAGAGAAATTAATGTATATTTAGCATGCAAAATAGTAATATAATTGTACGTATTTTAGTGACATTTTAGTTAATATTTATGTATAAACACGTAAGCTAACATTTTATGTATTAAACACGTAAACTAACATTTTATGTATTGAACACGTAAGCTAATAATTGTACGTATTTATGTATTAAACACGTACACTATATTTACACGTATTATGTATTAAACACGTAAGCTAACATTTTATGTAATGTATGAAATAATAGTTAATACAAACAAACGTAAATTTAATATTAATATGAATGAGCATGTGTATGTTACAGACGTAAATGGAGACACGAATGACTATTTTTTACGGAGATGCACCCACGCCAATGCAAGGGAATTTTGTAAGCATGCACACATGCAGCCATTTGCAGACTACAGTCACATTGCCAATAGAGCTATCAATGCTAGCGAGGGTTATAGCTCGAAATCTCCATATAAACCGTCATGAATACAAACTTGTTCTACACGGTGTTAGGCCATGTCAGGTTCCAAATAGTACGATGTACGTATACAACCTGTGGCCACTGAGAAATAAATCTGCTTGGACGTACTATGTTAATAAGGCAGTAGAAGAGGGGTACCACTTAGGCTTGTACGTGCTGCCTGAGGCAAGACAATCGGAGGCGGGGCCTAGCAACACCGTAGAAGAGAGTGCACATGAGGAAGTGCCAGAAGGGTATGGGGAGGACCCAATTGGTAGTATGATGACCGGTGTCGAGGCATTAGGCATGGGCACGGATCCGGATATCTCAATGGAGGAGGGAGAGATAGATGCACATGCCACAGGGGATGATTTCGATGAAGGGGGTGAGCATGATGTCGAAGAAGAGGACGACCCGATGCCCGCCATAGCGTATTATCGCGCTCTGGATGCTTCGAATTGGGTGATCGGGGATCACTCGAATATTTCCAGATGGGGGTATATGCACAATGACATAACAGTGGGTCAAGAGTTTAGCACGAAGGATGAGGTCATACACTTCATCAAGAACTTTGGTGTGACAACACGGCGCGAGCACTCGTGGCACGGTCCGGGCCGGCCGTGTCGAGTGAAGTCGTAGAAAGCCGAGTGCTCATTCCATGCTCGGCCCATCGCCCAAAACATGAGCACCACTTCATAATCGGTAGAGTACGAGCCGCACACTTATGCGGAGGAGTTGGTGCGCAATATTAGCGATAATGTGGACTCGAAGTTCATAGCGCAGATGTTGCTAATCGCTATTCAAGCCGATATCTCAATGAAACCACACTCCATAATGGCGAGGTGCGAACCGCACTTGGCATGTCGATTACATATCACCAAGCATGGCGAGCCAAGCAAAAGGCATTGAAATTGTTGTTCGGGATTATAAGGAGTCATACAACTGGGCTCCCGGTCTCCTCCGCAAGATCTGAGAGACCAATCACAGGACATGCTATGTTTCTGCCCATGAGGTTGTATATCTCTCCGATGGAAGTGTCGCACCCAACCACTTCTATCTGATGCTTTATTTTGGTCTTTTGGCGGTGCATAGAGGCCTTCCGGCATTGTCGTCCTGTCATTTGTGTCGATGGGACATTCCTCACGGTAGGTACTATGGTGCTCTCTTGACGGCACTTGAGTTGACGGAACAACCAGATATTGCCTCTCGCATTTGCTTTTGTGGAGAGCGAGAACAATGACGGTGGTTGTGATTTCTAACTCTTCGAAGGTTCACGTTGTCATGGATCGTCTGGGTGTCGTCATTTCGACCGCCACCGGGAATCCTACATGGTGTAACTGTATTGTCCACCGGTGATGCCCCAATGTGGCGACGTTCGTTCTCGATGGTGCATCGTCACACGGGGCGAACCTATACTTGCATTCAAGAATAAGCCCCTAGTGAAGAAGTTCAAGACAATGTGCATGCAAAACCAACAGCGCAAATTCAATGCGCTTTTCAATGATATTAACGAACGTACGGAAGAATGGTCGCGAAGAGCAAAGCACATCGGGGTTCAAATACTAGAGGCGAGCAAGTCACTCTCGTAGTAAAATTACTTTTGCTCGATGGATAGCGCAAAACCGGCGGAGAAATGGGCTCTCGTACATGACAACGATGGCGCCGACAAGTTTGGTAGATTTATTTACAATGTTAGTTTCCATTCCGTTCGATCGTAAATTTAAGAAGTCTCGTATTGCAGATACACGGTTGTGACGACGAACATAGCTGAGTCGTATAATAATGTGCTACGAGGAGTGCGCGGCCTGCCAATATGCACTATCATTGAGATGATCTTTTAGGACAAGAGATTATTTCATGACCGAGAAATGGCGGCCATGCAAATCACACGCACTTTCTCCCCTCGTGTCGAAGCCATCCTACAGAGGCGTCGACAGAAATCTCAGTTCCACCGCGCATCAATATATGACCGTATGAATAACATATTCAATGTGGACTGAAAGAGAAAGTACATGACAGGATTTAGCGCAGGAGATAATCAACAAAAGTGCCAACTTGGCCAGTATGAGGCTGTATGCACTTGCAATAAACCCCGCCTCGAACACATCCCATGCTCGCACGTCATGGCGGCATGTCGAGATCTTGCTGGCAACGATGGCACCCAATACGTCTCTCCGTACTATTCGATGAATGCAATTAGGCAAACATGGGCACCCAAGATGCAGCCAATTAATCGAGGGGGGGATATAAAAACTCAGAAGGGCCTACCTTCCATCCATTCCCCACTACGAAGCGTGTTGCACAAGGTAGACCGCGTACGGCGCGTTTCGAAGGTGACATGGATGCTGCCGATGGAGGAGATGGTTTGCGTCGCTGTCGGCTATGTAAACAGCCAGGACATGACCGTAGGCGCTGTCCAAATCAGGGATGAGTCCTACAATATCATTCTGGCAATTCTTGTATCACCGTCATATTTTAATAAAAGATTTGTATTCGTTATATCCTCACTTCTTGTTTCACTGTCGTACAATATTATTCTGGCTATCGTCACTTGTAAGTTTTAATAAAAGACTTGTATTCGTCACTGTCACATGATGTTTTACTATTTGTCGTATGTAATAACTATAATATTTTCTTGCAGTATAGACAATGGAGGTTCTACAGTTATTCTTCGCACGGGATGACTCCGGCCATAGGTCGCAGAAATGGGTGCAGGGCAATGAACATGTTTGCATGTTTCATAAAAATTATCTCATATTAACATGGTTAGCTAACATTATGATATTGTTATTTGTAGATGCAAACATTACGATTGAGGGCATCACGACAAATCAAACAATTGGATGCCCGCTTTTGGATGTTCCTTACCCGTGCCGGACTATTGCCGTGGGCACTCACTGTTAATGGGGTCCCACAAGGAAATGACCGTCTGACACCGCTACCAAGACTAGACCGGGCCTTATCACGCCTTTGGTCGACATTTGGCGTCTGAGACGCACGTTCCACTTACCGGTCGGTGAGATGACAATTACATTGAAGGATGTGGCCATGCTCACGGGGTTGCCCATCTCTGGACTGGTCTTCGTTGTCAACAAACCAAGCAGGCAAACATGGAAAAATTATGTCGAAGAAAGGTGAGTGTCTACTTTTTCACTTGCATATTTGTAATTAGTACGCCAATTTACCCTATGAAATATTATTCTAAATCTGCGCAGGTTTGAAGTTGAATATAATGGAAGCGACCAGGGTGTTTCGATCTCATGGCTCGAGCACCTTGACGAGGCTGGTCCGTGTCCAGTCAATGCTGAAGAGGCGATCGTACTGCGGCATTACGAGGTGTATCTGTACTACCTCCTGGCCGGCGTCATGTTCACAAATGACAACGGTGACTGTATACCCCCTCACCTAGTCTTCGTAGCTCGAGAGCTATGCAACGAAGCTTTATTTAATGAGGACTACGAGCCGTACAGTTGGGGGTCTGCCGTATTGGCCGATACATACCGGGAGTTATGTGTCGCATGCCATCGGTCAGCCCCGAATGCAGTGTTTGGGGGTTGTCCTCTCCTCATCCAATTATGGTCGTGGAGTTATTTGCCAAGAATCGTCCAAACACGCCAAGATGCGATACTATCCTGTTCATGTAGACGCCGATTTGACCCCCCGGCATGTAGACCAACAATGGGATATAGATGGTTGCATGCGAAGTTGTGATGGTTGAGAGAATTAGTAGACAGGGCGTCTTACACGCGGCTTGTGTCAGACCTAGACCTTCTGGTATATGACCAAGTTACGTGGGAACCATTCTGCCATCTGGCAACCTATGATATTGCCACGGGGGGCTTGCTGGTTAGCACGTATACTGAGAGTGTAGACTATTGGATGACGACCTGTTATCTAGTCTGCATTAATGCCGTCGAAGGATACTCGTCGGAACGCGTTCAACGGCAATTTGGCTACCGGCAAATATTTCCACTTCCACCTGCTCGGCATCCGGGCAACTCCCATGGGTCTGCATCATAAGTTAAGTATTTCGAAATATTTGTACCACTCATAATGTAGCGTACAAGTGTTTTTTCAGGCTTAGTTCAACCGGGCGCAACCGTGATTGGGCCCTGAAAGGACCGAGATGACGCCTAGAGGGGGGGTGAATAGGCGTGACACCAAATTCAATCTTCAACTGCGCTGCGGAAGTAGGTTCGGATGTCGTGACACCCTCGGACGGTCAGGGTCAACGAGAAGATTTTGTCCCCAAATCTCCGGCGTCTGCACCACTCAAATACCACAAGCAATATCACAAGGACACAATATGATTCACAAGCAAGTATCGTGCAAAAGTATCTCACAAGACAATCAAGCCAATAGCGCAATAATCAAATAAATCAAGCTTGAGAGTGAGAGTAGATAAAACCGGCAAGAAGATGGAGGCTCGGAGATTTGTTTTCCGAGTTCGGATCCTTGAGGATCCTACTCTCCGTTGAGGTAGGCTCCAACACCTTTGAGCCCGAGTCCCACTTGACTCTTTCCTCTCGGTTGTGCCAGCGCACGCACCGACTTTGCTTCTTGATTCCTTTCCTTGCGGAGGCGGAATCGTACCTTCACAAACTTGCGGTGGCCAACCACACCTCGTCGGTGGCTCACCGGTGACGCCTAGCCGTCTAGGAGTCCTCAACCTCCAAGGGTAATAGATGCTCAACGAAGAACGAACCGGAGATGTACTCAAGTGCTCAACAATCAAATCTTACTTGCTTGGATTCACACTTTCTTCACCAATCTTCTCTCCCACTAGATGAATCACAAAGATTCAATCCTTCTTCCCAACACTCCTCACAAGGGGAATCACTTAGATTTAACCCTAATCCCTTCCCAACTCTTCTTTCAAAGAGGATCACTAAGATCTAGGGTTTAGGAGGTGTGGGAGGCTCAAGAACAAGAGGATAGGTCAATAAACTTGTGATCTAGCCGTTGTGTGCAAGTGGGGAGTGAGGGGCTTTAAATAGATGGCTTGGAAAACTAGCCGTTGGAGTTCAGAGCTCGCAGAGTTCGGACAGTCCGAAGCTATGTTCGGACAGTCCGGTAAATCAGATAAATAGAAACAGAGAGCTCAACTGGAGGACACCTCGGACAGTCCGAACCTTCGGACAGTCCGTGGACTGGCTCGGACAGTCCGAGACTGCATCACAGCCTCGACGAAAACATGCATAACTTTTTACTCCGAACTCCGTTTTAGGTGATCTTGGGCTCTACGGAAAGCTGAGAACAAGGGCTATCTAATCCACAAGGTATCACCACCTCAAACCCAAGTGAGTGATGCATAGATCAAGGGAAATCAAAGCCAACTCCACTTCTTTGCACTCTCTAACCCCCACCAATCACTTCTCTTTGTCTCCTCACAAGGATTGATCAATTGAGCACCTAAGACATATCAAAACCATTCTCCATGGCATCCCCCTTAATAGTACGGCAATCCTTAGACTCAAATGAATGTAAGATAGTACAAGTCTAGGAAAAGCACTTGCCGTCTTTTTTTCTTCATGCCGTCGCAAACTTGAAACAATGTGCATGATGACCTTCACCAAATGATTGATGACGTCTTCACCTTGCCAACCTTGACTTGGTTCACCTCATGAGACTCTTGTCTTATTGACTTTGACTTGATCATCCCCCGACGATCTCCACGTCAAATCGATCTCGACTTGGTCCTCAACTCTTGGTGACACCGTCGTCTTGTTGACTACGGCTTAGCCGTCATCTTGTTGACATACCTTAGCCATCACACACATGCACGGGACCTAATTCTTTCTAAATCACTCAATAAATCCATTAGTCCCAAGCTCAATATATATGAATAAGGTTATGTTCGTGAGCAATTAAAGCGCGTCAAGTGTTTCATACAAGGAGACACTATATGAATAAAAACACTTGACACAATATTATTTATGAAGTGCATCATGACATATAAAACTAATCTATATGCACTAGAGAGGTGATTGCCAACATGATGAAACAATTAAATCACGGCAAAGAACACAATCTTCACTTTAAATGAAGCACGTGAAAGGATATACAAGAATTGTATATGCGAACAACATTTAGAACAAGAGTGAAGATGTGGACTAAACTATATTAAACTTCACTAAGTGAGATGCATGAGAATATATACAAACAAGGCATGCACGCACCAATTTCATTTATAGCAATATGAAGTTTAATTACAGATAAGATAAAGAGCACTTGCACATGAGAAATGCAATAACAAATGTAGATCAAGCATACCGAGATTGCATACCTCAATTAGTCATCCATCCTATTTGCATATATGGGACTAAGAAAAATCTTACAATGAAGTGTGTTAGCCTCAACATAAAACATGAGCATACCTTTTTAGGATGGAGAGCTTGTCCACTTGTTATATTTAATTCTCCTCTAAATAGATGAGACTAATGTTCAACTTGGCAATAAACACATTAGTCTCATAGCAATATAAGTAAACACTAAACCAAGCATTGTCATTAAGTGTGTTTGTCATTAATCACCAAAATAACACAAGTTGTACCTTGAACTTACAATCTCCCCCTTTTTGGTGATTTATGACAAACCTTTTAACAATTGCAATGAATGACAATATGAATCTATTTAGCACGAAAACAAACAAGGAGAGATTACACTTACAAACATTGTCCCCCAAATTCTCTCCTTTTTGTGAACCAATTAGAGGGCAATTGATAAATCCATAATTCTCCCCCTTTTGTCATTAATCCCAAAAAGATCGATAAAGAATCTTTATTATTCATTTGAGGTTGAACTCATCCTTAGTCATCAATCATTCATGGATCCACCTTTAATAAAAATAATCTTTTCTCCCCTTTGATAGCACACTCGAGAAAAATATTAGGAAGAACAAGATAACATATAATTGTAGGAGCAAGTAATAAAGCAATGATATTAGGCTCCCCCTATATCTAGGCAATACATGATATCAAATATGTGACATGGTAAAATGTATATGGCGTGGTAAGATCACCCAATATGACAAGATACCAATTTGAGAGCATTGATACCAATTATAGAGAAACCTAGATATAGGCAAAGGATGAATCAATAATACCAATTAAATGTAGTCATGATTAATAATATAGAAGTGAAGCTCAAACATGACAAATAGACATAGTTCCACATAGGAAATCAATTCCTAAGAATAAAGATCATATAGAGAAGATACAACATGAATAAATTGCTTATATGATCACAAAATGTATCCAAGATCACGAAAAAGTTATAAATGAAGTGCATTTTCATGATTAAAAGTTTGATAAGCTTATTAAAGGCATACCTCTCTTCATTGTGCCATCCATATGTACCTTTTAATTCTTGAGTCAAATGCAAATTAGATGACACTTCAAAGCAGTTTAGGATTAGAGGATACCACTTGAAAGACATAAATCGATTAAACCAATAGAAGAGAATGTATGGCATGCGAAATATCAATTGAAAAATTAGTACTAGATGCCAATTTAAATGATTCTCTAGAGAGGCATGTATGGTATCACTTGAAACACATTCAAGCAAACTCTTGAACTTACAATGAATTTAGAATTTGATCATTAACCAACAATGAAAGATACCAATGGAGTCGAGAGTAATAAAGATACCAATAATCATTAAATAACACATGAATGTGGAGGAGCTTTAAAATATAGTCTATCATGCAAAGGCTCCCCCTAAAACTATGCAAACCATAAATTGATGATTCATTTAACATGGAAGTGCAACGACATTGAGAGATATGGAATTGAGAGAAATTCATCCCTTCATCGTTTCTCATCCATCACATGCTTGGAATGGTCTTGATCAACTCACATGGCCTCACCATCGGCATTGATCGTCTTCCAATTCCCTACACATGCATAGACAAAGAAGCAATCTCCGAGAACAAATATCTTTCAACTTGACCCATGTTAGTGTGCGAATGTCGAGTTGCACAAAGATGCTTTTCAACAATGACTAAGGTGGTTTCCTCTCACAGAGATAAGTCCAATAAGATCACAAGAGGATTCTCCTAGAGTTTATGATTAAAGCAAGAAATCAATTTTCAAATAAGAGCTTCGGATACCAAATGAATACCAATAGAGAGAAAGAGGCAATAGTTAAAAATCATCCGAGTAGGCTCTTGAGCTTTACAATGAAAGTTTTCACCTCAAGGGGGTAAAATACAATAAGCACTTAGAGGAAAAATACATGGAAGTCAAATAATTGGTCGTGAAAGGATTCCCAATAGACCATTGCATTTGAGCATATTCAATCAAATGAGATTTTAATAAATAAGCTCCAAAATAATGTGAGATGAATCATGGAGCTATGCCATTATATACTAACTCATTATCATCTTGAATGGCTCACAAAATTGCAACCAACTCGAAGATATGCAATAGGTTCAAAGTTCCAACAATCTAAAAAATTCAGACTTTGACATTCCAACGAAGGGTTCAAAACAAGGCCGAGAGAATATGTAAACATGGTTCAAAGAATCTGAGAAAATTTTTCATTGTAGACCAACTATAGAGTATCAAAACTCGTTATTATGTCTTGCTCAGATTATGAACCCATATCAAGATACAAAAATCACAAACCGGCACAAAATCTGCCTAAAACTGAAAATTTCAGCAAGCTGCACATTTCGAATATGGGTCAAACCTTAATCAAACGGAGTCCATAAATTATGAAATTTTTCACAAACATTCCATGGACATACAAGGAACTAATCCAAGTGGAATTTCTTGATTATCAAACTCCAACTAGATTTTAGGACAATAGAGCATCGGAGGTGAACCTTTGACACAAAGTCAAGCAAAGTCAACAATCTTGCAAATAAGTTCAAATATATTTGAAAATGTCCAGATCTGAACTTAAGATGCAAAATAAGGTTTTCCAAAAAGAATTTCCAATAAAATAATTTTCTTTTTAGAGAAATGGTGAGATAGTCATTTCATACAAAGAGGCACATAAGATTTTTACCAAATCATCAAAATGCAACCAAATGAGTTACCAATGGATATTTGCACTTTTATGGCTTCAAATAAGTTAGAGAGACGTTTATAAGCCACTCTGCATATTTAGATCCATTTAAGTTGCAAGAATCCAACTCTATGCAAGAATATGTCAAATGAGGTCAAAAGAGATATTTGCAAGAAATTGACATCAATTTGAAATATCAAATAAAGAATCAATGCTCTTTACATATAGAGCTAAATATTTCATATTATGAGCTCCCCTTACACAAAGGGTCCTCTAAAGATCACTCCTCGAATTGTCTTCCTAAAAACCTTAATCTTTATGGTTCTTGCTTGAGAGCTTCTTTGAAAATGCCATCTTCCTCTCCAAGACTATTGAGATAAACAAAGAGAGAATATACCAATTGGAGCAAGAAATAAATAAGAAGCAACAAGGCCTTAGGTCGACTAGAAAGAATTAAATTCGAGTGACGAAATGTCGAGATCGAGATCAAGACATAAGCTACCTTAAAGATACCAATTGTACAAAACAAATGGCATTATAAATGAAAGACAAGGTAGTAGAAAGATATCACCTTGAAAGGAAATACCACATGAAGAATTTAGACCAAGTGAGATAATAGTGGTATTTAGCATAAGAGACAAAAGTGATATCTAGAGAAGTTGTTGATGACTCCAAATATTTAAATAAAGAGCAACAAACAAACAAAAACTTATTTGGAGCATTTCCAACTAGGAGAGATTAAACAATAGCATTGAAACTAGATTTTGCAAAATAAGTCTTTTTCACTTGGAAGAAAAATCTATTTTATAAATCTCTTCAATTTTGCCAAAAGAATATAAGAAAAGAATCTTTGTTTCCAAATGATCTATATGAGTATTTAATACCCATTTGAACCAATTTGCATCAAAGAATTTGGCTCATGTGGCAAAACTCACTTAAGTGCTAGATGTGGACAATTTTGGTCAAAACTTGTTTTTCGGCAAGTTTCAAAACATCATAGCTTGAGTTGTGTTGGTTATTTGAAAATCCTTTGAATATGAAAAATGTTTTAATAACCAACTATATGATTTCAGTAATAAAACTTTTCACAAATTCAGTTTAGAATTAATTCTATAGAAAATACAAAAAGTGACAAAAACAAGATCCTAGTAACTAGAATTTTGGTTGGAAACTTGTTTTTGAGGAAAATATATTTTCCTTCGGTCAAAACAATTTGAAAAGATTTGGGAAACATTTAGTAACATTTTCCAAACAAATTTTTAAATGTTTTCATGAAATCCACATTTTGGCTAAAATGGCTCATTTTAAAATTTAACACTAGCACTTAAAATTGTGGCACACTTAGGAAATGTGATACACATGGATATGAATTAGCACTTACTCTAGATGTGCCACAACACTCATCAAGCTCATAAATCAACATTAGAGATTTGAACAAGAGCAAGATGAGTGACTAAAATATATATATATATATATATATATATATATATATATATATATATATATATATATTTTTATGCAATACTTTGCAATTGCCTACACAAGGCAATGTACTTGAAATTTACCGAAGCGACATTGGTTTATGATGGTGACTTGAATATCTTCTTACTTGGCCTTAAGTAATTGATGAATGAATACACCTCTTTATGCATATGCCAAGCCTTCAATGCCTCTTGAGTCCTATTAAGCACTTCAAACAAGTTTTGGTACCCAAATCTTGTTGGGTCCGGGAGAATTAGTCACAATCCATTTTGGTGCACTAGTAGATGACTTGTTGTTTGAATAAGCATGAGAACAATAAGACTTAGTGTTATTAGATTTTATCATTGGGCATCTAACAAGAGAAGAATTAGCCATTGATTTAGATGGGGCAACACTTTTAGCAAACAAATTGCTATTTTTATTTTTCCTAAGCATATAGTGTTCATGAACAAGAGAAGGCTTAGGAGTGTTACCCTTGAGACAATCCTTACCGATATGTCCCTTTTCCCGACAATTGTAGCAAGTTGGCTTTGAGCGTTTCTTCTTGTTGACTTGCTCCTTGTCGATTTGCCTCATGATAGATATAGCCTTGGTCTTCACTATGTTAGGACATTTAGAGACAAAGTGCCCTAATTTATTGCATCCAAAGCATTTGATAGTGTTCATCTTTACGGCTTGGTGCTTTGAATTGCACTTGAGCTCACTCTCTTGGTTCTTAATTGACTTGGAGAGTCTTGTATTGTATGTTGTCTTCTTGGGGATGTAGCCAATTCCCTTCTTCTTCTTGATGGATCTTTGTTTACCCAAGGTGCCGTTTAGGGTGGCTTTCCCTTTAAAGCACTTCTCCAAGTCCTTTTTCAATTTCTCCACTTGTGTCTTTAGGTCTTTATTTTCCTCTACAAGATTGTTAGTAATGCAAGCACTAGAGAAAATAGAAGCAATTGCATTTGAGCAATTAGGCACAACATTTTTATCATTGCAAGACATGATAGAAATAGAAGCATTTGCATTAGAGCGAGTAGGTATGTCAAGAACTTCATTGCAAGGAGTGGGATTTATAATTCTAGATGACATGCAAGAAATTGAATCTAAGCATGGCACATCATCAAGAATATCACAAGTTAATCCAACATCTACCTTACTAGAAGTAATATTCTTGGAAAGAAGATTTTCATGTTCTATCTTTAAAGCATCATATGAATTTTGAAGTAAATCATACTTTTGGATCAAATCATATGATTTCCTAATCTCCTTCTCAAGATGATGATGAAACTTTATAAGCAAGCATTTCAATTGATCACGAGATGGCTCATTGTCATTTACCTCATCATTACCTTGAGCCATGAAGCAATGAGGTGAAGTGGGAGGTGTAAGAGAGTCATCATCAATGGAGCTTGGTGTGGAGCAATCATCACTTGAAGTGCATACTTGTGAATTGTCCACTTGATCAACTTTTGACTTCTCATAATTTGCTTGAATGAGCATCCACACATCATGAGCATACTTGAGATGGCATAACTTCTTTCGCTCATCCACGCTCAAAACACTAAGTAGAATATCCAATGCTTGAGTGTTCTTGTGCTCAATTTCTTCCTCTTCGGCGGTGAGGTAATCTTTGTCCTTCACACTATAGCCATTTTCAACAATAGGCCAAATAGAACGATGGTAGGCTTTGAAGAAAATCTTCATTTTGTTCTTCCATGGGCCATAATAATGACCATTAAAATAAGGTGCCCAACCGGAGGAAATACGAATACTAGCAAAAGCATGAGGACCAAGCACATTAGTAGGATCAAGCGAAATAATAGTTCCTAATTCATCCATCCCGTCTAGCGACATCCAAAACCCTCCAAGCGGTTAAGCCTAATTTGAGAGAGCCTTGCTCTGATACCAATTGAAAGGACCGAGATGACGCCTAGAGGGGGGGTGAATAGGCGTGACACCAAATTCAATCTTCAACTGCGCTGCGGAAGTAGGTTCGGACTGTCCGTGACACCCCTCGGACAGTCCGAGGTCAACTGAGAAGATTTTGTCCCCAAATCTCCGGAAGCGTCCTGCACCACTCAAATACCACAAGCAATATCACAAGGACACAATATGATTCACAAGCAAGTATACGTGCAAAAGTATCTCACAAGACAATCAAGCCAATAGCGCAATAATCAAATAAATCAAGCTTGAGAGTGAGAGTAGATAAAACCGGCAAGAAGATGGAGGCTCGGAGATTTGTTTTCCGAAGTTCGGATCCTTGAGGGGATCCTACTCTCCGTTGAGGTAGGCTCCAACACCTTTGAGCCCGAGTCCCACTTGACTCTTTCCCTCTCGGATTTGTGCCAACGCACGCACCGACTTTGCTTCTTGATTCCTTTCCTTGCGGAGGCGGAATCGTACCTTCACAAACTTGCGGTGGCCAACCACACCTCGTCGGTGGCTCACCGGTGGCGCCTAGCCGTCTAGGAGTCCTCAACCTCCAAGGGTAATAGATGCTCAACGAAGAACGAACCGGAGATGTACTCAAGTGCTCAACAATCAAATCTTACTTGCTTGGATTCACACTTTCTTCACCAATCTTCTCTCCCACTAGATGAATCACAAAGATTCAATCCTTCTTCCCAACACTCCTCACAAGGGAATCACTTAGATTTAACCTAATCCCTTCCCAACTCTTCTTTCAAAGAGGATCACTAAGATCTAGGGTTTAGGAGGTGTGGGAGGCTCAAGAACAAGAGGATAGGTCAATAAACTTGTGATCTAGCCGTTGTGTGCAAGTGGGGAGTGAGGGCTTTAAATAGATGGCTTGGAAAACTAGCCGTTGGAGTTGAGCTCAGAGAGTTGGACAGTCCAAGCTATGTTCGGACAGTCCGTAAATCAGATAAATAGAAACAGAGCTCAACTGGAGGACACCTCGGACAGTCGAATCTTGGACGGTCAGTGGATCGCTTTCAGACAGTCCGAGACGCATCACGACCTCGGCGAAAACATGCATAACTTTTACTCGAACTCCGTTTTAGGTGATCTTGGGCTCTACGGAAAGCTGAGAACAAGGGCTATCTAATCCACAAGGTCACCACCTCAAACCCAAGTGAGTGATGCATAGATCAAGGAAATCAAAGCCAACTCCACTTCTTTGCACTCTCTAACCCCACCAATCACTTCTCTTTGTCTCCTCACAAGGATTGATCAATTGAGCACCTAAGACATATCAAAACCATTCTCCATGGCATCCCCCTTAATAGTACGGCAATCCTTAGACTCAAATGAATGTAAGATAGTACAAGTCTAGGAAAAGCACTTGCCGTCTTTTTTTCTTCATGCCGTCGCAAACTTGAAACAATGTGCATGATGACCTTCACCAAATGATTGATGACGTCTTCACCTTGCCAACCTTGACTTGGTTCACCTCATGAGACTCTTGTCTTATTGACTTTGACTTGATCATCCCCCGACGATCTCCACGTCAAATCGATCTCGACTTGGTCCTCAACTCTTGGTGACACCGTCGTCTTGTTGACTACGGCTTAGCCGTCATCTTGTTGACATACCTTAGCCATCACACACATGCACGGGACCTAATTCTTTCTAAATCACTCAATAAATCCATTAGTCCCGAAAGCTCAATATATATGAATAAGGTTATGTTCGTGAGCAATTAAGCGCGTCAAGTGTTTCATACAAGGAGACACTATATGAATAAAAACACTTGACACAATATTATTTATGAAGTGCATCATGACATATAAAACTAATCTATATGCACTAGAGGTGATTGCCAACATGATGAAACAATTAAATCACGGCAAAGAACACAATCTTCACTTTAAATGAAGCACGTGAAAGGATATACAAGAATTGTATATGTGCGAACAACATTTAGAACAAGAGTGAAGATGTGGACTAAACTATATTAAACTTCACTAAGTGAGATGCATGAGAATATATACAAACAAGGCATGCACGCACCAATTTCATTTATAGCAATATGAAGTTTAATTACAGATAAGATAAAGAGCACTTGCACATGAGAAATGCAATAACAAATGTAGATCAAGCATACCGAGATTGCATACCTCAATTAGTCATCCATCCTATTTGCATATATGGGACTAAGAAAAATCTTACAATGAAGTGTGTTAGCCTCAACATAAAACATGAGCATACCTTTTTAGGATGGAGAGCTTGTCCACTTGTTATATTTAATTCTCCTCTAAATAGATGAGACTAATGTTCAACTTGGCAATAAACACATTAGTCTCATAGCAATATAAGTAAACACTAAACCAAGCATTGTCATTAAGTGTGTTTGTCATTAATCACCAAAATAACACAAGTTGTACCTTGAACTTACAGGCCCACGTCCACAGCGCCCACATCGAGCGGTGGACTGAGTTAGCTACTAACAAAGTGTGGTACCCTGATGGAGCCGCGCACGAGACTGATATTTGGGGGTACATGGAATGGTACCGCCCAAGGACCAGATGTCAGCTTGCGATACCACAGGCAGCAGCAGCACCGCTTCGACAACCAGAGGGCTATGCCCAACGAGTCCATGTTCTGGTACGACGTGCGCTCTCCGATAGTTTCATCTATATTGCGTACTTCATACCTCCTTCTGAATACCATATGACATGGTTGATGCGGAACCACGAGGCGATTAGTTGCATGGCCATGCAACGGAGCTTGTATCGCAAACACAATGGACCGCCAATCTTCTTCAAATTCATTGAGGGCCCTCATTAGAAGGCGGGATCTCGGCTACGGGAGCGATTAGGGGGGTCGGCGGGCATAGATCGCGCACAGATCGCGAAAGGGATATCCCGATCCGAGAAGAATCTGTGCACCGCATAACCGAGTCACCACCTCCTCCAGTATCTGCTGCTCCTGCGAGATCACAGTCCATGGACAGGCGTACACCACCGGGTTCAGTTCCACGCCGACAATCTCAACCTCCCCGAGCCTCTACATCGACACCCTTCCAACACAGCGCCCACCATTCTTCAACTCCAGCTAGGCCAGGTCACGAGGAGGGGATTGATATTAACGTAGCGCCGTCTTCAGAAACCTACGATGACTATCGTAGCACACAAGATACCTAATTTGATGCAAATTGGGCAAACATGGGAGGATCAATGCTGGATAGTGCATTTGCATCCAACCTTAGCTTTCAAGATATCTTGGGCGGATGCAACATTCCTATACCAGATCCGACACGACTGGGGGTCTAAGCGGCAAACTCCCATGGGGTCCTTCAAATTTGCAACACGGGGAGCAAACCCCCTGTACGGTCCCTCCACAGGTTGTGCACGGCCAAGCGACCTCTTATGAACAAAGCATGATGAGGGGTTTTCCATATTTTGGTGGGTCTGCGTACGCCATAAGTTCACAGACTGGGTATATCCCAACCGCGGACCAAACTGAGGATCAAATTCGGTTTGGACCTTCTCAGGCTGCTGGACAGCGTACGACGCATCCACCTGACCATTACACCCCAAGTGCATACACGACAAGGGGTCGTCGGCGCTAAGTGTAATAATGTAATTGATGGACTTATGTTATTATGTGCATTCGGCGGTTTGGCCATGAAATTATTCTCCATACAATTATTGACATTGCATTGACCATTATGGCGATTAGTGACGTTGCATTTACTACTACTTCGCACTTACCACTTGCCGTTAACAAGTCTATGCACGACACGTCTATTCACATGACAAGATTCACTTTACGTGTATTTAATGTTTTTATTTATCTCATAGCTTCTAACTTTACAAAATTTAGTTTGCTGTACAAACGACTATTAACACTTGCTAAAATTTTAAATTTGCAATTTTGTAAAATTACTTACAATTTTGAGTTTTAAAATGTATATTCACATGCTTATACATGTATCAAATTTTACTTCGCCCATATATTTATCATATATATTAAAATTATACGTGGCATGGGAGAAGCTATCCGGTCACATGTGTATATAAATATATCTATATTATACATATATTATAATGTATATATGCCATATGCTATCCGGTCACATGTGTATATAAATATCTGCACGCGTACATACAACGTGGCATGGGAAAAGGTCCAGTCATTGTGGTCTTGGTCTCGGTCGATCAGCGGAGCAAATTGAGCGGAAGGTGCAGCGAGAAGCGTGTGCATGTGTGATCGTGGTTCATGTCATTGTCATCTTACGAGCTCATTTGCCTTCATGAAAATTGCGGGAGGCTTTCTTGAACGAAACCTACCTCCCAACGTAAATTTTTTAGACATGCCATTTTACTAATCAATTATCAATAAAATTAGACGCCAGCTACTATATATTTTTGGACAACTATAATAATTTAGTATATATTTATATTTATATTTATATTAAAATATAATATTAGTAAAATGGGATATACACATGCAATACGGAAAGCGGGGCCAGCGGTCATGCCACCGGTGGCGGCAATGCTGCTGGCCGTCCCCGTGGCGGCAGCTCAGCCAAGCCACCCCGGGTGGCGGCTCTCATTGCGGCCGTCCGGTGGCGGCGGCTCAGCTGCTGCCGTGCCGTGGCGGCCGCCACCGAGTGGCGGGACCGAGGATATTTTCGTAATTTCCTTTTACAGTGGATTATTTTATTAATTTTCTATTTTACTGTTGATTATTTCGGGTATTTTTCCTCCGGTTAGTGGCTTCTCCTCACCGGAGCTCTACTCGTTGGCCTCTCCCTCTAGTTCGCACCTTTCAGTCGATGGCTCCATCCCTTGACGGCCCACGGATCTCCGATCTTGGTGAAATTGTCCACCGTTCCATGGCCCTCTCAAGAACCAACAACCGTGTCATTGTTCCCGCGATCTTGTCCCTCCCACATGGCTCCTCCTCACCCTCTTGTGTGAGCCAGGTGGTTTTTGGGATGGTCGCTCTGCAGTGGTCGACTGGTTTTTCCTATCGGAGGTGACAAGACGACGATGCCTGGCGGCTCGATCTTCACATTCTTCATTCTGTTACCCCTTTCAACGTGTCGTTGAAGGGGAGGGTGTGCTAAGGCAAAAGTCTTGATTTTTTTTTTTTGCATTAGTCGGTGGTGGTGATGCCTTTTAGCGCTGTTCTCTCCTTTGAGCCATCTTTAGATGCGCCTCTCCCATGTTCGGGTGAAAATCTAGGGGGCGAACTAGGTGATGGTGGCGGGCCTCGCCATTGCTACCTTGTTGAAAGTGTCAAAAGTAGTCCTCTCCATGTTGTCTTAGGTCGTCTGTTGGTTGTGCTTTTCTTGAGTCGTTTCGGCTTTGCTTGAGTTTGGCGTGTGGTGGGAGGCCATGTCGTTGGTGGTTGTAGGCTGTTGTTGCTGATGTTTTGGTGTTGTAGATTTCTTTCTTGCTTTAGGGCGAGGTGGTCGGTCTTAGACCGTGGTGGCAGTATTTGCACCGTAGCTGTGCCTTGGTACTTCGCACCGAGTTTTTTTGTATTTTACTCCAGCTTTTGAATTAATTGGCAAAGCCCCAATTGTTCTGTAAAATAAGTTGTTAAAAGATAAACTTACATGGAAGATTGTTGATGATTTGATTATGAAAGCAAATAACAGCGAGATCCCTTGTACTATGGGTAAAATTTTTCTATGCCATTACACAATCATTTAGAGTGTTATGTGCCATCGCTTACTAATTTATTGTCCTACGTATCACCGGTGAAAATTTCTCATTTGTGTTTGAATTATGTAAACATACCCAAAAAATACTTTTAAAAAATCAAATATTAACATATATGCAATACTTTCAATCTATAATTTTTTGGTATTTTTATAGAATTTTTAATGTTAGATTTACAAGTAGAACTTTATAAACATAAAAGATTTATCTTTAAAATATTAAAAAATCATACAGTTAAATTGTTGCATACTTAATAGCTCGTTTTTAGAATTTTTGAAATGGTTACATAGCTTAAACAAAAAGAGAAGTTTTTGCTAGTGGCACATAGAACAATAAATTATACTTTTGCAATGGTATAAGAGAGAAACAACTAACGGTGGCTAAGATGTTTAGCGGCTCTTCGGTGGCATGCATGATATTTTTTTCGCAATTGCTATTTTGCAGGTGCCTGCAATTAGCCAAAATGTGCAGGCGCAAAAAATTCCACTTTCTTTCTACTGTTTTTCCAAATTTGTATTTATGGAAGAAACGCTCTGCGATAGTGGAATTTTTTGCGCGAGGTCGATTTTTGTATAGATATATTTTGTTTTATGTTTATTATAGATTTATTTTGTTTTATGTTTATTATAGATTTAATTTATTTTCTGTATATTATAAATTTTATTTTGTTTTCTGTTTTTCACGTCGAGAGATTTTTTGCTCGTATAATTTGCGAAATCGTGCAGGCGCAAAAAAATCCACTAATTTTCTACTGTTTTTTCACATTTCCAATATTGGCAAAATGTTTTGCAATAGTGGAATTTTTTTTATGCGAGGTCTGCACGCATGTACACGGCATGTGTCTGCACAAATGCTGAAATTATAAGCGCCTGTCAAATAGTGTCTCCCTATTTTTTTGATTATATATGTAGGAGGCATATATGTTTGGCTTGCGACAATTTGACCATGCTAGCTGGAAGATCACAACCAATACCTTGATATGGTCAAACTAGTGATAAATTCCTTGTGTTCGATTAAAATTCTAATGGGACAAGGATAGACGATGGCAACATTGGCTGGCCCGCCTTTTCATGTCTTTGCCTTGGCCAAAGTTACGAATGCACGCCAAACTTCGGTAATGGTAAATACAAGCCAAGCCACAGAGCCTTGACCATTTTTTTAGAAACATGACGAATTTTTTTTATAATATATGACACAGCAAACCTAACATGCAAGGAATTTTGATCGATGTGCGGTACTTTGATAGAGTATGTGCGTCTAGATATAGCCGTGTAGGTCAACATTTTCGTTGAAAAAAAGAACGGTGAATGGTAGATGGCGGCTGCCGTTGTGCCACGCGCTCTTGCTTCGGTACATCAATCAAAAGTCAAATGCTAACTGCAATCCACCTGGGAAGTCGCAGCTCGCAGGTAGACTCTCCTCCTGTCTCGAACGTGTGCACTACAAGCAGAATCACAGAAAGAACAGAAGTGCACAACCATACGAACATCAGACATGAGGAGTGAGCTAGGACACATGAGCAGGGGAAGGGAAACGTCGGAGGCTTTGTATTTGTCTGTACCTAAGCACGCGTAGGCGGCACTGCCAATCTCTCCACCGTCGGCGCGCTCTTCTTCTGCTTCTTCCCGTTAGCTTCTTCCTCTAGGTTGAGGCCATGAACGTAGTCGTCGAAGCATTCGTCTATTGTTCTGAAGGGGATGTCAGGGTAGAGGCTGGATATCTCGATGTCCCTCGACTCATCCATGTAGAAATTCGTCTGACACCCGTTTATAAAGATGTCATGCGTCAGTGAAGCGACTATGCTGTCCGGGTGGATGCCCCCTGCAATTTATGAGATGCAACCATCAACCATACGTAATCGGAATCCTATATCCTATAGTGAAACCAAGTATATGTACATGTATATAGCTCTGCTTCTTCGACATCATTTTGTTTAGTGCCATTAATTACATGAGCTAGGGGCAGGGGTATGCGCATACAAGAAAAAAAGGTAGGCCACGGCGCACTTGGGATCTTTGTTGTCCAAACCTGCAGCCATGGCGAGCAAGTCGTCCTTGCTAAGCGTCACACGTGGCAGCGTCCGGCCAATCTTGGCCTCCCACAGGGAGGCCATCTCGTTCGTGCTCAGGAGATTGCAAGCGGGGCGGAAGTGGACAGTCTTGTTGATGCTCCGGGCATCGTACGCAGCCTTGATTGTGAACTTCCCAATGTCGCTTCCAGCCACGAAAAATGCTGGGCACGAACGTCGAAACATTAGCGTTTTCATTATATTCTGCGTAACACGTACGACTTGAACATATTAATTCCCTATCCTTAGAGCTGGCCAAACGGGCCGGGCCAAACCGGACTAACCGCCCGGTTCGGTTAACCCAACCGAACCTGGGCCGAGGCCTTGACTCGTCGGGCCGGCCCGGTTTGGTTTTGACCCTGTTCGGTTCATCACTGTACCATATTTATTTATATATATTTCTAATGATATATAGTGTATTTACGCAATTTATAGTGTATATTTGTAAAATATGGTGGTTTTTTCTTAATTTATTTAGATTTTTTTAATTAAAATAAACCACCCTATATTCAACCGTGGGCGCGCCGCCGATTCATTCGATTCTTCGTCTTGAACCAAACCCGGCGAGACCCATGTCCAGGTGGCGGTTCGCGACGATAACGAACCAAACGGATAAGAACCGGGCTGGCTCGTTGGCCACCTCTGCCTATCATGCCACTAGCATGCAGATTCAAAATCTACATGTCAGTGACACACAATGATAAATTAAAAATTATCAATGTTTGAGAGTGGCAAATATGAAAATTTCTCTGTGTATTTACCTCTGACGGTGCCGTCACCGTAGATCTGGAAGCGGTCGAGCGGCGGCGGCACCTCCGACGGGTGGGTGCTGTCGAAGTAGGGCCAGCCGGCGATGGAGTTGCAGCAGATGTAGGTGTAGGGCACGCCGGACGCCTCCGCCGCGCGCCGGACCCGCCTCTTCTCCTCGTAGAACCCCAGCCCCGCGCCCACCGGCCGCGCCCGGTCCACGTCGTGCCCGAACTCCGACGGCAGAAACCTCTGCACATAAATTACACGTACATTCATGCACGTACTACGTAGGAGATCGAGGAGAGTAATTAAGCTTCGTGCATGCGGAATTAAGTGGTGTTTCGCGTACTTTCACCGTGCCGGCGGCTCGGACGGCCTCGATGAGGCCGAGCTGGTCGAGGATGTTGGCGCCGCCCATCACCGAGATCACCACCTCGACGCCGTGCGCGCGGAGCGCCGCCTCGAGGGACTTCCTAGCGCCTCTCCCGTTGACACAGCCCTGCATGGGAAGGCACACGACGCCGGCCATTGTACATCGTTCACACATGAACACGACGCATCCGGTGAATGGCTTACCTCGAAGACGACGGCGCCTTTCTGCCGGAGCGCGTCGACGGCGGCGGCGCGCTCGGGGCAGGCGTTGCCGGGGCGGACGAGGATGAACGTCAGGCGGCCGCTGTCCAGGCAGGCCTCGGCGACGAAGCGGCCGATGTAGCCGGTGGCGCCGACGACGAGGACCGGGCCGGAGCGAAGCGCCTCCTCCTGTCCATCGCAGGGCGCCATGGGCTATGGCTTGCAAGAAGACAGTAGTTGACCGGCCGTTTGACAGTTGCGGCAGCCGGGCGGCGGACAGGGAGTCACTGAGCGACAGTGGCTATAGCTATATGGGCGCAGCTGGATTCACACTGTTCCAGCTGGTGTTTGATACGGAAGAACAGTAGGTGAACACATGGCGCGCCACTGGTGTTCGCTAAAGCTGAAGATTAGGTGGTGAATCCGAGTTCTGCCGAGAGCTAGCACGGGCATGGCACACTATATGTAGTAGCAACCAAGGGGTCCCTCGACAAGAAGAATTTACTAGATTTCCACATAATTCCAGCGTCCAAAACAAGCGTGAAGTTGCCTTCTTATAATCTTGGGGTTACATCACTCAAGGTGACTCCCGAAATTGGCTTCAGATCTAAATTTTCAGACATGGCCTTTTAAGTATGGCATGAAGATCATCATTCTAGGTCGATAGTATTAGTAATATCTGGATGTGGGCGACATTCACAGAAGTCACAGCGGCCGAAGGGCCCTGTGACGGAAAGTGAAACTTGAGTTTCCGCAATTCTAACACAGGTTTGAGCTATGTATCAAGCCCATGCCAAGAGCCGCAAATCAACATGCATAGCGAGCCAGCTCAACACCCCTGACCCTGAGCAACTTCAAGTTTCCATCGACCTATGGGGCTATGGGCTGGGCAAAGATTCATCAATTCATTCCCTTCCCCACATTGTTTCCCTTCATTTTCTACCATATCCAACAGCATTCCTACGAAGGAATTTGTGAAAAAACGAAGAGAGAATTTCCTTCTGAAGGGAACATACAAAGAAATTTCTTCTAAAGAGAATCACAAATAAATTCTATTGAAGCATCTCTAGAGATCAGAATTTCTTGTGAAGAAAAATGACACCCCCCAAGAGCACCTCGCAGGCCGGATGACATCATCTGGAGAGAAACTGCCAAAGGCGTCTATAGTACAGCCTCGAGATGTTGTTCGGCGCCCCTTGAATGCACCGCAACAAAACTAGGAAACAAGCAAATTCTTCGCATGGATTCTACGTCATGGCAAGCTCATAATAACATATGTTCTCGCCTAAAAAAGGGTGGCCGCAACACCCCGTGTATAGCCTCTGGGATTTGCCCAGGAAACGGCAAACCACTTGTGCTGCCCCTACTCCACCCGAATTTGGAGCTCCATTATTCAGCTTAAATTCAAAGATTTCGACCTAAATCCAGATTATAATCTATCCTTGATTTTTTTTTGAGCCAAATATTTTAACTTTTTACAGCTTTTATGTGAGTGTTTCTACTCAAAGCTCTTTAAAACAATTTATTTATTTTGTTTGACCTATGTAAGGCCCCTAGTGAAAGCTTGCAACTATTCAGATTATAATCACGGTAGCGGTAGCTTTTCAGCTGGAAAGAACAGCCTTGCATAAATAAACAAGACAACTTTTACATGTAAAATAATATGATAACTATCTATGGTTGGAGTAGATTTGCTTGGCAACTCAACGGAGTACAGCCGGATAGTAAATCCAAAAAAGTTGCAAAAGTAGTTGCGGCAACAAGGAATCAGCACTCTGCTTACCTACATAGAATCAGATCATACCAAATTTTCACCAGGGTCTTGGCTGCTTTTAAACTTCTAAGAACTTGCACGCCATGCAAAATAATTACGACCTGAAACACTAGCACCCAAAATTATCTGCTTCCATAATTAACGTGTACCCGTATGAGTCTTCCCTTTTTATTAAAAAAAAAACAATTTCAAAAGAAAAAAAAAATGAAGGATGCTGCCAAGGAGCACCGGGTCTTTAAGTTTTCATGAACCAACAGCTTAACATAATTGCTTTCCAGTAGAAAATACTAAGGTAGGTTGATACATCTACACGGAGAAAAGTTTGCTAAAGGATTAAGGGGTTCTTTTTGTCTGTCAGCATTGGATCCCAAAGCTGAGGATTTATGAAACAATCTGCTAAGTTAAAAAGGCCAAATTTTTTAAAAAAAGAAAAGTGAAATATGGCTAATTTGGGTTCAAGCTGCAAGACCAAGAAAATTAATAATTATTAACAGCACTTATCAGGATCCTCAATATGAATAGCCTTGTTAATCTTCAATGAAAGATGTGAAGTGCTGTCATCCAATTTTACTTATATACAGAAAGCTGTTCTACAATGGAAAGTCAGTTATTTTTCAGTTGCGCAGTTCGTGTGTGGGTGGGTGTGGGTAGGTGGGGGGGGGGGGCACAATAAAACAAAAAAGGTTTACCTATTTTGCAGTATAAATTGCTCAATTACAAGAACTAATAGATGTGGGACTGGAAATATACATTCAGAAAGAGAGAGATGAACATATTCAGTCAACCCAGCACCAAAGTATAAAAAAAAATGAATGAGATTTGGACTATGTGTGGGGTAAAAAATCACAGTAATAATGTTACAGAGAAAAAGATAAGATGCTACAAACTTGTCTGGGAGACAATGCCACCAAACCCTCGGTCTTTTTCTTGGCTACCTAGAAGCACAGCTCTTTTAGGATTGGATAATAGGAGCTGCTGCATGTCCTTTGGAAGGGCACTAAATGCCTCTTGGAGGTCTCCCTTCAATTTCTTACATGTTGCTATTGATTCAGCACTACCAGTTCCAGAATCCTGAAGGGTAAAGATTGAAAAGAAAATTAGTACCCTCAAAATATAATGTTCACAAAACATAGATGATTGAATAGAAGAATTGGTACGTAGAGCAAGCCAACGGTACAAATATACTTCTTCAACCTCTATATGATGAAACATTATAGAATGTCAGCATGCAAAGAAGAATTGGTATGTAGAGCAAGCCAAAGGTACAAATATACTTCTTCAACCTCTATATGATGAAACATTATAGAATGTCATCATGCAAATCGCAAATACAAAATATCATTACAATATGTCAAGGCCAATCTTGGTGTAACAAGCTCTAGTAGCTGGTGTAACCCATGGGAGACAGGTGAAACATGAGAGTCAAAACCTTAATTGGTGTTAAACCGTACTTCAAAGATGTGAATTCAGACACTAAAAACATGAAAATAACTTCACAATTTGGATCAAAGAATATATAAAAAGGAAATGGGTGGTCCATCCAAAAATATCTAGGTGTAGAATAAGTAGAGTTAATCAAATAACAATTAAATATCTGAGTTTAAAATACGTAATCAGTCAACCATTATCAATTTTCCATAAGGAAACTATATCTTGCTTGTCAGTTTATCAATGTTAGTTCTAAGCATACCTATGAAGTGGTTTTATTATTTTAGCCATCAAAGCCTTAAACAATGTTTTTATCCTTGGGCGTTCAATATTGAGCCAGTCAAAAGTATTACGCATATTATTAGTTCTCAAGTACTAGCAACTCTGTCCATAGGATATAATGATTATTCAAGCTAATTATTGAGATATCATTAAGAACAGAGCAAGCTAGCACATCATATGGGCCACTCAGTAGAAATTTGAATGCATTTCCATGTATGGGACTATGGGCCATTGAGAACAGAGCAAGCTAGCCGGGAGGTGGCTGGAAGAGAGGAGAGGAGCTCGCCGGGAGGGAGATGGCAGGACCGCCGGAGGGGAGCTGACCAGGACAAAGATGGCTGGAGGAGGAAGGAATTAGAGCATGAAATGCGGGAATTACCTGCCATGCATATTTTAGGCGTATTTTGGACCGTATTTCTCTGAAAAGCTCGAAAATGGCATTTGTGATGTCAACTTGGAAGTATAATGGCATCTATAGTGATATCGACTTTTTAATGGCATTCTCAATATATCGATACTTTACAATGGCGTCCATGTAAAAAATCCTATATAAAAAAGTGGCCATTTTCTTAGAACAAGCAAACATAAAAATTACCTCCATCTCCCTGAGAAGGTACCGCTCAATAGCATTAAAGGAATCGATTCTCTCTAATTCCGACATCTTTGACATTAGCTTTTCAATGTCAATGTTCATGCGAGCCTGCTTCCAGAGCTTCTGCTGTTCCTGCTCTGCAGCAGCACGTCTTTGCCGGAACCAAGGCATAAAGTTGGGTCCTTCCAGGAATCTCCTGTCGAAATCAGTGGTGAAACAAGAACAAGATAGTGCTTAATCACTATAACCCAACAGCTCAAAGAAGAAAATAGTATGATGATTTAACTCTCACCAAACAAATATGCTTATGGCTTACCTATATAAGTTTAACCAATTAGACCTCATCCTTTTGGACAAAAATTTCCCTGGACCTCTAGCAGCCAAACCATTGACAAACTCATCTGCATGAAATGGAGGTAGTAATGGTGGATCAACGAAAGGAGAACTCCCTTCCAATGGTGTGGTAGTTCTCAGATATGGCCCAAAAGGTGCAAGGAAGTTGGTTGTTAGCTCCAAGAAATGCCGCCGCAGTATCTCATTGTTGACAACCGACATGGACTCCTCAATCCTCGGTAACACACCCACATCGATGAGCCTATTTAGAACAGAGGTGTCAGGCTTTGTGGTTGTTGCATATGTGCTCCATAGCGCTTCCTTGTGCCCTGTCATGAGGGAAAGAGGGCCTTCTCTTCTCAGCTTGATCGAATTCAAAAGGCCAGTGGGAGAAAACTTATTGATTGCTGCAAGTTTGTCAAGCTTGAGCTTTCCAGGCGTTCCATTGACTCCATTCGCTGATTCCGGTGATTGCCCACCAACTGGGAGAACCCTAGTGGAATTTGGATTCGGGCTTCCCACAGACACAACGTTGGGAATACTCTTAAGGCTCTTCAAGAAAAATAAGTTGGTCACACCAAGCACCATGGGTGGGAACACCTCACTTTCAGCAAGTGCATTCAAGCGAGCGAAATCCGGATCATGAATAGTAAAGTATGGCCTGAAATCCACACTATACAAGAGCGGAGCAACAAGGCTAACAAGTCCAGCCACAGCCTCTGAGCACTGAGGTGGCGATGGCGCCACAACCAGTATGGGCTCGCCAATCAACATGAGTTCCCAGAGTGTCCATAGGTGGAGGAGCAGGCCGCGGAATGCAGCAAAAAGGTCGGCGTCGTGGAAGAGCCCGTACGGAACCGAGGGGTTCGGCGGCAGCAGCGCGGGCGGTGGACCAGGGCCATCGGTCGCGGGTGGGAGGTGCACACGCAGCGTTGCACTGCCGATGGGGAGCTCCATGGGTCGTCCCGGTGCCGGCGCGGGCCAAGAAGCGACGTGCGATGCCACCATGGACAGCGCGCTGGGGCCGATGTCGAAGCAGAGCGGGCCGAGGATCTGCAGCAGCAAGCGGAACAGTGACGAGTACGGCGCGTGGGAGAGTATGACGACGGATTTCTGCTCGCCGCCGCGGGGGAGGCGCTCGTCCTGGCGCTGGCGGTTGAAGACGAAGCCGTAGATGAAGCCACGGCGGGGACCGGCGGCGGCGGAGGGGGAGGGGTCCGGGACGCGGAAGGAGAAAAGCGAGTCGTGGACGGAGGAGCGGTGGCGCGGGAGGTGGTGGGACATGGAGTCCGGGAAGGAGGAGAAGGCGACGAGGCGGTCGAGGCCGGCGGGGGCGAGCGCGTCGGGCGGGTAGCAGGACTCCACCAGCTGCCCGCGCTCCAGGTCGAAGCGGATGACGCAGAAGGCCCGCGCCCAGCGCGCCATCGCCGCGGGGTCGGGCGCCTCCGCCTCGCCGGCGTCGTGCCGCAGAGAGACCGACGGGATCCGGTTCATCCCGGCGGCTCCCGTGGCAGGGGAAAAAAAGCTCGGGAAACCGCAGATGGGCGGCCGTATCGGGAGGGGTTCCCGAGGAGGCGACGCCCGCGGCTGTGTTGGACTCGAGACGGCGACGCCCGAGGCGGGCGTCCGCGCAGACGGCCGCGGGCGGGCGGGGCGGAGGAAAGAGGGGAAAAGGGCAAGAGGTCGCGGGCGGATCGGGAGGGAGGGCGTGTCGGGCTTGCTGGCGCTGCGGGCTGGATTCCGGCGCGGGAGGCGGGGGTCGGGCTGGCTCTTGCGCGGCGGACGCGCCTGGCTGGATGCGCCAGATGGGTCATGGAAATGTTGCGCATCGGCGGGAGTGCGGTTGCTCCCCGTGTTGGCGTGACCGCTGCTTACCTCACTACCTACCTGTTCGGGCGCTTGGTTGATTTGGCGGTGCTTCACCGTGCAGTTCAGGCGTTTTGTACAACGTATATACACGCAGGTTGTTTTGTGATACTGTCTCTCAAAAATAAAAAAAAATTATTTAAAAATACGATATTTGATCTTAACCTTCAAATGCTTGCTCTCCCTGAGCCATGCACATCTTGAAATCGTATCTTCCCTATTCCATGAACACAAATGCAACACGTGGGATAGCCAAAACCTTTGTGAACAACTTCATCAAATTGTCACACGATCTCGTCTGTCAACCTCACTACCTTTTGTAGCTTATAAGGATAGAACAGATTGAAAACAATATACTTGGCTATATTATTTTTAATATATTACGTTTTGCATCCGTGCAACATAAGCAACATTATCTATATAGATATATAATCATGGGGGTATCGATAGTACGTAAGTCACATGACTTCTAGATGTGGTTAATCATCCGTCTCAACGAAACACATTGACGTGAGACTTCATATAAGATAATGATCTTAGAATGATCGGTGGACATCGCCACAAATGATTGCTTATTTGATTTTCACGAAATCAATGTACTGCTATGACGATATACAAAAGCCATTCGAGACTTAGGCATATGCGGATCAAACATGAATCTTGCATCTATATAACCCACCATGATCTTAAGCTCATTTCTTGTATAACCCACCAACGTAATGCGTTCCTTACATGTACCTAAAGCCATTTTTTAACCCCAAACCCAATGCCTCTTGGTTGGCGTCGAGCTGACTGAGCCAACAAATTCACTACAAAATGCAATGTTAGGTCCGGTACAATTAACAAGATATATGAGTTCCCTAATATATATGATAATTAAAAATCGATGTGACACGATCTAGGAAATGGCACCACAAACAAGATATTGGATTACACAGTTTGGCGCTTGTCTATATCTGTGAGGAAAATGATTATGGGTGCTCCTCCCCAACACCACGGCTTACTGCTCGACCGAGTCATGGCCATAAGTCGACCATGACCCCTTGCGTGTCTAAGCCACAATTTTTTGTCGTTATGAATTACACCAAGGGTGTCCTCTTTATATACTCCGCTTAGATACAGAGTACGACATCACCTACAAGGTTGCATTGGGTTGCTAGAACCTTTTTTGTGGCTTCGATTGGGCTTTTCGGTGTAGCAGGCCCGATGGGGCCTAGGCATATGACCAAGGGTGGATAGCTATAGGCCATAAGATGGACTAATCTAGGTGAGCTGGATTGGATTGCTGAGGCCATGAGCACTCTGTGTTGTTTTTGGCGAATCGTATTTTTCAATTTCACTCTTGTTCTCATGAGGACGTAGATTTTCTGTCGTTGGGACAGTCTACAGTTGTGCTACTGATATGTGGATCATAGCTAGTGATATGTTAGTGGCACCGGCACAACTACGAACTTCTCAACCACGGAGGTTGCCCTTCCTTCCCGTGGTTACCGCTGCATGCCTACACGGGTACACCGGCAACTAGGCAAATCCGGAAACGATGGCGCGGCTGGCTAGTGGAGGAGACGCAGCTGCCGCCGTTGGACTCTTGGAGAGGACGGCCGGTGCCCGGGGGTAAAGAAAAGGACTAGTTGGGACTTGGGATCAAGGGCAAAAGCGGCCGCGCGAGCCGAAAGCAGGGCCAGGTCGGTGGCGGGTGGGGGCGCCGCGCAATCAGCCCGCTCCCCGCTCGGTCCCACCATCCGAGTATCCGACCCCCCTCGGCTGGTCCCGCGGCGGCGCTACGCCGCTACCTCCCATCGCCAATCCACCGTCAATAATTCCACTCCTACCATGGATCGTACCGTGCGTGCCATTCCCGCTCCTATTCGCCCAGCATCTCCATGCATGTCCCCTGGCCCTGGCTAGTTCACCTCTCTGCTTTGCCTGGCATGCCCTTCCATGGAGTTAACTACACGGTCCTAGCATAGCATCTGTCCATTAGAAACCGAGTGCTTCCGAACGTCAACTTTTCTTGCACTGCTGCTACTATACGCTCCCGTGCTGCGCCACACGGTCGCCGGTGCTTGGGCTCGTTCCTACTTTCTAGTGTTCAATCCCGTCTCATCTTATGCCAACATTTGTTTCTACTTCTTTACTGCATGCAGGACCGGAGGGTGACTATTCCCTGGAATTCATGCGATCGAATTAGTAGTGGTACGTGCGAGGGCATGCACAGATGCACTGCGTAAATGCAGCACAAGGGCGTGAAGCTATCTGGATCCCATCATCGTCGTGTCCATGGTCTACCGTCTACGGCCCTACGCGCGTGCATTCGTGGAACCTAGCTAGCTGGTTGCTTTATGTTTAAATGCTTTCAATGGAGAGGTTTTGATCAGCTGTGGATTGATTGGACGAAAAAAATCATGACCAAGGGTACTTTGAGTATCAATGTGAATGGAAAAAAGGGAAATTATTTTCAAAGTAAAAGGGGTGTGAGGCAAGGAGATCCTATATCCCCTCTCCTTTTCAATTTGGCTGTTGACTGTTTGAGTAAGATGTTTAGGGTGGCTATGCATAATGGTCTCATTAGGGGTTTAATGTCTGACATTATTGAAGGAGGTTGTAGTATATTGCAATATGCAGATGATACCATTGTGTGCTTGGATGGCACAGAAGACAGTTTAGCTCATGCTAAAATGTTGCTTTATAGCTTTGAACAAATGTCAGGCTTGAAAATCAACTTTGATAAAAGTGAGCTGGTTGTTATTAATGATAAGAAAATGATGGAAAAAGAAATTGCAGAATATTTCAATTGCAAAATAGGAAAGCTCCCCATGGATTATTTGGGGGTCCCTGTCAGCTATAGAAAGAATAACATTCCTAATTGGGGATTTCTGATCGATAAAACTAGAAAAAGACTGGATGGCTGGAAGGAAAGAGTGTTATCTCTGGGTGGCATATTGACTTTAACCAATGCATGTCTGTCTAGTATCCCTATATATACCATGTCAATGTTCCTCCTCTCTGCTGGGGTGATTAAAAACATTGACATGATTAGGAGAAAATTTCTTTGGGGAGGCATTAGCAAGAAAATAAAATATTATCTGGTGAATTGGGGAAAAGTAAGTCGACCTAAAAATCAGAATGGCATGGGGGTCCAGGATCTTAGAAAATTAAATATCAGTCTCATGTGTAAATGGCTTTGGAAACTTGAGAAAGAAGATGGATTATGGCAACAGATTGTCAGAAGGAAATACTTAAATAATAATCAGATTGCTACTTATAAAATCGAACAAACTGATTCTGCTGTTTGGAAACAACTGATGAAGATGAGAGATTTTTATCTTCCTAGGAGGAAATGGTTGGTAGGCTCTGGTAAAGAAATAAGTATGTGGCATGATGCCTGGATCTTCCCCCAACCCCTAAAAAGCATGATTCCAGAGATCTTTAATATTTGTAATGCCCCAGATATGAGTGTGGCTGAAGGGGGTGAAATAAACTGGGATATTCCCTTTAGAAGATGGATGGATGGAAAAAATTTAGAAGATTGGAAAGCAGTAAAAGAGAAACTGATGAATGTTAACCTTGATGTGGAAAGAGATATGTGTATCTGGAAAGGTAAAGATAAGCCCTCTTTCTCTGTTAAAAAAATGTATAATGATCTTTTTGATAAAGAGAGAAATGTCAGTGCTGAGAAGATTTGGAAATCCAAATTGCCCTTGAAGATTAAAGGATTTCTTTGGTTAGCTTCTAATAATGCTATTCTGACTAGAGATAATCTGAGGAAAAAAAATTGGGAAGGGGACCCCAGATGTAGTTTTTGTGATGACATAGAAACTATTAACCATCTATTCTTTAATTGTTCATCTACAAAGCTTGTAGGAAACCTAGGCCGAGGAGGGGGGGGGGGTGAATCGGACTCCTAATTTAAATTTTAACCTTGTTCGCGTGATTGAGTAGTCTGGTTTTTACCCAAGCTATCAATGAAATCCTAATATCTAAATGTGGAAGCGATGACACAATTAAACAAAATAAAGGGTGGCTCGATGGCTCACACAAGCAATGCACAAATAAGATAATGCAGGAGGCGAGGAGACGCAAACCGAGTTATTTACCGAAGTTCGGTGCTCAACACATGAACACCTACATCTCCATTGAGGAAACTTCTCACACAGAGAAGTCGGGACTCTCTCGTCCCTAGCCCTCAATCCACTCGCGGTAGCTCTTCACCAACACATGGTAGGCAAGCTCCAAACCTTCACACAAGACGAGTTCTTACACACGCGGAAGCTCCTCGCACCCGCGGCGCCGACACACGGCTCCGACCCCCGACACACGGAGAGTTTTGTACACAACCTTCAACGGATGAAGGCGACTCACCCCCGACACACGGAAGTGACCCCCGACACACGGAGGATTTAGGTTGATGTAGTCGAACGGTTGATGAAGCCCGTGGCGTGACGACGATCTCTCCGGCGGCGAAGTCCCAAGAGCACAAGATCGGAGACCGTCTCTCACCATTACCCCTTCTCTCCCACCATGGAAACTAGAGCAAGAATACCATGGGAGAAGGGGCAAAACTTGGTGTTGGATGAGAGGAGGTAGGGGATACCTTCTTCTTCCTCTTCCTATCTTCTTCTCCCTCTCAATCTCTCAAGCACATGGAACCCTAGGAGGAGGTGGGATCCATGGGAGGAGCTCTCATGGGTGGCTAGGGCAAGGGGTGGCTGCTAATGGTGGCTCTCTCGAATTTCTCTCGTGCTCCAAGCCCCTATTTATAGGCACAAAGCAAACCCTAGGAATGGACGGCTCAGATTCGTTTTTCGCGAGATCCAGATCAATCCATCGGACGCCGTCCGGTTCCCATCGAACGCCGTCCGATGAGGGTCAGGCCAATCTTTGTACTCTATCGGACGCCGTCCGATAGGTTCATCGGACGCGTCCGATGAAGTGCTGGCGCATACACAAACAGTGCACGCTATGTGTTTACTCGCGGGCGTAGCCGGCATCGGACGAGTCCGATGACCTGGTCGGACGCGTCCGACAGTGAGGATGGGCTTTGGGCTAGCAAGAGACTTAGCCAAAATTTCTATCTCAGGCCGTATCGGACGTCGTCCGGTTACTCGTCGGACGCCGTCCGACAGTAACAGTGCATCCGGGTCATCTAGGGACTTAGCCAAATTTCCACTCCTGGTCTTATCGGACGCCGTCCGGTTACTCTTCGGACACCATTCGACAGCAACTGTGCGGGAGCTGTCTAGGGACTTAGCCAAATTTTGGCTTAGGCTCATCGGACGCCGTCCGACAGTGGCCGGACGCCGTCCGATGGGGCTAAAATTTTTGCCCCACTTGGATTTTGGCTCTACCGACTTCGTCCAACATCACACCTAGGGTTGTGGGCCTACCTTATCGACTTGTGAAATCGGCGGGAGGTTTAGATCACTTGGGCGGGAAGTTTTGCGCCTAAAACAGATATCTGGCTTGAGTTGCATAGAGGCTACGAAACCCCGACAGCTGTCGCTCCCCCGAACTCTCTCGAACCTAGACAGGTAGCCTAACTCCGGAACGTGCTCAGTGGGACCCTGCAACCAGAGAGACGACGATCTGCAGGCATGTTGTCCTAGGCTACACACACGCAAGAAATCAAAAGAATTAGGAAACAAATGTCCTTAATCTTGGCGTGATCCAGCTGTACTGCCTAGTTGCCATCAATTACCAAAATCAATTAGCGCATGGGAGGCTTGAACTTACAAAGCTTCTTTTGGGGATCATTGCTAAGAGTATCGGGATGAGATGGAGACCATCCAATTGGGAGCAGGCCATGTTGTGGGAAAAGGTCGTGATAACTGACAGCAAGGACTTAAAGTACCTGTGCATAGCTGCTGTGTGTTGGGGGATTTGGAGGAAGCGTAATGAGACTTGTTTTGAAAACAAGAAATTTAAAAACCCTCTATCAATAGCTTATATGTTCTGTGCCTTCGTTCAATATTGGTCAGGGCTGCTGCGTGCTGATGACACTGTTCGCCTACACGGCCGTTTAGACCGTTTACACACCGTTTAAACGCTACTCAGTAGTCAACTGTGTAGGCCGTGTAGGCTGTTTAATCCATATAATCCCGTTTAATCCGTTTTTTGGCCCGTTTAATCGGCTGTGTAGTCCGACTATTCGCTAAACGAAGAGTGGCCGACTGTTTAGCGTTTACCGTTTAGGCTAACACTGGCTGATGATCAAGCTTTGGTTCAGATGGGGCTAGAGCTTATTTTCAAGATTGTCAAGGAGGTGCATGCTTGCCAGAAGACGGAGGAAGACCAGTGATTGGGGGTTTCCTAGTCTGTCTGTTTTAGCCTAGCTTTAAATCTCTAGTTGTCACCTTCTCTTTATTTTCATCAGCAGTTCCGTGCCTTTTGGATCAGTTGTTATCCTTGTTAGTGAGTGTTGCTGTTCTGGCTGTCGTCTTTTGTTATTCCCTGTGGGTGTCATAGGCTGCCCGTTGTGGCTCGCTGTAACTGATGGTGGTTTAAACTCTGGTTGTTGGATGCTTTCGTCTTCTTAATTGAAAATAAAAGTGGGGCCTGCCCTTTTGCAAAAAAAAAAAAGCTAGCTGGCAGCCGGCCTGCGTCATCTATATATGATCAGCTCAGATTTAAGCCTCTATGATGGTAGTAATCAGGTATGGGTATATCTACTAGTATTTGGCATTGTGGACTTTGTATCTGTACTGGTTAACAGTAGACCTAGTCATGGAAAGCCCGGCCCAACCAGCACGTCGGGCCGAGCTCGGACCTCAATCCGAAGCTCGGATGCCGAGCTGGCCGGGCCTAGCAAAAACGCAAAATAAGTCGTGGCCAGGCAGGGCCTTCAAGCTTCGGGCTGGGTTTGGGACTGGAAATGAGGCCCGACGTGCCGGGCCGGGCCTGGCTCGGGCCTGGTCCGGCGGGACCGGGATTTTCCAAGCCTAGCCCGAAGCCCGGGCCGGCCCGGCCTTTGAATTTTGCATACACCAGAAGTTCAGTTCGTCGTCATAAACTACGTACATTAACAAACAGAAGAAAGTAAGGATGAATGGATTACAGAGATTGAAAGTTTGTACACGCTTCCTAAGAAATTAGGAACAATTCCCTGTGTGCCACAAAAATTGTATGCCATCTTGTGTGTATGACATGTGGGACCGTTTGAGTGTATGACATGTGGGTCCAATGGTATACAAGGTGTTTTCATTTTTTCAGTGGCATACAAGGTATTTTCCCAATAAATTATACAGTAAGCACAACTTGAGCATAAGCACAATTTTCTAAAATCAGAAGGCATTATTAACCTAATAAAGTTCTTCGTCCGGAGTCCGAAAATCCAGTTTTTTTGTAAAATTCTAAGATTTTCACAATTTTCATAGAGATTGAAAGTTTGTAGAAGCTTCCTAAGAAATTATACAGTGAGTCCAGCTCGAGCATAAGCTCAATTTTCTGAAAACAGAGTGCATTATTAACCTAGTAAAGTTCTCCTTTCGGAGGTCCAAAAATCTAGGGGTTTTTCTGTAAAATTATTGGATTTTTCGCAATTTTCACAAACTCCCGTAGCGCGGCCCATTAAGCCACCGATGGGAGGATGGGTTAGGGTTCCCTCCCTTGCCGATTGAGGCGGCAACGGCAGGCCAAAGCAAGGCCAAGGCGGCGGCGCCGATTCGGGCCCATGGCGGTGGCCCGTCGCGCTGACCGGCGGCGGGCGGCGGAGTCGGCGGTCGTGAGGTCGGGTATGTTGCGACCATCGGCGAGAGGCGGGGTGACCGCCGGCCGAGGCGATGGCGAGGAATGCCGCGCGACACGCTGTCGGTGGCTGGCGTGGCTCCACGGGTGGCGCAGTGAGGCTGTGAGCAGGCAAGCCGTTGACGGCGGCGTGCAGGGCCGGGTTGGCGCAGGACCAAGTGACAGCAGCGGACGACTTCTGGCACGGAAGAAACTCTGCTCTTTAACGTGCAGCGGGCAAACGACGGCAGGACGTGCGAAGAAACGTACGATTAGGGCTGACGAACAAAGAAAAAAAAGAAACTCACCTCTCTTTACTGTACTCTCTCCGTTCTTTTTTGTTTGACACTTTTAACTTTTGAACTCATCTTTCATCATTCGTCTTATTCAAAAAATTAGTATAAACATGCAAAATAATAAGTCATGTTTAAAGTATCTTTATTGATAATTTTTTTGAATAAGACGAATGGTCAAAGGCGTGCTCAAATGTCAAAAATGTCAAACAAAAAAAAGGGAAAAATACCCGAAATAATCAACAGTAAAATAGAAAATTAATAAAATAATCCACTGTAAAAGGAAATTACGAAAATATCCTCGAGTCCCGCCACCCCGGTGATTTGCCGCCACGGCACGGCCATGGTGAAGCTACCGCCACCGGGACGACATGACACATCACCGCCACTCGGTGGCATGCCCCCCGCCCCGCTTTTCGGTATATTGCATGTGTATAGTGCATGTATAGTATGTATGTATATAATATATGTATAATATATGTATTATATATATAGTGCATGTGTTATATGTATTATATATACTGCCTCATTTTACTAATATTATATTTTAATATAAATATATGATAAATATATACTAAATTATTATAGTTGTCTATATAGTAGGTGGCGCCTAATTTTATTGATAATTAATTAGTAAAATGGCATGTCTAAAATAATTTACGTTGGGAGGTAGGTTTCGATTCAAGAAAGCCTCCCGCAATTTTTCCAAAGGCTAAGGACGCCAATGTGCCGACCGATCTTGGTGATAAGGCCCGGGTCTAGTCTTGGTAGCGGTGTCAGACGGTCATTTCCTTGTGGGACCCCATTAACAGTGAGTGCCCACGGCAATAGTCCGGCACGGGCAAGGAACATCCAAAAGCGGGCATCCAATTATTTGATTTGTCGTGATGCCCTCAATCGTAATGTTTGCATCTACAAATAACAATATCATAATGTTAGCTAACCATGTTAATATGAGATAATTTTATGAAACATGCAAACTGTTCATTGCCCTGCACCCATTTCTGTGACCTATGGCCGGAGTCATCCCGTGCGGAGAAGAACTGTGGAACCTCCATTGTCTATACTGCAAGAAAATATTATAGTTATTACATACGACAAATAGTAAAACATCATGTGACAGTGACGAATACAAGTCTTTTATTAAAACTTACGAGGCGATAGCGTAATAGTATTGTACGACGGTGAAACAAGAAGTGAGGATATAACGAATACAACTCTTTTATTAAAATATGACGATGATACAAGAATTGCCGAATGATATTGTAGGACTCATCCCGATTTGGACAGCGCCCACGGTCATGTCTCGGTTTGTTTACATAGCCGACAATGACGCAAACCATCTCCTCCATCGGCAGCATCCATGTCACCTTCGAACGCGCCCTCGCGGTCTACCTTGTGCAACACGCCAGAGTGGGGAATGGATGGAAGGTAGGCCCTTCTGAGTTTTTATATCCCCCCCTCGATTAATTGGCTGCATCTTGGGTGCCCATGTTTGCCTAATTGCATTCATCGAATAGTACGGAGAGACGTATTGAGTGCCATCGTTGCCAGCAAGATCTCAACATGCCGCCATGACGTGCGAGCATGGGATGTGTTCGAGGCGGGGTTTATTGCAAGTGCATACAGCCTCATACTGGCCAAGTTGGCACTTTTGTTGATTATCTCTGCGCTAAATCTCATCATGTACTTTCTCTTGCAGTCCACATTGAATATGTTATTCATACGGTCATATATTGACGTCGGTGGGCGAGAGATTTCCGACGCCTCGTAGGATGGCTTCGACACGAGGGGAGAAAGTGCTTGTGATTTGCATGGCCGCCATTTCTCGGTCGCGGAAATAATCTCTTGTCCTAAAAAAGATCATCTCAATGATAGTGCATATTGGCAGGCCGCGCACTCCTCGTAGCACATTATTATACGACTCAGCTATATTCGTCGTCATCACCGTGTATCTGCAATACGAGACTTCTTAAATTTACGATCGAACGGAATGGAAACTAACATTGTAAATAAATCCACCAGCTTACCGGGCGCCATCAGTGTCATGTACGAGAGCCTATTTCTCCGCCGGTTTTTGCGCTATCCACTGAGCAAAAGTAATTTTACGCCGAGAGCTGACTTGCTCGCCCCTAGTATTTGAACCCCTGATGTGCTTTGCTCTTCGGCGACCATTTTTCTAGTACGTTCGTTAATATCATTGAAAAGCGCATTGAATTTGCGCTGTTGGTTTTGCATGCACATTGTCTTGAACTTCTTCACTAAGGGCTTATTCTTGAATGCAGTGTATAGGTTCGCCCCCAGGTGACGCATGCACCATCGAGAACGAACGTCTGGCCACATTGGGGCATCACCGGTGGACAATACAAGCACACCATGTAGGATTCCCGGTGGTGGTCGAAATGACGCACACCTGAGGCGATCCATGACAACGTGAACCTTCGAAGAGTTAGAAACCACAACTTCTTTGTCATTGTTCTCGCTCTCCACAAAAGCAAATGCGAGAGGCAATATCTGGTTGTTCCCGTCAACTCCAAGTGCCGTCAGTAGAGCACCATAGTACCTACCGGTGAGGAATGTCCCATCCACACAAATGACATGACGACAATGCCGGAAGGCCTCTATGCACTGGCCAAAAGTCCAAAACAGGCGCATCAGGTAGAAGTGGTTGGGTGCGACACTTCCATCGGGGAGATATACAGCCTCATGGGCAGAAACATAGCATGTCCCAGGATTAGTCTCCTGTATCTTACGGAGGAGACGGGGAGCCCAGTTGTATGACTCCTTATAATCCCCGAACAACAATTTCAGTGCCTTTTGCTTGGCTCGCCATGCTTGGTGATATGTAATCGACATGCCAAGTCGCGGTTCGCACCTCGGCCATTATGGAGTGTGGTTTCATTGAGATATCGGCTTGAATAGCGATTAGCAACATCTGCGCTATGAATTTCGAGTCCACATTATCGCTAATATTATGTACCAACTCCTCCGTATAAGTGTGCGGCTCGTACCTCCGATTATGAAGTGGTGCTCATGTTTTGGGCGATGGGCGAACATGGAATGAGCACTCCGGCTTCTTCACGCGCTTCACCAGACACGGCCGGCCCGGACCGTGCCACGGAGTGCTCGCGCCGTGTTGTCACACCAAAGTTGCTGATGAAGTGTATGACCTCATCCTTCGTGCTAAACTCTTGACCCACTGTTATGTCATTGTGCATATACCCCCATCTGAAAATATTCGAGTGATCCCCGATCACCCAATTCGAAGCATCCAGAGCGCGATAATACGCTATGGCGGGCATCGGGTCGTCCTCTTCTTCGACATCATGCTCACCCCCTTCATCGAAATCATCCCCTGTGGCATGTGCATCTATCTCTCCCTCCTCCATTGAGATATCCGGATCCGTGCCCATGCCTAATGCCTCGACACGGTCATCATACTACCAATTGGGTCCTCCCATACCCTTCCCAAGCACTTCCTCATGTGCACTCTCTTCTATGGTGTTGCTAGGCCCCGCCCGATTGTCTTGCCTCGGCAAAGACGTACACACCTAAGTGGTACCCTCTTCTACGCGCTTTATTAACATAGTACGTCCAAGCGATTTATTTCTCGGTGGCCACGGGTTGTATCGTACATCGTACTATTTGGAACCCGACATGGCCTAACACCGTGTAGAACAAGTTTGTATTCATGACGGTTTATATGGAGATTTCGAGCTATAACCACAGCTAGCATTGGCGACTCTATTGGCAATGTGATTGTAGTCTGCAAATGGTCGCATGTGTGCATGCTTACAAAATTCCTTGCATTGGCATGGGTGCATCTCCGTAAAAATAGTCATTGGTGTCTCCATTTACGTCAGTAACATACGTGCTCATTTATATTAATATTAAATTTACGTTTGTTTGTATTTAACTATTATTTCATACATTACATAAAATGTTAGCTTACGTGTTTAATACATAATACGATATAAATATAGTGTACGTGTTTAATACATAAATACGCACAATTATTAGCTTACGTGTTCAATACATAAAATGTTAGTTTACGTGTTTAATACATAAAATGTTAGCTTACGTGTTTAATACATAAATATTAACTAAAATGTCACTAAAATACGTACAATTATATTACTATTTTGCATGCTAAATATACATTAATTTCTCTATTATGTTTAATTAAGCTAACAAGAAAATTACTATATGAAAAATATAGTCACTCTTTTTAACTACGCACACTAGCGTTAATTTGTCGCTAATTATATATAGTTTTATGCTGATGCGTGCAATTAAAATTTAAACATTCATATATTACATGCTATAAAAATTCACTAATTTCCATTATATTTGTACACCATTTTCTCTCCTTGCATAATTAATTAATCACTAAGCATAATTTAAGTTAACCTAACACAACAAGTTTATGCTAACTCTAAAATGCGTGCTGACGCGGTTATAAGATCGATCGGTTCAAAGTTCTGAAAAAATTAAAACAAGCGTAAATTAGATGTAATATACGAAACTCTCGGTCATATTAAACTATCACCGTATGTCTTCTTGACCTTCAGAATCTCGCGTGCATCTATTTCTTTGCTATCTGATCTTTGATGCGTGCTACGGTCTGCGATGCACAATTGATAACAAAATAGAAGCAAGACCTAGGTGCTCGTGCTTAGTTTAATTAATTAATTACGTCATGGTGATTAGTTTAATTAACATTAACAACATACTATGCCAACATCAAGATAGTCAAATTTATCATACTGTGTATATAATATATACATACAATACATACATACAATATTAAGTACTAATATATATATACATACAATATATACATACAATATTAAGTATATATATACATACAATATTAAGTACTAATATATATATATACACACAAGATTAGCATACAATATTATTATGTCAAAATTAACTCTTGCATATACGTCTCGCAATAACACTATTTATTTAGCAAGTAAAAGCGAAAGCGAAAAATATCGTGAATCGACACTCATCGTGAATCCTCAACCGAGGTATCGTGAATAATATACCGAATCGAACGAACTAAAAAGAACCGAAAGCGAGAGTGAGTGTGTGAAGGCGACTCTGCGTGTGAAGCTGTGGCGTGTGTGAAATGAACTGAAAGCGAGAGTCTTTGCGTGTGTGAAGACGAACGAACGGCGTAACGCGATATATATAGAGTAAATTTTGATCACTGTGACCTCTAATCGGTATTAATTAGCGTAAATCATGCAATTCTTGTTTGCTTAATTAAAAGTCATCACTATTTTGTCGGTCTGATTTTTTATTATTTTTTTGACACCGTTTTGTCGGTGGATATTATTTTATTATTTTTTCACGCACTATTTTGTCGTACGACATTTTTAATAGTTTTTTCCCGCGTGCGATAACGGACGCTTGAAATTAGGGGCGATCGAGCGTGAGAGAGTCGCCGCCACCGGCGGCGAGAAGACAGCCGCCGCCACCGTGTGGCGGCGCTCTCTTCGCCGTCGTTCGGATATAGAAGCCGCCACCCGGGGTGGCGGGACCCGAGGATATTTTTGTAATTTTCTTTTATAGTGGATTATTTTATTAATTTTTATTTAACCGTTGATTATTTCGGGTATTTTTCCAAAAAAAAAGAGATAGTATTAGATACTCCAGACTAACAATCCGTAAATAGCCCTTCGATACCAACAATGGAAGATGAAAATCAATTGATTGACAAATAGCAAACCTGTTAGTTAGTTATCACCCTCGATCAATCCGCCGGATTGCACGGCCTAGCCAAGTCGTGCTCACCAGTCACCACCACGCAGACGCAGAGGCATGGCCATCTCGTCATCCACCTCGCGCCGGCCGGTGCAGCGTCTCCGGTTCACCCGGCAGTCCGGCACGTACGCGGAACGTAGTCCGTTGGCCGCGGCAGCGAGCTGGAAGGGATCCTAACCCCCGTATGTCTCCTTTCCCTCCATTCAAACGTGAAAAATCAAAGCGAGCTCTACCTCATGGGGTCCAATGGCCCGGCCTTTCTCCCTCGAAAGGTGAAAGCAAGAAGCTTCAAAACAACTCATCCAGCCAACCCAACCCTCCTACCCTGCCATCTCATTCATTCCCACCTCTGCCCCCGCAAAGCTGCGACTTGCAACCATCCCGCATACTCGCGCACTTTCCTCTGGTCTCAATCGGCAGCCAGGTTCTAGGCGCGCCGAAACCGGCGCAAAGATCGCGTTTTTTCATGCTGCCGCTGTAGAGATCGGGGAGCTATGGCGGCGACGGCGAGCAGGTTCGCGGTGGTGCTCCACAGGAGGACGCACAGGGTCACGTCCGCGCTGGCGTACGCCGTCCTGGAGTGGATCCTCATCGCGCTGCTGCTGATCAACGGGCTCCTCGCGTATGCCATCACCCGGTTCGCGGCCTACTTCGGGCTCCGGCCGCCGTGTCTCCTCTGCTCCCGCGTGGACCGCCTCTTCGAGGCGGAGGGCGGTGAGGCGGCGGGTGGCGCGAGGTGGCTGCGGGGCGTCCTCTGCGGCTCCCACGCGGCGGAGATCTCAGGGATGGAGTACTGCCTCCACCACCGGCGGCTCGCCGACGCCGGCGGCATGTGCGAGGCTTGCCTGTCCTTGTGGAAGGAGAAGCGGGGAAACGATGCAGGGGAGAAGGGCGCTACGGCGTGTTCTTGCTGCAACGCTGTCGTTGAAACTTCTTTCAGCAAACTACAGGATTCATGGGCAGCCCATGTGGAGAAGACGGCCGGAGAAGAAGAGGAAGAAGAGAGAGACGGAGGCTATGTTCTACTGGCTCAAGAAGAGCACGAAGAGGAAGACGATGAACAGGAAGAGGTAGAGCAGCAGAGAGAGATGGAAGGACAAGAACAACAAGAGGAGAAAGTGGCCGCTGTCGAGGACGAGTCCTTGGAAGTCATGGCTCAGGGCGAAGAGGCCACGCCCAACGACGATCGGTTGGTGCCGGTGGTGGCACTTGACGAGATGATCATCGCCGATGACTCAGGTTTGCACTGGGATGTCGGCGAGGATGATGAACACGACGCGAGGGCTCTTGATATCGGAGTGGTTCTGCAGGAGAAGAGGGTGTTGGATTCTTCAGTCGCAACGGTGAATGACGTGATCGAGGAGGACTCCGTTGTGCCCATCCCTTGTGCAGAGACTGTTATAAGCCCATCTGATCCTGTTGAGAGTTACATTCCCCAGGACGATGAAGTGGTCCATGAAGATACTGTTGAAACTGGAGAACGCTCGGCTGAACAAGACATCGTTGCGCCACAAGGTACTCCCTCTACATTGATTTGTCGTTTCGGTTCTGCTCTACTCAAATTATAACCCCATCTCATGGTTTTGATTTTTTTTCAGTTCCTGAAGCAGTCACTGAAGATGACAACAGATCAGCAGAAGTGGAAACTAACTGTGAGGTATCAATCGGAAGCGATATTTGCGAACGGGAGCAAGATGACCATGTCGTGCCGTTTCAAGAGTCGGGGGTACTTCTGGAGTCGGGTTCTCCACTAGCATTTGCAGATGATCAGCCATTGCCATTGGAAACGTCCCATGAAACTGCCCCAATTGAACGAGGTCAGTACAATGACTGAGTAGTACTCTCACTTAAAACTTGCCCTTCATTGAGATGTTTCCAAGATGATGGCACGCTTAATTGTAACATCTTATTCTTATGTTTGGATCAGATGCAATTGAAGCCGAACGGAAGGAGGTGACGGGCAGCCAGAGACGAGACCACTTACAGAATGAACAGAACAAGCCTGAGGAAGACAAGGCACTAGAGACGCCAACAAACAGCGTTGCTACACATAGCTCGGACAGAAGGTTCCTGCTTGAGAGGAAACGATCACTGTCCCTATCCTTGGACGGGAGTGTGGCGAGCGAGATGGAATGCGGCGAGCCTTTCACCATTGATCAGCTCAAGTCAGCGCTGCAAGCGGAGCGAAAGGCGCTTGGCGCATTGTACGCCGAGCTTGAAGAGGAGAGGAACGCCGGCGCCATCGCGACCAACCAGACGATGGCGATGATCAACAGGCTGCAGGAAGAGAAGGCGGCGATGCAGATGGAGGCGCTGCAATATCAGAGGATGATGGAGGAGCAGTCGGAGTACGACCAGGAGGCGCTGCAGCTGCTGAACGAGCTCGTCACCAAGAGGGAGAGGGAGAAGCAGGAGCTGGAGAGGGAGCTGGAGCTGTCCAAGCAGAAGGTCCTGCACTACGAGGACAAGGAGAGAAGGAGAGTGGCAAGCTTCAAGGCCAATGGGCACAGTCCCAATGGCAATGGCACCTCTGTGTCATCAAGCGACGAGGACAGCGACGAGCACTCGGATGATTTCTGCGAGCTGGGCGAGTCTCCGAACGGCGGAAATCTTCAGGGCTCGTCTGATGCTGCTCTTAGCCCCATGACAGATCAAGAAAACACGAGGCACTTAGTGGCCCTGGACGATTCCTTGACGTACTTTGAGATGGAGAGGCTGTCCATCTTGGAGGAGCTTAAGACACTCGAGGAAAGGCTCTTCACATTGGAAGATGACGACATCAGCGATACGAATGCGGCTACCGGCCTTTCCTTGGACGACTACGAGCTGTCGGCCGATGGTATCGATTATCCGGGGAATGGTATCACCGTTGACAAGGCCAAGTTTGAAGGTAGAAGTTCTATTTGCAGAGGGAAGAGACTGCTGCCTCTCTTTGATGCAGTTGGTGATGAAAACTGTGACCAGATGCCATCTGCAAGGGAGGCAGAGGCTGATAATTCGATGAAATCGGTTTCTGTCCTTGCAAAAGAACAGGAGCGACTGGCGATAATAGAGGAGGTTGATCATGTGTACGAGAGACTGCAAGCACTAGAAGCAGACAAGGAGTTCCTCAGGCACTGCATCAAGTCCCTCAAGAAAGGAGCCAAAGGCATGGACCTTCTTCAAGAGATTTTGCAGCATCTTCGCGAGCTCCGGAGTGTGGAACTTCACGTTAAGAACGCCGGCGATGCCCTTGCTGCGAACTCAGTATAGCAGATTCATCGATGTATTATATCCGGTAAGCTTTCTCCCCCTGCAATTTTCTCCTCAGGGAAAAAAAAAAGTAGCTAACATGTATTGGCCCCAAGCGAATCCGGCATGCAAAAGCCAGCTCATAGACAATAATTCCTACTTCTGAAAGAGATCACTTCTAGTATAGTTTTATGATGGTACTGGACACTGATTACTGAAACGGTCCGTGACTCCGTATGTTCTCAACAACTTAGCATCATATATTCTTTGAACTGCTTTCAAAATTCAGATATCTACTTTGACTGTTCACCGACACACAATTATGCTTTGCAGATTACCCAAGCTTGATATGGATTAGGTTGTTCGGCTTTGGTGAGTCGATTGGGACGATCAACGTAGTACTGGATTGATGACCGTCCATTTGCAAGATAATGGCTGGGAGAACGCCCATCTTGCCAGTGGGCCGGAAGCAAGCCTGTCCTTTTGTGCTGGTCCAGCACTTCCAGCTTTTATGATGTGGTGGACTAGTGGTTGTAGAAATCATTAGGTCCTTTCTAAAAAAAAATAAATAAAAATCATTAGGTCTTCCAAAGCTGCACAATGCTGAATCATGGTGCCAGCTTCAGAGGTATGCACAGCTATTAGAAAAAAATCAGAAAAAGGGATAAAACTAGTCTGAGTGGAGATGTGGAGGATTTTTTTATTTGTTTTTCTCATTGCTTCCCCCTTTGCCTTTTTCTTTCTTTTGGTTAACTTTTAGATTTGTTTGTGCAGAGAGAGGGAATGTTCTTGTGTTTGTGCTATTTTTGTACGAGGCTGTAGCTTGTATGGTTGGTACGTGCGGTTTGTTCTTTGTTTATAGCCAGGTTTGATGAGGAAAGGAAGCCACTTTATGATGAATTCCTGTTGCATAAGCATTAGGCACGATTCTCGGGCCCTGCCGTCATGGGTGCTTCTTCTGTACCTTATTAAAATTTAGAATCCTATCCTCCCGTCCGGTTTGTAAGAAGCTGTCGATATGCTGAGCTTGCAATGCTGGTTTCATTGAGTGGCTTTGAGCTGTCTTCACTCTCCAGCTCGTGGAAAGCTAAGCCCCATTGAACAAATGTGCAAGAATTTGGTTACATTCTACTGCCGTGTTGTTATTTGGTAATCGTATGGATCTAAAGGGCGATCCATGCGACTGCATGCGATATCCTATTTTTAAGATGCATATTTAATATCAAGATAAATCTATTCATGTGTTTCCATACCATGAATATTTTCATGATTCTGTGCCGCCTCCGGGAGGGCCGCGGGACTGCCGTTGTCAAGCCTCCTGTGCGTGTGACCACGCGTATGGAACCCACTCCACTCGCTGGTTCACCGGCCCGAAGGCCTTGCTTCACGTACAGGTATGCTTCACAGGTCGCCACTGCTTCCGACCTCGAGGGCATTTACAAAGACCAGGCGCTCATTGCTTTCTTACTGGATCACTCCCCTGTCACCATCAAGCAGCTCCAATCTTCCTTTGAGGGGTTCTTCCGCATGAGCGACAAGAGGATGTGTGTCCAGAGGCAATCGCCGAGAGTTTCTTCGTGATGACTGATTCTCTAGAGCTCAGGGACTATGTCATCCGTCGTCCTAATGTCTCCGTTGCAGGAATCAATTTCAGGTTGCGACCTTGGTCCAGGTTCCTCGTCGCTGGGGCCGATTCCGCGCGCTTCAAAGTGAGGCTCTGCATTGAGGGGATTCCCCGTCATGCATGGTCTGAATCGGCCATTGCTCTGCTTATTTCCACCTCAGGTTTCTTGGTTCCTGAGCTTGATTCTCCTCGCTTTGAGCGCGAGGAGGCCTGTGTTTGTGCATGGGTTTGGACTGATGATGCTAACAGTTTCCCCAAGGAGGCCTCTTTCTTCTTGGAAGAGCCCAGGGTTGCAGGGGTGGTGTCGACGGTTGAGATATCGATCTCAAGTCGCTAAGGTTCTTTGAGAGTGAGATAGGAGACACGCCGAACAATCACGAACAGCAACGAACAAGGAGACAGGGTTTTTATCCTGGTTCAGGCTTCTCGGGAGAGATAATAGCCCTACGTCCAGCCTTTCTTATATATCAGAGATGATTACAAGAGATGGCTCGACGAGACAAACAAGTCTCGGCGAGATTATGGTGTACAAGAAGCAATACGCTATGATCAGGTGTTTACGAGACACTAAAGCCAGATCCCGTCCCCTCTACACGCCGTAGGGGCCTTGTTTATATAGTACAGAGCAAACCGACCTACCGAGGGAATATTGGGCCGGGCTAACTACGAGATCGTAACTAACTCGACATGCCAAATATATCCCGAGGCAGATAAGGCATACTCCTAGTCTTGGGGATCACGACTCCTATTCCAATCCGGGAAACCACGTCCGGGTCATCACGTAGCCGTGCAGAACTCCTGTTCGAGTCGGACTCAAACACGATTACTTGGCCGTTACGCACCATCCCAGCCAGGAAGCTGTTCGGCAGGATGCACATAGGCCAGATAGAACCTTCCAGGGAGCTGGGCCCTAGTAGACTGTTCGATTGGGCCGTCAGGGAGTGGGCCATGGCAATGGGCTGTAATTTTATCCCCGACAGCTAGCCCCCGAGACTCAAGTGGAACGACTCACTAAAGTGGGGTCATCCTCTTGAGACTCAAAGTCACTAAGAGGGAAAGTATGCTATTACGACGACTTGCAACAATCGACCGAACAGGTTAGGGTTCCACCGAACAGAATTTGTTCGGGACCGAGCAAACCCGACGACTGAAAACAACTCCGCTGCACGAGCGAGGAATCACATCCGCTCGAGCAGAGCACTCAGCCTTCAGCGTGGACGCTGGAAAAAGGTAACCGTTGGCAGATCTTAACGGTAACTTCTCATCGTCAGCCAAGATGAAAAATAGCGACCGTTTTACCTAGCCGTTGCGGTAAAAACTAGCCGTTTTGTGACAAACCGTTGCAGAGCTGCGCATATGGGACTATAAAAGCTCCCAAGCCGCCCGCGGCTAGCCACTTCTACTCTCGCGCCTTTCCTTCCCAAGCCCTAATTCCAACCGCATTCAGCACCAAGCACCCAAACTCCACCACCAAACCTGCTCGTCCAACTCTGGGAACCGCTATGGCCAAGTTCGTAAGCTCTAGCGCATCCGAGGAGGACTTGAGAGTTTGGGAGGAAGAGGGCCACATCGTATTTGGTAGCTGGAGGTTGCCCGGGAGGAGAAACTCGGAGCCGCTCGAGGAGAGTTCGTCAACTTCAGCAGCTCGCCTGTTCGGGTTGAGGTCTCTGAGAGCGACCGTGAAAGGCCTTCTTAAACATCGGCGGATTGGAGGTGGCGAACCTTAATCGACAGCGTCCTCCGGATGGCGTCTTCGCACACTGTGCAAGGGCTATCTGGGCATGGATCCACCGGTGGGCTGTTCCTCCATTACTATCTGATAACGAGGCGGCTTAGCCGCTTGGCTGGGTGTTACTACCTCAAGCTCCGGGCCACCGCCGACGACGCGCCGTACCCCTGTCCGCCGCTGCTCGACTCAATGGGCGCGTGGTGGACGAGGTGGTTCTACACCCGGCGGAGCGACGACAGCAAGCTCATCTTCACCGGGAAGGCGCCGGCGAAGGGAACACCGATGCCTCGGCCGGAGATGTCCGCCGAGGATTGGTACTTGACGAGGAAGATCGCCTCCCTCGTGAGCCTTGGGCTCACGGGCAGGGAGATCATCCGGGATTATCTGAAATAATAGGATCTGTCATTGCGGAGGAGACCCTATCCCTTCTATAAGATAGAGGGATGGGAAGACATCTCCAGGGAGAGCACGGGTAAGTGCCTTTAAGACTCAACCTTTCTTTAGTGTTACCTTCGAACAGAAACTGACAGGATCTCCTGCTCGGGCAGAAAAGCCAACCGACGTATGGGTGACCGAGTGGGTCGACGCCATGCTGAAGGCAGCCAAGAAGAACGGCGAGGTCACCGGCGAGGTGGCCTACACCTGTCCGCGGAACGTGCTCGTCCGCACAGCCGAGGTAAGTTGCTCGAACATTCGTCTGTGTCGCTGGATTCGCACTGTTGTAAATGCTAACATTTCACTTTCCGAACACGCAGGAGAACCAGCTGATCCTCGGAGGGATCGTGGAGGAACTCTCTGGGTCGGAGAAAGAGAGAGCGAAGAAGGGCAAGGCCAAGGTGGCCACAAAGCCCAAGGCGGCGGCCAAGCCAACGCGGAGCTCGCCGCGCCATGGCAGCCGCCTGCCCTCGAAGAAGCCTGCTGCGGCAACGGAGCGCATCGAGCAAGTCAAACACGTGCGCGGCCAGCCGAGCGGGAAACGACCAAGCCCTTCCCTCCTCGCCGAGCAAAGCGACGAAGAGGTAAAGACATTGACTCTCTGGCTTAAGCGATACGCGCAGGCTCACCCGGGCCATATGGCACGGCTGCAACAGGTCGCCGAACAGAGGGGGCTCGAAGAGGAAGTCGCGTGCAAGGAAAAGCTCCTTGCGTTGCGCGAGAAGAGCGCCCAGCTCAGCAGGGAGCTGAGCTCGTCGCCACGAGCGTCCGGGAGCCGAGGCGAACAGGGCGCCAAGGAGCCCCCGAGAAAGAGGCGGAAAATCTTAGCAACAAAGAGGAAGATCAAGTCCTCCGCGGCAGGTATGTAGCGACGAAACTTTCGTCTTTACAATTTTCCTAACCGCACCAGGCTCAGCTATCCCCTTTTTTATCAGTTGCCCAAGAGGAGATTGCCACGGACGATGTCGACGAGGCAATCGAACGATCTCTTGCCGAGCACACACGGCGCGTCGCGGCGATGAGGTTGGCCACCTCAAGGACAAAGCGGCGGCGTGGAGCTTGCTCCCGCCGATCTCAGCGACACGACTCGTCTGTTGAAGGCGCGGTGGAGCGGCTGGAGGCGGAAGAGCCGACGGGCAGCGCCACGGATAGCGGGGCCAAGGCGAAGGCTCCGCAAGCTGCCCGAGGTGGGACCGAGCAGGCGGTCCTACCGGGTACTTCATCGTAGGAGCAACCTGCCCCTGAGGCGACGGAGATGACTGGCGAGCAGGGCGAAAGTCCCGCCGCCAATATGCAAGAAGAAACTCACGAGCAGGGCGCACAAGTTGTCCCGCCATTGGAGGCCCTGGTGTCGCCCAGGGGAGCGGCACCGATCTTGCCCGAAGGTGATCGGGCAGAAGAAGAAGAAGGGCGGAGCGTGCGGACGAAAGTTCCTCGCCCGCCGCTACTGCTCCCGAGCGAACGCACTCCCGCAGGAAGAAGGAGCCAAAGAGACGGCGGCGAGGACGACGCGCCGGTCTCATCCCGCACGAGCGAGGCTTCGTGACGCATGGTCTCGAAGATCGCCTACGCCGGGGACTGAAGCGTCGACTCGGCAAGGTAAGTTCCAAAACCAAACCTAGTCTAGGCGAGCAACATCATTGCAAAGCGGCTAACTGGTCTTCTCTCTCAGGTCTTTAAGGACACCATGGAGGAGCTCGAGGATGGAGTCACCGTCGAACGCAGCACTGATTACGGCGGGTTTTCGGAGCGACTCGAATGAGGGACTCGAAGGGAGCCTTCCGCGCCAGCCAAGAGCCGGAGCAAGTTGGCGACGAAGGTAAAGAAGCTTAAGGCTCGGTTGACCGAGGAGAGGCAATCCTCCGGGGCTCTTCGAGAAGAGGCCAAGGAGCTTCAGCCTTGAGCCGCGAGGCGAAACGTCGCGGAAGGGAGCCAGCCGTCTGAAGTGGTTGGAAGAGCAACTCCACGACGTGTCGAATGACGAAACTTTCGTGAAACAGGTGAAGCGGCTCGAGGCCCGGCTCGCGAAGAGAAGTCAACTTCATGGCACTCAGGAGAAAATCTCCACCACATGGGCGTCACAGAGGAGGCCGAGGAGATCTGTGGGCTGGCCGTGGGGACGGGCACCGCGAAGAAGAGGGTCGAGGAGCTGGACGAGCAGCTCAAGACCGCCGAAGCAATGAGCCACCAGAGTGAAGATCTGGCCGAGCAACAAGGGCCAAGACCAAGGAGGTCGAGGCTCTTGGCGTGAAGGCAACGGAGCGGCCAGAGCGATGGGAGGAAGCCGACCGTCTCCGAGCTAAGGCCAGAGAGGGTTTTAAAGCCCAAGGGGAAGTCCTGCGCCTCAAGGAAGTGATCGAGGAGCTCAAGGAGCAACTCGCTTCTAAGTAGCTGTAGGGCTGTAACCAGAAAGGGACTTTTGTACCTTTGAATTTTGATGTTGCAATAAAGAACTTTCCTTTTTCCTGCAAAAAATAGCAGCAAAAGATAAGAACGAACAGGAAACCAAGAGCAAGGCACGAAAGCGCTAGAAAGTTTAGGAAAACTGGTAGAACGCTTAGCCTAACTCCCAGCCCCCGTTGTGCAGCTGCTCGAAAACCTGAGTTTGCGAACTCGAACAGGTGCACAAGAGAAAGAGCGACACCCTAGCCCCAAGACGGACGGTGCTCGAAAACTGAGTTTATAATTCGAACACGTCGTGGAGAGAGTTAGAGCGACACCCGTATCCTGATCGACGTATTCCAAGAACTGCTCGTTAACGTAAGTTAGGCGATTCCGAAGGATTACCGGACAAGGAAAGGGCCTCTGCCGCGGAGGGCTTACGAGAGCAAACTTTGCCAAGTGGTCGTGCCAAGCGGTAAGTGCCTCTGCCGCAGAGGGCTTACGAGAGCAGACTTAGCCGCGAGGTGGAAAATCCATGTTACACAACCTTGAGTTGTGGAACTTGTTGAAACTGGATACGAGTAGGAAAAAATCCTTAAGATTGCAGAGCCAAGTGTTCGCAAGGCCGGGCAGCCATCAAGTGTTACCAGAGAGAGGGTAGTCTTAAGAAGACAGAGACGTGAAAAGGCCGCAGAAGACCGTGAAAATTTCACTGTAAATGGATTGAACTTTACATGGAGCCTGACAGACTTGGACGAACAAAGGTACGAAATTTGACAAAAAGCGCGAAGCTAAGCAAACACAGAAAGAGCTACATAAAGAACTTACGAAGCTGGTCGATATTCCAAGTCTTTGGTCGCTCTCTCCGTCCTCCATGGCGAGCGAACGGCCCCGGGCGGCAAAGGAAACGACCGTGAGCGGGCCCTCCCAGGGCGCTTAGCTTGTTGGCATTGGACAGGTTTTGAACACGGCGCGAGCGAGATCGCCTACCGCAAAGCCCTTGGTCGAACCGATTTGGCAGCGTGCCGGCGAAGAGCCTGTTGGTAGCGCGCCATTCTGACTTGTGCCCGGTCGCGTGTGCCTTCGAGGAGGTCGAGATCGAGTAGGCGCTCTTGCTCGTCATCAACCAAGTTGACCGAGCTCGTGCGAGGTGAACCGAGTACTATTTCGGCAGGCAGGATGGCTTCTGCACCATAGACCAATTGGAAAGGAGTTTCCCCGGTTGCCCGGCTGGCCGTAGTGCGAACTGCCCAAAGGACGGATGGAACTTCGTCAACCCAGGCCTTGTTGTGCTCGCGGAGTGCCGCGAACACGCGCCGTTTGATACCCTGGACGATCTGTCCGTTAGCTCGCTCGACTGCTCCATTGCTCTGTGGATGTGCCACAGAGGCGAAGCAAACCTTGGTGCTCAGCTGTTCGCAGTATTTCTGGAATAGCTCGCTTCTAAACTGGGTACCGTTATCGGTGATCAGCTTATGGGGGATCCCAAAGCGCGTGACCACGTTGCTTTTGAAGAAGCGCACAGCCGTTTTGGCGTGAAGAGACGACACAGGCTCTGCCTCAATCCACTTTGTAAAGGTGTCGATGACGACAAGTAAGTGTGTGTAGCCCCTGTACCCCTTAGGGAACGGGTCGAGCAGATCCAGACCTCATGTGGAGAAAGGCCAAGATGGGGGGATCGTTTGGAGCTCTTGGGCGGGCTTATGTGCCTTCCGAGCGTGAAATTGGCAAGCTTTGCACTTAGTCACGACGTCCCTGGCATTTTGTAACGCTGTAGGCCAGTAATAGCCCATGCGAAATGCTTTGCCGACCAGAGTTCTGAAGGAGGCGTGGTTGTCATAGGCACCCTCGTGTATGTCCCTAAGAAGGAACATACCCTCCTGCTGAGAGATGCACTTGGAGAGGACTTCTAGAGCACCTTGACGGTAAAGGATGCTATCCACAAGCTTGTATGGACCAGCACGCCTTGTAAGCCGGGAACGCTCGGCTTCGTCTTTGGGCAGTGTCCCATCTACAAGGTACCGGACAAATGGCGTTGTCGATCCATGATCGCTTTCGATGCGGAGACAAGACCACTGTCTCTATTGCCTCGTCCGGAGACGTGATAGAGGGCTTGTAAAGGTGCTCGACGAGCACCCTGCGGAAAGGAGTTCTCGTGAGATCAAACTTGGACGGTTGGCGGCTAAGTTGTCCTTCACAGGCACGAAGAGCATCTCGAAAAATCGAAAGTGCTGCTCCAGCTTCCTCACTTCAACCAGGTATCGCGCCATTGAGTCATTGCAGCACTGATACTCCTTATTTACCTGGTTGATAACCAACTGTGAATCTCCCTTCACAGTTAGCCGTTGGACGCCGAGCGACTTGCACGCTCTTAGTCCCGCGAGGAGGGCCTCGTGCCAGCGGCGTTGTTAGTCGCCGCAAAGTGTAGTTAGATAGAATCTCGGAGTTGCTCTCCTTGAGGAGATGAGAACAAAACCAGCCCCGAGTTTCCAATCTGTGAGCCGTCGAAAAACATGGTCCAAGGGGTCATCGGGTTGCTCGGGAGCTTCACAGGATTTGGGCGAGCGAGTCCATTCGGCGACAAAGTCAGCCAAGACACAGGACTTAATAGCGATTCGGCGAAAGCGAGAATATCAAATTCGCGGTTCCATTGCCCATTTAGCTATGTGTCCGTCAGCTTCCTTGTTCCTTAGGATTTCTCCGAGAGGGAACTTGGTCGGGACCAGTATTTGATGCGCCTGGAAGTAGTGCCGAAGCTTCTTGGAGGACATGAGCAAGGCGTAGAGTAACTTCTGGATCTCAGGGTAACGCTCCTTTGATCCGTGAAGCACCTCGCTCACGTAATAGATTGGCCACTGTATGCCTTTCCTTTCCACCGTCAAGACCGCGCTCACCGCTTGCGGCATGCAGCCAAGGTACAACAAGAGCTGCTCGCCGTGGCGCGGGGTAGTCAAGACGGGTGGGTTGGACAGGTATTGCTTTAAATCTTGGAAAGATCGATAAGCCTTCTCTGTCCACTCGAAACCATTGTGCTTGCGCAGGGCCTTAAAGAAGGGCAGCCCGCGTTCGCCCTGACGGGAAATAAACAGGCTTAGAGCAGTCATCCGTCCGGTGAGGCTCTGAACTTTCTTGACGGTAGTTGGAGCCTGCATGTTTTCAATGGCCTCGATTTTTTCGGGGTTGGCAGAGATTCCTTGCGAACCAATTACATAACCAAGCAACATTCCAGATCGAACACTAAAGGTACACTTCTCTGGATTTAACTTTATTCGATGCCTAGTGAGGTTACGAAATGTCTCTGCCAGGTCTTTTACATGATCTGGAGTATACTTGCTCTTTACAACTATGTCATCGACATATACCTCCAGGTTTCTTCCGCGCTGTTCTAGGAAAGTCTTCTCCATTAAGCGCTGGAACGTGGCACCAACATTCTTGTGATCCGAAAGACATGGTCGAGCAGCGTAAAGTGCGAAGGGGTGATGAAGGATCTTCTCTTCATCCTCGGGAGATGTTTATTTGGTGATAACCGAGTAAGCATCCAAAAACTCAAGAGTCAAGATCCGCATCGCGTCGACCAACTGGTCTATGCGAGGCAGCGGGAAATTGTCCTTGGGACAAGCAGCGTTCAGATCTGTGCGATCGACACACATCCTCCACTTGCCGTCTTTCTTCTTTACAATGACAGGGTTGGCCAGCCACTCGGTGTGATCAACCTCGCGGATGAATCCGGCAGCGAGCAGTTTGCCAAGCTGATCCTTAATGATCCCCTGCTTGAATTCCGAAAAGCGACGAAGCTTCTGGCGAACAGGCTTTTTGTCCGACCGGATGACCAGTTTGTGCTCGATAACCTTCCTTGGGACTCCGGGCATGTCAGATGGCTCCTAGGCAAACACATCTGCATTAGCTCGGAGGAAGGCAATGAGCTCGCTTTCCTATTTGGGGTCCAGATTGGCCCTCAAATGAACTGTCTTGGAGGAATCATCCAGAGACAGCGGAACTTCCTTGGTCTCACCCCCTGGCTGAAGGGAGACCCTAGGCGTCTGAGACTTGGTGCAGACTTGAGGACCACGAGGTGGAAGCTGGTCGACCAGGGCGAGGGACTGCTCGTCACAATCGAGAGTTGCCTTATAGTTGCCCTTGACCGTGATCACACCGTTGGGACCCGGTATCTTCACGCAATGATAACCGTGATGGGATACGGCCATGAACTTGCCAAGAGATGGCCGGTCCAAAATCGCGTTATATGCGGAGGGGAAGTCGACCATGTCAAACGTGATCAACTCTGTCCGAAAGTTACTTGGACTGCCGAAGGTAACAGGCATAACGATCTGCCCCAACGGCTGAACAGCTTCTCCGGGAACAATGCCGTAGAAGGGCATCGCGACTTCTTTAAGCTTGGAACGAGGGATCTGCATCTCGTCCAAGACCTTAGCAGAGAGTAAGTCCAAAGCGCTCCCGCCGTCTACGAGTACACGGCCAACTCTGGCGTTGCTGATGGTCGGAGCGACCACCAGTGGGAGCCTCTAGGGCTTGGTCATCCCAGTGGGGCAATCCTCCTGAGAGAAGGAGATAGGAACCTCGGTCCACTTCATCGATTCGGGCTGAGGCTTGCCCTTTTCAACGTTGTGGACCTCCCGAGTAGCTTTCTTGAGGCTGCGTCGAGAGGTATAAGCCGAGAAGCCGCCGAAGATGACGGCGATATTGTTCACGGGCTCTTGATACTCGTCGTCGTCCCGATCACCATCATCGGTTTGGCGCTTGGCCTTACCGGCTTCACCTTTTTCGGATAGGGTGGGCATTGGGCCCTTGCCGTTGTAAAAATCCTCGAGCTTTGCAGCCTAGGTTCTACAGTGGCGTGTATCGTGCCCGTAGTGCTGGTGGAACTTGCAATATCGGTCACTTGGACCTTTCTTGCCTTGGTTGCCTCCCTAGGCGGGCTTCTTGCCCTTATAGTTATTGTTGGGCTTTTTCTGCCCATCCTTGGGAGGAGGTGTGCGATCCATACCGGCGACGGTGTTGTTCGCATCACCCTTCTTTTTCTTCTGGGACTTCTTGTCACGGGATTATTCTCGCTCTTCTTCTTCTCCTCCACACCAGTCAAGGGCAGCTCACCCTTGTCGAACGCCTTCTTATACTGAACGCGTTCTGCCGCGTTGGCATAGCGATCAGCCGCCTTGAACAGGTCGTTGGCGGTCCAGGTCTCATTGATTTCGAGATTCTGGGTGAGCCGCTCGTCGCAGACTCCGTTTTTAAAGGCACGGACAACAGATTCGTCCAAGATGTTCGGGATTGTGTTGCGGATCTTGATGAAACGCTTCACAAAGTTGCGGAGGGTCTCCCCGTTCATCTGGATCATCTGGTGCAGATCATCCTCCTTGCCCAGACGCACGTAACAGCTCTGGAAATTTGTAATCAGAGTGTCACAAAGCTGGCTCCAAGAGCTAATGGAACCCTCTTGCTAATTAAACAGCCACGTCGGAGCAACGCCCTCAAGGACAGTCGGAAGGTAATTGGCCATGACAAGCTCATCACCCCTACCGCCATGATGGTCAGAAGGCGTAGATGGAAAGGAACTCCTCCGGGTTCCGAGTCCCGTTGTACCTCTCCATGTGTCCGGCTTGAACTTTGAGGGCCACCGAAACGAGCGAAGCTCGTCGGAAAAACCCCGCAGCCTCAAGGCATAAGATCGCCACCTTCCCGCAGAACCTAGCCTCGAGAAGACATTGGTCCTGTTGGTCGGGGAACTCTTCTGAAGCGGGAGGTTTACGCTGGAGGAACTCTCTCGTGATAAGCCCCCACGCCTTCCTCGTGGTCGCGATAACGTGCTCTCGCGAGGAATCGTCCGTGATCGCCGTGGCGCGCGCTTGCCCCTGTGGTCGCGATGACTACGGGACTTAGCGGCGGCGGCGACCACGGCGGCTTTGCTCGTGATGCGGGTCGCCGACGGTGACGGCGGTCACGCGACCGATCGGATCGCTCATCGTCCGAATCCACCGGACAGCTCACCGCTACGCCGGATGAGGCCTCACCCACGGACTTAAGGCCCTCGGCGCTCGAGGTGAAGCCACTTTATCGCCCACGAGGACAAGATTGTCTGGTGGCGGATCTGATCTGGTTGCCGAGTCTGGAGCCGTTCCGCTCTGCTCAATTGGTCTCGGATCCTCGAAGCATCCACGTCTTGCCCGATTGAGTCAGGCGCGGGGATTCCACGGCGGTGAACCTGCCGGGGTCTTGGCGTAGGCGCGCGAGGTGGATCGCGTTGCTGACGCTTACGCTGGTCGCGGATCTGCGCCAAGGTTTGGTTGATGGATTCGTCGAAAGTGCGGCGAACAATATCTTGCTCGCGAGCAGATCTTGCGGCTCCATCTAGGTGCCGAGCAGAGTTTACCTGCTCGATTTCTTCGGCCGCCGTGACTCGTGCCGGATCCCCGGAGGTCCCAGCACCGGTCATGTTGACGCCGCGGTGGCCGTGCGTTTGCGCGCTAGACGGTGTCATCACTGTGTCGCCACAGGAGGAATCCACCGACATAGCCTTGGAATCTGATAGATCTAAACCAGCGTAAAGATCATCAGCTCCGTATTCATCGTCAATGACGGGAGCTCGACCTGAGACCATCTCCGGAGTGTATCCAGAAACTTCTGTCTCAGATACAGACATCGATCTAGGTCGGTAAGATCGATTCGAGCTGGCAGGGGAAGAAACATCCTGCCCTTCTGAGTCGTAGCCCTCAGGAAGAATCTCCGTATCGCTGATGGAGTTCGACATGTTCGATCTGCGTATCCCCACGGACGGCGCCAACTGTCGATGGTTGAGATATCGATCTCAAGTCGCTAAGGTTCTTTGAGAGTGAGATAGGAGACACGCCGAACAACCACGAACAGCAACGAACAAGGAGACAGGGTTTTTATCCTGGTTCAGGCCTCTCGGGAGAGATAATAGCCCTACGTCCAGCCTTTCTTATATATCAGAGATGATTACAAGAGATGGCTCGACGAGACAAACAAGTCTCGGCGAGATTATGGTGTACAAGAAGCAATACGCTATGATCAGGTGTTTACGAGACGCTAAAGCCAGATCCCGTACCCTCTACACGCCGTAGGGGCCTTGTTTATATAGTACAGAGCAAACCGACCTACCGAGGGAATATTGGGCCGGGCTAACTACGAGATCGTAACTAACTCGACATGCCAAATATATCCCGAGGCAGATAAGGCATACTCCTAGTCTTGGGGATCACGACTCCTATTCCAATCCGGGAAACCACACCGGGTCTTCACGTAGCCGTGCAGAACTCCTGTTCGAGTCGGACTCAAACACGATTACTTGGCCGTTATGCACCATGCCAGCCAGGAAGCTGTTCGGCAGGATGCACATGGGCCAGATAGAACCTTCCAGGGAGCTGGGCCCTAGTAGGCTGTTCGATTGGGCCGTCAGGGAGTGGGCCATGGCAATGGGCCGTAATTTTATCCCCGACAAGTAGGGAACCACTCCCCCCCACGGATGCTCGCCTACAAGGTAATCATCCATGTAGACACGGTGATGGATTTTCAGTGGCCTAGCAGGGACAGTGGGGATGGCGAGTCGACGCCGACTACGTACTCTTTTGATTGGATTCTGGGCGTCGTCGATGGACCGCTTTGACGCTGCCGCCGTCCACGCTAAGGTCAAGCGGGCCGGCTCTCGGAGGACGATGATATGACGCCACCGCCGCCACCTCCTCCTCCTCATGGTGGTGGACGGCGACCCACCAAATGGGACGTCCGACCTCCAGCTGCTCCGGGAGCACAGGGAGCCTCTTCCTCAAACGCGCGCCGCAACCCTAAGAGTCATGGGGGTGGCCGTCGCCGTCAAGCTGCTGATAATGACAATGCTGCTCTTCGTGTTGGTACCAACCTCACCGATACTCAAAAAGGAAAGGTACCTCTAAGTCTCGTACCTGCTTTGCAACAAAATGGTGTTCAGGACTTGGTTGGGTTGGTCGCCTCCAGTAACTGTGTCGAATCAGTTGATTATGTGTGCCTATCGCTTGGGTCCCGTCTTTCGGCCGTCGACGAGTCTAACATCAATTCTAGAGAGGATCCGATGGACCTTGAGTTCGCTGTCTCCTTGCCGCAGGCCTCTCACTCGGTGCTGGGCCATCAAATGGCTTCAGGGCAATCTACTCGCTTCACCGACAAGGAGGGGTCACCGCCACAGCTGATCGACGTCGCGGGGCAGGAGGCTTTCACCAAACGCTGATGAGCTGCCGTTGGTCCAGATGCTCTCCGAAGCCGTCTGCGAGCTGACTCCTCCACTGCTCAAGCATCCGGCAATCGCCAAAGATTCACCGCCAAGAAGGAGCAACCGTGTCGCAAAGAAACTTGTTGCAAACCCGTTGTCAGCCACGGCCAAGGCGCAGAAGGTTCTGGCCTCAAAACTAGGCCTTTTGGCGGTCAGTAAGGAATGGAATGACGATGCAGCTCATTGCTACAAGGCAATCTTCAAGGATGAAATGCAGGACAATGCGCTGGGGGCGATTCGGGACCTGGCTGGCTTGGCGGGAGGGCCTGACCTCGCCACTGAGCTTGACGCTGCTGCCTGGGCCGTCCAGGCGGCGTAATTTTCTTTGCCATGTGTTCCAGTTGGTTGTATTTCAGCTTAATGAATTATCCAGATACCAGTTCCTGTTTAGGTGTGTTATTCTCTGGTTTGATGTCCTGCCCGTCGTGGTCGATGACAAAACCAGGAATGTATCTTGTTGTATCCTGCTATTGCTCCGGGAGCCTTCCCGTCAGACTAGCTTCCAAGGCTATGGCCTGTACTGGTTCCAGCTATTGTATCGTCGTTGGTGCTATTCGGTTCTTATGAACAAAATCTGTTTGCTCAATTGAAATGTTAGAGGTTTGAACTGTGCGGTCAGGCGGGATGCGGTGCGCCTTCTTGTCAAGGAGTGCAAGGCGGACTTGGTGTGCTTGCAGGAAACTAAGCTCGCACAGGTGGACGATTCCGTCATTCGGGACTGCCTTGGCCAACGCTTCACCGACAATTACTGTTTCTTGCCGGCCCAGGGGACCAAGGGGGGGATTATAATGGCAGCTCTCCAGGGTAGCTTCCATATCTCAAATGTTAGACCATTTGAGTTCTCCATCTCTTGTGACGTACAGAATGATAGCAACCAGGTGGTTTGGACCTGGACAGGAGTTTATGGACCTCAGTCCGTGGTGGATAAGAGAAGATTTCTTCTAGAGCTTCGTCTCTTGAAGAATTTAGCCAACCAGGCGTGGCTCGTCGTGGGTGATTTTAATTTGATTAGGTCACCACAGGACAAAAGCACAGGCACTAACCTTCATGGGCCGATCATGAGAGAGTTCAACTGCGCGCTTGATGCGGTCCAGCTAAGGGAGATTGACCTAAGGGGGAAGAAATTCACCTGGCGGGGTAATTTGAATGGAGATGCTGTTACCATGACAAGAATTGATAGATGTTTCGCAACCCTCTCCTGGGACGCGATTTTTCCACTCAGGGAGCTTCGTCCCATATCATCTTTGATCTCTGATCACTCCCCGCTTTTACTAGCTTCCTGTAATCCGACCAGCAGATTTCCGGGTTTTCGTTTCGAGAGTTTCTGGCCTAGGCTGCCAGGTTTTGCCGACATAGTCAAGGATGCTTGGCGTTCGGATGTCGTGCCGGTTAAGGCACTAGATAGCCTTTGTTGCAAATTAAACAGGACGGCCAGAGCTTTAAGGAAATGGAGCAAAAATCTTGTCGGCCCGGTTAGGCTTCAGCTGGCAATTGCGGCTGAGGTTATTTTCAGATTCGATGAGGTGATGGAGGACAGACGGCTCTCTCAACCAGAGTTACAGTTGTATAAGGCGTTGAAAAACAGGATACTAGGCCTCTCAGCTGTCGAAAGAATGAGGGCAAGGCAACAATCAAGGGTCAAATACATTAGGGAAGGAGATGCAAACACTAAGTTCTTCCATGCAAATGTAACCAGGGTGCGAGGCCGCAACAAAATATCGCAATTACACACGGACCGTGGCGTGCTGTCTGCCGCTGATGACATTGAGGAGACCATCTTCGAGCATTTCCAGGACTTACTCGGTCGGACTAAGGACAGAGCGTTCACTTTTAATTGGGATTTCATGCAACTACCAACTCCTGACCTACGGGACTTGGAGTCGCCTTTCCTTGAAGACGAGATTCATGATGTTATTAGGCATCTTCCTTCAGAAAAGGCTCCAGGTCCGGACGGGTTCATAGGTCTCTTCTACAAATCTTGTTGGGATATCATCAAGGGCGATTTGATTGCAGCGTTGCACGATCTATGGCATTGTAGGTCGGATGGCTTCCTAAAGTTGAACAGCGCCCATATTGTCCTGCTGCCTAAGGGACAAGGTGATCAGACCGTCACGGCCTTTAGACCAATTAGCTTAATCCATAGCGTGGGCAAGCTTTTTTCAAAGCTGCTCGCCAACAGGCTATCCAGGCATCTTCAAAACCTGGTCTCCCCGGTCCAGAGTGCCTTTATTAAAGGGAGGTCCATTCAAGACAATTTCCTTTGGGTGAGATCGAGTGTCCAAAACCTTCATAAGAAAAAGGTGCCGTCTGTACTAATGAAGCTGGATATGCAAAGGGCGTTTGACTCAGTAAGTTGAGAGTACCTCCTTGAGGTCCTGCAGGCGTTTGGTTTTGGATAGCGATGGCGAGATTGGTTGGCAATTATTCTAGGAACCACCACGTCCCAGGTTTTGATAAACAACTTGCCTGGTAGGACCATTACGCATCGTCGGGGGCTTAGGCAAGGGGACCCGCTATCGCCAATGTTGTTCATTCTCGCCATGGAGCCGTTGGTTCGTCTGCTTCACATGGCACAGGACAGGGGAGTGTTTCAGCCTATTCCTCATAATCTCGGTAGCCTGCGGATCTCCCTCTACGTGGATGACGTCATGGTGCTCGTTAGGCCGGCTGTGCAAGAGGTGCAAGCGCTAATTCGTATTTTCAGCACCTTTGAAGGGACCACAGGTCTAGCGGTGAATTGGAACAAGAGCGAGGTCTTTCCAATAGGTTGTGACCAACACATTGAGGGTTGGTTGCACACTGAAATTCCTGCACAAATCAAAACTTTCCCTTGCAAATACTTAGGCCTACCTCTCAAGCCCACAAAACTGAAGAAGCAGGAAGAGATGTGTCTTGTCGAAAAGGTCAGACGTAGACTATCGACGTGGAAGGCAAATCTCCTTTCCAAGGAAGGCCGCTTGGTGTTGGTCAACTCCGTCCTCACTTCCTTGATTGTGTATCACATCATGGTTTTTCAGCTAAGTAGTTGGGCAACTAAAAAGATTGACAGGATCAGGCGAAGTTTCCTTTGGAGCGGGGAAGCAGAGTGTTCTGGGGGAAGGTGCCTAGTTAATTGGGCAACGGTCTGCAGGCCAAAGGAGATGGGGCGGGCGTCAAAGATATTGATCGCTTTGGCCGTGCTTTGCGCCTTCGTTGGCTTTGGCATGAGTGCAACTCACCAACTAAGCCGTGGGTACGGATGTTAGCAAATGGATCCGCAGCTGATTCCACGCTCTTTCGTGCTGCAACCCAACTTACGTTGGGGGATGGCATTACGGCCTCCTTCTAGAACTCACCTTGGTTGAATGGCTATTCTCCAAGTGAGATGGTGCCGAGTTGCTACAGGCTTGTAAGAAGAAAGGACATTTCCATCCAACAGGCACTGACGAATGGGAGTTGGATGCTACCTCTAACAGGAATTTCAACGTCCCAACAGGTTCGCGAGTTCGTTGTTCTTTGGACAGCGGTGCAGCGCCTCGCTTTGACACAGGGCACGCCGGACTGCGTTCGTTGGACGTTCACTAATTCAGGCAGCTACTCGGCCAGCTCTGCGTATTACATTCAGTTCATTGGATCTACGCGGGACCATGAGTACACTCGCATCTGGAAAGCAAAGGTGCAAAGGAGGTGCCGCTTCTTCTTTTGGACTCTAATCAGAGAGAAGCTCTACACTACAAATCGCCTTGTTGCTCGAGGGTGGCCGTGTAACCCCTTGTGTGTTCTTTGCGGTGACGAAGAGGAGACTCACAAGCATCTTTTTTGGGAGTGTACCTTTGTCCGACAGATTTGGTGTGGTATGGCGGGATTCTTCCATTTCACCAAAGTAGATGACGCAACGGTTAGCTCTATTGGTTCCTGGTGGGACGAGCTTCGCGGAGGCAAGGTCGACAGACAGAGAGAAGATGGCATCATAATCTCCACATGTTGGCACATATGGTTGGAGCGGAATGCTCATATTTTTCGCCAAGAGGACTGCTGGCCGGACGATGTGTTGAGGAAGATTAGAGCACATTTGTTGATGGTCTAGGCCGGGCCTCTGCCGGTTATAATCTTGGTGGTTTGGGTGTGGCTTTGTACTGAGTTGTGAATTGTTGTCCGTTATTCCTTCTAATCAATTAAGGCAACTCGCCTTTCTTCGAAAAAAAATAGTATTTTCATATGGTGAAATATATTTTCATTTCTAGTGTAGACTCTAAAATTTCAAAAGCTAATCCCACTTCAATATCCTTTTTTTTTGTTCAAGCACCTCTTTTAGGTCACTTTCAAATTTGAGTTTTACCCAAATTTGAATGGTATGATGAAATTACCCTTTTGGCCTTATAACATAACCGACTATCTCTATCTTGTCCAATTCTTTTACTCTTTGCAAATTCTTGATCTCGCTTTCACCTCTCTATTTCAAACTTTGATTCAAATTCAAATTGAAAGATGCTAATTTACTATCTTGCCCCTTAGGCCAATGACTCAATTTTTTTCTCCTTCCTCTCTTTGTTTTGAGTTTGGCCCATCCATCCCACGCTCTCTCACGGATTGCCTTCCTGACCTGCCCAACGGCCCATCTTCTTCCCCTCCCCTTAGCACCGTACCAATGGCCTATCCCCCTGGCTTAGGGATGGCAATTTTACCCATGGGTTCGGGTATGGACGTGGATTTATACCCATGAAATGTTTCGGTATGGTTTTCGGGTTTCAGGTTCGGGTTCGGGCTTATTTTTACACCCATGGATACCCATGGGTACCCGAAAAAATAATAAAATTAAATATAATATAACATGGTATCATATGTTAATAATAAATATGTATTGATGAAAGGGTAAAGTATAAATATAAGTTTATTTATTTAAAGTTGATGAAAGGTTTAGAGTTGAAATTGATTAATGTTATATATATTGTATTCAATATAGAGATATAGACTTATTATATATTTCGGGTTCGGGTATCCGTTCGGGTTCGGGTACCCATCGGGTTCGGGTATAGGCATGGGTTCATACCCATGAAAAATTTTGGTTTCGGTATAGGTTTCGGGTTCGGGTATGAGGGTGTACCCGGAGGTACCCGACCCAATTGCCATCCCTACCCTAGCTCAAAGCTATCTACCAGACGCCCAACAAGATCAATCATTGCACCGAAGTCGTCAAGTGGATCTGCGCCGCTCCACTCCTGCTCCTCTGACCGCACCATGTTGTTACGGGCTTGGGCACGTTGCCCGTGCGGAAAAAAATTTTGTGGATGCGGGATGCAGAGGGGTTCCCGTGCATACCCGGTGCTGATTCCCGACGCGTGGACGAGCTGAGCATCCCACGGGCCACGGCTGTCTGGTAGATACGCGGCTCCTCTTGGCTCAATTCCCCTGGGAAGCGGCTCGGCTCCAACAGCCACTGCGCGACTACGCTTGGGAGCCTGGGAACGGAGCGGAGCGGTGGCGCTTATGGCACCCAGATTCCCGTCGCCTCCTTCCTCAAAGCCGCCGCTGCTCTCTCCTCCTCCATCACCGCCGCCACCGCCACCGCCTCTATCCTCCCCATCACCGCTAGGCCGTCGTCGCCTTTCTCCTCCACCAACACAGCCACCGCCTTTCTCCTCCCCATCACTGCCGCGCTGTAGCATTTTTCCTCCCCAACGCCGCCACCCCTAGGACTAGGAGGAGGAGTTGGCCTCTCCTTCTTATGCCTCACTAGCTGAGAGCACTCCACGTCCTTGAAGAATGAAAGAACAGAACAAATCAATGAAGCGATGCTTCATGACGCCATTAGTCTGACATTTTCAAACATTATTTTTTGTTCTTCTTCTTCGATGTTAAATTCTTCTGTGGCAGTAGTGAGCTTTCAGCTACAGATTTCAACAGAAGGTTTCCAAGTCCGGGCAGAAACATAAAAGAAAGATGATTTGATTCTTTCAGATGTTGCAAAGTGACTTGTATATTGAGGGCAGTGGTATGCATAAGTATTCAGGAGTATCGCTTACTTTTGCCTGCTTGATGTTATGCAGAAAGCAAGAATGGAATGCAAATAAAGGGTCATATATCAACAGTATAGAGCTTGACCATGCGACCATGGTTGTTGTTCTTTCAGCGTGTAGACACTTGGGCTGCTAGTTCAAGGGCAGCTGCTATTTGTTAATATGGTCTCTATATTCTTGAAGCAAGGATGAACTAATTTTCAAGGGCAGCATGTTGGGTGTTCTGAAATATGCAATGTGATGGATGTGTGACAAAATTGTGATTATCTCTAGTTGCTTTCAAAAAAATACGGAACATTGTGTAATCTGAAATCTTGAATGTCAAATCTAGAATGTGATGTCTGGAAGATATTAAACAATTAAAGTGTCTGGAAGTGAGCTACACTAAAAAATGATAGGTTCATGTGAAGAAGAGAAAACTCAGAAATTATCTAATTACTTTTTGACAAAAGAATGGCTGCTACTTCTTAAAGAGTTCATTCGCTTTCATTGGACATAGCATTGGCATATTGCCTTTCATCAAAATTAAGTAATAGATGACCTATGCATTGCATTAAGTAAGCAAATAGCTATTGCCAAACTAAAAAATGTCATTATATTGCATCATTTTTAGGCATGAACCAGTGACTGAAGGTTCACGTATACATCACAAAAATTCAAAAGAATGCAAGAGTTCTTTGTAATTGGAGCCTTTGTTTTATTTTCAGCAGACAGCAGTTCTTCAGTCTCTCATAGTCATCCAAAACAATTGATATCTGGGCAAGGAGAAAAAGGCATTCTAGAATATGGACAGTACTAATTCTTCTATGCACACAAGTGTTCTAGAATCTAAAATATGGACAAGTGCGTTTATGCCCCTTTTTTCAAGGCAATTTTGCAAGTCCTGAATTTTGCAAAGTTTCAGGCAAAATCATACTTTGTTGCTGTTCTGTTGGTTTATTGTTGACATTGGTGCAGCTGTACTATACATTAAGTGATAACCTGGACATAATTTCTTGTCAACTTTTGAATCAAAGGCATTTCTTTAGGTTATATCTCTGTTTTGTCCAGCTTGTATTGTGTAAATGTGCCCATCCATGTATGACATTCAGATGTAGAACCAAACAAATTTTGAACAATTTCTTCTTCAGGTCTCAATTTCATACAATACAATTTCAGAACTTACAAACATACACCGGAAAATAAAAGCTTACAATTTTAGAAAATAAAAGGAAGATTACATAATGAACATCTCATACAAATACTGCAATCTAAATGGAAGAAATCTAGAGCTGCAGGTTGGTTCCATCACATGCCGTTGTTACACATCTTATTGTTGACGCGGAAAAGTGGTTTCCCGGCACCAACTACCGCCGAACAACAGGGGATCGGGCTTTCCGAGGACGTGCCAGCTGATTTGACCTTTTGCAATCGGCAAGGTTTCAGATAGGCAAGATACCGGTGAAACAATGAAGATTTACCGATAGCTTGAAGATAACCGGATGATCGGCTTAACGATGAGACGTCGAGCCGATAGAGCAGACAAGCCGCTGGCGAAGCGATGAGCACTTTACCGATAGTTTGGACGATAATCCGATGATCGGCTTAACAATGAGACGTCGAGCCGATGGAGCAGGATGGAACCTAACACCTCCGGCGGACGGCGATGCGTAGCAACGCCACCGAGAGATAGTATTCCGGGCAAAACCTAACTCCTCCTGGCAGACGGCGATGCGCAACAATGCCACCAAGAGGTAGTATTTCGATACCAACGGCGAGGAGATCGGACTGAACCGAGGCAGTCCCTACCGAGGGAGTTGACGGCGAGAAGATCGATATTAGTCGAGACAATAGACGCCGACATTTGTACTTAGAAAACCGATACGAGTGGATCGATCGGATTCATAGCACAAGGGTAAAAGATAGACGAAATAGTAGATGTATTATTGATTGATTGAAGAGAGGTCCATTACATGCTGCACGGCAGCTCTTATTTATACTAAAGACGCACCGGCTAATCCGGTAACTTGACATGGACTCTATCTCTTAGTTACCTAAAATAACTAACCGACTAGACTTATCGTGCAAGGTACGGACTAGATACAAACCGACTCGAATACTATTACTAAACTAAATAGCCGACGTGAGCCTGTTGCCTTCTTTGCTTGATCTTCACGTGCATACAAACTACGTACGGGTTGGCTTTCCTTGTATTGATAACGTAGCATGCTTCAAGCCTTCTTCAAAGCAAGCCGATCAGATATCTTCCAAATATAATTATTTCCTTTAAGCAATTCAACCGGCCATATACATCAGGATCGACCTTTTACTATCTGTATGAGTCATCATGTATTCATTTGGAAAGCACCTAATCGGCTTATTTTAGATGCAACTCGATTAGCTAATCATATGTAAAAGCCGATCATGTAAATACGCTTAATTCACTTAATCAACTTAATCGGCTAATCATGATCAGTAATCCCTTCTTTCCATATATGTGTATATTCGATCTCCTCATGTAGTCTTTGATTATCCATTAAGTACACTCAGGCTTGGCCATTAATCCACGCATAGGAGCTGATTGTAGCATATCCATGCTTGATTATATGTACCGCATATCTCCTTTGATCGGCTATTTAATCCTTTTGTGTATGTAGGCATGTATAAAAGCCGATCATGATCTTTTCCATATGTTAACCGATCAGCTAATAATGACATCCAAATATATGCCGATCTAGCTTCTTTTTTGGCCGAATATGCTGTTTTTCACCCTCTTTTGGCCACTAAAATAACCGTATTTTTGTGTCAAATTTGGGTGTCAACATAAGCCCCCGATTTTTGGGATATGAGACTCATGTCCCGAAAATCTTGAATTATCGGTCATCGATCTTTGAAACTTACTTAGCTGATGTATCATCTCTCTGCTTTTCTTGGGCTTTTAATCTTTGCAATCTTCTCTTCTGAGATTTTGTCAAACCCGTAGGACACCAGCGAGGATTAGGTTTCATCGGCTTACTCTTATTTATTAATTTAAGTGATCTATCACTAGCCGATGAAGCTTTTACTGTACGCCACTTGCCGATTTTCGGATGTCCCTCGGCATTTGTAATTTCTGGGCTTGAATCATGTGTGACTCTTATTTGTTTCCGGCCAACCAAAACTTTTAGGTATGGCCTTTCTTCAAGTTCAGCTCGATCATTAGTTTGAGATTGGCTTTTACTCGAGCCCCCAGAGCAATCAATATTCTTAGTCAAACAATGATCCATCATATTAATCGACATATTTTTCGATCCTGATTTTGATATTGCCTTGCAATCTTCTTGTCTAGTTGGCTCGTCGTCTTTTTTACGCGCTTCGCATTGCTCTTGATTTCTCAAACGTTGTAGACGACGCTTTTGTGTCTTGCTCAATCCCGCTGGGCACCATCGTGGTTTAGCTTTTATGAAGTTGGTATTTACCTCTTCGACGTGATGAGTATGTTGCCCTTCTTTTGATGTATACATCGGCATAACATAAATTTTATTTACTGATACATTTTGTTGGGACCCTGAGCGAGTACTTCGACGAGGATGGAGGTGAAACATCGGACAATCATAAATTGTTGGAAGCCTCAGATGTCGTTCCCAGCAGAACTGAAAAAAATGACATTCTCAATGAGCCCTTTCTTCTTCCTCATGTCGGCATCTATTAGCTTGATTTTTCTAATACGCTTTTTTATATTGCCTTGTTTGCCAGACATGAGGTGATGTTTCCTTATGAATTGGTTTAAAAACCGATTGTTTGACTGTTTCAGAGCTTCCTTGCAGCTTTCTCGTTGGTCCAACAACCGATTACTCTCTTTCTTGGCTATTATCAGTTTTTTGTGCTGAAATATCAGAAATAACCGAAGTTGGAGCCAACGAATTACTAGAATATGCCTCAATATTGGTGTTTTCACCATCAATTTCACTCTGACAGTCGTAAAATATGTCATCATCATCAGAATTTTCTTTCTCATCGGTATTGAAGCAACGATTTTCCTCAATTCCAATTGGCTTTTCATCTGAATTCCTAGGCATGTATTCTTGTTGTTGAAGCACTTCATCATGCCTTCTGGACGAATCATTCAGCTCCCGAGGCGAAGTAACAATGCTTTCCGATGAGCCAGATACCGATTGCAGCCCCCGAGGCGAAATAACAACGGTTTCCAATGAACCCGATACCGATGGATCTTCAATTTTGCTCAACGCAGCTCTGGATAGATTGCAATCGTCATCCTGTTTCGAAGATTCCTGCTGATCCGTGAGGATTTTTGATGTGAAACCAGATTCATCGGAAAGCTCTCGTCGTTCTATTGTCCGTAGTATACCCGAACATCCAAAACGGACTTTGGATGACTCCGTTTCGGCTGTTTGAAGTTGAGCTGTATGGGAAGTCCGAACCGAACTCGCGATGGAATCGGCTTCTTGTTCGAGCTGATCTTGATGCAACGAAACCTTTGAGGACTCAACAATAGCTTTTTGATTTTTCGATGATGAAGAATTGGACGATTTGACATGAACAATCATCTTCGGCGGAGACGTAATTGAGGACGCCGAGTTTACCGATGATGTTGTGGCGGTGGGAGAAGCCGGCCTTGTTGTCGATATTTCAGACGTTGATCTTGACGAATAATAATCCAATTTTGTTGCAGATGCTTGTGGCGATGTAACCGGCTTAATTTCGAATTCTTGTGGTAATAACGCCGATTTAGTGAAAACAAATTCCGCCACCGGCTCTTTCAAAGAAAAATCTGATATTGATGATGACTGTGTCATCGGTTTTTCTGGTGAAGTAACCGAAAAATCCGATTTATATGATGTCGGTGTATATGTATCAAATATTGATCTTGTCGGCAAATAAACCGATGAGTCAAACTTTGATGTTGACCATGGCGTTGAATAATCCAGTGAAGTCGAATAATAATCCGATGAGGTTGAATTTGATATCGACCATGGAGACTGTGGTTTTGGTGGTTTTGCTGCCCACTTCTAATTTCCATACATGATTGACAGATCAAACGATATGTGTCCCACCGAGTGTGCCAATTTGTTGACGCGGAAAAGTGGTTTCCCGGCACCAACTACCGCCGAACAATAGGGGATCGGGCATTCCGAGGACGTGCCAACCGATTTGACCTTTTGCAATTGGGAAGGTTTCAGATAGGCAAGATACCGGCGAAACAATGAAGATTTACCGATAGCTTGAAGATAAGCTGATGATCGGCTTAACAATGAGACGTCGAGCCGATAGAGCAGACAAGTCGCCAGCGAAGCGATGAGCACTTTACCGATAGCTTGGACGATAATCCGATGATCGGCTTAACGATGAGACGTCGAGCCGATGGAGCAGGATGGAACCTAACACCTCCGGCGGACGGCAATGCGCAGCAATGCCACCGAGAGATAGTATTCTGGGCGAAACCTAACTCCTCCTGGCAGACGGCGATGCGCAGTAATGCCACCAAGAGATAGTATTTCGATACCGACGGCGAGGAGATTGGACTGAACCGAGACAGTCCCTACCGAGGGAGTTGATGGTGAGAAGATCGATCTTAGTCGAGACAGTAGACGCCGGCATTTGTACTTAGAAAACCGATACGAGCGGATCTATCGGATTCATAGCACAAGGGTAAAAGATAGACGAAATAGTAGATGTATTATTGATTGATTGAAGAGAGGTCCATTACATGCTACACGGCAGCTCTTATTTATACCAAAGACGCACCGGCTAATCCGGTAACTTGACATGGACTCTATCTTTTAGTTACCTAAAATAACTAACCGACTAGACTTATCGTGCAAGACACGGACTAGATACAAACCGACTCGAATACTATTACTAAACTAAATAGCCGACGTGAGCCTGTTGCCTTCTTTGCTTGATCTTCACGTGCATACAAACTACGTATGGGTTGGCTTTCCTTGTATTGATCACGTAGCATGCTTCAAGCCTTCTTCAAAGCAAGCCGATGAGATATCTTCCAAACATAATTATTTGCTTTAAGCAATTCAACCGGCCATATATATCAGGATCGACCTTTTACTATCTGTATGAGTCATCATGTATTCATTTGGAAAGCACCTAATCGGCTTATTTTAGATGCAACTCGATTAGCTAATCATATGTAAAAGCCGATCATGTAAATACGCTTAATTCACTTAATCAACTTAATCGGCTAATCATGATCAATAATCCCTTCTTTCCATATATGTGTATATTCGATCTCCTCATGTAGTCTTTGATTATCCATTAAGCACACTCAGGCTTGGCCATTTATCCACGCATAGGAGCTGATTGTAGCATATCCATGCTTGATTATATGTACCGCATATCTCCTTTGATCGGCTATTTAATCCTTTTGTGTATGTAGGCATGTATAAAAGCCGATCATGATCTTTTCCATATGTTAACCGATTAGCTAATAATGACATCCAAATATATGCCGATCTAGCTTCTTTTTTGGCCGAATATGCTGTTTTTCACCCTCTTTTGGCCACTAAAATAACCGTATTTTTGTGCCAAATTTGGGTGTCAACATAAGCCCCCGATTTTTGGGATATGAGACTCATGTCCCGAAAATCTTGAATTATCAGCCATCGATCTTTGAAACTTACTTAGCTGATGTATCATCTCTCTGCTTTTCTCGGGCTTTTAATCTTTGCAATCTTCTCTTCTGAGATTTTGTCAAACCCGTAGGACACCAGCGAGGATTAGGTTTCATCGGCTTACTCTTATTTATTAATTTAAGTGATCTATCACTAGCCGATGAAGCTTTTACTGTACGCCACTTGCCGATTTTCGGATGTCCCTCGGCATTTGTAATTTCTGGGCTTGAATCATGCGTGACTCTTATTTGTTTCCGGCCAACCAAAACTTTTAGGTATGGCCTTTCTTCAAGTTCAGCTCGATCATTAGTTTGAGATTGGCTTTTACTCGAGCCCCCAAAGCAATCAATATTCTTAGTCAAACAATGATCCATCATAGTAATCGACATATTTTTCGATCTTGATTTTGATATTGCCTTGCAATCTTCTTGTCTAGTTGGCTCGTCGTCTTTTTTACGCGCTTCGCATTGCTCTTGATTTCTCAAACGTTGTAGACGACGCTTTTGTGTCTTGCTCAATCCCGTTGGGCACCATCGTGGTTTATCTTTTATGAAGTTGGTATTTACCTCTTCGACGTGATGAGTGTTGATTCAATAGGGCATAGCCACGTGCTGTGTGTTGATTCCACCATAGCCGATCGATTGATCTGCCTGATGGCCTGGCCGGCTGTGCGCGTGGGCCTTGAGTAGCTGTAGTTGAGCCCATCGGCTTTTGCGTGCGCGCGTTACTCGCGTGGCCTGCTGAGCCGCTTGCTTGTTGGCTGCTGGGCAGTTGGCACCGTCCTTGGGGCTGGGCTATGGCGGAGTACATGGACTGCTTACATATTTGATCATGGGCCCTCCTCCGTCCTGGGCCCCCGGCGTCGCCCCTCCGGCCTAGGCCCAGAGCCGGCCCTGAGCCTTCTGCATGCCCACGCTCCCCCTAGTTCGCCACAAGTAAGGGTGTAGCGACGCCGCTGCCTACTCGTCCATGGCACCGCCGCCTTTGGCACCTCCAATCTTGACGTCGGTGCCTAGATATGCGCAAGGATGCACTGGTTCTAACGTGTCTAAGCACACTTGAAAATAGGACCACAACAATGACGCTAAGGCCCTGTTTGGAAGTGGAGTTTTTTAAAACCATGGTTTTGTAAAACCATGGTTTGTGTTTTGCTATGACCATAAAAAACCATGGTTTTGAAAACCATTGTTTGCTAGCACAAGTTAGAAAACTTTGATGTGGAGTGGAGTCTACAAAACTCCAAAAAAACCATGGTTTTGCTAAAACCATGGTTTTCAAAACAGAATTTTTGGGGTTGCTTCCAAACACCTCATGGTCTCAGAAACCATGATTTTTAATAAAACCATGGTTTTGCATAGAAACTACAAAATAACTGCACTTCCAAACAGGGCCTAAGTGTTTCTTCTCCTGCGGTTGCACGCAAATGGAGGGAGGAGTGAAGTCGGTGTTGTGTCATGGAGCATAATCGCAATGTATTCCAAGTCACTGACGAGTGGACCCCATATCATTTAGAAATTCATTTAAAAACTAATTCAAATAATCATACCACTGACATTTGGGTCCCACCTAGTTTAAACTCCCTTTTAATCCTATGTGGCTCCCTGAGCCACAAACATGTGAGTCCAGCAGGTTCACATCTACGGATAAGTAGTCGTGTATTCTCAGGAAACGCGCTTTCACTTAGAGCATCTCCAATGGTCCACGTCAGCTAGCTATAGCAGAGTCCACATAGGATATTTTGCTGAGATGGAGGAGAGATAGTATACTTTTGCTTGCCGCTAGCAACGGGATTGTCGTTGGTCGATAGCAGTAGCTTTGGAAAAGCTCGGCCAATCAATGCATCAGTCTTGCATGCACCCATGCGCCAGCCAATCAAAGTTGTTTTTTTTAATCGCTGCTGCTGCCTCCTCTTTATTTAATCCCTGCTGCTGCTGTATTTTTCATTTAAATAATATATGTGGGGTCTACGAATTGATTTCTTTTTGCTAAGATGGATGTTCATATGAGCACTATAGCTAGCAGTTGGCTATAACCATTGGAGATGCTCTTAGACTTGGCGCCTTTCTAAAAGCGCTCGTTGGGTCGGGTTATCGTGGGCTTTTGGGCCACACAGTGCTAGCCCACCCCTCTGCTCTTTAACCAGCATCTCGTGGGATTTTGGTCCTTTTCAGAAGAGTATTTTAAAGCGAGATTAAACTCTTCTCTTCTGATTATTAAAGCAGAGTTTAATATAAGAAACTGAGTGAAGTAAAAAGAAGAAGAAGAAGAAGAAGAAGAAGAAGAAGAAGAAACCGAGTGAGACCAAAATCCTCTTCTGAAAAAGACCAAAATCAAGCCTAGCCGTGTGAGCGCAGTGCCGCAGTTATATGGGCGAACTTTTTAGCCCACTAGGCCCAGGTATCTCCCATCCAGCCCCCATTCCAAGTTTCAAACTTGAAGAGTGACCGTCGCACTCCGTGGCCAGGCTACTGGGTGTTCATTTCGTCTCCCAGTGCAGTGACATTGGAAGCCGGAACGAGCTGCAATGCATCCCACTCCCAGGTCCCAGCCGCGCACCAAGAATGCAAATCGATTGGCCTTCGTCCTTCGACCGTGCCCCGCCTCTTCACCTCCCTCGCGTCGCGCCACATATAAACCCGCGACCTCTCACGCTCAAGAGCCCCAGGCTCGCAGGTCACAGCACGCTGCACGCTCCTACTCCGCTCGCCCTCGCTCACACTCCCAGGCTCCCAGCCTTCCAGCATGTCCAAGAAGCTTCAAAAGGGGTGCAAGCAAGCCAAGGACGTCGTCGGCGACGACGACAGGGACGCGGCCGCGGCCGTGGTCAGCTCCTTGACCGCGAGCGCCATCACGGCCTCGTACAACGACCAGATCCGTCCGCTGCTGGACGCCGTCGACCGGCTGCGCCACCTCAAGGTGACGCAGGAGGGCATCCAGCTGCCCAGCATCTGTTGGAAATATTAGGAATTTCCTCAAGTTCTTGATCCACAAAATTAGGTAAATCATAATTAACCAATTGAATATTTCAAGTTCATAACCAAAGGTACTAGATAATAATGAATTATCTATCTCATACATAAAGGCTAATGAACAAGAAACAAGCCAAATAAAGGCACGGTATAAACAAATATACCCTTGAGCCGAGCCGCGCCCACTACTGCAGCGCAGTACAAAGCTAGCGGAAGAATGACTTGCACATTCTCACCGCCATGACGGTTGATGTAGTCGATCACAAGTTGGTGCGAGATGCCGTTGATGCAGATGGAGAGGTCGGTGCAGATTGAACGTCGATCTTTGTGTAGATGAAGTGAACCAAAGAGGAAACTTGAGCAAGAGCGTGGTCGCTCCCCAAAACCTTATCGGCCTTCTATCCCGGCAGGATCTCAAGAAGGATGAGGCTCCGGAGGCTGCTCCCTCCGCTCCTTGTGCGCAAGGAAACAGAGGCGGAATGCAAAACAAAGCGGCCTTCTGAGATGGAAGTATGGAATGTGCGGGAGAGAGAGCTCTTGAGGCGTGAGCCTCACAGGCAGGAGCTCATGCTTTATAGGCACCAGGAAGAGAAGGTTCGTCGAACCCGAACGCCATCAAGCACTAGTAACGGACGCCATTACACCTGGCCATTAAGTCGTCATTACGTGAACGACGTCATTACACCACCATTAAGTCGTCGGTTCACGGGAGAGCTCGCCTGCTCGAGGTGAGGTCGCCGTGCCCGGGAGAGCTCGCCCATGCTCGAGGTGAGGTCGCCAGTACCAGGGAGAGCTCGCCTGTCTCGGTGAGAGCTTCGGAGAGCTCGCCTGCCTCGATGAGAGCTCGCCTGCTCAGGGAGAGCTCGCCGTCTCGGTGAGAGCTCGTCTGCTCGGGAGAGCTCGCCTGCCTCGGGAGAGCTCGCCTGTGCCTTTCTCTTTCTCTCTTTCTTAATTGGGAGAACCACAATCCAACTATTTAAGTTGAGATATTCTCCTCCTAATTTCCCGAACGGTTTAGTATTAAATGGGCTTTTTGGAATTATTATTAAAATAATTAAATGGGCCAACCCCATAATTATTCTAACAGCATCGTCGTCGTCGGCGACCAGTCCAGCGGCAAGTCGAGCGTGCTCGAGTCCCTGGCCGGCATCAGCCTCCCGCGCGGGCAGGGCATTTGCACCCGCGTGCCGCTCATCATGCGCCTCCAGGACGACCCCTCCGCCGACTCGCCCGTGCTGCAGCTCGACTACAATGGCCATGTGGTGGCCACCTCCGAGGCCAAGGTCGCGGCCGCCATCAACGCCGCCACCGCCGAGATCGCCGGCAACGGGAAGGGCATCTCCAACGAGCCCATCACCCTCGTCGTGCGCAAGAAGGGCGTGCCCGATCTCACCCTCGTTGACCTCCCCGGCATCACTCGCGTCCCCGTCCATGGCCAGCCGGACGACATCTACGACCAGATCGCCAGGATCATCAAGGAGTACATTGCGCCCAAGGAGAGCATCATCCTTAACGTTCTCTCCGCGCAGGTCGACTTCCCTACCTGCGAGTCCATCCGCATGTCTCAGCAGGTGGACCGTACCGGCGAGCGCACCCTCGCCGTGGTGACCAAGGCCGACCAGGCCCCCGAGGGCCTCCTTGAGAAGATCACCATCGACGACGTGAACATCGGCCTTGGCTACGTCTGTGTCCGCAACCGCGTCGGCGAGGAGACGTACGACCAGGCGCGCGAGGAGGAGGCGAATCTCTTTAAGTATCACCCGCTTCTGTCCAAGATCGGCAAGTCCATGGTGGGCATCCCCGTGCTCGCGCAGCGGCTCATGCAGATACAGGCCACGACCATCGCCAAGTGCCTTCCCGACATCGTCAAGCAGATCAATGACCGCCTGAACCACTGCAACGACGAGCTCGGACAGATGCCACCCGACCTGAACAATGTCGCCGACGCGGTCAGGGCATTCTTCCACATAGTCAAGCAGGTCTGCGCCTCGCTGGAGAAGATACTGGTAAGGGGTGAATTCGACGAATTCCCTGACGACAGTCATTTCCATGGCACGGCGCGCATCGCCGACATGCTGAATGAGTACTCCAAGAAGCTCCCTGCGCAGTGCCCCATGCGCGTCGGTGATCTGTTTCTGATGGAGGAGGTGCGCATTCTGGAGGAGTCCAAGGGCATCAAGCTCCCCAACTTTTTGCCAAGGTCTGCGTTCCTTTCATTACTGAAGAAAAAAATAGAGACCATCGTGCAAGTGCCATACGACCTTGTTGAAGTGGTCTGGGTGTACGTGGAGGACCTAGTGGTGAAGGTACTCATGAAGAAGTCTGACGACCTTCCCCAGCTGCAGTCGTCATGCCGCCGTGCAGTCCATAGCCTGATGGAGAAGACAAGGGCACGCTCGGCTCAGTATGTGAAGGAGTTGATCGAAATGGAGATGGTGGCCGACTACACTTCCAACCCAGACTACATGAAGACATGGATGGATATTATGGAGGGCCATGGGAAGGTTTTCATGGAAGCGGTGAAGGACAATTCGAAACCAACAAGGATTAACCTGGGAGGATTTGGCGAAGTGGACGTGTCCCATCTGCGGGCGCACTCTGACTTGACCAGTCAGGCCTTCGACCTGAGGGCTCGCCTGACCGCGTACTGGAAGAACATCATCCTCCGCCTCGTGGACGGGCTGGCGCTGCACGTCCTTCGCGGCATCAAGCGGCTCGTGGAGGAGGACCTCGAGGCTGAGCTCTCCGACGAGCTCTTGGGTAACAAGATGGCCGGTGTGGAGCGGATGCTTGCGCCGTCGCCGAGCGCAAGCACCAAACGGGAGCGCCTCAAGAAGAGCATTGTGCTGCTCCGTGAATCCAAGGTGGCTGTTTCAAGCATTATGGACAGGATTAGCGCGGCAGGTGATGTCTAGGTATGTTTGATGTGGTTGTATTGTTCTAGGCGGATACTGTCTTTTGGTTTAGTGGGACGTACTGGATTGCGATCCTATGGTGGATTATTGTTCATGCGTATGTTTGATCTGTGGTAACTGGCTCCGGGTTAAGTATAACCTTTTGGATTGTGCTCGTCAATCTAGCCTTTTGGGATGATGCATTTCAGTATGAGCTATGTCATTTACCTTTTACTCTAGCCAGCCAAGTTTTTACGTGATGCGTTTGGTATAAAGTATGAACTATATAGTTTTTGTTTAATTGGCAGTGTGTAATGATTCTCTTCATTGCTGCCCATGACTAGAGTTTAAGCCTGCAACCATGCACAAAATACCTCAAATATGGTCAATGTTTGAAGCTTAAGTTATGAATATCATTTTAAGTATTTAGATTTGGTGGAGATCATTACTGTTATATATTTGTATTAGTTTCAGCAAGTACTTCTTGAAAAATAACATTATAGATTTACTGAATTACAATTTTGAATTTGAAAGATAAGTAATCAGTAGTCAGTTGTATTTTGGAACTAATGTCAATGTCCAAACGAAATGTATCTAAGACAGGAAGGAGTATATATTTTAAAAAGAGTAAATTACACCGTTAGTCTCCAAACTTGTTCTGCGAATATTAAAAACGCTTATTTTAGGTACCTGAACTTGTGAAATCGTTGCACATAGGTCCAAAGGGTGGTTTTGCAAGGTGGTTTGATGATATGGACTGCTATGTCACTTGTCATGTGTCCTTGTCCAGACAAAATGCATAGTTTTAAAATTTTAAATTATGAATTTTAGGGGTTAAAAATTTTAAAAATGAATTTTGTTTTTTTATATTTCAAGAAATGATTTTCAGAATCTATATTTTCTAAAAAAATTCTAAATATTAAATTCGATTTTAAAAAGTCTAGAAGACATCTGCAAAATTTATTTTTTTATTTTTTTCAAATTCAATTTTTCAAAAAATCCTTCTATCAAGTTTTTTTTAAAAATTAACATTATGAAATTCACATTTTGATTTAACATACTGATTTTTTAAAAAATTTAAAATTTTGAAAATCCATGTATATGGCCCATGCAAAGGCGCGTGCATAATAGGGCCACATGACAGGTGACGTGGTAGTCCACATCACCAAACAATCCTGCAAAACCACTCTTTGGACCTAAATGTAACTGTTTCACAAGTTCAAATACCTAAATAAGCGGTTTCAATACTATGAATTTATATGCACAGTCATGACAAGTTTGGGACTAACGATACAATTTACTCTTTAAAAAATGAATTAATTTCATGGGTGTTAAGCTATAGCTCATGATATTCTAGGGGTGTCTCTGTTTTCCATTGTAGTACAAGTACAATTCTAAAATATGACTTGAAGTTAAAATGACAAATCTGGCAAAATGTGGGAGGTAACTATTTCTACAGAAGCTTATCATAGATATTGTTAGTTCCTAAAAAAAACTTAGGATCTGTGTAACCCAAGCTAAATAAGAAAGCAACTATGCTAATAGTAAATGTGACTATGTGGAGATCGGCTTTGAGGGCGAGGCCCGCTTTTAACTAAAAATTATAGTTTAAAATGTCATTTTTGTAAAAATCATACACTTACGTTTTTTTAAGCAAACTTCTTTTTGGAGATCCCTTAGCTTTTCAATTTAAAAGCTAATTGAACTTATCAGCCCAATCAAAGAGGTTTAAGTTCAGCCCAATCAAGGAGCAAGAATTGAAATAACTACCACTCTTTGTTAGAACATCAAGCCCAAAATTGCACCCATGAACCATCAAATGATCTAAAATTTGTTGATGGTAGAGAGCAACACATACCAGGATCTAATATATACACAGCGAACAACACCCGTGGTTCCAACATAGTTGCTTTGAGAATTAATTGTTCTGAGCTCTAGGTCTAATATGTAGGAAGCATTGTACAATATGCAGCAACACTCAATAACAACAGCGGCATCCATGTTAACGGAGGAGATAAGGCCACTAGTATTGCCCCATAAGCTGACATCAGCATTGAAGAAATCTGCATGGAACACAAACGAACATTTACGACAAGAAATGATAACTTGTGCTGTTAAAAAAGCTGGATGAATAGAGAAACACACCTTCAAATGTATCATAGCAATGATCAAGCATGCAAGTATGAGTATCATCCTTGTCTAGCTGCCACAGAATTTGATCACCAAAGATTTGATGTTCTTGTCAAAGTTCATTGGAACCACTAGAGCACTTGGCAGCAAACGTGCTGTCTTAGCAATCACATTTGTAGGGTTAACTGTGTTTTTTGTTCTTCTTTGGTGTCTCAAATAAGCAATAGCTTGTTCTGCAAACAATCCATATACAACAAAAATTGCAGGGACAACCACTAGGTATAGGAAAGGCAGTGTGATGACTAGCATATATGGGTTGCTCAGTTTGTTGTTCGTCAACCCCAAACTGAGAGATGGTACACTCCATCCAGATAAGTACATTCTAGCAATTTCTCCATTTTCAGATGTTGCATGACCCCAAAACCATGGCATTTCAATGAGCCAAAGAACATATATGACCAAAGCACACCAAAATGGTTTACTCCTTGCACCTTTCATTAAAAGCCAGACAAACCAAAAGCAAGCATTCCTTTGCTGGACAGGGGATGTTAGAACTGACAGGGTCCACCTTTGATACGATGAACTTTTCTTGACAAAATGGTACAACAGTTTAGGGGTGAACAACAATATAGTGGTAAAGGCCAAATTACTCCAAAGAAGAATTTTATACATGTCTTCCCATTGGACTTTAAAAATCAGAAAGGTGAGCCATTGGCATGGTGGAATTTCCTTATTACCCTCGATTGAAAATGGCCTTCGCTCACTTGAAGTTTTCTGACCATGAGACTCCAGCACAAACACTTGCAACCAGTAGCGAGTAGCAGACAAACTTCTGTAATTTTCAGCATTCCATTTGGCATGGAACAAAGGTTTATATGCAGAAGAGCTGGCACAAAGTAGCAGGGGTATCTCCTCAACTATCTTAGCACTCACATTGAGGATAACTTGATCCGAGAAAACAAGAACATTTATATCATTTCTCAATGACCACTTCTTTGATTCCATTGTATTCATACTTTTTGAATCTATTGGATATGTGATCATGATGTAAGTATCGGATGCTTGTTCTAATGTATGGTCTATGAATGAGACTACGCCTCTATCTATCGCTAAAATCCTCATTAATCTGGACTCTTTCCAGTCTCCAAGTTCCCATTCCCAAAAGCCCGAAGGGTTCTCTTCTGCTACTGTTCTCATTTCATGGTATCCCCAAAGTTGCTTACTAAGTTTTGCATGCAGATGGCCACATAGGTATGCTGAAATCGACTGCCTTACAAACACACTTTCATAGCGGTGTCCTTTCTCAGATGAAGTAGTGAATGACATACGGAAATGTCCATAAACAACTTTTGTAACTGGAACATTGGAATGATTGGTCCAGTATTGTAGTTCTGAATTTACTGCTGTTATTCTCTTATCAGAAGGATGCCTGAATAAATTAGCAGGGAAGCGAATGCCAACACTCATTGTATCATCTATGCCCAGGAAGAGATAGCTTCTTTCTCCCTACAGAACCTTTTTGGGAAAAAAAATCAGTTCGAGAATTGTAAGAGGAATTAACATAGATGTGTAATCATTAGGATGCATTGCATTATACTTGTCCATAATTGGTAGATGAAATCCATTTCAAAACTGGCATTGGACAATTCAACTGAAACACTTCTCTAGTTTTATTGTGACCCTATTATCTCTCTATGTGTGTCAGGTAATTAAAAGAAATTATAAACATTGTGAACCATTTGATACCATACATTCATAATAAGTAATTTTAGATAAATGGGGGATTGGCTTTGTGATTTAACTGCTAGTCATAGCATTGTAAGACAGTAAGCTAATGCTGGACGATTAATTTGTTTCAAAATTGTTGTGTACTTGCAACAATGGATGGTAAAGCCTGCACGGAGCAACCGACCTATTAATCGGAGGCACTACCTCGGATCGATTCATCTACGGAAGACTTTGTATATTCATTTCTTACTTCCAGCGATTACATTAGATCTCCTTATATATGAAGGGTCCACCATATTAGATAGATTCCAATCTAATTCAACCTAGATACTCCCTCCACTCATGTTTTAGCCTCTTAGACAAAGTACATGAATGTTTTTACTTTCTTTTCGTTTTCTTTTTCTTTTTCTTTTCTTTTTGTTTTTTTTTGGGGGTTATCAGTATGCTTCTGAAAGTTGGAGGTTGCATGTGTTTGGGCTGTTGACTAAACAGCTCAGACAAGTTTAAATTATGACATTGTGCCGTTAGCTCTTGTAGTACCAGTTATTCAACTAGCCAAAAAAATCAAAATATAATTTAAGACAAAGGTTATCTATCATGTTTAAGGCAAAAGTTCTATCATTTTATTCTTTATGGATAGTCATCTGCAAGGCTCTGCCAGAGCCAACAAACATGTAGAATTTTAATACTTGAAATAAGAAAGGAGAACATATCCCAAGAACATGAACAATATTATCATTTACATCTTACAACACTGCCACCTTGAATAAAGTTGATGATGCTTAACAAGGAGAAATGACAAAAGCGAAAAATCATACCTGAAGCAAGATGCTATTAATCATGCTTAACTGGTCACGCTGCGAGTTTACACTGTAAGTTGAAAATAAATCCAATTTTCCACCTTTACAGGGAACTCCATATGTATCATGATTGCCTCTAATATCAAATATCCTGCTCTTATCAATACCACCACTTTCAACAATTGCATCAATAGTTTTCTTGTATGTAGCCCATTCTTTTTCATCCTGCCTTGAGGTAGTTTTTCTCCTATTTTTTGCATCTTATTGATATGCCATTGAAAAGAAAGGGGATGTTATAATATAATGAGTAAATTGCACTGTAGCCCTCGGAAGTTGGCACCTTGTTTCACTTAGCCCCCCGGAACTTGTATTTTACTTTAGTGCCCCCTGAAAGTTGGCACCGTTTGCATGGAGCACCCTGAAAGTTGGCACCGTTTGCACGAAATCCTCTGAGCCGTTGTATCTACCGTTAGATGATGATGTGGCCGTATAAAAAATCAGAAAAAAAAATTAAGAATAACCATAAAAAATTCAGAAAAATCATAAAAAAATTATAATAATTCAAAAAACATATAAAAATCAAAATAACCATAAAAAATAAAAAAATCATATAAATTCAAAAAATATATAAAAAACTTAATGGTCTATGCAAGGGGAAGTATTAGTGAAGCTATAAAAACAGTTGCAGGGGTCAATCAAATTAGTCATACATGTGTTTCACTCTATCATGGATTTCTACTTGTAGCTGTGTATTTGGTGTGACAAAAGGTGCACTTGCAAGCGGAGACGAGACTGACAGTCTCACATAAACTTTTGAACAGACCAGCAATTTAATATCAAGTTTAAATTTGCAATATTCCAAATGAACCAAAGCTATCTTATTCTGTTGAGCTTTACCATCCATATAAACAAGATAGCACCCACCATGTTTATATCGTTTTAATAAGGTGACAGATATGCGATTGGAAAATATAATGGTCTATGCATGTGCCAACTTCAAAACCATATTGTGAATACAGTTTGTCAAGATGAAACAAACTTAGACTGCTCCAACTTTTATATTTATGCACACTAAGTTTCTGGATGTTAGATCAACTCAGTATGTTAAAAACATATGCTTGATTAACCTTTTTGGAAATTTCAATCTGCATCCTTCAGAGTAATATTTCCACATACCAACAGATTGTAATTATTGCCAAAATTGGACTGAACTTATATCTGACCAGATGCTTTGTTCCTTGTCACATAACACAACTACGAACCATACTACTGATCACTAAGTTATATGAACATCGTGATAGAAAATTTTATTCCTGAGCAGATGCTTTGTTCCTTGTCACACAACACAACTACCGGAACCACTGCTGTGCAAGGTAACTAAATTCATGTGCGCTTAGGGGATACATCAAACAAATTATGGGGGCAAAATTATGAAAGCCATAACGGTTCACACCCGCGAATTCAGATTCCGGGAGATTGGATGAAAGGGCTCACCGGTGATGTCGCCGGTGATGAGGGGGAGGTGGGGACGGATGGCGCGAAGGGCAGGACCGAGGAGGTGCACGAGGTCGGCGGCGCTGTCTGGGTGGTAGGCACTAATGTGGAGGTCGCTGACCTGCACCACCCACGCCACGTCCTCGTCCATGGGGAAGGCCGACCTCGCCACAGCCACGTCGTCGAATTCCGCCGGCAGCGAGGCAGACAACAGCAGCAGGAAGAGCAGTAAGAGAGGGGGAAGGAGCTTGGCGGCCATCACCGGGCGGAAGCACCTGAGGTGGACGGGGAATTCGGTCGGGATGCCACGGCGGGGAACCGACGAACCGAGTGATTGCCACTTTGCCGCTGCTGTCCCGTGGGAAAAATACCGCCCCCCCCCAAAGTCCCCACCCCTTCGTCTATCGCAAAAGTTTGATAACCCCTCACCTCAAAAAACAGGATAACCATACTAGTATTAATATCAGACAAAATGACCTCCTCAATCAAAACCAATTAGATTTTGAAGAACCAATTCGGTTTTAGATAACATGGCGTCCAAGTTATAGTTATCATAAAAATAAATTTTTAAAATCTATATAAAATAATAGAAAGCTTGAAAAAATTATTTTGGCTTTTGCAAAGAATTGGAGAAAACTACGAAGAATAGAAGGATGTTAGTTTTAACTTTTAATTTGAATATAAAAATTTAAATTCAAAGCTATTTTAAATTTGTAGGTTAAAATAACATCCTTACCTTTTTATCAACTTCTCCATAATTCCATAAACTAAAGTAATTATTCCTGTTTTTCTAGAAGCCAAACAAAATATTTCTAGATTTATTTAACCAATAAAAAATATTCTAAGACAATTTTTCATATAAGAATACACAAATATAATATTTATTATTGCATATTTAGTTTCTATACAATTATGTGAATTTATAGGGTTTTGTACTTTATTTTTTGAGATTTCTTTGATTTTCTATGATTTATTTGGGTTTTTTGAAATTTACTTTCTAGAAAATCTTGTTTACTAGGATGTCATGTTATTTAAAATTGGAGTGGTTTTAGGTGAGTAGGTATTTTATCCGATATTGATAGTATAGGGAGGTTAGTTGTCCGGTTTTGAAGTTGAAACAATAAAATCAAATTTTGATAGTGGAGGAGTAAAGACTTTTTCCCTGTCCCATGTAAAGGAGGACTACTGCCTAGTGTCACTTCCATAGCCCATCTGCCCAGTCCAACGGTCCGCAAGGGGGCGACACTACTAGGCAGTAAGCTCATAGGAGTGGTGCAGTCGTAAAGCACGTGAATATTGAGTGCTATCACCGTGAGACAATGGCACAGATTTTATAATATTACATATTTTTTAAGAAATAAATGAAATTTTGTTTAGTAATATTTATAAACAGTCACACAAGCAAGAATTAAATCACACCATTTGGTTGAGCGGAATTTATACTCTTACCAAGTGGACGGACGGATAGGGTACGTATCCTAGAGGCAACCTCGCCCTTTAGTTTGACTGACATTTAAACCTCGCTTGATGAATTTAGCAGAAATTAAATCTTGTTCGATGAATTTAATTCCTAAAACCTTTGATTAGATAGTTTTGCCGCAAGGCCAAGCGATTGTTTAACGAAGATTTAGTACGTTTATTGGAAGAAATGACCAATTTTAAAATCGGTTTTATTGTTTCTCAGGCGATTGATTTTTAAATAAGTCTCGGTCGATTTTTATGTAGCTAGATGCTACTGTTAGATCTTCTATATGTCATATGAAGACATTTGATCAACGGTTAAAAAAATTGACTAAAAGATAAATAACTCTCTGTCGTCCGATGTGAAGCCAATCTCTTTTAAAAGGCATCATGCACCGATGTAATCATCCTTTACAAATACTCCCTCCATCCACAAATGATCTACATATATAAGCTTTTTGGGTTTGTCCAGAAAAGATCTACGTATTAGCCTGGTTTTAATTGCATTTCGGGGTGAGAGTTATTGTTGCTGTGGGCCTGCTACAAGCATGCAGTTCTTGGATTGGTGGGAGGACACAACTTTTGGGGTGAGAGGCTAGAAGGAGTAAATGATGGCATAACTTTCGCAGCAATATTTTTAAGATTAAATGGGTAATTGATCCGTTAATTGCTTTTCTTGGTCTTTGTTATTTCTCTTAGATGTAAATCATTTGTGGACGGAGGGAGTACTCTCTTTACGCTATTCCTAGCGGTGCACTACTGATGCCAACCATCCCTTTTCCAATAAACATATTAATTCTTCGTTAAACGAGCCACTTGACCAAGCTACAAAACTATATCTTTCGAGGAGCCGAGGAACTAAATTCACTAAATGAGCAAGGTGGCCCGCGCGTTTGCGCGGCTAGATTTGTTTTGATATATAGTGTTTATCTCTAACTCATAATCTATCTTTAACATATCAGATCGGATCTAGAGTTTATCTTTAATATATTTTATCAACTTTAGTATTTAATATGAATTTCTAATATTTTCTTTTAATCTAAGCCGCATAGTGTCGATAGTTGGGATATCGGTCCTAAGTCAACTAAGGTTCTTGAGAAAGGGAGATAGAAGACTAGCCGAGCAAGGCAAACAGCGATCAACGAGCAACAGGGAGACACAGGATTTGTATCCTGGTTCAGGCCTCTCCGGGGAGATAACAACCCTATGTCCAGCCTTTTTTTATATCAAAGAGGATTACAAGGAGAGGAAATTCGACGAGACGAACAGGTCTCGGCGGGATTATGTGTGTACAAGAAGTAATACGCGATCTTGGCTTCAAGTCGTGCTGGCTTGACGTCAAGTTTTGCCCTCTACACGCCGTAGGGGCTTTGTTTATATAGTGTTAAACAACCGACCTACCGAGGGATAATCGGGTCGGGCTGACCACGAGTCCGTAGCGAACTCGATACATGCCAAATACATCCCGAGGTAGATAAGGTATACTCTAATTCTTGGGGATCACGACGTTTGCTCCAATCCGGAAAACCACGTCCGGGTCTTCACGTAGCCGTGCAAAACTCTGTTCGAGTCGGACTCAAACAGGAATCCTAGGCCATTACGCACCGTGCCAGCCAGGAAGCGGTTCGGCAGGATGCACATGGGCCTGATAGAACCTTCCAGGGAGCCAGGCCCTAGGAGGCTGTTCGATTGGGCCGTCAGGGAGTGGGCCATAGCAATGGGCCATGATCCAATCCCCGACAGCTAGTCCCCAAAGACTCAAGTGGAAGGACTCACTAGAGTGAGGTCTTCCTCTTGAAACTCCAAGTCACGAAGAGGGTAATTTTGCTGCTACAAAGACGTGCAACAAACGATCGGACAAGTCATGGTTCAGCCGAATAAGACTTGTTTGGGACCGAACAAACCTGCCCAGTGCCGAGCAACTCTGTTGCGTCGAACAGGAAGATGAATCATCTCCTTGAGGCTGAACGTCATCAAGGAAGGATTGGATTCTTGGTAGTGAAGAGCGAACCACCACATCCGGTAAGATCAAATCTTTCGAGAGAATGAACACGGCAAGTCGCGAGATGGACTTGTCTTGCTGCATTCAGGTATGAAGATACTTAGGAAAGTATGAACGAAAATAGAGGAACCACCTCTTGGGTTAGAGCTTGCCCGAGAAAATAAAGATTGCCTTCTCGAGCGAATGTCGTGCTCAGGAGCGAAGGTGATGTGCCCCCCAGACGTAGATCGTGTGCTAGGAGCAGACAATGCATACGAGAGGGAAGGTGACCCAGTCCTCGATCGAGCGTAGAGCTCGTCAAAGAAACCAGGTAAAGAGATCCAGTCCCCAAGCACGGAGCTCGTTAAAGGGACCAGAAAGTACGACCAGATGAGGACGTACCCGGTCAAAGACCATCCAGTCCCCGAGCATGGAGCTCGTCGCGGGGGCCAGACGCGCGCTCCGGGCGAAGAGCTGCCCGGCGCGAGGTGATCCAATCTCCGAGCACGGAGCTCGACGCGGGGACCAGACGCGCGCCCCAGGTGAAGAGCTGCCTGGCGCGAGGTGATTCAGTCCCGAGCACGGAGCTCGTCGCGGGGACCAGATGCGCGCTCCGGGTGAAGAGCTGCCCGGTGCGAGGTGAATCACAACCCGATGCAGTCAGAGCTGTAAGAGAACGTGTGAAATCAACGCTTTACCCATGACATATTCCTTGCGACAGTGTAAGCGTTGTCTTGGCAAGTGCAGAACTGACGCTTGGAGTGCCAGATGCGATGAGAATCGGCTTACGATAGGCTTGTCTGTTGCGATGAAAATCGGCTTACGATGGGCAGGACTCCGTTGGTGGCGCACTACCTTGACTTAGCCGAACTGTGAGGGTCAGTGCCGGGCAAAGGTAAGAAATCATGCACGGGTTAAGTGAATCAGTCTCTGAGCATACGCGGAGCACCAAACCTGGGAAGAGAGGGATGCAGACATCGGTTTTGGTAGGGAAGCCTGGAACCTCGCCGCGACCATCACCGGCGTCTGATGTTCCCCGTTCCTGTATTTCCTGTAGAAGACAAACAAGAAGCAAGCCAGTAAGGGGAAAAAAGGACAAGTACAGGCTCTAAGAAGAGGAAAACGAGTTTTGAAAAATATGTAAAAGACAACCTACCCGCACAAGACATAATTTTTTTCGGGTACGTCTCCCGATAGCGTTAGTGTCACCTTGGCGAATGTGGAACCGACGCTAGGAGTGCCCGTTACGATGAGAATCGGCTTACGGTGGGCATGCTCGTTGCGATGAGAATCGGCTTACGGTGGACAGGACTCTGTTGGTGGTGCATTGCTCCGAATTACCGTGCCAGGAAGGACGTAGCATGGATAAAAAAACGTGTGCGGACAAAAGCAGCCCCGCTGTGTCTAAGACCGCTAACCAGGGAAGGCGATCGGGACCTTAGCCCCAGACAAGACGTGCGAGGCGAAATCTTATCCGGGCATGGATCCGTGTAGCGTTGGTGTCACCTTGGCAGGTGCGGAACCGACGCCAGGAGTACCTGGTTGCGATGAGAATCGGCTTACGTTTGGGCATGTCCGTTGCGATGAGAATTGACTTACGGTGGGCAGGACTCCGTTGGTGGTGCACCGCTTCGGTTAACCGGAGCTGTACAGGTCGTTGCCAGATAAAAAAGACATGCTCGCACGCGGGGAGCGCTACGGGAGCAAAAGACCAGGCTGATTTGTCTCTTTATCAACCAGGCAAGGTGTCGACGGTTGAGATATCGATCTCAAGTCGCTAAGGTTCTTGAATATTGAGATAGGAGACACGCCAAACAATGCGAACAGCAACGAACAGGAGACAGGGGTTTTTATCCTGGTTCAGGCCTCTCGGGAGAGATAATAGCCCTACGTCCAGCCTTTCTTATATATCAGAGACGAATACAAGAGGTGGAACTCGACGAGATCAGTAGGTCTCAGCGAGATTATGGGTGTAAAGCTCTAAGCCAGATGCTAGATGTCAATTGGGATCTCTGATGCCCCCTAAACGCCGTAGGGGCATGGCTTATATAGTACAGAGCAAACCAACCTACCGAGGGAATATCGGGCCGGGCTAACTACGAGATCGTAACGAACTCATACATGCCAAATATATCTCGAGGCAGATAATGCATACTCCTAGTCTTGGGGATCACGACTCCTAATCCAATCCGGGAAACCAACGTCCGGGTCTTCACGTAGCCGTGCAGAACTCTTGTTCGAGTAGGACTCGAACACGAATCCTAGGTCGTTCGCACCGTGCCGCCAGAGGCATTGGCAGATGCACATGGGCCTGATAGAACCTTCCAGAGAGCTGGGCCCTGGTAGGCTGTTTGATTGGGCCGTCAGGGAGTGTGCCATGGCAATGGGCCATAATTTAATCCCCGACAGCTAGCCCCCGAGACTCAAGTGGAAGGACTCACTAGAGTGGGGTCTTCCTCTTGAGACTCTAAGTCACGAAGAGGAAATTTTGTCGCTACAAGGACGTGCAACAAGCGGCCGAACAGTTAGGGTTCAACCGAACAGACTTGTCCGGACCGAATAAACCCGATCGGTCGAAAGCAGCTCCGTCGCGTCGAGCGAACGACGCGGCGTCTGTCGAAGCGAGCACTCACCTTCGGTCTGACGCTGAAAAAATAGCCGTTAGCGATTCCAACCAGAAACTTCTGTCATTGCTTGAGAAGAAAACAGCAGCACCGTTTTACCTAGCCGTTGCAGTAAAAACTAGCCGTTTTAGGACTAAACCGTTGCAGAGCTGCTTATATAGGACTATAAAAGCACCCAAGCCGCCCGCGGCCAGCCACTTCTGCTCTCGCGCCTTTCCTCTCTAAGCCTTAGTTCCAACTGCGCTCAGCATCAAGCACCCAAAACTCCACCACCAACCACCGCCGTCCGATCCACGGGAACCGCTATGGCCAAATTCACCGCACTAGCTCGACCGAGGAGGACCTGAAAGTCTGGGAGGAGGAGGGTCACATCGACACCGTAGCTGGAGGTTTGCCGGAGAGAAGGATACTCCGAGCACTGAGGGAGAATTTGTTAACCGAGCAGCTTCGCCTGCTTGGGTTGCGATCTCCAGCGACTTCGTCGAGCCTTCTTAAACATTAGCGGATTGGAGGTGGCGAACCTCAATCCGAGCAAAGATCCTCGGATGGGCGTCTTCGCACACCTGCGAAGGCTATCTGAGAATCGATCCACCGGTGAAATTTCCTCCACTATTACGCAGCGACGAGGAGCGACTCCGCCGCTTCGGCCACTGGGTGCTACTACCTCAAGCTCGGGGCCGCCGACGACGCAGCCAGATCCTCGCCCACCGCTTTCGACTCGATGGGCGCGTGGTGGAGAGTGGTTCTACAAAGACGCGAGTGGCGACAACAAGCTCATCTTCACCGGAAAGGCGCCGGCAAAGGGAACCTCAATGCCTCGGCCGGAGATGTCCGCTGAGGATTGGTACCTGACCAGGAAGATCGCCTCCCTCGTGAGCCTCGGGCTCACGGGCAGGGAGATCATCCGGGACTTCACAATGACAGGATTTGCCCGGCTGCGCGAAGGTCCTATCCCTTCTACAAGATAGAGGATAGGAGGACATCACAAGGAGAGACACGGGTAAGTGCCTTTAAGACTCAACCTTTTATTGATCGTTTTTCTCCTAACAGAATTTAACGATTCCTTCGCTTTCAGGCGGAGAAGCCAACCGACGCATGGGTGACCGAAGCGAAGTCGGCGCCATCTTGAAGGCGGCGAAGAAAGACAACGAGGTCACCGGCAGGTGGCCTACACTTGTCCGAGGAACGCTCATCCGCCTGCACGAGGTAAACCACTTATACCCACCCGTGTTGCTAGATTTACACCGTTGGTTTTAATGCCGACGTTAAGCTTCTCAAAATGCGTGGGAGGACCACCGATCCTCGGAGGATCGTCGAGGATCTCTCCGGTCCGAGAAGGAGAAGCCAAGAAGGGCAAGGCCAAGGCGCCACAAAGCCCAAGGTGGCGGTGAGCCGACGCTTGAGCTCGCCAGCGCCATGGCGGCCGCCACCGTCGAAGACACCAACAGCAGCGACGGAGCGCACTGCAGCACCAAGCGGGCGCGCGGTCACCCCAATGAGAAGAGACCAAGCCCCTCCCTCCTCGCCGAGCAGAGCGACGAAGAGGTAAAGACCATGGCCCTCTGGCTTAGGCGTTACACGCAAGCTCACCCGGGGCATATGGCGCGGTTACAACAGGTCGCTGAGCAAAGGAGACTCGAGGAGGAGGTTGCGCGTAAGGAGAAACTCCTTGCGTTGCGCGAGAGGAGTGCTCAGCTCACCAGAGAGCTGACCTCATCGCCGCGAACGCCCAAGGGCCAAAGCGGAGAAGCCGCCAAGGAGCCCCCGAGGAAAAGGCGGAAAGTTCTGGCGAGGAAGATCAGGATCAAGCCCTCCACGGCAGGTATGTAGAAATCAATCTTTTGATCTTTCCACCTTCTGACCGCATCAGACTTAACGATCAACTCTCGTTCATCAGCTGCCCAAGAAGAGACCGCCACGGACGACGCCGAGGAGGCGGTTGAGCGGTCTCTTTGCCCGAAAGATCTGCAGCGCGTCATGGCGATGGGTCGGCGAGCCTCAAGGACAAAATGGGGCGCGTGGAGCTCGCTACCGCCGGCTCCAGCGAGCGATCGACGCTCAAAGGCGCGTGAAGCGGCCGGAGGCGAAGTAGCGGCGGTGGCGCCACGGACTTCGGGGCCAAGGTAATGGCCGGAAGCTGCCCAGGCGGACCGAGCAGCCGGTCTGCACGCACTTCGTCGCGGCGGCTCACCCCGAGGCGACAGGATTCTCTGGCGAGCAGGGTGAGACCCACGCCGCCGGAGTAAGAAGAAGCCCCGGCGGGTCGAACAAGTCGTCCTGCCGGTGGAAACAACGGCGCCACCGAGCGGAGTGGCTCCGGCCTCGCCCGAAGGCGTTTGGGCGGGAGAGGAAAAGGAAGAGGAGAAGGAGCGCGGAGGCGAAAGCGCTTCGCCCGTCGCTCCCGCTCCCAAGCAGATGCGCTCCCGCAAGAAGAAGGAGCGAACAAGGCGGCAACGGCAAGGACGCGCCCGCCTCATCCCGCATGAGCGGGGCTTCGTGACGCATGGCCTCGAGGACCGCCTGCGTCGCGGACTGAAGCGCCGACTTGGCAAGGTAAACACCCAGGCCAAATTTTGTTCAGCTTAGCCACATCATCGCAACGTAGTTAACTTGTTCTTCCCTCTCAGGTCTTCAGGGACACCATGGCGGAACTCGAGGATGGGGTCACCATCGAACGGGCCGCCGTGCTAGCATCCTCCGGAGCATCTTGAGCGGGGATCCCGGCAGAGCGCTCTGCCCAAAGCCAAGCCGGCCCAAGGCGAAGCGAAGAAGCTCAAGGCCAAGTGACCAAGGAGAGGCATTCTCCGAGGCTCTCCTAAAGGAAGCCGAGGAGCTTGCAGAAGCCGTGAAGGCGAAAGCACGGCGGCTTGAAGAGCAGCGGCTCGACGCTGGCCCCACCGGCGGAACCATTTCGCGGAGGAAGTCAAGAAGCTCAAAGCCCAGCTCGCCAAAGAGGAGCAGACATCCGCGGGACTCCAAGCTAGGATCTCAACCCTGTGGGCTTCACAGGAAGAGATCGAGGAGATGCGCGGGATGGCGGTGAGGGCGATCACCATGGAGAAGAGGTCAAGGAGCTGGACGAGCAGCTCAAGACCGTCGGCGTGAAGTTAGCTGAGCGAGGCTCGACCGACCACCATGCGGGCCAAGATCAAGAAGTCGAGGCTCTCCGTCTGAAAGCGACGGAGCGAGCCAGAGAGAGCAAGGAGGAAGCCGATCGTCTCCGAGCCGAGGCCGAGAGGGGTTCAAAGCCCAGGGAAGTCCTGCGCCTTAAGGAAGTGATCGAGGAGCTCAAGGCGCAACTCGCTTCTAGGTAGTCAGAGGGTCAGAACCCGAGATGGACTTTTGTACCGCAAAATTTTGTTAATAAAGACTTACCATTTTCCTGCAAAGAGAGCGACAAAAAAAGACAAGAACGAGCGAAACTAAGAGAAAAGCGAATGCTAGGAAGCTTAAGAAACCGTAGAGCGCTTAGCCTAACTCCCAGCCCCCGTTGTGCATCTGCTCGGAAACCTGAGTTTGCGAACCCGAACAGGTGCACAAGAGAAAGAGCGACACCCTAGCCCCCGGGACGGACGATGCTCGAGAACCTAAGCTTGCGAGCTCGAGCACGTGCGTAGGGAGAAAGAGCGACACCCGAACCTTGCTCGATTCGTTCCGTAGTCTGCTCGTTGACGTAAGTTAGGCAGTTCCGAGAGTAACCGAACAAGGAAAGTGCCTCTGCCGCGGGGGGCTTACGAGAGCAGGCTTTACCAAGTGGTCGTGCCGAGCAGTAAGTGCCTCTGCCGCGGAGGGCTTACGAGAGCAGACTTAGCCGCGAGGTGGAAAGGCCGTGTTACGCAACCCTGAGTTTAGGAATTTGTCGAAACCAGATACGGGTAGGGAACAATCCTTAAGATTGCGGAGCCAATAGTTCGCAAGACCGGGCAGCCATCAAGTGTTACCAGAGAGAAAGTAGTCTGAGAAGACAAGTAGTGAAAAGGGGCACAGAGGCCGCGAAGATTCACTGAGAATTGGATTGAACTTTACATGGTGCCCGAGAGACTTGGACGAACTAAGGCGCGAAGTTTTACAAAAGCGCAAAGCTAAGCAAACACAGAAAAGACCTACACAAAGAACTTACGGTCGGGTCGATGTTCCAAGTCTTTGGTCGCTCTCTCCCGTCCTCCATAGCTAGTGAACAGCCCCGGGCGAAAGGAAGAAACGACCAGTGAGCGGGCCCTCCCAACGAGGAGTTAGCTTGTTGGCATTGGACAAGTTCTGGACACGGCGCGAACGAGGTCGCCCGCCTTCAAAGCCCTAGGTCGAATGTCTTGGCGCTGCGTGCGGCGAAGATCTTCTTGGTAGCGCGCCATTCGACTTGTGCCCGGTCGCGTGTGCCTTGAGGAGATCGAGATCGAGGAGGCGCTTGCTCAACGCCAACTAAGTTGACCGAGCTCGTCTTGAAGGCGAACCGAGTACGATTTCGGTGGCGTGATGGCTTCGCACCATAGACCGCTTGGAAAGGAGTTTCCCGGTCGCCCGGTGTCAGTAGTCGAATCGCCTGAGGACGGAAGGAACCGTCAACCCAGTGCCTTCTTGTGCTCGGCGAGAGCAGCAAATACCCGTCGTTTGATACCTGGACTATCTGTCCGTTAGCTCGCCGATCGCTCCATTGCTCGTGGGTGTGCCACGAGGCGAACAGACCTTGGTACCCGGTGCTCGCAGATTCCCGAATAGCTCGCTTCAATCGGGTACCGCTATCCGTGATCGCCTTATGGGGAATCGAGCGTGACCACGTTGCTTTTGAAAAGCGAACAGCCGTTTTGGCATGAAGAGACGACACGAGCTCGCCTCAATCCACTTTGTAAAAGTGTCTATGGCGACAGCGGTGTGTGTAGCCCTTGTACCCTTAGGGAATGGGCCGAGCAGATCCGCACCCCATGTGGAAAAAGGCGGGACGGGATTGTGTGGAGCTCTTGGCGGGCTTGTGTGCCTTCCGGCGTGAAATTGGCAAGCCTTGCACTTAGTCACGATATCCGGGCATCTTGTAACGGGCCAATAATAGCCCATGCGAACGCTTTGCCGACCGAGTTCGGAAGAAGGCGTGGTTGCCACAGCACCCTCGTGTATGTCCCTAAGAAGGAACACACCTCCATTGCGAGATGCACTTGGAGAGAACTCCCGAGCACCTCGACGGTAAAGGTGCCATCCATAAGCTTGTATGGAGCGGCACGCCTTATGTAAGCCGAAACGCTTCGGCCGTCGTCGGCGAGGTCCCATCTCGCAAGGTACCGGACAAATGGCGTTGTCGATCCGCGGCTGTTCGATGACGGAGACAGCACCACTGCCTCTGTTGCCTCGTCCGGAGACGTGATTGAGGGCTTGTGAAGGTGCTCGACGAGCACCCTGCGGAGGCGAGTTCGCGTGAGATCCAAACTTGGATAGTTGGTCGGCCGAAGTTGTCCTTCACAGGCACGAAGAGCACTTCGAAAAATCGAAAATGCCGCTCCAACTTCCTCACTTCAACCGTATCGCGCCATTGAGTTATCGCAAAGACCGATACTCCTTGTTAACGATTGATGACCACCGTGAATCTCCTTCACGATTTAGCCGTTGGACACCAAGCGACTTGCACGCTCTTAGTCCCATGAGGAGGGCCTCGTACTCTGCGGCGTTGTTAGTCGCCGCAAAGTGTAGTTGGATAGAATCTCGGAGTTGTTCTCCTTGAGGGAGATGAGAACAAAACCAGCCCCGAGTTTCGGTCTTGTGAGCCATCGAAAAACATGGTCCAAGAGGGTCATCGGGTTGCTCGGGAGCTCCTCGGATTTGGGCGGGCAAGTCCATTCAGCGACAAAGTCAGCTAGGACTGTGACTTGATAGCGAGTTCGGCGACAAATAACGATCAAACTCGCTAGTTCCATTGCCCACTTAGCTATCGTCGCCTAGATTCCTTGTTCCGTAGGATTTCTCCCAGAGGGAACGTGGTCGGGACCAGTACTTGATGCGCCTGGAAGTAGTGGCGAAGCTTCCTGGAGGACATGAGCAAGGCGTAGAGTAGCTTCTGGACCTCAGGGTAACGCTCCTTTGATCCGTGAAGTACCTCGCTCACGTAGTAGATTGGTCGCTGTAGGCCTTCCCTTTCGACCGTCAAGACCGCGCTCACCGCTTGTGGCGTGCAACCTAGGTACAATAGGAGCTGCTCGCCATGCCGCGGGGTAGTCAAGACGGGAGGATTGGACAGGTATCGCTTCAGATCCTGGAAGGATCTATCGGCTTCTTCTGTCCACTCGAAACCATTGTGCTTGCGCAGGGCCTTAAAGAAGGGCAGCCAGCGTTAGCTTTGACGGAAATAAACACGCTTAGAGCAGCCATCCGTCCAGTGAGGCTTTGTATTTCCTTTATGGTAATTGGAGCCTGCATATTTTCAATGGCCTCGATTTTTTCGTGGTTGGCGTAAATACCTTGCGAGCCAATGACATAACCGAGCAACATTCCGATCGAACACCAAAGGTACACTTCTCTGGATTTAATTTTATTCGATGCTGGTGAGATTATGAAAAGTTTCGCTGTGTCTTTTACATGATCTGGAGCATACTTGCTCTTTACAACTATGTCGCCGACATAGACCTCCGTGTTTTTCCACATTGCTACGGGAAGGTCTTCTCCATTAAGTTACCGGAACGTGGCACCAACATTCTTGCAGACCGAAAGACATGGTCGATAGCGAAAGTGCGAAAAGGGGTGATGAAGGCGATCTTCTCTTCATCCTCGGGAGATGCTTATTTGGTGGTAACCGGAGTAAGCATCTAAAAAACTCAGAAGCTGGGCGTCCGCAGTCGCATCGACCAGCTGATCAATACGAGGCAGCGGGAAATTGTCCTTAGGACAAGCAGCGTTCAGATCTATGTGATCGACACACATCCTCCACTTGCCGCCTTTCTTCTTTACAATGACAGGGTTGGCTAACCACTCGGTGTGATCAACCTCGCGGATGAACCCAATGAAAGCGGTTGCTGTCGATCTTTGATGATCTCTGCTTGAATTCAGCGGCGAAGCTTCCGCGATCAGGCTTTTTGTCCGCCGACAGCCGGTTTGTGCTCGATTACCTCCCTTGGGACTCCGGGCATGTCAGATGGCTCCCAGGCGAATACATCTGCATTAGCTCGGAGGAAGGCAATGAGCTCGCTTTCCTATTTGGGGTCCAGATTGGCCCCCAAGTGAACTGTCTTGGAAGTATCATCAGCGGCAATGAAACTTCCTTGGTTTCTCCCCGGTGAAGGGAGACCCTAGGCGTCGCAGACTTGGTCTGCGGAACTTGAGATCACTGGGCGGAAGCTGGTCGACGGGGCAAGGGATCGCTTCGTCGCAATCCAAAGGCAGACTTTGTAATTGCCCTTGACCGTGATCACACCGTTAGGACCCGGTATCTTCACGCAATGGTAAGCGTGGTGGGACACGGCCATAAACTTACCGAGAGATGGCCTGCCCAAGATTGCGTTGTACGCCGACGGAAAGTCGACCACGCCGAAAGTGATCAACTCGTCCGGAAGTTGCTTGGGTTGCGAAGGTGACGGAAGGACAACTCGCCCCAACGGCTTGATGCTTCTCCGGAACAATTCCGTGAAGGGCATTACGACTTCCTTCACTTGGAGCGAGGAATTTGCATCTCGTCCAAGACTTTAGCGTAAAGCAAGTCCAGCACTCCGCCGTCTACTAGGACACGGCCAACTCTCGCGTTAGCGATGGTCGGGCGACCACCGATGGGAGCCGGCGAGGCTTGGTCATCGGTGGGGCAATCCTCCCGAGAGAAGGAGATGGAGACCTCACCACTTCATCGATTCAGCCGAGGTTTTGCCTTTTCGACGTTAGGACCTCCCGGCGGCTTCCTTGAGGCTGCGCCGAGAGGTGTAAGCCGAGGAGCCGCCGAAAATGACGGCGATATGGTTCACGGGCTCTTGATATTCATCATCATCTTCCCGATCACCATCGTCGGTTTGGCGCTTGGCCTTACCGGCATCACCTTGTTCGGGCAGGGTGGGCATTGGGCCCTTGCCGTTGTAGAAATCTTCGAGCTTTGCAGCCCAAGTTCTACAGTGGCGTATATCATGCCCGTAGTGCTGGTGGAACTTGCAAAATCGGTCGCTCGGACCTTTCTTGCCTTGTCCGCCTCCTGAGCAGGCTTTTTGCCCTTGTAATTATTGTTGGGCTTCTTCTGCCCGTCCTTGGGAGGAGGTGCGCGATCCATACCTGCGACGGTATTGTTCGCATCACCTTTGTTCTTCTTCATCTGGGACTTCTTGTCACCAGGAACATTGCTGCTGCTCTTCTTCTTCTCATCCACATCAGGCTGGACGGGCAGCTCGCCCTTGTCGAACGCCTTTTTGTACTGAACGCGCTCTGCCGCGTTGGCATATGATCACCGCCTTGAACAGGTCGTTGGCGGTCCAGTCTCATTGATTTCGAGATCTGGGTGAGCGCGCTCGTCGCGGACCCGTTTTTGAAGGCGCGGACAAGATTCATCCGAGATGTTCGGGATCGTGTTGCGGATCTTAATGAAACGCTTCACGAAATTGCGGAGGGTCTCCCGTTCATCCGGATCATCCGTGCAGATCATCCTCCTTGCCCAGACGTGCGTAATGTACGGCTCGGAAATTAGCGATCGAGGCGTCACAAAGCTGGTTCCATGAGTGATGGAACCCTCCTGCCGATTGAATGACCACGTCCGAGCAAAGACCCTCAAGGACGATCGGAGGTAATTAGCCATAACGAGCTCGTCACCTCCGGCCGCCATGATGGCCGTGGCGTAGATGGAAAGGAATTCTCTGGGTTCTGAGTCCCATTGTACCTCTCCATGTGACCGGGCTTGAATTTTAAGGGCCACCGGACAGCCCGGCTCGTCGGAGAAAGCCCCGCAGCCAGAGCATATGACCGCCACCTTCCCGGCAGACCTAGTCTTGAGAAGACGTTGGTCTGTTGCGGCGAAGGAACTCCTGCTGAACAGGAGGACTCGGCCCGAGAAACTCTCTCCGGGACAATCCACGCGCCTTCCTCGTGGTGGCGACGACGCGCTCCTCACGAGGGACCATCTGTGATCATCGCGTCGCGCTTGCTCCCCGTGGGTCGCGATGACTACGAGGACTTAGCGGCGGCGGCGACCACGGGTAGCCTGCTCATGGGCGATGATCGCCGATGGTGGCGGGGTCACGCAATCGATCGAGCTGTCCGAATCATTCCGGCGGTTTGGTCTGCTGCTGCTGGAGGAGTTGTTGACTTCTCCTCGGACTTTAGGCCTTGACCCGGTCGCTCTAGGTTAGTCGCATAAAGACGCCCATGCGGGCGAGATCAGCTTGATTGGTGGATCTAGGACCGTTGCCATAGCCTCGAGCCGTTCCGACTTTGATCTATGGGTCCGGGATCTCGAACCATCCGCGTTACTCGCCTGATCGAGTCCGGTCACGCGGGAATTGACCCAACAGGGAAGCTTCCGCCGGGAGACTTAGCGCCGGCACGCGAGGTGGGTCGCGACGCTGTCGCTTACACTGGTCGCGAAACCGTGCTAAGGTCTGATTGATGGAATCGTCGAGGCTGCGGCGAATGACGTTTTGCTCGCGAAAGCGACTGTGCGACCTCGTCTTGATGCGGCGAGTTAATCTGTCTGACCTCGCCGGCCGCCCGGCCCGTGCGAGATCCTCGAGGTTCCTACATCGCCATGTTAATGCCGCGGGGTCATGCGAAGGTATGCTAGACGGTGTCATCGCTGTGTCTCCACGGTGGAATCTACCGACATAGCCTTAGAATCGATAAATCTAAACCGTCGTAAAGATCATCGGTTCCGTGTAGTCGCTGCCGATGACGGAGTGCGATCTGAGGCTATCTACGCCATGTAAGCGGAGACATCGCCTCGGATGCGGCGTTGGAGACCGAACGGATCGATCTGAATCGGCGAGGATGAGACATCCCGTCCTTCCGAGTCGTAGCCCTCAGGAAGTATCTCTGTATCGCTGATGGAGTTCGACATGCTCGATCTGCGTGTCCCCACGGACGGCGCCAGCTGTCGACGGTTGAGATATCGATCTCAAGTCGCTAAGGTTCTTGAATATTGAGATAGGAGACACGCCAAACAATGCGAACGACGAACGAGCAGAGATGTGGGGGTTTTATCCCGTTCAGGCCTCTCGGGAGATAATAGCCCTCGCCCAAATTTCTTATATATCAGAGACGAATACAAGAGGTGGAACTCGACGAGATCAGTAGGTCTCAGCGAGATTATGGGTGTAAAGCTCTAAGCGAGATGCTAGATGTCAATTGGGATCTCTGATGCCCCCTAAACGCCGTAGGGGCATGGCTTATATAGTACTGAGCAAACCAACCTACCGAGGAATATCGGTAGGGCTAACTACGAGATCGTGAATAACGAACTCATACATGCCAAATATATCCCGAGGCGATAAGGCATACTCCTAGTCTTGGGGATCACGACTCTAATCCAATCCGGAAACCAACGTCCGGTCTTCACGTAGCTGTCAGAGAACTTTTGTTCGAGTAGGACTCGAACACGAATCCTAGGTCGTTCGCGACCGTGCCGCCCAGAGGTCGTTGGCAGGATGCACATGGGCCTGATAGAACCTTCCAGGGAGCTGGGCCCTGGTAGGCTGTTTGATTGGGCCGTCAGGGAGTGTGCCATGGCAATGGGCCATAATTTAATCCCCGACACAAGGGTACAGAAACGACCATGGGTTCATAAAGAGCTAAATGCAGACTTGGGCAACGAAGTTTTAGGAAAACCAACGCTAAGGAAAGGAAATGTACCGGGGTTGCCGAAATTCGCGTGCAACAGCGTCGCCTATGAGGGCGAGGTTGGCCTGGTTGGTGGATCTGATCACCGTTGCCATGGCTTGAAATCGTTCCCGACTCTGCCCAAGGGGTCCTGGGATCCCTGAGGCGTCCACGTTTTACCTGACCGGGGTCTGGTTACGCGGGAATTCATTCCGAGCAGGTAGAATATCTGCCGGGGGACTTGGTGGAGATACGCGAGGCGGGTTGCGTCGTTGTCGCTTGCGCCGATCATGAATCCGTGCCAAGGTTTGACTAATGGAGGCTTTCAGACCGCGGCGAATAACATCTTGTTCGCGAGCAGCAAGCGAGACCCCATCTTGTTACTGAGTAGAATTGACCAGCTCGATCCTCTGAGGTTTCTGCGCCGACCATGTTGACACTGCGGCGGCTGTGTGCTGGCACGCTAGACGGTGTCATCACTGTGTCACCACAGAAGGAATCGACCGACATGGCCTTGGAATCCGAGAGATCTAAACCAGCCTAAAGATCATCGGTTCAGTAGTCATCGTCAATGACGGGAGCTTGATCTAAGACCATCTCCGGAACGTAGCCGGAGAGTACTGTCCCAGATCTGGAAGGCTATCGTGATCGAAAGGATCGATCCGATCTGACAGGGGACGTGACATCCTGCCCTTCTGAGTCATAGCCCTCAGGAAGAGTTTTCTGGTCGCTGAAGGAGTTCGACATGCTCTAACAGACTTGATCTACTATCCCCACGAACGGCGTCAACTGTCGACGGTTGGGATATCGGTCCCAAGTCAACTAAGATTCTTGAGAAAGGGAGATAGAAGACCTGCCGAGCAAGGCAAACAGCAATCAACGAGCAACAGGGAGACACGGGGTTTTTATCCTGGTTCGGGCCTCTCCGAGGAGATAACAACCCTACATCCAGCCTTTCTTTATATCAAAGAGGATTACAAGGAGGAAACTCGACGAGACGAACAGGTCTCGGCGGGATTATGTGTGTACAAGAAGTAATACGCGATCTTGGCTTCAAGTCGTGCTGGCTTGGCGTCAAGTTCTGCCCTCTACACGCCGTAGGGGCTTTGTTTATAAAGTGTTGAACAACCGATCTATCGAGGGATAATCGGACCGGGCTGACCACGAGTCCGTAGCGAACTCGATACATACCAAATACATCCCGAGGTAGATAAAGTATACTCCAATTCTTGGGATCACGACATCTGCTCCAATCCGGGAAACCACGTCCGGGTCTTCACGTAGCCGTGCAGAACTCTGTTCGAGTCGGACTCAAACAGGAATCCTAGGTCATTACGTACCGTGCCAGCCAGGAAACTATTCGGCAGGATGCACATGGGCCTGATAGAACCTTTCAGGGAGTCAGGCCCTAGGAGGCTATTCGATTGGGCCGCCAGAGAGTGTGCCATAGCAATGGGCCGTGATCCAATCCCCGACACATAGATCTTTTATTTTTTTTCTTTGATTAATCTATCCCGTTATTATTTGGTCTCACAGTTGATTGAACGGATAAAATAACCATATTATATCATCTTTAGTATTTAATCCGAATTTCTATTATTCTTCTTTTAATCTAAGCCGTTATAATCTGACCTCACAAAATCAACGGCATAGATCTTTTATTTCTTCTTGATTTATGTGAGAATTTTTTTGATTGATCATGGTCGTTATAATTTGGTCCCATCATTGATCGAACGGCTGAAATAATTTGGATGATGTGGACGAACGTGGTGGCTTCTTTTTCCGCTCCTTTATATATATAACGAGCGAGGTAGCTCACGCGCTTGCGTGGCTAGATTTGTTTTGGTATATAGTGTTTATCTGTAACTCATAATCTATCTCTAACATACCAGACCGGATTTAGAGTTTATCTCTAATATATTATATCAACTTTAGTATTTAATATGAATTTCTAATATTTTCTTTTAATCTAAGCCGCATATATCTTTTATTTTTTATTTGATTAATCTATCTCGTTATAATTTGGTCCCACAGTTGATTGAACGAATAAAATAACCATATTATGTCATCTTTAATATTTAATCCGAATTTCTAATATTCTTCTTTTAATCTAAGCAGTTATAATCCGGCCCCATAAAATCAACGGCATAGATCTTTTGTTTTTTTCTTGATTTATGTGAGAATTTCTTTGATTGATCTTGGCCGTTATAATTTGGTCCCACCGTTGATCGAACGGCTGAAATAATTTGGATGATGTGGACGAACGTGTACGTGGTGGCTTCTTTTTCTCCTCCTTTATATATATAATAGATAGATAGATGAGATATAGGGCATGTTTGGTTCATAGCCGTCACTGGCCATGCCAATATTTTAGCGTGCCATCTCTTTTGGCTAGAGTTTGGTTTGAATCCATTGATTGGCTTGCCAACGAGAAAACTGATCCTGCCTAATTTTTTCAGCACGGTTCTACGCCAAGACGCGAACGGCCGAATCGGCCGCCTGCACCATTGCGCCTTTGCCCCAACAGCATGGCCCCAATGCCAGAGACACAACCAGCCAGCAACTAGTTAGCAGCGAAGTCAGTAAATGTACGATTGATTTTATTTTCTCATTTTTGTATATATTTCAAACAGTGTCCAAATTTCATGAAATAAATTTTATAATTCATATAAAATCATAATCAACCTATTTTTATAATTTTTATAATTTTTTAAAAAAATTTAATATTTTTTGTAATTTAAATTTTTTTAATACTTTTATATTTCAAACGGTGTCCAAATTGCATCAAACAAATTTTATAGTTCTTATAAAATCATAATCAGCCTGTTTTTATAATTTTAAATTTTTAAATAATTTTTATATTTCAAACGGTATATAAATTGCATGAAACTAGAATCATAATCAACCATTTTTCTATATTTGAATAATACTAATTGGCACATTTCATTGGTGACAAACCAAACAACTACCAATTCTCTTATTAGATTTGGCATGTTTTGTTGGATACAATCCGAACGACCAAAATTTACCATCAAATTGGTTATGCCCTGGAATGGCATGATCAATTAATTGGCATGGCCATCCAAGGCCATGAATCAAACAGCCCTTAATCCTGTCGTACCAAAGGACGAGATTTGCCCCGCCTTGTCAAGAGGCCACTAGGATGCCCTGTCTGCACATCCGTTTGGTAGGGATTATAAATTCACTCTGCCCAAATGACAGGATTTATGTCTTGTCCGATGGTGCGGTGGGGAGCGAACGTTTGTACTGTTACACTACAGAAATGAATAGAGTAACTAACATAGGAAATGAATCTTTTTAAAACATAGTGTAAAGTGTGAAAATTTTTTAAAGAATTATAGAGTAAGTGGGAATAGTGAAATAGAGCGGGAGAATATTAAGTAGTTGATGTGGATATTTTTATGGTTATAGCAAACACCTCAAACCAAAATCTCTTAGTTTTTTTAGAGATTGGTTTCTTAATATGATCTGAGTAGTTTCTTAGAGCTTTAAAAGTCTAGCCAAGCAAGATAATTTGTTTTCTTCGTCTAGTTCAATTCGTCGATTGTCTGATTGTTGAGAAGCTAAACTGCGGTTTTTGGAGACAGCTTAAGAAGTCGTGGGACCATTTCATTTGAGTTGTCTTTTATAGCTCTAAAAAATCTGACAAACTAGGATACGTGGGTTGCGACTTGCGAGGGTGTGCGCGGTGGCATCCTCCTCGCGTGATCATTAATGGAGGCAGCAAACATTCAACGCCTTCGGAGCGATAAACAAAACCCGGGAAACCGTGGCGACCCAGACACTGGTCGGCGCTCGATCGGATGCCCTCTCCTCCCTCCCACCCAAGCTGGTGGTGGAATCTCTTGACCTGCGTGACCCAAAGCTTCCCATGCTTCGCGTGCCTTAATTATGGCGGCAGCGGAGGGCGCCCGCACTTCTACGGCATTTATTTCACCTCGCGCAAACTAATCTAAAGCATATCTGGCTAATTAAGCAGCTGGCCTGGTTTACATGCTGGCCTACTAAAAGCTGACTCAAATACAAATTCGATTTTAGTATGCAACTACTACTATATGCATGCACACGTGTATCATAGCTAGGGAAGAACTAGACAACACTATACCATTGCTTAACCATACAACAGTACAGTTAGTCCGATTGGCCCTCTTACTTCCGGTCCGCACAGGAGCGCACGCTTGCAACCCACTGTTTTGTTTCTTTTAACTGTATTATGCCGTTCTAATGAGTTCTAAGTGAGTAACTTTGTTCTCACCAAGTTTCATATATCAAAAAAAAATTACGTGCTATTCAACACTAATTAATCGAGCGTCAAGCCGTTAAGTATAATCAAGTTTCATTATGTAGGCTCCATCATAAATATGTGGTTTTCATTGGTTACATGCATATAGCTTCATTACATGGGCCTCACCATCCAACTATGATTTCATAGGTATATGTAGTTTCATCACCTGTCAAAATATGGTTTCATGTGTTATCACATAGTTTCACAGAGTGGCCCCGCCATCGTAATTCGTAAGTATGGTTTCACATTATTTCATATAGTTTCATCGTGTAGGGTTTGCCATCAATGAATGGTTCTGTGTGTCTCGCATAGTATCACGTGATTTCATGAGGTTTACATTACCGGTCAAAATATAGATTCATGTAATTTTATATAGTTTCATCTTGTGGGACTCACCATCAATATATGTTCCATGTGGTTTCATGTAGTGGGTCTTACCATCCAAGCACAGTATTCATGAGGTATCATGTAGTTTCATTACCAGTCAGGGACGGATCTAGCACCATGTCAGCCCACCTATGTTGTTTATGACAATGGAGCCTCACCTTAGACCACCTGTAATTTTAGTGTAAATTAAAAGGGAAGAAGGGGCTAAACTTCATACTTAAACCTTGAGCTAAACTTCAGTCCCTTCTATTATTTTTTGTTGCGTCCGCCCCTGTTACCTGTTGAAAAATTTCATGTGGTTTCACGAGGTGGACCCACATATGATTTCAGTGTGTGAGCCCCTTCGGCAAAGTATGATTTGCGGTTTTATGAAGTATCATATGATTTAATCAGATGGCCCCACCATCGAAGTATAGTTTCATGTGCTTTCGTGTCGTTTCATCGTGTAAACCCCCACCATCAAAGTACATCTAGTACGTCGAAGCATGGTAACATCTAGTATCGTGTTTTTTATCGAGCACTCCCTCCAGTTTCATATTTTCTGTCATTTTAGACAAGATCTCACATACCAAGAAGTGAATAATTGCGGTGGATAAGTATCTCAAAGTGATACACCTGTGCACTAAATGTGTGTAGCCTAGTGGTATGATCTAGATAATCAATGCAGGATGCGTAAGTTTGAGTCCTGGTTCCGCATGAGCTTTTTTCATGTGTTTTTTTTTTGCCGCATGCACATGTAGCGCCACACAGCAATAAAACAAGAACGAGTGTAGCTCAGCGTTCGACCGATGCAACAATGCAATCAATACACGACGGAACAATGGCTTCAGTAATTAGTGCAATTAATTAAGAGTCGTTGTACTTAAAAGACACACGTGAACGTTGGAGCGACATAAATTTTCAAACTTGATGCAAAATGCCCCAACAACAGAAAATGTCAAAGTGGAGGGAGTACGTGCCACCATCAAGGTATCTTGTGATAACACATGGTTTCATCGATCAGGCGTATCCTACCATCAAACTATGGTATCAAATGGTGTAATGTGGATATGGTATCATGTAATATCATATGGTATCACGTAGTTTCATCTTTTGTTGAGCCTTCAATGAGTACATTAGATGTATATTGACTATCATTATATTGCATGAGATTGCATGTAACTAATGGAACTCACTCGGTCAACAGACAAATTTCATTGAAGATACATTCATTACTGATTCTTGTCTTCATGCAAATAATGCAAATAGAGCTAGACATTCTTCACATGATGAATTCTGGTTCCGACGCAAGATGACATGCATGAAGAGGTAAGCACGAACCACGGAAATCAAACAGTATGTTACCACGTACATATATGACCAGGGAAAGAACGAAGCGCGCCACGATGATGATCTCACACGACATGCGAAGTGAATCAAGTGATACGTGCATATGCCGGACTGCCGGAGTGGCGGCTGCAACGTAGGGACGGTACAGCGTTCCTGAGATTTTCCGATACGCATACTTAGATAAAAAAAAACATGTGTCTGCACTGATCCTATATATGCTGTCTAGCTATGCATGCACGCTAGCTCCATTTGACCTGGATTAAACTAAGCTAAGCTCGCAGAGAGAGAGACGAGTTAATTAATTGTACTTGCATCCACCGGTGAAAGATAGGCCGCAATGCACGCGTCGTGGTTCGCGCGGATAGTGTGTACTACATGTAGCGGAGAACATGAGGGCACCTTTTCCGGCGCCTTGTGCGTTAAGTTGCACCATCGCACACGCTCTCTCTCTCTCTGGCCGCAGGCGCGTTTGAGCACGCTTCCAAGAGGAAGATGCCAAACTTTGCCTATGAATCCCACAAGGGTCTCCAATTCTCCGTGCATGGTTCCGTTTGAACGAAGGAGTTGATGCGCTTGAAACAAGGACCAGGACACCAGGTAATACTATTGTCGAAAAGAATATATATGTGTTCCATTTCCATATGCTACAGGTATAAGCAAATTAATGACACGTAGCAGTGGCGTTTGGAATATCTGAAATCGAGAGCAGCTAGCATTGGAGTTTGAGTTTGGAATAAGAAACATTGGAGTCGAATTATTCCTGGGTCTCAGCGTCGTGGCTAATTAATCTGTTTGTAGCGCCATAGGCCTCGGTTGCCTTGGACTGTTCTGGATGGTGGCCTGCACGCTGGTACTGCGAGTTTTGCATTGCAGGCATACAGACAACTGAGACAAGGCCTCGTCCGGACTTACCTGATCTCCACGAAAGATTGAAGAGACCCTCTCCAGTCTCCAGTCTCCAGTGTCACTGACATCCATACACTCTGGGAACAGGTATCAGCAGCTAAAAAAATCGCATAAATAAACTCGCATAACGTGGTAAACTGTAGCAAAAACTGAGGCAGCGGCTACTGAAATATACTAGTAGAATCATTGACCGACTTGCTGCTTCTAGAGAAGAAGTCAACCATAAGTTGGCAGATACAGATCGAGGTTCACAATTGATCTGTCTGCTTTTGAAGAGCGTATATATATACAATCTCTTTGGAATAGAATTCTTCTAGCTTACTCAATGTCAACAGCGCTACTGATATGGTTTGGAAGGAGATCGAATTTGATTACTGAAAAAACACTCGCACTCTACATACACACACATCCACATATTTATTGACCGTGAACAAAAATAAATGAGATACAAATGGGTACATGAATGTTTTTACCTGAAGCATCATGAAATGCCATTCTTCTAAAAACCAAAAACTCAAGAAGAGAGTACTACTCGTGCGACCTACCTACAGCTATGCATTCGCAGCCCCGTACTACCTCATTCACGTCAAAATTGCGGAGGAGAATAGAAGTTGAATCAGAAGCTAACGGCCGCGGCACGCGCCATTGTCGATCTCGATCGCAAGTTGACCAATCCGTGTTGACTTTGACAGCATGCATAGGCCCTCTCTCTCTCTCACACACACACAGAGAGTTTGACCCACACCGAGGGAGAGGAGCAGTGTAGCACAGTAGCACTAGCCCGCAGCTCTTGATCTTCTCAAGGATGTCAGTACGCAAGTAGATAACTGATCTTGCATGCCGCTTCATCTGTTGTGGAGAGGGTTTGAACCCGTGGGAACTCTCCTTTTGCTTTCCCCCACGAGCTCCGACGGCGAGGGCGCCCCCGGCAGCGGCGCCATGGCCATGAACGCCGACGTGCGAGCGGCGTCGACGGCCAGGAGCACGGTGGAGCCGAGGAAAGAGGAGTGCACGAGGACCGCGATGAGGAGCCACGGCCCGAGCAGCCCGCCGGCCGCCGGCCTCTCCCCCCGCCGAGCGCAACCGACCATAGCTAGAGCGCACGCCGGCGAAGGCTGGCCACCCTCGCGCGAGGCTGGCCTGGATGTCGCCGGCCGTAGCAGAAGCGGCGGGAGGGCGGAAGCGCGGGAGGCTGGCTGTGGCGAAGAGCACGAGAGCACATCAAGGGACTGGGAGTCTGGGAGTCTGGGGGAGCGTCGAGAGGAAGAGGCTTCCGTGGTTGGGAGCTTGGGACGTTTGTTCAGCGCGTGGGTGACGGTACACTCGGCGAGTATAAAAAGTGGCGAAGTGACCGGGGATCTAACAGTACTGTCTATGCAAAGCACAGATCTAACAGTACACTCGTCTCACCAACAAGTACGGCTGCATGCAGAACGAGATGTCACTACTCACTGCTCGATCGCGCTGGTCAAATCTTTCGCAATCTGGTTTTAATCAGCTGGAAATCTGGAATGCAATGCATATATATGAGCATATACCTATATATGTAGAGGCTGGGCCGCTGGGGAGAACCTAGTTAGCTAGCATCAGCGAGTGACATATGATATCCGAGCCACCAATAACTTGAACGTACCGCGTACGTGCATCCTTGTACGTACTGTCAGTTAAGCATGCCTGTACATGCACGCCTGGTGCTAGCTGTAGTATTCAGGCCGGGGACGAGGCAAGAGCAGGCACTAAGGCACGCAGGTCCACTCACCACGTATGTACCAGTACTACTGTATATATGCACGTAGCTTCTCAGGACGGCCTGTGTGATGGAAGGCACAGGCGGGCCGCGGGCGACATGGAGAAATTGTCGGTAATTAACGTCGTTTAGATTGTCTTAAAAGAATATAACCTTAGGTCTTGTTCTTTTCAGCGTATCGTACCGTTGTGTTACTGTAGCAGATTTTGTTATTTTTATATAGTCTATATATTGTGATAATTTTTAACGATTTTTTCATGACTTTTAGCAGTTTTTCCAAAGATTATAAAACTATTTATTATTATTATTTTTATAATCTTTAGACCTCAATTAAAAGACTCTCAAATTTACTACAGTAATACGGCAACGCAACGATGCACTGAAAAGAACAGGTCCTTAGTTAATTAGTATAAGTGTGTCGCTCCGGCAGCCAGCTTCTTGCCTCTTTCGCGTACGCAAAACTTGTCCGAAAAATGGACTGCAGCAGCCAGCTCGTTGGCTCTTTTTCTCAGACGCAAGGCTGCCCAAAAAATGGCAGTGATTTTTTTTTCTTCTATCGGGGTAATAAAACGGAGGTGGGTTTGAGTGAGGAAGGTTCCGCTGCCGGCGCGTTGGACGGGGAGATCACGTGACACCAGCGCGGCAGCATGGTTCGGCCGAATCTTCTAAAGCCAATTCTCAAGAGCGCATCTGCTCAGTAAGCTTGGTACATAAATATCAATTCAATGTTTTATTTATGTGAAAAAAGAGAAGAGATATTAGACCAGACCTGATCATTCATCGGGTCTAGTTGGGTACGCCCGTTGAACATGTCGGGTCGGGTTTTTTTTAGTTCGGGTCAGATTTTTCAGGTTTTCTTGGGTTTTTTTGGGGTTTTTTGAGTTTTGGGTCACAAATTCATACCTGACACTACTGCGGATCGCGCTAGAGCAAGCAGCTCGTAAGGCCTGTGCAAGCGGTTTTATAACCGTTTGCAGGCAACCGCGACTGATGCCCCTCTGCAAGCGGTTCGCAAGGCTCTGCGCGGGCGGGCCTGTAGGCCACCAACCGCTTGCAGAGTGGCATCTCCGCAAGCGGTTGAATAACCGCTTGCGAAGACGTGCACTTTCCTAGGCCTTGTTCTCTTCAGCGTATGGTACCGTTGCGTAATACTGTAACAAATTTTGTTATTTTTATATAGCCTATATGTTGTGATAATTTGTACCGAATTTTTGTGACTTTTAGTATTCCTTCCAAAGATTGTAAAACTATTTTTTATTTATTTTTTAATAATCTTTAAAGCTCATTTCCAGTGCTCTCAAATTTGCTACAGTAATACGCCAACACAACGATACGCTAAAAAGAACAAGGCCCTAGCTGGTTAATTTGGGGGCGGCGCAAATAGATATTTAAATATATATATTTCGGTAGGGGATTTTTTTAATTTGTCGTTTAAATTTAAATACATATACGATGAGCATATAATTAGCGATCACACAAGCTTAAATATATTATATAATATATAATAATGTACACTATATACACATCGACCTAGACACACATGCATGAAATAATAATGAGCCAAATTTATAAAGTTTCTAATTAATATATATAGAGCAAAATGGACCAAAGAGTTCATTGTTTCCTTGCAGACTCTTCTTGCCGCTCTTTGACGACGTAGAAGTCATCCCTAGTTCGTTCGTGTTGAAATATGGTTCTCGAAAGTGGAACTCGCCCTTGAAGTTAATAACCTCATCGAAAATGAAGCCAAGTAGTTGTTCTTGTAATGCGAGCACCCGATGATGTGGTAACACTTCAGTATGTTTATCCATGTCGGGGTGCCAAATCAATTACAGTGGGAAATAAATAAATACGCGCACCCATGTAAATTAATGGAGTACATAAGAACGTTATTAAGTTGTAGCTAGATGCATGGTTGCGTACATATATATACGAACCTCTTCAGGAGTTTGAGGCTCAAGCTCGCCGTGGCACATCATTTGGATATAATGGAACACATAGTAGCCACATAGGTTGTTTCCCGCAGTTTGTCATTTTACCTATGGTCGATGCGGGGCAATTACAGATTTACAGATCAGTAAGGGAAAGAAATATTAATTGACTAGGAGCAATTACGTTGTTTTAGCGTACCCAGTCGCTTATCTTGACATCGAATTTCTTCTTAAAATGTCCTTTCTGAATCTCTTGAAAGCTCAGGAACGCCTTGTTAAGGAGGTCAATTATCCACTGGTATTCTTTTTGCGGTTTTCCCTTGAGTCTTGGATGATGATCTTGCTTTGGTCAAGCTTTATGACTATAAGGATCCAGTGGAACCTATTCGTATATTCAACAGTTATGAAATGTATTTAAGTACATATATAGTATACCATCATGTGCCTTAAGTAATATAAGAACGAGATGTTAGTGAGGACATCAGCACGTACTTAAAGTGGAATGGCAGAAGTATGTATGGCTTGTAGTGCTGTTGTACTAGTGCATGTACAACGTAGTCGTGGATTTTCTTTGGTTTTCCAGGGTATTGCCAGACAGCCTTGTTGACCAACCAAGGGTCAAGGAACCCAATCGAGTACGGCTTATGCTTTCTAAGTCTTTGTATCTTCATTCTACAGAAAATGGGCTAATTGAGTTAATTAATTAGGGTTCCAATTAATTAGGTGTTCTCGGCAAGCAGCAGGTATAGATATATATAAACTCGGATGGTCGACACTCACAGGCACCAGCAGGTCATGAAGGACACATTGACGGCGTCTCCTTAGTACACATGGTACCAGTCTTCAAAATCAAGATTTATCATTTGATCATTTCCTCGAAACAAATGTTCTTCTTGAAACGAGACGTTTAGTAAAGTATATCTCCTGGCGGACGTGTGCTCGTACCATTCATGCGCGAGTCACATCTTGACCGGTAGTTTCCGTATCTCCTTAGGGTCTACCAACGGTTGGCCCAGCTTAAATGGCCACCTGACTTGTGCCATTGGAAGATCATCGGTTAATCCACGGACGGCTTCTATGGTATCGATGCCAGCTTCCCTCATGAAGTCATACTCCATCTGTAGTCTTTTGCCTCCTTCTATTCTTCCTTGCTCATGTACGTGCCTGAAGGTTGTTTACTCTTGAAGACGTGCTTTCTGATAGTCCTTTGGTAGTCAGTACAGAGAGGCGGTTGGTACTGAACAGTTGTCGCGAAATGTTCCGCGATCTTTGGATCAATTCGTTCCTTTGGTGGCGGATTTGTTTTATCATTAAGTGACTGGATCCATGCGTCCACAGCTGCCTTGGACTTTTTCTTTAGCTGCTCAGGAGTCATCTCATATGGTGTTTTTTCGGATTCTTTCATTCTTTGTCTGAAAGGGAAACCGGCCGCCCTACTGCTTGTAGTCGGTCTAGCTGCAGGATTGCTCCTTTTGCTAGCAACCTTCTTACTGGGGGAGATGCCGGCGCCGTGGTTCCCCTACGAGGTTGCTGCTTCCTTTTGCTTTGAGGGGATGCCGGCTGTGTTGGGCTTCTGTGCACAGCGCTAGCGGGTGGTGCAGTGCTATGTCTCACCGGTGAGACGTTACGTGATGGCGTGGCCTGTCTCGTTGGAGGAGGTGAGCTCCGTCTCGGTAGAGTGGGCTGTCTTGGTAGAGGAGGTGAGTTCTATCTCGGTAGAGATGTCACCTCCACACCATCAGGAAACACGATGTACTTCTTCCGCCAGAGGATGATGTTATGGAGGGCCTCTCCAAATTTGGTCACATCGTCTCCTCTGGCAATATCGAGCTCCATATCATCAAATCCGGCCACCACCGTGACCTTAGAGTATCCCGCGGGTATTGGGTTACAGTGGAATGTCTGGCCCGACTCCACCGGCAAGGCCATGCCGTAAGCCACCTTGAGGGTGAGGTTGTGTAGTTGGACGCGTAACACACATTGGCGGGACACGGTGATGTCGTCCACAGGATAACGGGCCTGCGATTCGTCGGTCGACACGTTGTTTGACGCATAGCTGCTTCGCCGACCGGAGGCCGGAGGACTAACCACGTTGTCCGGAGGCATGACGACAAGCGCACCTGGTCCTTGAAGACTGGTGATTGCAGCATGCACTTTCCGTTTTAGCATTTCTGCCATGTTTTCCTTGTGCTCCTTGAGTTCCCGTTCGATTTTACTGACTCTATTGTGTTCTCTTACTTTCCCTCTTTCCCGGCTCCGGTATGTGGCTTGATCATTTAAGAAACCAGCCAGCCACGGCACCTGCTTGCCAATACGTCGTGTCCTTTCTGGATGCTCTACGTTTCCTAGTACGTAGGTAAGCTCGTCATTCTCCCTATCTACTATCAAGGATCCTGCACGTTGCTTCTCATGGCTTCCACAATCCTTTCTTTCACGGGTTGCACTTGTGGTGTCATCTCCAGCTTGCCGTCATCCTTCAGCCTCCCCCTGTGGCCCAAGGTCCAGTTGCGTGGGCGGAGCTCCCAGTCTTCCGTTTCTGGTATTATACCCTTTTTCCTAAGCTCCTCTTCCTGCTTCTCCCATTTTGGCATAGCCTTGATGTAACCATCGGATCCGAGATGGTGGTGGTATTTTTTCTTCTGTGCGTTGGCCCTGTTCTGCTCACTCGCGGCCTTGCCTTCAGCCGACAGCTTGTACTCCTGGAATGCTTGCCAGTGATCCGCTAGCTTCGGATACTTATTAAAGTCTGGGGTTGTTCCGGTCTCCACGTACTTTTTAGTGAGCCCGCTCTTCCACGACTGAAAGCATAATGCCATCTTGCTCAGAGTAAATTTCTTGCACTTGTTTCTTAAGCCGTTGGAATCGTGAAGTTTTCCTTTATATCCTTCCAGAGCAGGTCTTTGGTAGCTGTAGGAATCTTGGGCCATGTCTTGATGCTAATAGGGGCGTGATCCCTCACAAGGACTCTGCAGGCGTTGTTGAAGGGGGCAAGTGTCGACAGAGGGGCTTCGGGCTTCCCAGTGGTTGAAACTTGAGTAATCACGTACTTTGTCGACGGCTTTTTGTTAGGCCCTCGTATTTGCTTGGATTGGCTGTTGGACGTTTCCGGCTTGAAAAAAGAACATGAACACGTGTCAGAGGTTTATTGCTATGAAGTAACATGATAAGGAACGGTCATTTTAGTGTCCAGCCTATATATACCTCACAACCGTCGACATTAGTTTCACCGGCTTCAGCCTGGATGGCCAGATCACCGGCTTCAGCCTGGCCGGTTAGATCACCGACTTGAGCATGGACGGCGTAATCACCGGCTTGAACCGGGGCGGCCTGATCACCTATTGGATCCACCGGGTTGGCCTCAACGTAGCTTATGAGAGTGCCCATCGCGATTTCGTTTAGTAGAAAATCATGTCCCACATCGAAATCAAGGAGGTCACGTCCGGAGTGCGCCATCTATCACTGTGCATGCACGCGAAATAATAGAACATTTAATGCATTCATCCATATGAAAAAATACAACATATACATCTCTTTTTATTTGAATACAACATTTGAATACAACATAGTTCAATTTGTACGCCAGCACAAGATCAATGTTATAAAGGGCTATTGCTCTCAGCTTGCAATTAAAGGGTTGCCAAAGTTAATTAGCCATCCAACTGTTAATTGCCTTTAAACCTCATATTGTATAATCTCTAACTGTTAGAGCAAAAGTAGTACCAAACTTGGCCAATGAGTAGTACCAAACAAGTTGTAGCAATCATCATAGAGTAAGATCCAGCAACATCCAGCAGCATCACAGAGAGGAGATGGAGGGGGCGAGAGCAGAGATAGAGGGGAGCAATGGGAGCATCACAGAGAGCAGGGGACTGCACCCCAAACCTTAATCCAGCAGCATCACAGAGAGGGGAGACATCATCCCCAAACCCTAAATCCAGTAGCATCACAGAGAGGGGAGGGAGTGGGCGAGAGCAAGGATAGAGGGGGGCAGTGGGAGCATCACAAGGAGCAGGAGTTCAAGTCACAGAGAAGGGAGGAGAGGGAGCGAGGCGGCTGCGCATTCCGTCGAACAACATGTGTGCATCACAGAGCAGGGAGGTGAGGAGGAAGAGGGGGCTCAATACCTCGGCCCTTCGTCTTCAAATTGGCGGGGAGAAGGTCCACGACAAACGGGAGCGAGGGGGCTCGACGGCAGGGTGGGCAGAGGCCGGCCTGCCCGCTCCCTTGAGTGCCTCGCGTCCTGCGCAGGTGCGCGGTGCTCGACGGCGAGGTGGAGCGTCCGGAAAGGGGCCACCACGCGGTGCTCAACGACGGCGAGTGTGGACTATATGGGCCCCGGGTATCCTCTAGAAGGCCCATAAGGGAGCAGATGGGGGGCGATCCAAGTCGGCCGGTTGAGGATAAGGACCACTCGGACCACGCGAGGCTTGAGCCGCAAGGAAGTTCCCGAAGATATAATCTATCTCCATGTAATTAGCAGATCAACGCATGCATTCTACGTAACTGCATACCAGAATTAGTTACCAGGGATCCCGAGATATCCTGTAACTCTATCTCCCCCTGCATTATATAGGGCTCTGATAGGCATTTAAATCTACAGCGCATAGCATCATCTTGCATCTCGCATCTTGATCCACCATATAATCCCAGAACACAGGACGTAGGGTATTACCTCCTCCGTTGAGGGCCTGAACCTGTCTAACCCTGCCTTGTGTTACCATTTAGCTTAGTTCTTGATTAGCGTCCCCTCGTACAAATTCATTGCCGGTGGTGACCCCCCAGTTAGTCACCTGCCGACAGTTGGCGCGCCAGATAGGGGGCAGCGTCAAGATCATCTCTCAAGTTAGATGGCTTTTTCAAGATCGTCGTACGTCGCCATGAGTCTAGAAGAGTCTCTTCGCTTCGGCACCCTAGACTTCATCGCCGACGGCATCGGCAATCTTCACCTCTCTCCCCCTGGAGAGAGTCCTTCGCAAGGAGGCGTGCGCAATCAATGTGACCCATTGCCTTATGGCTTGGAGAATCTAGTAAGCGCCTTCCACGGATTGACCCCCTCGCTGTTCGCCTTCGCACCTCCTCCGGAGGTAGACGAAAAAGAACTCGGCGGGCTCGATCGCTCGGGCGTGGATTGTATTCCGCCCAACTACTGTTTGGCCTCGGCTGGATTTCCCTCCGGACTCGAGAATTCCGTCGCGACTCTCGCACTGGATTCCTCGGTTATTCGGATAGGAGATAACCAGTCGGCGAGCACTATGGATCCACTCGGATCAGATCCATCTACGTTCGTGGGTGTCATCAACGGTGGCCAACCCATAGGACAAAGAGAACAAGTCAGCCTCTCCGCTTGGACTCGAGTCCGACGGAGTCCGAGATTCGCAACTACCGAGAGGTTTTCGTCCCAAGCGCGGATGATCACCACTCCACTTCTCCGCTTGTCGCGATGAGAACCGACGCCGGGCGTGAATCCAGATCCTCGCCAGGCGGAGAAACAAGATCGCGTGCAACAACTTCACGCCCGCGGCCGCGACGTCCAGAATGAGCTCCGCGCGGTAAAGCTAAGGGATCAGGAGGTCTACAACACTCCCCAAGCTAACGTTATCGCGTCAAAGACTCTTCTCGAGACTATCGTGCCGCAACTTCCGGAAGGTAGCTCCCTCGTTCAGACCCTCGCTAGAGCGACTGCCATGGTGGAGATGGCTGCCATACAGCAGAACGAGGCAATGCCCGCTCCGACCGCTTCGGCATGCAGTCGATCCACGCGCAATCGGAACCGGGCCCGCGCCTCAGCGGCTGGCGACTCTCACCAGTCGCCTGCCCATGATCTTCGCCAAGATATCGAAGCCAAGCGGCGGGAGCGCAGTCACGGCGAGCGGAACTCTCATGGCCGTCAAAGTCGCCACGACGATGACCAGACCGAGAGCACCGCCAGTCGGCGCGACCACCGCCAGGAACGATGCCAAGGCCCGCGCCGGGAGCGTCGTAGTAGATCCCCAGCGAGGAGGCGGCCACGTCCATTGGAGGGGATTCGGGCCTTCACCCCGGATCTTCGCCGAGTGGTTTGGCCGGATGGTTTCAACCTTAAAGGCATCGACAAGTTCGATGGCGAGAGACCCAAGAATCGGCCGCAGTTTACGCCTTAGCGATCGGCCGCAGCAGAGGTGATCAGAACGTCATGGCAAATTACTTGCCGGTCGCTGACCCCAACCGCCTGACAGCTAACGGACTCAAGAACTCTATCGAGTCTTGGGATGACCTCCAGGAGCAGTTCATCGCCAATTTTCAAGGGATCTACGAAAGGCCCGCGGGAAGATGGGAGATTGGACAGCTACACCGGCGCAAGAACGAGACTCTTCGTGAGTTCATCAAGCACTTTACCAAGAAGAAGAACGAGATCCGGGACGTTTCGGAGCAAACAGTCATCGACGCCTTCTTCGCCGGATGCCAATCCGAGGAGTTAATCAGGCAGATGACCCGGGACCCCCCGCGTAATCTCAAGGCCATGTTCACGATGGCGGACTAGGAGGCCGAAGCCGAAGAAGCCATCGCGAATCACCGCGGGGGCAATGACGGAGGCCCCAAGAAGAAGCCTAACGACGAACAGGGCAAGCCCAAAGATAAGAAGAGGAAGGGGGACGAGATGGTCGCCAACATGGAGCGCAACCGACCTAAACCCCCCAACGACAACGACTACAAGAAAGTGATGGATTCGGTATGTCCCTTCCATCCTCGAGGAAAACATTCTCGCCAAAGACCGCCTTATTCGCGAGGTTCGCCGCAATAGCGAACCCGATCGACCAAGGGCGGTCAAGGCAAGAAACCCGATGGAGACTACCAAGGCGCCGAAGCGAGATCAACTATATCTTCGGGGCTCGATGCGTCGAGTCCAAGCGGAAGCAAAAGCTTACCACTCGGAGATCAACGCCATCATGCCCGCGACGCCAAAGTATCTGCTGCTGGTCCGAGGTGCCCATCACCTTTGACCGATCGGACCACCCGGACGGATTGCCTTCCCAGGAGGTACCCTCCAGTGCTTTGGATCCGATCGTGCGAGGAAGCAAACTAAAAAGAGTCCTGGTCGATGACGGGAGTGGGATTAACGTCCTTTTCGTCAAGACCTTGGACCAAATGAATATTCCTCGTTCCGAGCTACGGCAGGGATCATCTCCATTCCACGGGGTAATCCTCGGGACGTCCGCAGTACCACTCGGACAGATCTCTCTGCCGGTCACGTTTGGGACCAAGGATAACTATCGGACCGAGAATCTGAGCTTCGAAGTGGCTGATTTCGGGACGGCATATCATGCCATCTTGGGAAGGCCGGGGATTGCCAAATTCGTGGCGGTTCCCAACTACACTTATCTCGTCTTAAAGATGCCAGGTCCCAATGGTGTAATCATCCTCCCTGGTGACGTTAAACAGTCCCTGCTCTGCGATAGCGAAAGCTGCGAGATGGCGCAGGCACTGGACTCATCTGCTGAGATGGAGAAGATCCGACAGGAGGTCGCAAACCGTCAGGAGGAAGGGGACGTCCCCGCCAAGAAGCAGGCCAAAATATCCATCCAAGCAGCCGAAGAAACTAAGAAGATCCTGTTAGACCCGTCGACCCGCCAAACAGTCGTGATTGGGACAGGCTCGACAAAGAAATAGGAAGACGCGCTCGTCACTTTCCTCCGAGCCAACCGGATGTGTTCGCTGAAGCCTTCGGACATGCCCGGCGTTAGAGGAGGTGATCGAGCACTCTTCACGCCGACGAAAGGGCGGCTTTGTCAAGCAACGCCACGAAGATTCGCCCGGATCGGAAAGACGCCATAAGGAGTGAGATCACCAAATTGTTGGCCTTCGGTTCATCAAAGAGGTGTATCACCCGGACCGCTTGCTAATCCATCTGATGCGTAAGAAAACAAGACATGGCGCATGTGTGTCGACTACACCGACCTCAACAAGGCGTGTCCCAAGGATCCTGTCGGGCTCCCCCGCATTGACCAAGTGGTGGATTCCACCGCCGGGTGCGAGCTCTTGAGCTTTCTGTACGCCTACTCAGGCTATCATCATATCAGCCTGAAAGAGGAGGACTGCATCAAAACGTCGTTTATTACACCCTTTGGTGCTTTCTGCTATATCACAATGCCATTCGGGTTGAAAAACGTTGGCGCGACTTACCAGCACACTATACAGCGGTGTTTTCACACTCAACTCGGACGCAACGTGGAGGCATATGTCGACGACGTCGTCATAAAAACCAAATCCAGATGGGATCTCATAACAGATCTGACCGAGACATTCGAGAGCCTAAGGGCATTTCGGATAAAGCTAAATCCCGAGAAGTGCGTTTTTGGGGTTCCGTCTGGTAAACTACTCGGATTCATCATCTCCAATCGAGGGATCGAAGCAAATCCGAAAAAGGTCGGCGCCATCCTCAAGATGAAGCCTCCGGCCAACCAGAAAGATGTGCAGAAGCTCACTGGATGCATCGTGGCACTCAGCCGATTCGTTTCCCGACTCGGAGAGCGAGGCATGCCTTTCTTTAGGCTCCTACGCCGACAAGACGACTTTCAGTGGACAGCGGAAGCACAGCAAGCCTTTGAAGATCTAAAGAGGTTCCTCACCACACCACCGGTGTTGGTCCCTCCCATGCCCCAAGAGCCCATCTTGCTCTACATTGGCGCAACAACTCACGTCATCAGCAGCGCTTTGGTGGTGGAGCGAGATGAGGAGGGCTCCCTCCAAAAGGTACAGCGTCCGGTCTACTTCGTAAGCGAGGTATTGGGCGAGTCAAAAACAAGGTACCCACAAGTCCAAAAGCTTCAGATCTTTGTGTTACTCACATCGCGGAAGCTCAAGCATTATTTTCAAGAGCATGAAATTTCGGTGGTCACTTCTTTCCCGCTTGGAGACATACTTCATAATCGGGAGGCCACTGGGAGGATTGCCAAGTGGGCAGTTGAGCTTGGAGCTTTTGAAATAAAGTTCAGGCCTCGACTAGCCATTAAATCTCAAGCGTTGACCGACTTCGTCGCCGAGTGGACAGAAGCCCAAACCCCAGCAGTAAAGGATAATCTCGAGTACTGGACGATGTACTTTCATGGTTCCCTCATGCTCAGCGGCGTGGGGGCTGTGATTTTGCTCATATCACCGACTGGAAAGAAGCTACGCTACGTCCTCCAGATATTGTTTCCCGTCAGCAACAACGCCGCCGAGTACGAGGCACTCATCCACGGTCTACGCGTCGCCATATCGCTCGGCGTCAAGCGGTTAATGGTACGCGGAGATTCTCAACTCGTGGTCAACCAAGTTCAAAAGGAGTGGTCTTGTATTGGCGACAGCATGGCGGCCTACTGCTAGGAGGTTAGCAAGTTAGAAGACAAGTTCGACGGACTGGAGCTTACTCACGTGCTCGCCGACAACAACGGCAGCAGAGACGAGCTAGCGCGGATGGGATCCACTCGGGCCCAGGTCCCGAGTGGTGTTTTCGTCCAGGAGCTACGCGCGCCGTCAATCAAGCTACCATCTGCAACAGGGGAAGACCAAGAGAAGCAGCCAAAACCCGACGCAGAGGTACTATTAATTACTCCAGGGTGGACTCAGCCTTACTTAGATTATCTCCTTCGTGATGAGCTGCCTGAGGATCGAAGCCTAGCCGAGTGCATCACACGCCGAAGCAAAAGCTATAAGGTAGTCGGGGACGAGCTTTTCAGAAAAAGCAGTTCCGGGGTACTAAGGCGTTGCATATCTAAGCAAGAAGGCAGAGATCTAATCAACGAAATCTACTCGGGGGAGTGCGGGCATCACGCAGCAGCAAGCACCCTGGTGGGCAAGGCCTATCGACAGGGATTTTTCTGGCCAACCGCGGTCACAGATGCGGAAGATATAGTACGCAGATGTGATGGGTGTTAGTTTTTCGCACGTCAGATCCACATGCCGGCGCAAGATCTACAGACGATTCCGATCTCTTGGCCCTTCGCCGTCTGGAATCTGGACATGGTGGGCCCCCTCAAGCGAGCGCAAGGCGGATTCACTCATCTCTTCGTTGCCATCGACAAGTTTACCAAGTGGATTGAGGCCAAGCGGTTCTTTGTCATCACGGCGCCAAGGCACGCGAGTTCTTCCGGACATCGTTGTGCGTTTTGGCGTGCCAATCACATCATCACCGACAATGGTGTTCGCCAAGAGCAAATAATTTCAAGATTGGGGCGAAGTCGGGTATCAAAATCTGCTATGCATCGGTGGCCCACCCAAGGAGCAACGGCAGTTGAACGCGCCAACGGATTGTCTTTGCCGCAGGGCTCAAAGCCGAATTTTCGATCGCTCAAGCCGACGCAACGCTACTGGTTAAGGAGTTGCCTTGGTGCTCGGGGCTCGAAACGACCCGAGTCGAGCAGCCGGCGTACACCCTTTTTCCTGGTTTACGGATCAGAGGCGGTTCTCCCGACTGAATTGAAGTTCCGGTCCCCTCGGGTCGCTGGCTACAACGATAACCAGTCGGATGAAGCAAGGTACGAAGACCTCGATCGCCTCGAGGAATCCAGGGAAGCAGCAATGATCCAGTCGGCAAAGTACTAACAGGGCCTGTGTCGCTATCATCAGCGCAACATACGGGACCGTGCGTTCTCCAAGGGGGATCTGTTTCTCCGAAGGAATCAGAAGCACGAGCATAAACTCTCCCCACTCTGGGAAGGCCCCTACATGATTGTTGAAGTGACCCGCCCGGGGGCTTACTGTCGACGGTTGAGATAACGATCTCAAGTCGCTAAGGTTCTTGAAGATTGAGATAGGAGACACGCCAAACAATGCGAACAACAACGAACAGGAGACAGAGGTTTTTATCCTGGTTCAGGCCTCTCGGGAGAGAAAATAGCCCTACGTCCAGCCTTTCTTATATATCAGAGATGAATACAAGAGGTGCCTCGGCGAGACGAACAAGTCTCGGCGAGATTATGGGTGTACAGGAGGCAATATGCAAGGGCCTCGTGCCCTCTACATGCCGTAGGGGCCCTATTTATATAGTGCAGAGCAAACCGACCTACCGAGGGAATATCGGGCTCGGTTAACAACGAGATCGTAACGAACTCGACGTGCCAAATACATCCCGAGGCAGATAAGGCATACTCCTAGTCTTGGGGATCACGACTCCTAATCCAATCCGGGAAACCAACGTCCGGGTCTTCACGTAGCCGTGCAGAACTCTTGTTCGAGTCGGACTCAAACACGATTCCTTGGCCGTTATGCACCGCGCCAGCCAAGAAACTGTTCGGCAAGATGCATATGGGCCAGATAGAACCTTCCAGGGAGCTGGGCCCTGGTAGGCTGTTCGATTGGGCCGTCAGGGAGTGGGCCATGGCAATGGGCCGTGATTTAACCCCCGACAGCTAGCCCCCGAGACTCAAGTGCAAGGATTCACTAGAGTGGGGTCTTCCTCTTGAGACTCCAAGTCACGAAGAGGGTATTTTTCCTGCTACAAAGACGTGCAACAGGCGACCAAACAGGTTATGGTTCAACCGAACAATACTTGTTCGGGACCGAACAAACCCGCCCGGCGCCGAGCAACTCTGTTGCGTCGAACAGGGAACGACATCTGTCCGAGCAGAGTACCCAGCCCTCGATACAGAAATCGGAAGAAGTGAGGTGAATCATCTCCTTAAGGCTGAACGTCATCAAGGAGGGATTGGATTCTTAGTAGTGAAGAGCGTACCACCGCATCCGGTAAGATCAGATCTTCCGGGAGAATGAACATAGCAAGTCGCGAGACGGACTCGTGCTGCTGCATCCAGGCATTCAGATGCCTAGGAAAAGATAGGGGAACCACCTCTCGGGCTAGAGTTTGCCCGAGAAGATAGAGATTGCGCTCTCGAGCGAAGGTCGTGCTCAGGAGCGAAAGTGATGTGCCCCCAGACGTAGATCGTGTGCCAGGAGCAGACAATGCATACGAGGGGGAAGGTGACCCAGTCCCCGAGCGTAGAGCTCGCCAAAGGAACCAAGTAAGGAGATCTAGTCCCGAGCACGGAGCTCGTTAAAGGAACCGTAAAGTGCGACCAGCGAAGACGCGTGCGGTAGGAGCCCGCGCCGGGCGAAGAGCTGCCGGTCGAGGTGATCCACCCGAGCACGGAGCTCGTCGCGGGGACGGATCGCGGCTGGCGAAGAACCGCCGGCGAGGTGAATCACAACCCGATGCGCCGAGCCGCAAGAGAACGTGTGAAATCAACGCTTTACCCATGACGTATTCCTTGCGGCGGTGATAGCGTTGTCTTGGCAAGTCGTAACCGACGCTTGAGTGCCCGTTGCGATGAGAATCGGCTTACGGTGGGCAGAACTCCGTTGGTGGCGCATTACCTTGACTTAGCCGAACTGTGAAGGTCAGTACCGGGCAAAGGCAAGAAATCATACGCGGGTAAAGTGAGTCAGTCTCCGGGCATGCGCGGAGCAAACCCGGGAAGAGAGGGATGCAGACATCGGTTTTGGTGGGGAAGCATGGAACCAGGCGAGGTGAACTAATTTCGTTCCCCTGTTCCTAATTTATCGCAACGGGCAAAGTCTCGCATTCTGGGCCGGGCCTTAGTCTAGTGCGGGATGCGGCCTTTTCGCAAGGGGCCCGATAATCACTCGGCCGGCCGAGTGGTTCTCCCCCGAGAGGTCTGCGTTACGCGCCGACTGCCTGTCTAGGAGCGGGTGAGCCTAACTACTTGGACGAAGCGATGTTGCGGATTCGAGATCAACTTGAGAAGAAGCGGCATTGCGGATCCAAAATTGGAGCAAAGACAAAGGATCATGGATATTCGAAAGATTTTCATTCAAAGGGCTCTTAGGCCCGATTACATATTTTCCGCGGCACAGCACATCGGGCTAGGGCTCGTCGCTGGCTCGTGGAGGATACTGAAGGAAGGTAAACTACTCTCTTGATGGCCATTTCACGTCAAGGATGGAGAAAACAAGAGCATCCTTCAGAGGGGTGCGTACTGCATAGAGTTGCGGATGACCGCTGACGAGGATTCTAATAGCCCTTTGAGCGGTTTGTTCTGCGAAATCTTCCCGCCAGCGCCGCCATTCGGCTTCTACAGCGGCTGTTGCGGCGACAAGGCGGGAGTGCTCTTCGGCGCAAGCGGTTGCCCATGGATCAGCCCACGGATTCGCCATTGCTCTTGAAGCGAGGCGGGGTGGAGATTTTTGGGTGCAGCTGAAAAGAAGAAAACTCAACAACCCGAAAGCTGGTGGTGGAATAGTATTCCGCCCTTGGGGTTTCTTTTATACACGAAGAAATCCAAGGGTCGCGCCTTGGAATCCGTTTCGAACACAGTAAAACCATCATGATGGCGGGATGGAAGTGGGTGCAAGTACGGTTTCCGACCTAAGCACGCACGCATCCTCCTGGCTGTGTGAGAAAAGGGCGCGAAAACGTTTCGCCTCCCCCCTAATTGGGCTTGGGCTAAAATTGCAAAGGGCGATCCCCTTAACAGGCTTTCTTAACACGTCACTAACGGTGGCAATGTGTTAAATCGAGCCTAATTGCCTCGGTACACCACGGAGGGCATATGACCGGCGGCGTAAAATTAAAAAGTGTTTCACGGCATACCCCATGTTGGGTCCCTAGCCGACCGCATGCTCGAGGTTGGGTGTTGGTGAAATTGGGTTCAATTTCTTGAGGTATGCCTTGATGAAGGTCGCTAGTTGTACACCGCCTCGGGTACAAATGCCTCTCAAGAAAATTGCATCCAATCAGTGCGCCTAAAGAGCCTATGCTGATCCCTCCTCCGGTTGGGACAGGTACCACTCGGCTGAAAGGTGTGCCCCATGCTGGGCCGAATGCTAGCTCTTACGAGTTAAGGCTAGGCGCCTGATGTCGATATCCTTTGCAACGTTAAACTACAACATGCTGCAAGACAGAAGTTGTGGCGACGTGGCTTACGGCACGCCCCATGATGGGCCAATCGCTGCTTTTGCATTGCAGGAGTAGGTGTCAAGTGGCTAAAATCATTTGTTGAGGCGATGCGCCCAATGGGCCGAGTAAGCTGGAGTTTGGTATCGCCGATCCAGGCGTTGCTTCAACACTAAAACTTAAGATTTCTTGAGTTCTTTACAATCTCTTTTCAGATTACAGGAGATATTGGCGAAACCAGTCGGCAGGACATCTGACTCGATCGTAAAGCACTCGGGGGCTACTGTGGACTATATGGGCCCGGGTATCCTCTAGAAGGCCCATAAGGGAGCAGATGGGGGGCGATCCAAGTCGGCCGGTTGAGGATAAGGACCACTCGGACCACGCGAGGCTTGAGCCGCAAGGAAGTTCCCGAGGATATAATCCATCTCCATGTAATTAGCAGATCAACGCATGCATTCTATGTAACTGCATACCAGAATTAGTTACCAGGGATCCCGAGATATCCTGTAACTCTATCTCCCCCTGCATTATATAAAGGGAGGGGGTGGAGGCCATCGGCATAGGGCTCTGATAGGCATTTAAGTCTACAGCGCATAGCATCATCTTGCATCTCGCATCTTGATCCACCATATAATCCCAAAACACAGGACGTAGGGTATTACCTCCTCCGTTGAGGGGCTGAACCTGTCTAACCCTGCCTTGTGTTACCATTTAGCTTAGTTCTTGATTAGCGTCCCCTCGTACAAATTCATTGCCGGTGGTGACCCTCCAGTTAGTCACCTGCCGACAGCGAGGTGCGGCCGCGCGGTGCTAGACGGTGGCGAGGGGGCTCGACGGTGGCGGCGGCGACGCGCTCCCAGATCGCCACGGAATGGTGGTTGAAGAAGAGAGGAGAGGGGACTTAGAAAAACTTCAGGCTCGTGGTCGGAACCTTATATAGGAAACCCCTCTACAAGCGGTTCGTACCACCAACCGCTTGTAGAGATCATCTCTACAAGCGGTTCGTAACACGAAACGCTTGTAGATAGGGTCTCTACAAACGGTTGGTGCCACCAACCGCCTGTAGGGTTGGCTCGGTGCCACGGGTTTGGGACACGTACACTATACTGATATCCTTTAAGAAGTTCTTGCGACCTCCTGTGTCGAATAGAAACTTCCTCTCACTTGGCTAGCGCGTGGCGTTTAAGTGCGGACTCCCCATACTGGTCGCGGGTTTGAGCCCCGCTTGCGCCCCGTTGCCTTTTTTTTTGAAATACGTACTAAGCCCATTATTTTGTTCCAAAAATACTAAAAAATATTTTTTTACATTACTTTCATTACTAAATATGTAATTAACCAATTATTCTTTTCAAAAATACTAAAAAATCTTTTTTGGCATTACTTTCATTTCTAAATATGTACTTAGCCCATTATTTTTTTCCAAAAAATATTAAAAAATCCTTTTTTACATTACTTTCATTTCTAATATGTACTTAGGACATTATTCTTTTTAAAAATACTGAAAAATCTTTTTTGGCATTACTTTCATTTCTAAATATATACTTAGCCCATTATTTTTTCAAAAATACTAAAAAAATCTTTTTTGGCATTACTTTCATTTCTAAATATGTACTTAGCCCATTATTCTTACTACCATATTGCTTCCATCTTATAAATTCTAAAAATGCTATTACATGATAACATAGTTCATACAACCACATAACATAGTTAATACGGCCACATAATAAAGGTCATCCGAATCATTTACATTTTTTGTCTTTACAATTCTTCCCTCAACGTGATCGTGGCGTATGTGCGGAGCATCTATGCCTGTGTCATCCAGGATGCTTATGTCAACATCTATTGCAAATGGAGGAATCTCATCGAACTGATCGTACTCTTCCTCGTCAGTAACGTCCTCTACTCCGACAATCTTTCGTTTGCCTTGGAGAACCACGTGTCGCTTTGGCGGTTCCTTCTACTTGTCTTTGATTTGATTCTTCTTTGGTCTGCTTGACATGTCCAATACGTAGAAGACCTGTTTCACCTCGTTCGCGAGAACAAATGGTTCTCTCAAGTAGCCGAATTCTGGAGGTCAACGGTAGTCATGCCGTATTTGTCGACATTCACGCCGTCTGCGTGTAGTTTTACCCATTGGCACTTAAACAATGGGACCTTCAAAGGCCCATAGTCGGGCTCCCATATCTCTTCTATGAATCCATAATATGTGTCCACCCTGCCTCTGTTGTCGGCGGCTTCTATACTGACACCGCTGTTCTGGTTTGTGCTATTGTTATCTTATAATCTCGTGTAGATTGTGTAACCATTTATCTCGTACCCCTGGCATCTCACAATTTCAGCGGATGGTCCTCGAGCCAGGCGTTGCAACTGATCATTGTTGGACTTGCTCTTGAGGATATGGTTTTGTAACCATGCGCCGAAAGAATCCATGTGTCTCAGTGTTATCCACATATCAGTCTTATCTGGGAACTAGCGACATAGAGCATTCTTGTGTTGGAGAACATACGGGGTGACCACTGCCAATTGCTTCAACATAGCGAAATGTGCTTGCTTAAATGACTGAAGATCGTTGCATGCAACTACTTTTCTTCCAAGTGTCCCTTTACCCTGTAGCCTGCCCATATGGCGTGATATAGGGACGCCGGTGGGGTCTAGATCATCAATGTAGTCCACACAGAACTCGACAACCTCCTCTGTCACATCACCCTCGGCAATGCATGCTTTCGAGCGAGAACGGCTCCGTACATACTTCTTTAGTACGCTCATGTATCTCTCGAAAGGGAACATGCTATGGAGATAAACGGGTCCAAGAATACCTATCTCTTTGCTTAGATGAACAGTGAGATGAATCATGATATCAAAAAAGGCAGGAGGAAAGATCATCTCGAGGCTAACCACACTTTGTACCACGTCAGCCTGCAGCTCACCCAGTTTTTTGAATCAATGACCTTCTGGAAAACGGCGTTGAAAAACGAACACAGCTTTGTGATTGTCCCCCGTATCCACTTGGACAGTACACCTCCCAAAACCACCGGGAGCAACTGTGTTATCAGCATAAGACAATCATGGGATTTTAGGTGTACAATTTTGTTCTCTTTCATATTTACGAATCTCTTTACGTTTGACGACTATCCGAAAAGGACCTTCACACTGTTAAGACACTCTATCGCGTTTTTTTCCCTTCTTTGCTTAGAGTATAACTCGCTGGCCGTAGGTACAGTTGTTCCGTACATCTTTTTTTCAGGGTGTAAGTCCTTCCTGATACCCAGAACTTCAAGGTTGTTCCGAGCACTCACTGTATCTTTCGATTTCCCGTACATATCTATATAGCCTAGGAAGCTCACACAAACGTTCTTGGTGATGTGCATAAAGTCCAATGAGTGGCGAACATTCAAATCTTCCCAGTAAGGCAAGCCCCAAAATATTGACTTCTTCTTCTATATGGGTGCATGGCCATCCTCATCATTCGGCACAGATTTGCTTCTCGGACCCTTTCCAAATACTACCTTCAGATCCTTCACCATAGCAAACACCTGCTTGCCACTGCGATGCCTCGGTTGGGCACGAAGTTCTTCCTCCCTGTTAAATTCCTTGCGTTTCTTCCGCAACGCGTGGCTCCGAACAAAAAATTTGCGATGCCCCATGTACACCATCTTCCGAGAGCGTTTTATGTACGTTCCATCGTTTTGCCCCAAGCACTGCACGCACGCTTTGAAGCCTTTGCCAGTTAGGCCGGACAGGTTACCAAGCACTGGCCAGTCGTTGATTGTTACAAATAACATTGCACGCAGGTTGAAATACTCCCTTTTGTATTCATCCCAGACCTTTACACCGTTCCATAACGTCTGAAGATTTTCAACTAAAGGTTTCAGATAGGCATCGATATCATTTCCAGGTTGCTTGAGGCCTTGGATCGACAACGGCATCATTATGTACTTTCTCTTCATGCACAACCATAGAGAAATATTATACACACATAGTGTGACTGGCCAGGTGCTATGGCTGCTGCTCATATCTCCGAAAGGATTCATCCCATCGGTACTTAAACCGAATCTTATGTTTCTGACCTCGTCTGCAAAATCCTTATACTTCCGATCGACCATCCTCCACTGCGAGCCATCTGCAGCATGTCTAAGCATTCCGTCGACCTTACGCTCTTCTTTGTGCCAACGCATCATATTCGCATGCGCTTTGTTTGCAAACATACGCTCCAGCCTTGGAATCAGGGAAAAATACCACAACACTTTTGCCCGTGCTCTCTTCTTCACACACACCCCCATCTACTTCACCTGGATCGTCACGCTTCGTCTTATACTGGGGTTCCTTGCACACTGGACAGGCATCCAAGTCGGTATATTCACCGCGATATAGGACACAGTCGTTGCGACATGCATGTATCTTCCGTACTTTCAATCCTAAGGGACACAGGACCAGTTTGGCTCGATACGTGGATTCTGGCAGGGTGTTATCTTCCGGAAGCAACTTCTTTATGAGCGGCAGTAACTCATCGAAACCCTAATCTGACACACCATTTACAGCCTTCCATTGTATGAGCTCTAATGTAGTGCGTAGCTTCTTGTGCCCCTGACCATAATTTGGGTACAAAAGAGTTCTCTGGTCCTCCAACAAACCCTGGTACTTCCTATATTATTTGTCCTCTATGATATCTCCCTCTGCGTCACGCAGCATCTGGTGCAGGTCATCATCCACAACAAACTGATCGCCTTATGTATCTTCGATGTCCTCGTATGTCGTCGCGTCCGGCATACCATCATATGTCACTTCCACTTCATCGGCTTCTTCTTCGTCTTCTATGCTGGTATGCTCTACTTCGTCGTGGTGAGTCCAACATGTATAGTTCGGCATGAAACCTCACGTCAACAAGTGGCCCTGGATCCGTCCTCGCATCGAGTGCTTTTTCTCGTTCTTGCAATCTACGCATGAACATCGTATGAAGCTTTCTTGAGGCAAGTATCAAAAGATGACATAGAGAGAAGCATTCACGCCATCGATGAACCCTCTTGACCGACGATCCGCATACATCCATTGCCGGTTCATCTGCACCAATTAAAATAATAGGAACACTTATTATATTTTTAAATTGAAATATTTAACTCAAAATAACTAATTGTTATATTTTTTAATTTCCTCTAAACTTCCTACATTTTTAAAGCTAAACCGGGCAACCAAATCTCACAAATTAAAAAACTTTTTTCAATTGTTTTCTATACTTTGCCTAAATTATAAACATATGTAATTTTTATTGTGTACCCCTCTAATTTTTTTAATTACATTTCATACACAAAAATAATTTATTCCCAACCTAGCAAAAAACCTAGATCTATTTAGCTCTATAGCAAATGAAATAATCACCCTACTTACTATTTTAAACTAATTTGAAACTAAAACCATCCAATAGATCACCACATTGCCTCAAAAGATCTAGAGGACAGAGCTAACAAAATAGACATCTTCCAACAAAAAACAATTATTTATTGTGCACCCCTTAAATTTTTTTAGTTGCATGATCATATACACAAAAGTACTTTAATTTTATTCCCAAAAACTAAGGCACCTAGCTAGATCTAGCTCTAAAACAAATAATCACCCCTACCAACTAATTTCAACATCTTATACATCATCAAAAGAAAGATACAAAACTAATTTTGGACTTAAACCCCCAATAGATCAACATCTTGTCTCAAATTATCTAGAGAGAGAGCTAGCAAAACAAACACCTTCAATTCAAAAAAAAACAATTCAATATTTCTCCACATCCAATGCAAAAAGATAAGCAACATCTACATGAGAATGATGTTGAGATCATGTTTACTTACCTTAGAAACCTTAATTTGGAGCTATTAGTCTCAATTAAAAATTTGGGCAGCACCTCCCCTACATGAACAGCTCAGCCCGTCAGTGCTACTATGCGAGCTGCTCGGGGAGGAAGAAGGGCTTAAATGCCCTAGGCGGGAAAGGGCATATGCAAGCGGTCCAATGCACGAACCGCTTCGAACCGCTACCTCTGCAAGCGGACGCTTGCAGAGGGAAATCTCTGCAAGCGGTTCGTACATTGGACCGCTTGCATATGCCCCCTCCCACCCGCCTCCCGCCCGTTGGCCACGAACCGCTTGTGGCGATCGGGTCGCAAGCGGCTCAAAGCGAACCGCTTGTGATGGGCCGCTTTGGAAGCCCCGATCCGCAGTAGTGTGAGCCCGCCCGATATGTCATCAGGTCAGGTTTTTTGGGGTCCGATCGGGTCGGATTGGTCGGGCAAGGCTACCCATGATCAGGTCTAATATAGACTAACTACTAATTCACAAACAGTCTATAGTTGATTCAAGATACATATATACAATATTATATGTTGATTCATGTTAATTTTACAGACCACGCTATAGATAGTTTATTACAGAGGTTGTCTATATGCTATTTTAGATGCCATGTACATTTCTTATATCTAGCGGTTGGCTATACCATTGGTAATGATTTAATTACCCTCAAGCTTCAGTCAGACGGACTCATCGGTCTTCACCGTGATGTGCAATCCGTGCAGAGGTTTTGTCAGGCTCAAAGAGTTTTATGGAGTGACCCAGGTTCTGCTTGGTTGATCCCAAAAAAAAATGGGCACATCCAATGGTAGTCTCTAAACCCGGCTCTAGTCTTAAACTATTCTCACCTAAATATACTACTCCCACTGGTTCTATAATTCATATCGTTTAGGATAACGATATGGTCTTCAAAACGTAACTTTGACCATTGTTTTCTATTAGAATTTATATAGCGAAATCGATGAATATATGATTTTTTAAAGTACGTTTCAAGATTAATCTATATAGAGTATTTGATCTTCATAGTTCCAAACTAAAGCCCTGTTTTTTTGAGCTGATCTGAACGGCTGAACAGCTGAACGGATGAAATGACTGAATTTCGAGAGTTTTTCGAGGTAGTCTTGAAATTTAGATCCATTTCGTTTGACTTGCTTTTTTAAAGCGTTATGACCCATCTTCAAAACAGCGAAAAAACGGACCAAAAAACCTCAAATCATATGTCTTTTCAAAACGTAGATAGATCGTTAAGCTGTTAAGTCATTAAGCTGTTAAACTGAAAAGAACAGGGCATAAATATTTTGAAAGTTATTGATAGCCAAAGCTTTTAAAGTTTAACCTCAATCTTATTCAAAACGATAGGAATTATGAAATCTGATGGTGTATTTATATACTAAAATTTAGAGTTAGGTTAGCATTTTGAGTTAATATTGGACATGGTCCGACAAAAAAAGAAAGTCAATCACTTTTTTTCTGATTTATCGTGTATTGTTTTTTTGGAAAATCGCTGTTAGCACTTAGCAGTGAAAATCAATTGCTCGTAGTGGTTTTCACTGTCAGTTCAGTTGGGTTTACCTCTGCCATCCACTTCGCTAGGCTCGCATCTGCATTAAGGCTAGAAGCTCAAACAAACAGCCAGCTTTTGGAACCCCATTCAAAGAAGTCAAAAGCCACCAAAAGCTCAATTTGTACTGTGATCTGAGCTTTTCCCAAAAGCTATCTTTTTTTTAGAAAATTGCATCATGCCATTAACAAAGTTTACATATATCACAAATGCCACTGTAAGATGGGAAATAGATATGATACAATTATAAAATTGGATTTTTTTTTTGAAAAAAAATTGTAGGGGGCACAGAAAACCATGACAAAATAATTTTTTAAGGAAGAAGTTCAATTTACCTCCCTTAACTATTGCAGAAGTTCATTTTTTTCTCCCTCAACTCATTTGTGGCTGTTCGATGCAAGATTGGACGGCCAGATCTCACCTATTTAACACAGAGGGAGGAAAAGTGAACTTTTTCAATAGTTGAGGGAGGCAATGTGGACTTATTTCATTTTTTAATGATGTAGAGTTTGTATATACCTCTGGCGGAACCCCAGCCCATAACTTGTGAACCCGTCGTCATGGCCTAGCCCAGGCGGCAGCGAATCCAACCCCCTCTAGGCCCGCCCAGCCCACTGGCTCCTTTTCATGAGAAAACTAACTCGTTATGTATATGGGCCTACGTGTTTACTGTGCAAGCAACAACCAACTGGCCCACTCGTAGCACGTTCTACTTCTGCTGCTCTCCGGTCCATCTCGCGATTGACGAAGAGGAATCCCAACAGGCAATTTTTTAGTAGGCGACTCACGAGCAGGTTTTAAAAACTGGTCGGAGCCCTCTGAACCATGACGTGCACGGTTAACTGACGATTTGTTAAACCATCTCCAACCATTTTCTCTTCGTTTCATTCTCTTCCCTATTCTCTTCCCTATATTTTATCTCTTTATTTCTTACCATCTCCAACAGAATCCCTTCGAAGGGATTCACGTAGAGATTGGAGAGAGAATCTCCTTCTAAGGAGAATGAAGAGAGAAATCTCTTCACGAAGAGAATGGTGAAGAAAATCTATTGGAGCTTCAAAGAGAACCAAAATCTCTTTGCGAAGAGAAAATAAGAGGTGAAGAGACACCATTGGAGATGGTCTAGTGATCAAATGGTTTTTTAAAATTCATCAAATTTTGAGCGGTTAGTCGACAATTTTTGGTGGCTAGCCGATGTTTTTTTACGGTTAGCCACGGTTTCAGACAGTTATCACTATTTTCGATGGTTTTATATTTTTTAATACAAAAACACATGAAATGATTCGTTTTCAGTTTTTAAATCTACTATCTATATAAAGCAGAGTTAAACGGAGCCACCACATTAATCCTAAAATTTTAGAAATTCCCACGTTAATCGAAAAATAGTAGAAATTCTCACGTTAATCATATAAAAAAGAAAAAAACTACATCGTTGAATATGGATATTATTATGTAAATCTAGCGGTCAATATTAACCTCTATAACAAACCACTGAAGCTGATCTATATATTAGAGATAAACTCTAAATCTAATCTGATATATTATCTATATCTTAACACAAATATAACCGCGCAAACGCGCGGGTTACCTTGCTCGTTATGTTTAAGTCAAAGTGCTTAGAATAATTAATAGTATTTTTCACATTTTATACAAGTTTTCATATCAAATTTTATTTTCATGAATTTCAAATGATTAGCCTCCACGGTTTTGCTAGCCGCCCGCCCACGGAGCGCAGTTAGGTTAACCGTCTATTTGTAAGCTTAGACGAGTAATGGCGGTAGAATGTATCATTGTTATCTAACTAAAATAATTTTAGATGACATAATTAGACCACAATAGAGTAATGGCGATACAATGTTAACAAAAGAATGGATGATAAATGGGTTTTTAGCGTATCTGCCGTTATTGGATTTTCGCAAACCAGAATTGCCATTACTAAACAGGGTCGACCCCAAATGCCATTTAAGCTTGTTTCGCGTTTCAAATACGCCATTATGGCCACCTGTTCACATACTATCTGGCAAGAATACGCAGGCAAATACGGTACACTTGGCCAGCTGCGACCTGACATATAGGGCCCACCGTATATGTACCGTATTTGCCATTTGTCATATGTTTTGACGCGTGGGTCCCTTTTTTCATACTCTCCATCTCCTTCTTCCTCCATCCTCTTCCCTCTCTTCTCCCCCGTCTCTCTCCTCTCCACCAAGCTCCTCCAGGTGACCTCCCGTGGCGACCTCTCCTCCCCAAGACCTCCCCCCGCGAGTTCCCATGGGCGGGAGGAGCTCACACACAAGGCCAGGGCAAAGCATGCAGCATGGGCAAGTGAGCTCACATGTGAGGTGCTCAGCAGGAGGAGCTCGTCTGTGGCGGCGGCCGGAGTTGGGAGGAGAAGCTCGCCAGAGCTCGTGGGGAGGAGGCGGCCCGCGCTTCACCGTGGATCTCCGCCCGTGGATCTCGGCCCGTGGAGCTCCGCGCCAACCCGCCACGGAGTTGGGGAAGGCGGCGCCCACGCCGCCGAGCTTGGCCCGCCGCCGCCCTTTGCCTCGTTGATCTCGGCCCCGTGGAGCTCCACGCCAGCCCGCCGCTGGAGTTGGGGGAGGAGGCGGCGCCGTCGAGGTGGTCGCCAGAGTTTGGGGAGGTGGCCCCGCCGTGGAGCATGCCGGCTGAGGGTTGAAGAGAGAGAGAGAGAGAGAGAGAGAGAGAGAGAGAAACGGGGAGAAGAGAGAGTGAGGAGGTCTGAGGAAGAAGAAGAAGGGGGAGGGCTGCGACCTGACATGTAGGGCCCATCGTATGTGTACCGTATTTGCCTATGTATTCTTGTCAGATATGTGAGCAGATGGCCATAATGGCATATTTGGAACGCGAAACAAGCTTAAATGCATTTATGGTCGACCCCGTTTAGTAATGGCAATTCTGGTTTGCGAAAATCCAATAATGGCAGATACGCTAAAAACCCCTAAATGGGTATATGCTACATTTTCATTTAAATAATAGTAAATAAAGCAATGTGTGTATAAATAAACTCATTTTATTTAAAATTTTAAGGGTGATCAATATGGTTAAAGACTACATGCGAATTGTCATGTAGCATATATCAAATACTCGATCTTGTACCTGTTCTTCAATATACCTTCTTCGTAAAAAAAAAAAAACTCAAAATAAAATATTGATGATAAAAAACTAACAAAAAATAGATGAAAAGTATTGATCCCTTCGTTTTTGCTATACTTGTACATGGTCTCGATAGTATCCGTTTCACTATTATTTCTAAGGAAGTTTAAATGCATGCAGCCAATTAAATTTATGTATGCAGTCAACCAAATTCATTAATTAGAGATAGCAAAGTTATTTTAATTCACATTTTTATTTGAGATTGTGTTTTCTTAGCTCATGCGCAAGATAGGCATAGACAAATGTAGCGAAACGGAAGGAGTATGGGACTGTCTATTTGACAGTCGCCTGAAAATCACAAAAGTTTCAGTCGACTGAAATATTTGCTGTTTTCAGTCACTTTTTATTTTTTTTTTTCATTCCAGTGTTGTGCTGACTGAAAACCAGAAAAGTTTCAGTCGACTGTGTATGTTTTTTTTTTTTTTTGTGGACATTTCAGTCTTTTGCTGTCATTGTTATAGCAGCACTGGAAAAAGGCCTAACAGTCAAATAGGCCGAAAGTGTTTAGGTACATTTAACGGCCCGTTTAACAGATTAGTACTGTACATGAATTAAAAATGGTCCAAAACAGGCCGTATGGAAAAAACAGGCCGTATGGAACAAACAGTACAGATTATTGGCCAAAAACAGGCCATATGGAACAAAACAAAGAAATTACGAGGCCCAAGTTAAGGAGATCAACCCTTCCTGCAAGAAAAAAGATGCTGCTGATCGGAACAGATCGATAGGCAGAAGAAATAGACGGCTAAAAAAGGGAAGACGATCTATTCGAGGAGCAAATGAAAGATCACCTTCTCTGATACTCCTGGAAGGGCACCATGGATAAGGGAGGGCTTGGAGCAGCAATGTATTGTGATGCTGAAAAATCTGTGAGTAGATCTGAACTTTATTTTGATCTAGTCTTTCAATGAACTGCAATAAAGAAGCATGCAAAAGATTTCAGCAATCACGTTTTTTGATTTACCTATACGTACAACCAGTTGAAAATCTTAAGAAAAAATAATGAATATATTTAGCTCTATTTAGTAGCATCTAACAGTTCTTGATGAAAACACACACTGAAACATGCGCTGTGCACTTTAAAGTTGACACCAGTTATTCTCATTAATTTATGCTTCTGATATTCATGGTATCGTCAAATTTCAATGATTCTACCATGATCAAATGAGTATTTTGTTAGTATTATTACAAACTTAGAAGCATCTATAATACATCAGGGGTTTATCATGCATAGCGCACTGAAAGAGAAAACAACAAACTAAAACTTGATAAGATGAAGGTTTATACATTTTTTAGGTTTGTTTTGTTGTAGATTTGGTCAATACAAGTGTGTTTATTTGAGGTAGATACTTGAGCTATTCTTTCTCCCAGAAATAAAACTTCTTCATGAAAATCAGAAGGCTACAAAGGAGAAGAAAGATAGAATAATGAAAACAATAAAACTTAGACAACTGCATTTGGAAAAAATAAAATAAAAATAAAACAGTCAATAGCAGTGTGTTTGTTTGAAGAGGATACTTGAGCTATTCTTCGTAAAGTTTAGAAGGCTACAAAAACTAAAACTGAAAATAAATAACTAAAACTAAAAATAATTAACTAAAACTGAAGATGAAAATTAACAACTGAAAAATGAATTTATTTAGCTCTATTTAGTAGAATATAACAGTTCTTAATAAAACTAACAATAGCTACAAAGTTTAGAATAATGAAAACAATAAAACTTACACAACTGCATTTGGAAAAAAATAAAAAGAAACAGTCAATAGCAGCATGTTTGTTTGAAGAGGATACTTGAGCTATTCTTCATAAAGTTTAGATGGCTACGAAAACTTAAACTGAAAATAAATAACTAAAACTTAAACACAAACTGAATAATTATACAATTTTACAGCATCATATGGTTCATGTCGAATAGCTAATATACATAAGAACTTTATAGATGGATATAAATATACAATTTTGTAGCATCTAACATTTCTTGATGAATCTAAAACTAAAACTGAAAATAAAAAACTAAAAAATGAAACCAAACACTGAAAATGATTTTAGTTAGCACTGTGCAGTAGCATCTAACATTTCTAACTGAAACTGAAAATGAAGAATTGAAAAATGAATACAAACAATGATACTGAATTTAGTTAGCACTATGTAGTATGAATCTAAAACTGAAACTGAAAGAAAAGAACTGCAAATGAATTTAGTTAGCACTATAAGTAGTAGCATCAAACATTTCTAAATTAAACTAAAACTGGAAATGAAAATGAAAAACTGAAAAATGAATACAAACAATGATACTAAAACCAAACACTGAAACTAATTTTAGCTAGCACTATGTAGTAGCATCTAACATTTCTAAATGAAACTAAAACTGAAACTGAAAATGAAAAACTGAAAAATGAATACAAACAATGATACTGAAACCAAACACTAAAACTGATTTTAGCTAGCACTATGTAGTAGCATCTAACATTTCTAAATGAAACTAAAAATTTTATGTTGAAAACTAAAAATTGATCGATGTAGCTGTTAGAAGAACAGAAACAAGCAGCTAGTGCAAAATCAAAGGTACATCACGCACTAAAATGTTAATCTCCCTAAATTTCAAGCCAACAACATGCAAAACAATAATGATTTCCTAAATTTCAGCAAGAACCAACTACATCGACCAGAGCAGATCAAGAACCATATATATCAATCAGAAAACTGTAGTACAAAAAAATCTAGATGCTGCAACAAGGACAGGATAAAGAAACCAGAACACCATCAGAACCTGAAAAATATTACAGGTCAAAGACCAGAGTTCGAATCAAAGCTAGACCAAAACCAGAATATCAAAACCAGAAATAGAACTAAATTCAGAACCAGAAGAAAATCGAGAACAATAACAATAACAATAAAACTAAGAAGATCTGAACCCTACAGATCTGAATACAATACAGCAAGCTGAATTGACATCTCAGCTAAGTTTATTGTGATTAGAGTTTAGAATTGACATCTCAGCTAAGTTTTTATTGCAAGCTGAACTGTAGATGAAAAGGCATCACCTATCAGATATTCAAATCACAATAACAAACACGTTGATATGGGCAATACAAAGAGTGAGACGAGGAAGAAAAAAAAACAACTGCAACCAATAATGGCTGTGTTACAGTCGCAAGTAAATCACATGACATAAAAAAAACTGGATATAGAAAAAAACTGCAAAACTCTAGGTGATCATGCATGCAGTTTTCAGAGTCAACATAATTGGACTGGATGCATAGTTCAGAAACATAGTTGGACTGGAATCAGGATGCATAGTTCAGAAATGCCTGAGTGCCACACAGGTACATCAATATTACACTTTCGTAAATGAGAATAATGAGGTTCGTGAAGATGCAGACAAATCCTGTATGAAGAAATTCTGTTATGCTATATGCAGACAAATCACTCGGAACAAAGCATAATCAAATATCCATTTATGCTATATGATGATCCATTACAAGTATCGACGCTAGAACCAAACACATTCCTAAGTAACAATCTTCTCACAAGAGAGTTGCACATTAAGTATAAAAGCTAAACAAACAAAAGGCAGGTTCAAAATCCCCTTCTAATACACCGACTTGTCTAAGACATTTTATAAGTAAACAACAGCACTTGACACCAAATCACAACTAAAAAACAATTTCCTGCAAACCTCAGAGGTAATAACAAACAATTTTATATTCTTGAAATACACCAAAACCAATACCAGAGAGCCCAGATCTGTAGAAACTGAGCCTATACTTTGTACCAAATCATTCATGGTCCACATATACCACACTAGTAAGTGCCTACAAATCTGATGAAATTACAATCGCATTTTACCTGCAATCCAACTAGCACCTCCCAAAGTCTAAAACTCATAGCACAGCAAACAACATGCCAGAAACAAGTAGCACATTTCACAGCAAAGCACGAGGTTTAGGTACAAAAATCACACAAAAAAAATTTATGTAAAAAGCAAAGAAATAACCAGATCTGATTGTAGTCATGGCTTATCAAATCTCTGCCTGACTGCCTCGTCTAGTGCATATACTAGGAGATTAGTGTAATTAATCCCATGAAGCTAACACTCTACTGCGCGCTAGCTGCCTCTCTCCAATGGAGATCTCAAAAACAAACTCACTTCATACGCAATCAACGGAAAACTCGACGGAAACTCGCATACGCAAACTCGCATCGACGGAAACTCGCATACACAAACTTGCATACTTCACTTCACTGGCATACACACAAATCGGCGGAAACTCGCATAAGCAAACTGGCATCGCAAAACAAACTCACTTCGCCGCGCCGGTTTCGACGGAGAAGATCAACGCCGACGAGCTCACGCCGGCAAGCTCCTCCGGTCGCCCAGCAAAATCCCCCGCGGTTCTTCCTCCTCGCCTTGTCCGGTCTCCCCTTTCCCCTTCTTTTCAGACCACGGAGAAGAAAACACGTTGCGGGCTGGGCTTGGGGATTTTTTTCTCAGACAGAACGTTGTGATAGCGCGCGGATCGAGGATACAAAATTTATTGCGGGTTGGCCAAAACGCACGTCCACCTGTCCCCCTGAGACGATCCTTCGGCGCGGATGCTAAAACATGAATCCGACGGCTCAAAAAAGATCGACTGAAAAAAAGAAAAATTTTAAGTCAACTGTTAAATAGGCTTTCCCATTTAGTAATATTTTGTTTTTAAAAGATCCATTCTAAAAATTGTATACATCCCAAATAAAAATGACAAAAGGATCAATGGGCCGGGGCCGTGTTCTTGACCGTAAGAATGAGATCCAACGGGCATGGCGCCCATGCATAGGAACCCTCCTGTCCGAAACTCTAATTTGGCCACCCACACTTTCCATTTCCGCAAAGGGAAGCGCAGAAGAGGCGAAAGAAGCTGTACAGTGGCCCGAGCAGCAAGCTGGGTGTATCTTTTCCGTGAGCAGACGCGCGCCAAGCATAAATACACACACAGCAGCAGCACTACAGTGCCACGGCGAGACCACATACAGAGGCGATCGAGACGGGCTCAAACGAGGCAGGAGTGAATGCCGCGAGGCCGCGCCATGATGAGCTCTCGCCGGCCGGCCTACCTCGATCGATCGGCTCCTTCCGCTAGCTTGGACCTGACGAACACACTGCAGCCATGAGCCATCGCGCGCGTAGCATGACGCACATGGCCCCCAGGTCGATCCCCAACTCCCCAAGGCCATGAACTCATGCACGCAGAGACATACAGTAGCCAACCTGACGCTTTCCACCGTCCGCTCCCACGACGACCACCACCTGTGCCGACGGCGTTGGATCTGGACGGGGACGGGAGGATCAGGGGGTGTAGCTAGGAAGCTGCCCCAGTTGTCTCCCTCGCCTCGTTCCGCGCTAAAAACCCACACAGCCAGAGGCCAGCGCGCGGGCATGATCGTGTCGCCGGCGCAGGGGCCTGGCAAGCATCATGGCGCCGGCCGGGGCCGGGGATCTCATTCCGTTTCGCCTGCCCCGGCGGGGCGCGGCCACCCTGCGTCCCTAGGTGTGGCTTAGCTTTAATCATGGGCTAAGATTTGAGCTCGATAACCGCGGCGCGGATGAGTGGCGCCATTAGTGCTGCCGCTGTTAGCCTGCTGTTTGCGTGGATCCTGCTCGTTCCACGCAGCTCGATCGAGCTTGGTCTAGGAGTAATTAACAAATTGATTAGTGTAGTAGTAGTAGGAGTACTACTTGCTGTGTACACTAGTAGTACCACACTCTGCTTACTGCAGCACCACAGGCGAGGAGTGTATTCCAAGACACAATGATTGTGTCTCTCGGGGAGGCGTGGATTGGTAAAGTGAACGTGTGCTGCAGAACATGGGCCTTGACCGGGGCATTCAGCTAGGCAGGCAGGCATCCACCCGCGCGCGCGCACAAACAAGCTCGCTCTCGATCTCAGTCTCTCTCGGCTCCCTCTCCTTCTATGCAATCTTTCGCCTTTCCCCGCTCTTTTGCGTCTCTTCCAGGCCTGAACCCCTGATCGATCAGCACCGTTTCTTCCACACCCACTTTCTCCTCCTGTCTCCATTGCTCCAGCCTAGTAATTATACTTGCCCTACTAGCCTTTGCCCCCACAAGGCCATCGAAAGGCGTGGCAGCCAAGTAACACTACCAGGTCAGGTCAGGTCTAGAGTCCGGCCGGCCGGGGCGAAGCTAGCGAGAAAAGGCGACGCCTTTCTCTCTTTCTTGTGTGTGCGAGCGATCAGGGGGGAGGTCGCCATAATTCTTGCGAGCGCGGGTGAGATCATAAGGGAAAGACAAAAAGGCCGAAAGGCTCATCATGGTGCCACATGCCACCCCTATACAAAAGGTAGCCCTAGAGACACCACCGGAAGCATCCATCTCACTCCCACGCAAACGGATCGCCGGCTTAGGTAGATAGGAATAGCATCGGTTGATTCGTGTGGTAGCTAGCTAGCTCAGTCCTTCCTCCGCGCCGGATGGGTATTCATGGAGACCACCACCACCACCACCATGAAGAGGTCGGCGTGCTGGTGGACGACGAGGAGGAGGAGCTCGAGCAGCACGCGAGGGCTTGCGGCGGCGCGACGAGTGGATTGGTGGAGCAAGAAGGAGGGGGAGGAGGCCAAGAAGCTGCGGGCATGGTGTTCGAAGCTAGCAGTAGCGTCGGGAGCGTCAGCGCGACCATGGCGCCGCCGCCGATCATGTGCTGGCCGCCACCGGTCGCCACGCCGCAGCGCCCGCAGCAGCTCCACCACCACCACCATAGCATAGGAGGCGCCCAACAGGGCCCGTTCTTCCCGCTGCTCCCGCCTCTCCCACCGCAGCCGCCGCCGCCGCCGCCGTTCTTCGCCGACTTTTACACGCGGCGAGCGCTCCAGTTCGCGTACGACCACTCCGGCGACGGCGGTGCATCGTCCTCGTCCGACCCGCTCGGCCTCGGCGGGCTCTACATGGGCCACCACGCCTCCCCCGTCACCGGGATGATGATGCCGCCGCCCTTCGCGCCGTCGCCTTTCGGCGACCTCGCCCGGATGACCGCGCAGGAGATCATGGACGCCAAGGCGCTGGCCGCGTCCAAGAGCCACAGCGAAGCCGAGCGCCGCCGCCGCGAGCGTATCAACGCCCACCTCGCCCGCCTCCGCAGCCTCCTCCCCAACACAACCAAGGTAAAGCTAAAGCCTACCACAAAATCAAACCCATTCATCCATCATTCATTCACGCAAATCTGCAATGTAGTGTATCCTCCGCACAGCGCATGCAAACATGCATGCACACACAAATGCAGCTACGCATGCGCGCGCGAACCCCACTTTGGCCATTGTTTGCTCTCCACCCAATAGCGTGTGTATATAGGGCTGAGCTAGGAGGAGACAAGGAGGCGGAGGGGAGCCGCCTAGTTGGCGCGCAAAAGAGAGACCAGGAAGGAAACAAAAAGCTCGCGACGCGGGGGGTTCCTGCTGGCCTCTCCGAGGAGAGACAACCACGCGAGCTCGTGTCAGGCGCTCACTGAGCAGCAGCGGCAAAGAGAAAAGAAAGCTGCCCATCTCGAGAGATCCTGCTGGTTTACCGCCCCTACTCCCAAGGCTCCCAGCCCCAGATCCTCTGCGAGCCCATCCCAAACACCGCACACTATCCTATGCCACTCAGCTTAATTCCCTGCTGAACGATCGGTTAAGGCGCCGTTAGATTATCGTTCTCGAGGGAAACTATACATCACCAGGCCGCCATGGATAGTTTCATTGTACTCTTCGCATGCTACGCACCCTAGGGTTTGCATCTTCGCATGCAATCTGTCCGGACAATAAGAGCAATATATGTTTTGGCGTGTATAAATTAAAGAGAGGAATGCGGCAGGAGTAGTGATGGCAAGATGACCCACTAAGCACCAAAAGGAAGAGCACGAGTGGCTAGCTCGTGGAAGCGTGCGCGCGAGCACCACCATTAGCAGCGAGCCATGCATGCACTAGCGTTTTATTCTGTATTGATTACGCGCGGTTTGTGCTGCTAGTAGGATCGGAGGAGGCCGGAAGGTGTGAGACCCACGCTCGATCGGAAGCATGCATGCCACGGCAGTCACACGGCTCGCTTTTGCCCTGCATGCGCGCGCCTCACTCTCATCATGCATCCCGTGGCATAATTAGCAACTAATTAATCTAACCATTCTTCCTTGTGGTTTACTCCTCCGTGTGTTGATCGGTTGTTCTCTGTCTGAACGTCGTCGTACGTGCGCGTGCGCGGCCTGGCGTGCAGACGGACAAGGCGTCGCTGCTGGCGGAGGTGATCCAGCACGTGAAGGAGCTGAAGCGGCAGACGTCGGAGATCACGGAGGAGGCGTGCCCGCTGCCCACCGAGTCCGACGAGCTCACTGTTGACGCTTCCAGCGACGAGGATGGCCGCCTCGTCGTGCGCGCGTCGCTCTGCTGCGACGACCGCGCCGACCTCCTGCCGGACCTCATCCGCGCGCTCAAGGCGCTCCGCCTACGCGCGCTCAAGGCCGAGATCACCACCCTCGGCGGCCGCGTTAAGAACGTGCTCGTCGTCACCGGCGACGACAGCGCGTGCTCCGCCGCCGGCTCTGACGGGGACGAGCAGCACGAGGATCAGGAGCCCATGTCGCCGCAGCACACCGTCGCGTCCATCCAGGACGCGCTGCGCGCAGTCATGGAGCGCACGGCGCCGGCCTCCGAGGAGTCAGGTGGCTCCGCGGGCGGTGGGCTCAAGCGGCAGCGAACGACAAGCCTCTCGGCGATCCTAGAAAACAGGTCCATCTAAGCTAACATCCATATATGATGAGATGTTCAGAACGAAACGAAAACAGACAGTACAAACAGCTTACACCACAGTATCTCTCTCATAGCTGATCATAATACCGTGCAATGCAGCTAGCTAGCTACTAGTTATGGATCATATGTTTCCCAAGTACTACTGTTTTTTCTTTTCTTTTATTTAGTTTTTCCCATTGATTCATATACTAGTACGACCTCTTTAATTCATGTGTGATCTTGGTGGTCTGTGTATCTCTGCATGGGATCTCAACAATCAATACAAGGATTAATTCTCTTTCTCCTGATCAGGCTATATTGTAGAATAGAACAATTGTAAAAATCTTTGGGAAGCCTAATAAGCCTGCTGCATGGTAACACCCATGGCAGGCAGCGCGGGAACTTGCATCGATATGTTTTTTTTAAAAAAAATGGCTGTAGATAGAAAGCATGTAAACTATAGCTAGCTGCTATATAACATTTTCACTTCGGAGAAGCAGTATCAAATTTTTTTATTTATTTTGTATACTAGAAATATATAGTACATGGTTCGCGAGGCGGGGGGTATCCATCGCGCGAGGGACGCGGGCGCGTCCAACGCTCGCATGGCCGTGTGATTGTCCCCGTTGGGCCGTCCGATACAGCGAGCCGCATGCGCTGCGCTGCCGCCGCTCCATTTGGCTTTGCTGCGGCAATCGGCTCGGCTCAGCGTCCCTGCTCGGCTAAACACCAGTACAACGCGTTGTGTCAGGCCTGTGGCGTATTCCTGCCCTACATCCGCGACGCTTGCAACGCCCTCGGCGTCACCGCATGCACGCCGCCGCCTCCATCGACTGAAGAACTGATTTCGTTGAAATCTGGAACGGTGGTGCTCTCCTAATCAATCTCGATCAAAAACAGTGGCAACCCAATCAGGAACCGTGGTTTTCAGATGATGCATATCGCTGTTTCATCTTGAGGTAGATCACCTGTGCATGTTGGTATTCTTTTGAGCAATCCAGATCAAGAGCATGTCGTCTTTCCCTAAAGGGATCATGATCAGCCATTATCTCTAACCTGTGTACAGATATATCACGGGTGGCGCCATCACTTGTTCGTCTTAGAAACAATGGAAAACACTACACGTTCTATAGGTATTATCTTCCTAATTTATCATCAATTTGTATTTTGATCTGTTCAACAAATTGGGATGAATATTTAATCAATGTATTATTTTTAGATGATTTTGGAGTTGGAAATTCCATCCACACGGATGGTAATACAAAAAAGAAATCAACACCAATACTTGGAATGGAATTTGCAATTGTAGAATATGCTTACAAATTCTACAATGACTATGCGTTTGATATTGGTTTTAGCGTCAGGAAAAATGAAGATCGGAAGAATAGTGCAAAGACTTGTATAATGAAATGTTTCACTTGTTCGAGAGAAGGTACACAAAGATCAGTAGATCCAACTAAAAACCCACCAAAAGTTGAGCAAATGGAGTCTAGAGTTGGATGCAATGCCCATATGAGAGTTCAGATGTGCAACAAAGGAACTTACGAAGTGACTTCTTGTGATTTAGAACATAATCATGTCTGCACAACGCCATAAAAAACAAGACTGTTGAGGTCTCACAAAAACATTAGTAAGGCACAAAAGGCAATGGGTGATTTGGCTGATGCCTCAGGGATAAAACCAAAAGAGACTTATGAGCTTCTATCTAAACAAGTTGGTGGAAAGCGTCATTTAACTTTTCTCCAGATGACTACAAAAACTATTTGAGAACAAAGCGGGAGCAAGATATGGCATTAGGTGATGCTGGAGCACTAATGCAATATCTTCAAGAGCGCCAAAAAAAAGATCCATCTATTTTTCATGCTATGCAACTTGATGACGAAGATCAAATCACCAATATATTTTGGGCTGATGGCAGATCATTGTTGGACTATGAGTATTTTGGTGATGCTATTTATTTTGACACAACTTACAAAACCAATAGTTATGGTTGACCTTTTGCTATATTTGTTGGTATTAACCACCATAGGCAGACGGTAATTTTTGGTGCTACTTTGTTGTATGACGAAACAATTCCATCATTTGAATGGCTGTTTCAAACTCTTTTGGATGCTACTGGAAAAGCCCCAAAGGTGATTTTTTTTGCTTTCAAGTTTTATTTGCAGTTGTAAGCTAATGAAAAACATGTATTAAACTATTGTTTTTTTAGGTAATTATGACAGATCAAGACGCAGCCATGAGCAAAGCAATAAAAAATGTCTTTCCAGACACTACACATAGGTTATGTGTGTGGCACATGTATCAAAATGCCGCAAAACATCTTAGTCATGTTTTTTGTGCCTCAAAAGATTTTAAACGTGATTTTGGCCATTGTGTATATGACTGTGAAAATGAAGAAGAATTTTTTAGTGCTTGGCAAGACATGCTTACGAAGTATGATCTATCTAATAACAAATGGTTGGCTGACTTGTTTGCAATATGTGAAAAATGGGCACTTGTGTATGGCCGTCAATTCTTTTGTGCAGACATGAAATCTACCCAGCGAAGTGAGAGCATTAATAGTGTGATCAAGAAGTACCTAGATCCAAAACGAAGGTTGCTTGATTTTTTTAATCACTGGGAGCGACTTGTGGAAGACCGCCGTCATTTGAAGTTGGTCGTAGATCACCAGGCAGGTCAAGGTACCCCTAAAGTTCCATTTTCTGACATGCTCAAACAAGTTTAACGTATTTATACTCCAAGTGTATATAAAGTTTTTGAAGTAGAGTATGGTCGATTTCTCAGTTGTACGATACAACATTGTGGAGTAAATGATAATGTTCATAGTTATGTTGTTAAGGATGGACATCGACAACGGACTATTTTATATGATATATTTTATGATCACTGGAGTTGTTCATGTCTTAAGTTTGAGTTTATGGGAATTCAATGTTGTCACATTATTAAGGCACTGGACTTCAATGATATCAAAGTACTCCCCGAAAAATACATTCTGAAAAGATGGCAGAAGAATGCCAAGCCTGGAAAAAAGATTAGCACTTCAAATATTGAGTCTACATCTGAAGCTTACATGGCCAACCGCTATAGCTCATTGATGAGAGTATTCACTGGTCCAATTTCAGTTGCATCACAAAGTGAACTAGCATATGATTATCTTGTAAACCATGCATCAGAAATTATGGTTAAACTGGAAGAACTTGTTTTGCAAGACAACAGTGGCCGAAAAGAGTCAGAAAATGTTGATGCATCCAAGGTTCATGTCGAAGAACCATTTGTAAATCCTACTGGTGTTAGAAAGAAAAATGGAGGGAGAGGATCACGCCGTTATCCAAGTTGTCTTGAAAGGAAGAAGAAAGGAAAAAAGAGAGACAATCTAAACATCGATGTACCTATGAGTGACATTCAGAACAATGTAACTATGTTGCCAATATTTAATTTTCTTTAGTTGTTGTGTAGGGTGATATCAACATGTATCATAAATTTTGATGGATGTTTTGTAGGTACCGCAAATACCTTTGTATGGACCAGGTTCATATGGATCTGCAATGGAACTTTTAAACTCGATGACTTCTAATTTGGAAGGTAATGATTTTAAAAAAGTATTGTGCTAATGATGCTTCTATATAAACTTAATGACCACATTGTGTTTTTTGTTTAATTTTTTCAGGTTCAAGCTGTGTCACAGGAATAAATCAACAAAACAATGCCAAATAAACAAAAAAAAATTGATCAGATGTGATGCTTCTATAGTACAATTGTCCTTATATGAGCTTGTACTTTAAATTTCTGTGTAAGTTTCCATATATGCCTAGAAACACATGTTCTGGAGTCATGTAAACTCACGGTTGAAGTCTTAGAAATATCTTCAGAGTCAAGCCGTCAATTCATTGTTCACTATATTACCTGCTAATAAATGTCAGCTACTCATCTTATTTCTCTCTTGGTTTTCCTCTTGAATTTTTGGCTACTGTTCATCTTCAACACAGTTACATGACAAAGTGAATACAAGATCATAACATTGCTCTAACCATCCTTTATTCAATTTGACAAAACTGTGCCCACTTGGGGTATAATTCACTAAAGGATTTTGATTACAAGATGAGGCAAGTGCCCTGATTCACAAAATTAATAAATTCCAACCTTACAACTCCATTGACATAGAAATATTCAACTATTTCATACCAGCCATACAAACATACAAACATTCAAGCATATACAAACATACAAACATTCAAGCACGGTCTTATCCTGTCGTTCCTATCCTCTTAGGATAACTCATTACAATATTCCATGTTTTAGGCTGGAGATGGACACAGTATCTTCACCACCTTATTTTTCCCCTGGGAGTGAGAAAATTCAGTTCTTGTGTGATCAAGCTTTCAAACAGCTACAGAATAACCTTCTTTATTCATTTGTGGTTCTAGCAGTAGAATTAAATGCACAATGATGCTAGATAAACTACTGATGCTAAGCCCTTCAACTAGACTACCAACGAATCAGTGGCCTGCTTATGCTCTACTAATTGGCATGCTCATCATGGAACTGTTCATCTCATGGCACAGCAGCCTTTATGTTCTTGGCATACTCTTCTATTTTTTTTCAATCCTTCTTCAGGAGAAGCAGCTTCCCCCAACTGTCTTACAATTGCACTGCCAATTATCACACCATCCGCTCCCCAGCCAGCAATCTGTATCACAAACAGCAAAGCTATATAAAAAAAATATACCAAAGACTGCTCTGATATACATAACAAGAAAATTGCATGAGATTCATTGACCTGCTTCACATGCTCTGGAGTTGAAATGCCAAAGCCAACAGCCACAGGTTTATTTGTAACCTGTAAACTCAGTAAAAAATGTTATATTAAAATGAGCAGTCTTCAACAAAAGTATGTATTGGGACATTTGTATGCTCGAACTTAGTTTACTGTTTACTGATGAGAAGGTGGAGGTAGTTTGCAAACCTGCTTAATCTCCTGAAAAAGACATTCTACACTTGCCTAAAATGATGGATTAATTCTATGTACAGTCCCAAAATAACAGTACAATGTGGATATTGTCCTACTAAGTTCCAATGCATGTTTATATGATAGTAAACCATATCAGATCATGTTGAAATCATAGTCATCGGGTTGGTATACAACAATGCTTACAAGGTCTGGAGACCACAATATGGATATTGTCCTACTATTTTGGCAATTGGATTAGCAATTACTAATTTTGCACAAGTGTCAAGCAAATAAGTAAAAGCGACTGTAGACAAATTTAGGAGGACACAGGAGGCAGGGTCGGGGAGAAATCGCTGTGGGGGTGCATGGCCACCGGCCGTGGTGGTAAGTTGGCACGCGCCGTCCTCGGCAACGCCGCCGCCGTGCTCCAGCGCTGCAACCTCTGGGCGCGCGCGCCGTTCCCGGGCCGGAAGAACACCGTCACCGCCCAGAACAGCCGCCACCCCGCCCAGAACACCGGCCTCGTCATCCACGCCTGCCGCGTAGTGCCCTCGCCGGCGGCGACGTACCTGGGCCGGCCGTGGCGGCGCTACTCCCGGGTGGTGGGCGCGCATAGGAGGCGGCACCGCAGCGTTGAGGATGGGGATTTGGGGAAGACGAGCCTGCAGGGTAGAGCGGAGTTGGGACGCTGAGCCGAGCCGATTGCCGCAGCGAAGCCAAATGGAGCGGCGGCGGCGCAGCGCATGCGGCTCGCTGTATCAGACGGCCCGACGGGGACAATCGCACGGCCATGCGAGCGTTGGACGCGCCCCCGTCCCTCGCGCGATGGATACCCCCCGCCTCGACATGGTTCGTTGGGTTAATTAATTTATATGTATGTATGTTGAAGCTATATGTGTTTCTGTTCTCCATCGTCATTAACTACTAAGGTCACATAAATGTGGGCATGGGTGGGGGGTCCTTCAATCGTTGTTCTAGGAGAGATACGAGGAATGTACTGTTTCAGGTACAATACTACTCGTCTATGTAGCTTTTTGTCCTTGCTGAATCATTATACTTTTCTAAAGTTTTACTTAAAGAGACTTTATATGGAGCTCACTGTTAAAATCCTTGAATTAATGCTGTCGCGTCATCATTTTTACTGTTTGCAATGCTTTGTTGCATATATATGGCACTTTTACATCCAACATTTGTTCTTAATTTGTGCTTTTGCTCTCTCGATCACAGATATAACATGTACTAGTATATTTATAGTAGGCAGGTCAAAATCATTAATTATAACAGATTGATCTAAATTCCTGTGAATTGTGTCCATTCTATATATCATGATGTACAATTCAATATTCAGACAATTTACGTGACATATGTTAATAAAATTAAAATAGTCCTAGATGCATATATACGATCATATGTTTCAACAGCTATATTTTTTTTATTGTTAGATATTAAAAGGCAGCTAGTATTTATTTATTATTAGAATTTTCTAATTATTGCTAATTCAAGATTTTTATGGGAGAATACAAATTAATTTCAGACATTATATCGGCATTTTTTAGGAAGGTGCGTAAGCCTAGCTTATCACAAGCTACTATGAATTTATACCCTTTTTATAATTGTTAATTAGATATATGCCACTGCAAAGTCGGCACTTCACATATATGCCATTAAAAAACGTGAATTCGGTTTTATGCCCCTCCAAAGTTAGATTCATTAAAAAAGTGATCCTCAAAGGTTAGATTCATTAAAAAAAAAGTGATCCACTACTGAACATCTCCTCCGGCATCCCATCCCTGAGCTCATTCTCGTCATCCAATGGCGGTACCTCTCCCATTGTCCATGGTGAGTGGTGACAATGTCCATACCTGAGTTCATCCATATCGTCCAACAAACAAAGAACACCGTTGATGGGTACACGAAATATGCTCCATCAATGCAGCCCATTTCTAAACATAGCCCACCAAGAAATATGGCCCGATGGGTCACCAAGAGGGTCATGAACACCCCAAGACACGCTACAATAATTCACCTACTAGATCAACAGCAAAATATGGGAGTAACGACCCGCAAGGAAGGATGACAACTCGTCGAATCATATTGGCAGAGCACAAAGGGAGATCAAGTTCCACTCCTAGAGAAATGCCGACTTGCTGCAGCCAGAAAGCAAAGAAGATAACTAAAAAAATATCAGGCCATGACCCAAGGGCTCGAATAATGACACAAAAGCCTGGGTCACCACCTTTAAACCTCATACTAACCTGGCAGGATGCCCTTGTAGGCCTATTTAAGTTGACGACCAACGAGAACATGAGGCAAGCCCTGGCAGAACGATCAAAGTTAGGCTCATGAGGGGTATGGATAAGGAGATCCCGATAGAAGTTGGGTGGTGCATGTGACAAATCTTGGAGTGACACATCAAAGCTCAAATGAAATCCTACGTGGTCGCCATGGGTAGAGCTTGCTAGCGGGAGGAAAGAGGCGAAGGAGAATAGATGGACTAAAGGAAGGAGTAGCTGAGTAGGGATATTTGGCCTAGAAAAGTTAACATAACAAGCATTCAATTTTATGGATTCGGTGCAAATAATGGTATGGTGGATAATTTTGTTGAAGTGTGATGTCGACCACCACTAGAGGTGGTAACGGTACACAAACACAAACAGAAATTATCTTTTTAGTGATATCTTTTATGAGAAAATTTTGTTTATGCCACTAGAATGGTTGCAATATCATATTTGTTACCGTATAAATTATAGTCGAAGTTTTGAATTTGCCACTATTGTGCAATGTTTCATTTCATTTTTTTACACTATCTTCAGTTTTGAGCTAATGACCTTTTTACCCCTATCTTAGTCGTTAAGAAATAAGTCTAATAATTTGTAGACATCTTAGAAAAATATGATAAAGATTTCTAAAAAATCTTTAAAAAGAGAAAAATCTATGTATGGAAAAAAGTTTTTAGTAACTGATTTATTTAACATAAAAAATCTTTATACTAGAATTTTTAAATAAATAAATTGTTCAAAACCTTAATTTATTCCATACTTTGATTTTTATTGTTTCCTAATTGTTTAGAATTTTTTCTCATATTTAAGCTTCCTACAATTTTTTAAATTTATTTCTTACTAGTTGAACCAAGGCAAAAGGTGTCATTCAATGGTCAAATTATCGGCCAAAGGGGTGAAAATTGATGGTAGTGGCAAAAGCAAAATGAAACCTTGAATGTTTTGATAAATTTGAGAAGTGTGATTATACAATGACAAATGTGATATTGCATAACTTTTCTAGTGGTCGTCATGGCCCTCGATATTACTAGCCTCAAAACGCTAGTATCTCGCAATGGACAGTTCATTGTATACAATTGCAACATACTATAACTAATAAAGTACTAAGATTGCATTTACTGACATCATGTTAACATAGACAATATGTGGTCCAATACTAAATAATAAATAAGCGGAATATTCAAGAATTGCAGCGAAAGTTAGCCATATGCCATCTAATCACCAACTTAGAATACCCAACTAGTAGTCCTTGAAAGAGGATCCTAAGGCCTAGAGGGGGGGTGAATAGGCAATTTTAAATTCTTTTGATTATTCTCAATTGAGCATCATATTAATAATCACCCAATCCTAGTTGCAATTGGCAAGTAAGCGGAAGCGACAAGCAATTACAAGGCAACTAAGACATGGCAAACAATTAAACACAAGCGATGCAAGAAAAGTAAGTGCGGAAAATAAATGAGAGAGTGACACGGTGTTTGTTTGACCGAAGTTCGGAGCCGCAACTCCTACTCTCCGTTGAGGCTACCCCTTGCGCACAAGGACCGGCTCGCTCTCGAGCCTAGCGCCTCACTCACTCCCGTAGTCGTTCCGCCACTCCGGCGAGATGGACTCCGTCACCCGTACACCGACTCGAGAGTAGCCACACGCCAAGGCCTATTCCCAAGCTCTCGCCTCCACGAAGGATGTCTTCAAAAGTAACAAGCCTGAAACGCCCCGATCATGCCGGATCGAAGGACTTCCATGAAGCTCGGTGTTGGGATTTAATGATTTGTGGCTTTGGATGATTTGTGGGTGGTGGAATGGCTCTAAAACACCTAATTGATGAGCTATGAATGTGGTAGGTGAAGTGGAGCAGCAAACCTCAAAATAGCCAGCCACTAGGTAGGTATTTATAGCCCCAAGAGCAAAACTAGCCGTTGCCCCTCGGAAGAGGACAAAAAAACTAGCCGTTAGCCTCTACCGGACGCCGTCCGACGGGCACCGGACGCCGTCCGACAGAGGCAACTGCTCACAAAAAAACAACTGATCGGACGCCGTCCGATAAGGACCGGACGCCGTCCGACAGTGCACAAGCAAAGGATCGGACGCCCCCCAGACGCCGTCCGACAGCGAGAAACACCCAAATTTGAATATCGGACGCCGTCCGGTGACGACCGGACGCCGTCCGACAGAGAGTACTATTTCGGTATTTGGCTGGTCGGACGCCGTCTGGCTTTTCCAGACGCCGTCCGACAGAAGGGATTTTTGGCTAAAAGGTGAGGAAAAATTTAGGTGGGTTTCTCTCTCTCTAGAGATCTCACAAAGGGATATTCGGGTATTTTTTAGAAATGGTGGACTACGGAAACTGAGTTTTCGAGAATTCGCAAAGATCCGGCAAGATCCGAGATATTCAAACCCCTTTTGAAAACCGACGAAAAACAGGAAATAAACCTAACTACTCCTAATCTATACGTGACCTATTCTCTCGCCCGGTCACGCATTTGAAACCTTGGAGCAGCTCAGAAAATTGTCGACGCTTCAAATTAGGGTTTAACAAAGACGTCGAGTCTTCACTAGGGTTCCGAGAAGTCCAAAAACCCCATAGCACTTAATATTTATTTATTTTGTCAACAATGCCACTAATAAAAATTAGGGCCCAACGATGCTCACAGTCCTGATCACCTTGATCATGATCCTCATGATCCCAAACTGCACTTGTTCTTTTGTCTGAATCAAAATACCAGTGGTTGCTATAATGAGTATACGACTACCTAGCAAGCAATCCTTAATATGAATGCAGGTAACAAACGATGAAGATTATCCTATCTCTCCTGCTGACAAGGAGGAGAAGGAGAATGATGATGAGTTAGAGGAGGAGCCCTAGGTCCAATGGTCTGAAGATGAAAATGCTAATGACTCCATCGACTTCGACAACTCCTCCCAAAAGGAGGAACCAAATCGAGGACTACTATGACAACGACAACCCTACTTTTGATAGTAGGATGCAGTTAAGATGTAGCAGGAGCTAGCTAATCGGTTAATCTAGGACGGCAGTGCTAGGTTAAAAAATTTAAATTATCGATGCATGTTTTATCTTATAAACCAACACAGATATATAGGTCACATGTGCCGTTATTGGGACCCGGTTTTGAGCCGGCACAAATGAGTGGCTCACATTAGTGCTTGTTGATATGCACCGTTTAAAAAAGGTCAATAGTAACCCTTTTGTAATAGTGCAATCTCCTAAGCTAGAGGTGGTCCCTTATTTAGGAACGCAAAGCTGCGGGTATGTGCAGTTCCACGCATGTTCACGATTACCACAATCCGCTTCAAGATTCGTGCATTGACCCCACATGTACCTAGCATTTTTTTAAAAAATAATCAGTAAATTTTCATAATACTCCCTCCGTTCCAAATTGTAGTTCACCGTTGATTTTTGAATATTCTATTTGACCATTCTTCTTATTCAAAAAATATATGTAAATATTATTTATTTTGTTGTGATTTGTTTTATCATTAAACATACTTTAAGCATGGCTTATATTTTTGCATGTTTGCATTAATTTTTGAATAAGACGACTGATCAAAAGGCATGTCCAAAAGTCAACAGTGAACTACAATTTGGAACAAATAGAGTATAAGTGATTTGGTTCTTCTTTTTCCTCTGCTCTCCCACTCATCCTTGTTCCTCTGACCTCACTGAGCTGGTTTCCCTCCACACATGCAGCTACTCCCTCAGTTTCAAATTATAGTTCACTGTTGACTTTTGAACACATCTTTTGACCATTCGTCTTATTCAAAAAATTAGTGTAAACATGCAAAAATATAAGTAATGCTTAAAGTATGTTTAATGATAAAACAAATCACAACAAAATAAATAATATTTGCATATATTTTTTGAATAAGACGAATGGTCAAATAGAATATCCAAAAGTCAACAGTGAACTACAATTTGGAACGGAGAGAGTACCATTTACCATCGCTATCCCCATGAGCGACCACAGTGGAATCGGAAAGGAAGAAAATTCGATTGCTCTTTTTATTATATATATGTTTTTTAGAAAACATGTTGGAATTGGCTCGTAGCACAAATTTTGAAGCACAATTGGATGGCTTCGGACGTGCCTTAAAAAGTAGGCGACCGTAGAAAATCCACTCTCTGCCTTCCAAGCATCTCCGTTCTCCGCTCTGAACTGAGCTCGTAAACTAGCTTCAACTTACTAGTAACTAGCTTGGGTGCCATGTTGCTATCGTTCTACTCTTCTTGAGGAGCCAGGGTGCCAGAAACGCATAGACAATGGGGAGTAGTTGCAATGGTTATACGGCTATATACGGTTGCCAAGTCATATCTTTATATGGTCATGGAAGAAGCCCAAACAGCCTCAGTTGGTCTCGCTTCTATAACATTTAATTAACCGAGACTGGTGCCCGGGCCATGGACTTCCATGCATTCATGTGGTCAAATACCATGGTATTATCCGTTGTTTGGTGTGCTCCTTGACACGACAAAGCTAATTAATAAGATAGTAAGATCCTATTCTTGGATGTATGTCATCATACTTAACATTGCATGCCAAACCATGTCGGTCAGAGGTAACAAAACTGTAGCCACTTGTCCTGGGACCTCGATCTGTTTTGTGATGGCAACTCGTGAGCTAAAAGCCTGAAACGTAAGTATGAACCTTGGCCACTAGATTAAAGCTGCCAAATGGTAATATATCACATGCATTCGTGCCCACACCAACCAGTGGTATATATATGGAGAATGCTATTCTTCAATCGACTGAAAACGAGGCAAGTTTCAGTCGATTGAACTTACCTTGGCCTTCTTCTTCCTCCTCTGCTCCACCATGAGGCACTCCGGCGACCTCCTCCTCTCCCGCCGCCGCGCCGCCGCTGCATTAGGGTTTAGGTGGGGTTTGGGTTAGGGTTCGGGGTGCCGCCGGGCTTAGAGGGATGACCGGGGGAGGCGGCGGCCCGGCGGTTGGTGGGGGATGGAGTGAGGGCGGCGGAGGAGGCGGCGGGGAAGGAGGAGGAGCGCGGAGCATGGGAGTGTCGAGGTCGGGGGCGGTGGAGGGGAGGGGAAGGGAGAGGGAGAGAGAGAGAGAGAGAGAGAGAGAGAGAGTGCGGGGTTGATCTGGACTGTTGGATCTCAATCCAACGGTCCAGAAAATTGACTGATGGCTAGTTATAAAAACAATTGACTGTTAAGTAGACAGTCCCTATATATATACATGCAGATGTAATACCACCGAATAAGGATAGAACGACAAACACCAACGTGTTATTAGAATGAACACGGTGTCTCATATATTTGAGCAACTAGTTATGTAATTGTTACGAGTCTTCTTTTCTTTTCTATTTTGAATATATTTTCTATTTTAGTTTATTTGGCTCTTTATTACGATCTAAACCATTATACTCCAATTTGGTTCCACCAATTACTGGTGGTGATCTTTTCTTTTTCTCTTATTCACGTGACAATTCCGTTAATTGACATGGTAACTCATTTTATTTTTGCTTTAATAATAGATGAATATATCCTCGTCGCTGCCTTGCGCCGCCGTCGCTTGACCAGCTGCCGCTCCAAGCGCCGCCGTCGTCGCTGGCCGCCGCGCGTGACCCGCCGTCGCTCCTTGTACAAGTACAACCGGCAGTCCGTCGAGCTGGCCTACAGCAACGTCACCAAAACGGACTCCCTCGCCACCGCCTTCCACGGCTGCGATTATCTAATGTATTCTGATCTCGATTCGAATTTGAATCAAGCAATAGCTATCCGTAAGCTGCACGTATACCATATACATGTACAAACTCCTACCGTCCTACGACGCGTGTGTGCATCACACTCGCGCAGGGGACGCCGGTGGCCAGAACCCGTACGCGCACGCTTCCTCGCTGCCGCCTTCCTCGCGCTGTCATCGCTTGACCGGCCGCCGCTCCAAGCGCCGCCGTCGGCCGCCGTGCGTGACTTGCCGTCGCTCCTACGCCTCTCCCCCGCCGCCCGTGAACCGCCGTCGCTCCCGTAAGACATTAAGGCTTTTCATTTTTCGCTTATTGTCCGGTGTTTTTTCTCTACAACTGTAACCACATGAAGATGCTTTCAATCTCGGTTCTCCATCATGTTTTATAGGTTTATTTCATCTTCCAGAGAAAAAGCAAAATCTTGAGTTTTCTATTAAGTTGCATAGTATGTTACTTCAATGTGTTTTGTACGTTCAAGCTTGCTAGTTTTGATTTAATATGATGGTTTTGTGCAACTTCGCTTTAATAATAGATAGATAATAATAGATAGACAATAGATATAATAGATAGATAGATAGGGGGCGGCCGAAGATTTGTTTCTCCGACTTCTCACGTTCTCGACTCCCTCCAATTCCCTCTTTATGCTGGTCGCTTATCTGTAAGCTTATGCCTCTTCGAGACGTCCAGCCTAAGTCTCCAAAGCTTATAAATAGGCGGCTCTGCCCTTGCCTTCCGGAAGCAGATAATCGCTTGGCACTTCGCCCGTCGCCGCCCATTAATCCCCTGACCATCCAGCGCTCGCACACAGGCAGGCACCATTGCACCATGAGACCCTTTCTCAAGCTCCTCCCCCAGTGCTCTCTGCTGCTTCTCCTCATGCTGGTGACGGTTTCTAGGGCGCTCAAAGTCGGCAATAAGGCCGTCGGCCAAGAGAAGGTACCTGCAGTACGACGCACCGTGGAGCTAGCCAATAATCTGATCTTTCTTTTCCTTTTTGCTTCTTTTTTCGGACAAGTGGTTCTGGATTTCATCGATTTCATCTTGGCCTTGCCAGGGGAACCAGAATTGTAGCCGGACATGCGAATCAAGGTTTTGCACGGGTACGCATGGCGCAGACTCTGACTTGTGTTGTTACAGAGCAATCTTGACGTCCGGTTCTTTCTTCTCTCTCTTCCCTCAGTTTTCGTGAGCAGTTGATCCAAGTTGAGGAGAGCGTTAGTTGAAAGCTTATCATGTGTTTAGTGTTATTGTTTTCTTATTCTTACCCTTAATTTAGGAAAGGACGAGTTTTTACTCCGGTTTATTTTATTTTGACTTATTTACTTATTTAATTTATCTTCTAACTTCTTGAGTTTTTCGAGATGATCCTATGAGTCAGGTCTTCTTTATTTAACTTGTTTTAGATACCAAATTATTTATATTTTCTACGAAGATGAACGAATTGGCATATAGTAAATCAAATAAATCAGATATACAGAATTAATCTATTTGTCTACTGTCTCTCCATCTGGACAACGTGAATTCTTCGTTCGATGGAGCTGTCTGCGATGCCATGAATGGACTTGACTGACTCTCCCTTTTGCCTTCGGTTTCCGCGATGCTGCCATGGACTTCCGGAAGTCCCGCCGCTGCTGCGGTACGGCAAGTACTGCGGAATCCTCTACAGCGGGTGCCCCGGCGAGACGCCCTGCGACGCCCTGGACGCCTGCTGCATGGTCCACGACCACTGCGTCGACGCCAACAACGGTACGTACGCACTCGGCACTTCAACCCCCCTCCTCCTTTCCCCTAGAAGAGAAACGATAGCACGTCCCAGTTGCACTTGCGCGCTCCACAAGTGGCACAAAAGGTGAAGGCTCTCACCCTCAGGCCACAGATCTTCAGGAGGTGATGCACCACCTAACGGATCACGTCTCAAACCAGCACGTACTAGTATACAAACCACACATGATTATTAATTTGATAAAGTGCACGCCGAGCCGACGCGTGCGTCGCAACCTGCAACGCATGAGTACGACGACGCCGCCGCCGCCCGGTCACCAGCTAGCTCGACGTCGGCTCGCCGCCGGCCGGCCTCGCATCGCGTCGCCCGCACGCGTCGCCGTGTCGTGCCGTGCGCGCAGGGTTGCTTCTGCTGGTTCGCCCCTGGCCCGCGCGCGCACTAGCTGAGCACGACGTACGTGTGGTGATTCAGTTTTACATGTGTCGTTTTCGTATATGTGTGGTGGTTGGGCGAGCGTGGTGTGTGATGGATATATGTGTGTGCGCATGCAGATGACTACCTGAACACCAAGTGCAACGAGGACCTGCTGAGCTGCATCGACAGGGTGAGCCCGGCGGGGCCGACGTTCCCGGGGAACAGCTGCGGCGTCGGCGAGGTGGCGGTCGTCATAAAGGGGGTCATCGAGACGGCCGTCTTTGCGGGGAAGATCATCCACAAGCGCGACGTCGGGCAGTAGCTAGCTAGCCGCCGCGGGTGATTGCCGGCGGTGAAAGGGAAGGCGTGGCCGTGGCGTGGCGGTGCGGCCACGCGGCCTCTGAAAACTGTACTTGGACGGTTGGACCAGTGAGGGGGTGTCTCCGTACGTGTATGGGGGCGTGGAGCGTGTTCTGTGTGCAGGTTATATTGGTAGCTTGGTGAGTGGCATTGGCTGCAACGTTATTACTTTAATTGCTAGTAAAAGCGAAATGGGACAGTTGATTACTGGTAAATCACGGTCTGATTATAGATGATCATATCTTTCCTCCGGAAGTACCAAACATTTAGGGTTCCAGAAATTCTAATCTCATATGTCAAAGATGCTTAATAAAATATTTTTAGGTGACCCAGATGCTCTTTCTGGACCACCTCATCATTTCACCCAACACTTCGGCACAATTGAATATGATAGGTTAATTTCTCTCGGATCAACACGAGTGGATTCCATTTATCAAAGACCAGGTCCAACTAAATATTCATGCTATGGCCCTTCACAATGTATATCGGACTGACAGAGAGAGGGAAAACATGTCACTCGGCCTTTTTTTTTCTTCAAAAAAAGTTATTTATACTGTTATTTTTTAAGTACACGGGTACATCACCATTACAATTTACAACCCAAATTGAAAATATGTAAACCCTCCTTCTCCTTCGTCTCCTTACCGGAATTTATTGATGGCAAAGTAGCAGTCCGAGAAGAGGATGTTTTGGATAGGGCAACACTCGGCGGCGCGGACGACACGCGCGATACCCGGCGACATGGCGACGTGGTTGTGTGTTTCCAAGTCAGGCCCAAACACCAATAGGATGCACTGCATCGTTGCCGCCTCCGCCTCCGCCTCCCTACCCACCGCGTTGTCGGCGTTGTCAATGAAGCCGGCCGCATCATCACCACCCTCCTCCCGTCGCCGGTCAACGCGTCCAGCACAACCATCGCTGGATCTAATGTCACCGCGCCACCGAGGGCTTCGGCGACTCTGACCTCGCCCATCTTGTTAGAGCCGATGACGCCCAATCATGCTTCCACACCAATGACGATGCTCCTCCTCTCAAGCTGGATGCCCGTCACCTCAACCTCGCCATCAAGAATGCCTCCATCCACATCACCGTCGCCTGACACCGACGTCGATCCAACCACCCATCCCCACCCATGTCATTTCTTCGATTCATCGAGGAGAGGAGTAGGGGCAGGGGAAGAGAGAGAGAGAGACGGATGGAGGGGGGGAGAGAGGAGAAGAAGATAGAGGAAGAAGAAAAATAAGAGTATCCCACGTTTTAAAAATATTTTGTAAAAGAAAATGCCATGTGTATAGTGCATGCGGATCTATCCTCAATGCAAGCAGCCACGTACGCAAAACAACTAACAAAACCATTTGTTGGGTATTATTCGCACCAATTGATATACTTTGAGGGTCTAAATACCTGGTTTCTCAAGTTAGAGGTTAAGCGCACAGTACTCGATCATATCCCTTGTTAGGGGCTTTGCAAGGGCTAAAGAATTATTAATAACGAGCAAGGTCTAGATTTGTGTTAAGATATAGATAATATATCGGATTAGATTTAGAGTTTATCTCTAATATATAGATCAGCATCAGTAGTTTGTTATAGAGGTTAATATTGACCGCTAGATTTACATAATAATATCCATATTTAACGATGTAGATTTTTTTCTTTTTTCTATGATCAACGTGAGAATTTCTACTATTTTTCGATTAACGTGGGAATTTCTAGGATTTTAGGATTAATGTGGTGGTGGCTACAACTCACAATCTATCTCTAATATAGAATTTCTACTATTTTTCGATTGTTGTGGAAATTTCTAGGATCTTAGGATTAACATAACCGGAGGAGATGATAAGAACAATATTAGAATTATGTTGTGATGAGAATAGGAGACAACAGGCAAAAAAAAACATGCTAGATTATGGTTGTGTCTGAGAAAACTAAATGTTGACATAAGCATTCAACAAATTGCATGGTGACCATGAAATAGAAGCGTTGTTGATTGATCTGGATAGGGAAAAAAAGGTGAAATATCCTGGCCCGCACTCTCTGAGGTCAATTGGCTGTCGCGACGATGATGGTAAACACAAAAGAGGTCGTTGGGCTTCCGAACCAATAGAAGTAGTGAGGAAAAGGGAGTTTTTTTTTTTTTGATGTGAAGGCAGGAGCGCTGCCATATATTCATCAAAACGGGAAAGAAGTACAGGATGGGGGGAGAAAAGGGCCCTTCCCTCCGTGGGCCAAAACAACAAAATTAGCTAATTACAAAGGCGCCCATGACCTCCCAAAGCGCAGTCATCAAGAAGTTGGTTGAGGAAGATCGTAACCCCTCTGTCCACCGTCCGGAAGATTCGATTGTTGCGCTCGGCCGGATATGCCATAACGTGGCGGCGGCGATGGAGAGCTCACCCTTCAAACAGGGCCTGACGTCGAGGAGGTCGAAGGTCCACCAGGAGACGATGCTGCTAGCACGAGCCCAGCTCGAAGGGTTGAGGGCAGGAGCGTTGAGAAGCGTCGCCAGACTGGACCAGACGTGATAGATAAAGGCACATTGAAGAAAAAGGTGCTCTGGCGTCTCCAGGTTGCGCTTGCACAGGGGGCAGAAGTACTCATTCTGCAAGCCCCTCCTGAGTAGGACATCAGCCGTGAAGACACGGCGCTGCAGCAGCGTCCACAGAAAGAACTTGCACTTATAGATAGAAGGATGTTGTATGACGGAACCTTGAACTTCCGCCGGAGCCAGCCTGAGGTTGATGCAAGACAAAGCGAACTTTCGCCAAAGCTCTTGAACCCTCCTCGTTAATCTCCTCTTTATGGGGTTTCTTGACCGGCACTTTTACTAATATATATACAACTCACAATCTATCTCTAATATATTAGAGTTTATCTCTCTAATATATATTAGAGTATATCTCTAATATATTAGATTAGTTTTAGTAGTTATCTTTTTAATCTTTTCAATATTGACCGTTAGATTTACATAATGGTATCTATATTGAACGATGAAGATTTTTTCTTTTTTCTACGATTAACGTGAGAATTTCTACTATTTTTCGATTATTGTGGGAATTTTTAGGATTTTAGGATTGGATTTGAGAGATTCTAGATGGTTAATACAAAAAATACATATCTCATCAAATATCATAACTTGAACTTATGTTCTAGATGTTGATGAAATTCCATTCTAGTACTTTATTAGATTAGATTTAACTTTTTTATCATTTAGTTTAAGCCAATTTCAATTTTAAAGTATTCTATAATGTAAATACAATAAAATTAATTATGTAAAAATGAAATTTTAATAAAATAAAAGGGAGTTTTCATGTCTCATTGTCGAGGGCCTCGTTTTAAAAAATATGTCATTGAGAGTCTTACCAAGACTTACAAAAAAATTCTAAATTCACGGGTAACCTAAGAAAGAATGTCCATTATGGGAAAAAAAAAGGGGAAATATCGTATTCGCCTTAAGCAAAACAAAAAAAAATGTTTTTATTATGATATGACTGGACGATAATTACTCAGATATGTACATATTGCTTGAAAAGCAAAAATATCAACAGGTCAATTTTTACTATAATTACTTGAAATGTGTTTGGAAAATATAAAATTTTAATTGAGCATGGCTTCAAGTATTTCCGAGGCCCGACAACTCTCTGCTCTATTTAAAGGATATAGGTAAGGAGATATAAAACCCATAGTTTGAACAAGAGTTCAATTCACCACGCCTGAAAACTTAGTTCTCACCATAGCTTTTAAAATCGATCGCTCAGGGGTTTGGTTCGTGGTTCAATAGTAATTGAACGGTTCAATTGGTTTCACTGATTCTATGCAATGAGCCACATCTCTATTTCTTAAACATGACAACCAAATTACATGAGCCCACCCTGCATTGCTTAACTGTCCCTCCCTTATTCGCGACCCTATTTCTATCTCCGCAGCCCTCCCTACTTTGCTCTCCCATTTCTAACCCTAATCCTATCCACATCTCTCACTCCCCCTCTTTTCGATCCCTCACATCCCCAATACGTCACCGGCACTCTCCTCTATATTGTCCAAGTCATCTATGCCGCTTCCTTTTCCCCTTCCCCTCATTTCCCCTTCCCTGATGCCATGTCCTCTCTCTCTCTCTCTCTCTCTCTCTCTCTCTCTCTCTCTCTCCATTGTCCTCCCTACTCTAGATGCGTGCCGCTACGCTCCTCTACTTGAGATGCGACATCACTAGCAAGTTCAACGAAATGGCCTGATTTAACGGTGAGGAGAACTAACCAGTTTTCAATTTTTTTCGACTGCTTAGGCAGTCCTCGGAGCAAACCAAATTATCCAAGTCATCGATTTTATTTTTTTTCCCGGTTTTGTTCGGCTTTAAGAAGTATGGTTCTCACCATTCCCTTTCCCCGAGCATTTTTCATAGGGGTGGGAATGGGTCGACCCTTGACCCATTAGAACCGATCCACATGACCCATTTTTGAGAAAGGGTTCAACGGATCGACCCGTTGGATCATGTTGGATGACCCATTGGGTCAAAAGGGTCGACTCACTTTCAAAAAATTTAGTTTGTAGAATCTCATTCAAAGTCTTCTACTACCATTAAATGGCATCATTAGTACAAAACAAACTCTGATGCACTATGCATTATTACAATACAATTGAAATGAAGTCAACAGCAACTTTAATGAAGTCAACAGCAACTTTAATGGAGTCAATCTTGTCAGCTTCATTGTCAGGTATCTCGAAACTGATGACAACGTTCGCTGTATCCAAACTGTCCAGGCCAAGATCATTCTTGAAATGGCCATCTGTTGTCACCTACGGAAAATTGGGATGAAACTGATGAGGATTTACGGTGTACCAAAACAAGAGAGCCCCACACATGTTCCAAGTGTCAAAACACTAGCTAGAATACATATCACTGGAGCAAAATCAATATATTTTTCATGGATTTACCGATTGGACAAACATTGATAAGAGGATCATGGGCCCACACAAATTGCAGTAATCAAAACTAATCGGTAGTTCTCTTACAGATGTTCTAGATCTGCAAACCACCAAGTAGCTGTTGTCACTTACCAGCCTGGTCCTTGCTATTTGGAGTGTTTGCAGCAAACATGGTTATACCTCACCTCTGAAGTCTATTTGGTACGAAACCTACACAAATCTACAAAGTATGCACTATTTTCCGCAATGCTAGCAATTTCGGAAAGAGCACAGACCAGACACCAGAATGCTCTCGGTACTACTATGTGACTAACGTCGAATTGTCAACCTAGGCTTGAAAATTTCACAAACTTAAATGTGTGGATACACAGAGCAGACGGTAGAAAAGAATGAACTAAAAAAACACAAGGAAAAACTATTCTTCTTAACTGAAACCATTCGCACAACGATAATTCCTGCTTCCAAAAAATCACGCCGAACTATTCAGTGGCATCTTTCCACCTTCACAACCAGGCACGTACACATGCCATGAATGATTTTGAGCTATAAAGAAAGCAAAAACGGGGAAAATTGATGGAGCCTGCCACAACCAATTCAAAGATCAAGCACTGGCAGTAATATGTTTCCATATTACACTCTAAGTGACCATGCACCATATATAAAATACTGAAAATGAGAATGCAAAGCAACACGCATGCACAAGCATAAAATTCAGAAAATATTTCTGGCAATTCAGACTATTTCTAACTACAGCTGGTCTTAACTAGTTCAAAATGAATTTATCTTACCAATTTTGGAATCACAAAGCTTGCTGAATATAACCGTAATTGTTCTTGTGATATATTGTCCTCAAACCGTACTCAGAAGTATGGCTGAAGCGTTTGATGCTGGAGAAGGAATATTAGTTATATCATAAATTTGTTGCTGTTAAAAAACATTAACAGCTTACTAGCAGTGCCACTTTCCTTGTTATTAACATGAGAAACTTGGATTCATTGAAAACACTATTTTATCATGCATTCATATTTTTTTATCAGGATAATCACAATGTTCATCAACCCTTTTTTTTTATGCAAAGGGCAAACGAACTGCCATCTATTGATCAAAGAGGAGTGGAGTACAAAATTGTTTGGATGTTTTTATCCTCCCCCCCACAAGAGGGTTGAACAGTGCTAAACTATTACAAAAGGAGCTCCGGCGGATGCCCATAGCTGCAGGTTGTCGAAGAGATGCTACACGAAAACTGGCCGTGCCGATTTTCTGATCGAAAGAGACGGTTGTTTCGTTCAAGCCAGAGGTGCCATATTGTGGCGGCAATGACTGAGGTAATTTCGCGTGAAGAGTCCGGGCTACATGCGACATCGTTCCACCAAGCGGAGAAGTGGTGGCAGGTGGCCCAGTGAGCCGGGTTCAGACGTGGGGCATGCAAAGCTGAGGCCAATTGTGTCCAGACGAAGGAGCTGAAGTCGCACTCTAGGAAGAGGTGTTCAGGCGTTTCGAGGTTTCGCTCGCAGAGTGGGCAGAAATAGGCGTTTGGCATATGGCTTCTCATGAGGGCGTCCACGGTCCAAATTCTTCTGTGGAGTAGGAGCCAGAGGAAGAACTTGTACTTGCAGGGGGCCCAACACTTCCAAATTCGGTGAAGCAAGGGTTGTGGCAGGCGCCTAACGAATTGTAATCTGTAGGCAGAGCTGATCGAGTAGGATCCATCCCGGGAGAATCGCCAGTTAATTTGATCCGCTTCACCCACTGTGAGGGCGAAATGCGATAGAAGCTGTAGGACCTTGATGAGGCCGGCACCATAGCGGGATTCATGTTCCGCCTAAGATCAGCAATCCACGAGTTGTTGGCCAGTGCGTCTTTGACTGATTTTCCTTTACCCGAGGAGGCGACGTAGAGTTCTGGAGCCAAGTCTTTGGGTGACTTGCCATCGAGCCAGCGGTCCTCCCAAAAGAGAATAGAAGCACCGTCGTGAACAGCAAGGGATGATCCCACCTGGAGGAGCTCGGCGTCTGATCCGCTGCGTAGGAAAGGCTCTTTAGACCATGAATGGGTGATCTGCTTTCTGTTGAGGTGCCACCAGCGCAAGTGGAGTGCTCGGCTGAAACGGTTGAGGTCCAAGACACCTAGGCCCCCTAGGTTAACAGGCGAGCAGATAATATCCCAAAGAACTCTGCCTGGTTTCCCCTGGGGAGCCGTGCCGTGACAGAGCCAAGCCCTTCTGAGCTTGTCAATCTTTTTGATGACTGTCGCAGGAGGTTTGACAGCCAATAGGATGTAAGTTGGCAAAGCTGTGAGTACCGTCTTGAGAAGGGTTAATCTTCCTCCTTTGGACATCATAGTGCCGCGCCAAGCAGCTAAGTGCCCGGATATCATCTTCCTCCTTTGGACATCATCAACCCTTATTGTTGTTGCTAATCAATTACATTTTTCATATGCACTTGAAAGAGAGATTAATTTGCGTTTCTTACTCTCGTCATACAACATTATTTGTTTTTATTCATAGCTAGATTAATTAACATTTCTTACAGTTTCATACACTGACATTGTTTTTTTTTGTCCATAATTCAATCGGCATGAAAAATAGGTGTATTCCTATACCATTTTTGTAAGTTACGGTGTGTTAGTACTTTATAGAGAGCCTCCTAAATGGTTCGGTGCAAATTAATACCATAACAAATATGTCCTCTCTCTCTTAGAGCATCCCTAAAAAAATGGCTCTTGCACCCACAAGAAAGCGTTGGACTCTAGATCCACATCGTGACAGCAAAGACACAGAGAGCAAGGCGGAGATCTCGATGCTTACCCTGTTCTGGTCAATGATGAGAGGTATCTGCCGCCGGCAAGGGACTGCGTGCTGACGTCGGCGTGCCGACAAGGGTCGATGATAAGAGGGCTCTCCAGCCACACGGCTGCAGTCCGGAGGCAACGCCGCACGAGGCGCCGGCGGCGGGAGGGCTCGATGGGAGCACAGGCGGCAGGCGGGGGGAGGGCGGCGGGAGGGCTCGCGGGTAGGAATGCAAGTGGGGGCGGGTTGTCCACTTGCCCGCTAGATCAACCCGCAATATTAACCACCAAAATACCCGCACACAGCCTGCTAACTTCTTTGCAGTTCAAAGCGGGTAACCAGCTTAGCCTGATGGGTCCCGCCTGGTCGCAACAGCTTCATCGTTTGCATGCGCCATCGTTCTCATCTCTGCTCCGACGTTGAGCCCCACCAGGTTGACGTCGCGCGGCGCCACGCCGGACTTGGAGAAGACGGCGGCGACGGCGTCGTCGAAGAAGGCGTCCATCTCGTCGAGCGCGTCCTGGTGGGCAGGGCACTCCTCACGGAGTTCACGATGACCTTGAGGAGGAAGCGGTACTCGGCGAGGCCCAGCCGCTTGTTGCGCTCGATCACCGTCCCCGCCGTCTCCGTCGACACCCTCCTTGGTTCGGTAAAGGTAGCTCCTCTCAGTTTCTATTAAAGCAACAACCAAAGCTACTCCAAGTCTCCAATCAATTAGTTTGTGAACAGAGATATATAATATATAATTTCCCACGTCGTGCGGCACGGAGCCAAGAACCTGGAGAAGCATCCTCGTCGTCATCCATGGCGAGCTCGCCGGCGCACGGGGATGAACTTACCTTGCGCGGCGCGACCTCGCCTTCCAAGGTGCTGACGAGGCGGGGTCGTGAAGGAGGACGGCGCGGGCGACGTCGCGTTGGAGGTTGAGCTCGAGCTCCGGGAAGAGGGTGAACAGAGCGAAGGAGGAGTAGAAGTGGACGTCGTAGGATGAAGCGGGTACCCGCGAAGCACACTTTTTTTTCAGCGGGTAGTGCAAGCGGGATTGTGATCACCGCACGTGGGCATGCGGCTGGTGTGGGCGGGTGCGGACTGACCGCAACCCGCCCCGCTTGCATCCCTACTCGCGGGAGGGCGTCCAGGAAGGCTCGCGGGAGGGAGGCGGGAGGGCTCGATGGGAGCACAGCCGCACAGGCGGCAGGTGGCGGCTGGGAGGGTCGACCGGCTGACCCAAAGGGTCGCTAGGGTCGGACACCTAGGGCCCGTTTGTTTGGCATTGACCCGATGATCCAACGGATCCGACTTTTCAAAATGGGTCGGTGACCCAATGAATTTTTCTAACCCACTCCCACCCCTAATTTTTCGCAACTTCACGGTTGACAAACACGTCCACAGTTTTATTGCGAGGGTGTGGCCGCCTGGCCGGTTTATTACAATATGGGCTAGACCCAGGCCATCACGGGACCGGGCAATCTACACCACAATAGGCCTTGAGTATCTGGCACCTTCGGCAGCGGAGCACAGGAAGTCTGGACCGTCAGCCCGTCAGGTCCTCGACCGACTCGGCGACTCCCATTTCAGCCTCAAGGCCTCAACGCAACCCGCTCCGACGCGCTCTCCGTCTCGGCGTCGTCCTCAGCCCGACTGCCCGAGCCGGAGGCCACCCCCCAAACCGGGACCGCCTCCACTGCTCCTCCTCCCCATCACCCATGGCGTCGTCGGAGGTCGACGAGGACCAGCTCCTCAAGAGCTTCCTCGCGGAGGTCAGCGAGGTCGAGCGCGACAACGAAGTCCGCAGGTCCGTCCCTCCCCCTTTCTCGCCCCTCACCAACGCCTCCCCCAGCGGCTTCGTTCCTGGCGAATCCGTTTTCGAGTCCCGTAGCTTCAGATCCCCAGCCGCACCATCCGCTACGCGCCATTCTTGCCCAGCTCGCGACGTAGCAGATGTGACCTCGATTTGGTGCCAAATTTTCGTGGGAGCTGGGAATTCTATTAGCTCCGCGTGAACCCTAGGTTAGAGTGTTAACTCTTACGGTCCATTTACACGTTCTGAAGTTGCGCCCGTCCTGCGCTCGGACTATGATTTCTCTGACTTATGGGCGTCAATTGTGCCTGGGATTTCATGTTTCCCTTTATGGAAATCAATAGTTCTCGAAAATTTTCCATTTTCACCCCTGCGATGAGGAATACCATGATAGCTTATGTTCTGATGCGGCCTTATCTGAGAGAAAATATGCTTTGTCGTGGAGGTCCTGGGAATTTGCAGGCACATAGCTAGAGTTGCTTCAGCTATTATTTTTTTTAAAAATAAATGTAGACATGAGCATGCTGATTCTATTAAGCGAGGAGCAAAGGTTCAAATTACAGTATTGTTGGGAATTGGATAATGCCCCTGGAACGAAGAGATACCATGGCTGAGACACATGGCCGACAAAAACCGACCCCTGCAAAGTTGCTTGGCCATGAGGAAGGCCCACCGGAACCAACCGGCCTACCCCGAGCAACTTTCCTATTCGGATGCCTCCATCAAGTAGACCCGAGCAACCCCTTTGCGCGGTGGACGCATGGCAGGGAGGCACGACCCCTGTTGGTTAACCATTACCACTCGATGGACCAACCCGAGACCCCTCAAAGTCAAAAGCGGGCATTGTGCCCGTCCCACCCGCTACTGCGCCGGCGTCACGGTGTCATTGGTGGCGCCATCCCCGTGACAAGCGACCCTCTACAGTGGTACTACGACCCGTGGTTCTCAAGCTTCACCCCACGTGTATTTAGAAGTTGTGGCCCCTTTGGGCGTGTATAAATAGTGAACCATGGCTACCATTTTAGCGGGGTTGCGAGAGGTTGGCACAGTCTAGTTCTAGCCCAGAGTCCTGATCCAACCTGTATTAATCCTGAGGCGCACGAGCTGCATGTAGCTCGGCCGCTCATCCCTTGATCACATTTTTACGCATCAAGCAAGGTTGGATGTAGGGCTGTTAACCTAACAGTGGGAGGCCCAAACTAGAGTAAAAAGACACCGTGTCACTCTCTATGCTCAGGCGATTAGCTTCTCCAAAGTCCTCCCTCGACTCTGGAAGGGGCCTAGTTGATCCCCCATTCAACAAGATCGGCACTGGAACTGATTCCCAACTGCCGACAAGTATGCTTTTTACAGGCAAAGACGCAAAGTATTGCAGCAGCAAAACATCTGACCTCAGTCTGACAAAGTACTAAGCAAGAGTTGCTCGAGTTTGGTTGGCATGTGACAAACATTTTCCTCTAATATTGTGTGAATTTCAGTCCAGCTTTTAGGGCTACTCAGGAATTTATTTCTTGAAACAGTGGTTCCTGCCCTTTTTTTGTAATGTTGGTTGGGCATAAAATCTAATAGGTTCAACTGAACCTAGATTTGTCGGGCTGTGCAAATTGTTCCTATTTCTGGTCTTGCATATACTTCGTAGCTTTGGATCATTTCTGTTTTAAGATTTGATTTCTTGGATGCCCTCATAGTTTATTTTGCGACGATCAAATGCCTCTGAGTTAAAGATGCTTAGACCATCTCACTCTATGCCCCCTTGCGCTATGTTAGTTCCTTCTAAACTGAGTTAAGATGGACAGTCCCTTTCACTATGTTAGTTTTTACTATGCATGACATGACCAAGTCATAACATATGTATTCATGTGTGGTTTTTACTGTCCAATGAAGTCCACCTATTGAATTGTTATGATGTTCTCCCTCAAATAATTGTTATGTTGCTGGTGTTGAAATCTTTTCAACTGAATAACTGCTGCTATATATTGTAAAAAAAAATGATCAGCACAGCACAAAATATATTATATGCGCCAATGTCCTTTCAGCTATATCCTAGAGAATTACCTGTTTTCCAAATAGTAGATGTTACTTTTAGCATCCGATAGGCAAGAGTTGAATGACCCATGGTTAGCCTTATTTGATTTTCCTGTATTTTATACTATCAAGTTCTGTTTAAATGTCCTCCACGTCTAGATTACTCCCTTTCTTTTGGAATACTACAAGTAATGGAATGAGGGTCATGCTGCCCGGAGGAAACTTATAAATGTACCTTGAAATTGTACAATGGCATGCATTTTTAATGAAGTGAGAACTCTAGACTGATACATGAATCTAACATGGGATATTTCACCGTGGAAAAAATAAATGACTTTGAGCTTTCAGATTTCTTCGATTTCTTGATTATATTTTCCCTTCATAACTCTTGTTACTTGTCAGGATTCTTGGTTGCTTCAAGTTAAACCCTTTTGAACATCTTAAGTTGTCTTTTGATTCATCTCCAGATGAGGTGAAGAAGCAATATAGGAAGGTAACAAAACATATGTTAAACATCTAAGACTCTTTTGGTTCTGTTTTTTATGTAGGTATCTAATTGTTATTGCTTCTTGTACCATGATACCATCCCTAGTTGTCCTTGTTGGTGCATCCTGATAAATGCAAGCATGCACAAGCACAAGAAGCTTTTGCAGGTATGCAAACTTACCAACGATGACAATAGCTGAGCATGTGAGATGGAAATAGTTACACATTGTTATATTAGATTGGAAAGTATTGCACTGCATAGCTGTAGGTATGAATATGATAACGCAAAAGGTAGAAAAATACCCCGGGGCTTGAGGAATGCTATCGAGCCATCAACAAGATCATTACATATTAAAATTAATTACTCTTTGTAGGACATCATTTTGTGGTGGGAAGGAGGGCATGGGTACTGGGTACATACTGACAAAAGCTGGAAGCGAATATAGTTATATTGTGGTCCACGAAAGGCTCCAGCCAACTAATCTGTCTAATCACAAATTGTACCATAGAGAACTGACAAATAAGTCTAGGTATGGAATTTCTGCCGTTTTGTTTATTAAGATGGCAGAAACCTAGTGTATCTTTCTAGAATTAGGCATTTTTTGCTATTCCCATGGGAGATACATTGTCCAAGATAAATTAGGAAAGGTATTTGTTAAAATTATCTCTTCCTGTAAGAGTCTGACATGTAATTAGCTCTTCACTGCCACTAAAGGTAACCATTTTTGGCACTTAAACCACATAGTACTTCCCATCTCACATCTTTTTTTTGTTTTTGTTTTTGCTTCTCTTGTCTCCCTCAACGATATATTTAATTGATGCTACCTACTCATAAACAGCTTTGGCGAAAGCACAACAACTTCTACTTGATCCACAGGAAAGAGGGTACATTCTTGATCAAGTCACTGCTGCAAAAGGTGTGCCACATTTTATGGTTTTTATGTTGGCAACATATTCAGTACAAAAGAGTACTCAGTGCAAAAGTGCAAACATCAATCCTCGGCCCTTGGATCTCATCCCAACGGTCCATCCCCAACCACCTCTCCCTAATTGATCTCATCCCAAATGCAAGAGATATATGCAAGTTAGATAATCAGGCTCTTGTGGATGATGGAGGTGGTTGGGGCTAGGCCGTTGAGATGAGATCCGAGAATTGATGTTTGCACTTTTGCACTGAGTACTCTTTTGCACTGAATATGTTGTCTTTTATGTTTTACAGCAACAATATATATTTTAGTTTGGGTTTTGGTGGTTTGTTTAAAATAAAGAGGAAAAAAATTGAACAAAATTTGATGTTTTTTGTGTTAAAAATTCAGAAGAGCTTAGGGCTAAGAGGAAAAAAGAGCTGAAGAAGGACAGTGCATCCAAGATAAAATCCCAAGTTGACGAGGTAAAATAATCTCATGCAAGGTGGTGTATATTTTTTATCACTGACTCTTTAAAGAATGCTGGGGACTTGGAATACAATGTTTCGAACAAAGATTAATATGAAAAATACTAAGACTACCCAGACTGGTCTAATCTGGATTGTTTCTTTGGTTTGATCAACTTGGCACCATCTAGGTATTTAAAACCCGCCTGCTGCAGGGATTTCTCTTAACCATCATTCAGCAGTGTTCTGGCCTGGCCAGTGCTGCTCAGTGCTGGATTATATCCTTGCTGCAGGCTGCAACTTTGTACTTGGTTGTTCATTCTTACTAATATGAGATAAACAGCTGTGAAAAAAATTAGCAGCTGCTTTGCACACCATAGCCTGTTTACTGGAATTTCCTAATAAGCAATCAAGCATGCACATCAGCTGCATGCTTGTCTTTCTGCATTGACCACATGTATTGATAGATTAATGTAAAAGTTATTACACATTTACAATGAAACTTTAGATACTTGGCAAACAACAGGCTTTAAAAAAGATAACTGTTTTATATATCATGAAGTTTCCTTTGCTGGAATCTCATCGGCAATGCACAATATCACATATATGATGTTTATACTTTTCTGTACGTCAATTTTGTTGTTCTATCTTGTATGTTGGGAAAATGTAATGATGATTTTTCCACAAGACTCTTTGGACGTCTTACTAAACTTCATGCATCTTGAACAATGAGAACCTTTAATTTAGGCTTGCTTATAAGCAGGGAAAATACGAAGAACAGTATGAACGATCAGACGAATTTCAACAGCAGCTAATAATTAAAGTTCGTGAAATTTTAACAGACAAAGAATGGCGTCGGAGGAAAATGCAGATGAGGGTAAGTAAAATACTTTCAGTATGTTTCAATATTATCAATAAAGACATTCACTTTGAGCTATGTTCATGTGCACTTTGCAGATATCAGAGGAAGAAGGAAGACTAAAGAAGGACGAGGAGGAAACAAAAGAAATGTGGAAGAGGAAGAGAGAACATGAAGAAAAGTGGGAAGAGACTAGAGACCAACGAGTATGTTTGCTCTCTATGCTTTGTAAAGATTTGCCAATTTGTCATTCTTTTTTGCAATGCAGCCTTATGAAGCTAAAGCCCCCCTCCCGTCACTTCCTTTCATATATGAGATATTTAATAAAAAACTGGAAAGGGGAAAGCTTGCTTGCATTAACTAGTGCGGTGCAGTTGCCTTACCTCATATTTTATGTTTTACTCCTTCAGGTTTCCTGGTTTTGTGCCTCTCTTAGTGACTGATGGGCTCGCCTCACATTTTACACCCCCCTCCTGGGGTTGCCCCAATTTTAAATGTTTTGACCCTTAAGTTTCTCGATTTCTTGCACATGCCCTATGTTTATGTTTGCCCCTTTATTTCCCCGTAGGAAGCACGAGCACCTGACTAGTTAATTGATAATATGTGTGTTGGTTCCTCGGACATTCCTTTCAGTTTGAAGATTAGTTGAGCTTTATTGTGCAATTAAAATATTGCTTGCCACTTCCATCGCAGCATGACGTCCAATACTTTTCTCATGATCAGTAGCTCCAAATAAATAACATTTGCCAAAAAAATTTCACTCCCAGTGGAGTATTACATAGTGGAAGGACGAGAACATCTTTTCAATGCACATAGTATCACAGCATGATCATAAGTTCAATGTTGCATTATTGACGCTTTATGGGCTACAGTTTGCCCCTTATTTGTTGCATATAGTGAATTTGTTGATCTGTTTCCCTGACACTGAATCCACTGCAGTCATCTTTTTGGCTATTTAAGTAATTCTGTACAGTATTGGAAGAAAGAGTTTTTACAAACGGTTTGAATACAATTGCCATGGGCACTGACCTAATACCCATACATTTGTGTTACGTAGGTCTCTAGCTGGAGGGATTTCATGAAGACAGGAAAGAAGGTTAGAAATTACGCTTGGGAAGTAGTAATTTCTTTTGGGTCCATGAATCAGTAACTTATTGACCTTTCAACAGGGAAGGAAAGGTGAAATCAAGCCCCCAAAATTGAAGACTGAAGATCCAAACAAATCTTATGTTCAAAGGCCAGTAAAGCGTGTTTAAGGAGGAATGCTATTATAACATCTGCTAGCAACTCTTCTTGCGACAGGATCTAAGCTACAGCCTAGCAAGGGTATCTTGCAGCTGGCTGAGCTTTGGTTATGCCTCTTGTGTTCCCAGTGTAGTCAGTAAAACAGAAGAGATCATTATTAGCAGAAGAGCCGCATATTTTCTACCTAGAGTGATACTGGATTAATTTACTTGTTGGGTAGAATACCTTCCTAAAAGATGATGAAAATTCTGTTGGAAAAGAACCCCACTGAAGTGAATGTTGAAAGGTCGTCTATACATGATCCTTGACTCCTTGTTTACTATTCAATGTAAGTAATGCAAATATATATCTCAATGGTTTTCTATTGTTGAGGCATATGTGTGGATGATCGTAGACAACTCGATCTTGATTTGTTTGTGTTTTTGCTTCGTTCTGTTGGGAGTCTGAACCGAGGGTTCAGGGTGCATGGGAGCATATAGTACTGACATACAACGAGATACTAAAAGCGTCTGTGCTGAAAGGAGTCAACTTCTTTTACCTTTTTGTTCGCCATAGGCATCAATTGAAACGTGCGACTCCATTTTGTCAAATTCCGTCGACGACAGGCTGGAGTATGGATTGGGGGCTTGGGATGAGCCTAGTCGCTTCCTCGCTGGCAGTAGCTTGTCTGAAATGCAATTGTGGAAACATGAAAGCTCACTATATCAGTGCCCTATCGTCAATCTCCAACCGAAAAATTCAGAAACCTAGGTACCAACTCTGACCACTTCTCAGCGCGCTTGATCTTGCGTAGTGGTAGTGGCTATTACATCCAACCTGTAGTAATTCAAATCTTGCTCTTCCAACTGTTAGTTGAAGGATGTCGCCCTCGACTTGTGAGGGCAACACTTTGAAGGCAAACTTGTTTGCTCTTCTGGTGGCCACCACGACTGAAATTCTGAAACAATTGGCATTACTTTGTACCGCCCATGTTCATCATGCATTTGACATGCAAGTTGCAAGCACCCTAGTATAGATATCACTATCAATACTTGGTCAGTTTGCAGGCAAGACCTTAGTCTAGTGGTAGAGGCTGCAGTGGCAGCGCTACCCACCAGAGTTCAAACCTCAGGTTTGGTTCTGCGTGTCTCATTTTTCTAGGATTTTTCTAGAGTCGTAGAGGTACGCGTGTGTCTTGATGCCTAATTGCTGACCATTTGTAGCAAGCCGTGGTGTTTGTGTAGTCCTATCTCTAGTTCCATTAGGTTTGTTGCATTATCTCCATGTCATTCTGCCATTCAGTTGGATTTCGGGCGTTGCAGAGATGCAATCAACGTAATGCTGTGGCGATGCCTGCATGCGACTATCTTTGTAAGGACAAATCTACCAATTTGTTGTTCCATCACTGAAAATATTTGACGCCCATGCACAGAGCAATCACTATTTTGTATTTGCCCAGTTATTCCTTCTGGAAGCGTGATCTGTCGCCCGTTGCCTCCTCCTTACACTCCCTTATCTCTCAACGTTGCGGTGACGTGGTCATGCTCATGCAGATGCCCAAAGGCCGAGCAGGATCAAAGTCCGCGACTGCCATTGCCAGTGGAACCGCCCATTGCATCTCCTTAGCCATCCTCCCTCTGGCCTCCTACTCCTCGAAGAGCTTCCACACGGACATGTACAATGATACAGATGGCCACTTTCTATATTCTAAGACAGTTATATATAGATAGTGATAAACATAACATGTATAAATGTGTAAATGGGTTGGCTCTTTGCATGTTGCTACGGATGACCCTTAATTATCTCGTTTCTCGTGCTACAGCTGAACTCCTGTAGTGTAAACAAAACAGCCTACAGAACTCTTGCACCATACATAAAGCTTTATAAACACCTGACGTTAGACCGTTGTATTTGTATATGCTCGGATAGGAGCAAGTGGTCGACTTTCCTAGTGTGCCAGCCAGCCCGGCTTTGCCTGAGACCGTGAGACGACGGGCCGCAATGTGGGCCGCGCGCAAACGCAGCAGAGCGGGAGCCAGCCATCGCGCGTTCGTCACGCCGGGGCCCTCGAAACGCTCGAGAAAGCCACGCGTGGACGCGCTCGCCTCACCGTGAGCCGTGCGCGGTGAGCCCACGACCTGAGCTAGGCACGACCAGGGGAGGGCGCTCGCGCGCGCGGTGGAGTGTGCGATGCCGACGCGCGGACGCGGTGCAGTTGCACCGGTGCGCCCCCCATTCTCGCGTGCGTGTTAGACCGTGTGTCTCGGGAAAAAAGCGAGGGGAAACGGAGCGGGTCGCCGTGCCGGTGTCCGGTGGCCCAGCTCCACAATTCCGTGAGCCCCCGGCCCCCAATCACCATGCACCCGCGTCCCAGAGGCCCAAGTGGTGATGCGAGCAGACAGCGATCGAGCGAGTTTTCGGACTAAGAAATCATACGCGCAAAAGGGCGCGAATCATATAGAGCTTTTGTCTACACATGTAAGGTAGGGAATGAGCGTCACGAGTTAAGTGGCTCCTCAAACCTTGTGGCATTTTCAGTTTTATTTTCCGGAAAAAATGCTTTTCGAAAGATGGTACGTGGGCTTTCGGCCTGTCTCATGGTAGCTTTAAAGGTCTAAGTTAATGGAAAATGATGTCTGGCGTGCTTACTTATATGGTACTATCTATTAGTCAAGGATTTAAGTTGACCATCTTAATGCTACGCGGTCTCCCTCCTTCCTCTCACTCATTAGTGCCGACGACAGCAGAGGTGCCGCAGGCAGAGTGGACGGCCCCTGTGCCCTTTCCCCAACGGTGGCCGGTGTGGTCCTGCTAGCGGCGAGGGCGTGTGCTAGAGGCCAATTTCGATGGCATGGTGCTCGGCGGCGATCATCGCGACCGCACCTTCGAGACCGTCAGGGGCGGCGTGGAGGCCTGATTTTCTTCCTCCTTCGTCCCTCCACTCTCGTTGGGTACATGACAGTTTTGTAGCAACACAATGGAGTGTGACGGTGCGACTTTGGGCAAGTTCCAAGGGTGTGTGGTTGGCAGCATCTCTACAGGGTTGGTTTTTGGGATCTTTTTCTCTTGGCGAAAACATGCCCGTCTGTTCACGGCGACAATGGCGACACCCTAGGGTACCGCTGCCCTTCTTGGAGGCTTCGTTGTGGAGATGACCCAGACGAAATCTTTTACTTGTTCGGGCCAGTGATGATTATGCCTATTAGCACCGTTCCACTCCTTAGAGGCATCACCGCGGGTATCCGGCCCTTCTCCAAGACCTCCTTGATGGCGAGCAGGGCAAGTGCACTCGTTGGAGCGGCCCCATCGTCTCCCTCTTATGCTGCAGCGAGGCCCGTCCTCCTCCTAGATGTTGGTAGTGGCAGAGGTTGACCTTGGCGTGTGTGGCGCGATTGAAGCGACGTCGCAACCCCCTCTCCCCCCTCTTGTGGCAGTGACACCCGTCCCTCTCTAGGTTACCTGCCACAGTGTCAACATCCTTGTTGCAAGTCGTGCACGGCTTTCATCGTCATCCCCCTCTTCAGCGGTGACGAAGCCTCTTTCTCTGTGTGGCAGTGTGCTCGGCTCGTTTTGTCTCCCTTTGCATCACTGGCTCACCCCTTAGGTGGCTGGTAGCAGTGTCAGCGTGTGTTGTCGTCGGCGGTGGCTGCCGGTTGTATGTTTGAATGCGTTGTTTGGTTGGTGTGCATTGTCGGGGTTGTTTGTTTGCCTTGCGGATTCGGTGTTCGGTCTTTAGCTATGGTGGCAACAGTCGCACTGTAGTTGTACCCTGTGTTATTGTATGAGGTTTTTTTTGTTTTGTTATACCTGCTTAATGAAAATTGGGGCAGTTTCTTCAGTTTTTTTTCAAAAAAAAAAATTTGAAGGAAGGGATGGTTTGTCAAGGAATAGCAAATACATGCATGCATACGCGGATAAACAATCCAATTTGAGTTGAAAAAAAATACGCATCTGCCACCACTCAATTCATCACAAGACACACGGGTAGATTAAAATAAACATATTCATCAGCTACACACAGATCAGAGTGGACAATCCGTCACTTCACTTAGCTACTAGGAGCCCAAGAAAATAAAGGAAGGAAAAGAAACAAAGAAAGCTCAGCATGGACAACGTTTCTTTAAAAATAATGCAGTGAGATTTAGCACCATGTTACTGTTAGTACCCTTTTTGGCACAAAGGCGAAAAGAGCTTTGCCACAAAAGGTTGCCATTATTGTGAGGCCCTACGAGATCAAACGGGGGCCACGGGTGCCTCAGCAGCTAAGAAAGCTTGCCGGTTTTTTTTAAGAAGAAAAACAAGACGGTTTAACACCTTACATGTACATATATACTACTATATACTCAACTCTCCATATGCTCAAAGGAACTTTTAATTATTTGCCTGCACAGCAAATTGTTGGTGAGGCACTGACTCGAACATATCCACAATCATCCGTGGATCTTATTCCCCCCAATGCCCGGACGATAGCCAAAGTTTTTTTCCCCAACAGACGCGTGAGACACTGAGACGAGACTCAACAAACAAGGACACAATGAAAGAAAACTTTGCAACGTCTGGTACTCCCTTTATGCCGGACAAGTTGCAACGCCTTCAGTTGGATATGTGCTGGTTGCAACAAGGTAAGCCAGGCGCAGTTGCACGAGTGCTGAGGTAAATAAGTCACTGTGGATATGTATAATGGTTGAGAACATAATTGTTTCTAACCATTTTTATATCACTTATAGGTAGCACCAGAAACAACTAATATAATAGTTGAGGTCTGCCATTGTGTATGCTTTGTTGCTGGATCAAATATGTACGTTTTGATTTGTGCTTTGATACGGTCGCTTCTGAAACTAACCCGGCAAGGCACGTCAATCCCTGTGGAAACTACTTGCATCGTAGTTTGACAAGTTCGATACTACTGTAGTAGTAGTAGTAGTACCGAAACGTTTCTCTACCTATCGGAATGGAACAGTGTTTATTCGGTTAAGCAGGCAAAGTAAGTGGTGCCTGGCTAGCATCAGCATCATAAGGTTCCTCCTTTTCCCGTCATTAGCATGACCCTTTTGCCTTTTTGTTCTGCTTTGCTTGGCATGCACCACGCTGCTTCTTTTGGGGTCTCCTTTTGTTTTTTGCCTTTCCATGAGGCGTTAATTTTGCCTCATAAACCAAGCATTATTGTTGTTGCAGCAGGTTAATGGGGGCATGCACTACCGAAAATATTGCCCTTGGCAGATGCCCACAGAGCTGTCCTACATTCTAGTGCATTTTATATTTCTTCAAAAAGAACATCTTTTATGCAACCTTTTTAGAAGTACTAGATGGCGATGTAATATATACCGGGGTTTCGAAATTCCACTTCCACATCCGGTGGGTACAAACTAACCGTTGATTTAGCAACACGCACATGGAGTAATGACCTGGTTTTGGACGTAATATGCCCCTGCTAACTGTATAATTTGTGAGCATTTTTTTTGTACACATTGATAAATATATTACGATGATATTGTGATTCAGAGGTCACTGTCCATTTAGAAAGCTCTTCACAAATAACATATACTAAAAGTGTAGTATAAATATTATCGTGTTTGTGACATCCTAATAAAATTATTAGGTGTCCCAATATTTTTTCATAAGAAAAACCTAGGTAATTCTTTACATTTTGCAGCTAGCATCAATTTAATTCCTAGTTAGTTGTTTTGGGCTACATTAGCATGTGATTAAGGGCCCATAAGGTGTGAATTAGCACTTTAGACCCATCCTAGAAGCCCAAAGTACCCCTACCCTACGCCCTACACCCCTATAAGACCCTACACTACTGTTCCTCGCCGACCACTCCACTCCCCACCCCCACACCTAAACCCTACGGCTCAAGACCACCATCCCGAGGATGTTTTCGAGGTAAACCCCATTTTCCCGTAGGTAATTTGTCATGTAGATGGTACCAGTAGATAGATCTCGTTGAGACGAACAAAATGCATATGCGGATCGCCCCAATCGGTGCTGTATTCCGTCCGGTAGAGCTCGCCGTAGTTCGCTGTCTCCACTGTCGCCGGCGATCCTCGGCGGTCGCACTGCCGGCGGGAGATATGGAGCCAATCCGCGCCCGCCACGTCGCCCCTAGTGCCGCCGCTTGCCGTGTCGTGCGCACGCGCGACACACGCGCCACCCCAATCACCGTCGACGCGCGCGTCCTCGCGGGGTCCGCAAACCGCATCTTGACGGGACGCGCCGGCGACGGCGCAAATCACGCCCCGACACGCGTCACCGGGGTCCCACCCGCCGCAGCCGTTCCGACCGCGCCGCCGCTGTCCGCCAATCACACCGCGACACGCGTCCTGTGGGACCCGCCGTTGATGACGGCGCCTCTTCGTCTCACCGCGTCGATCCGCCACCGCCATCGACGCGGGGCCCGGCAAGCCGTGGACCCGCTGGTTAGCGGCAACCGCTTCGCCGCCGCCTCGCACGCGACACGTGGCACCACGTGCTACGCCAGACGCTAGCGTAATCACGCCATGATCATCGGCCGGCGAGCCCGGCCGTGCCACGTCACCCACAGCCGCACCACAACTGCCACGTGGCATGCCACATCAGCCGCCACGTGTCTTGCCACGTCATCAACACATCGGCCAATGATTGCCACGTGTCACGCCACGTCACGGCCACCTGTTGCCACGTCACCGCCACGCCATCGCCACGCCAAAGACCGCCTCGCCTCTCGTCGATGGGTCCCGCCGCCACCGCAGACGCCATCGCGCAGGGGCCCTTTGTGAGCCGCCGCCGCCACGCCTTGCTGGGCCGAGCCTGGAGAAGTTGGGCCGGTTCCGTCGGTTCGGCCCGTTTAGGGTATATTCGGGTTTTCTTTTTCCTGGATTTTCCTATTTAGCCCGAAACTTCCCCGGATTGTTTAGAGAGCTCCGTAACTCCAAATTGGATGATTTTGGAGCCTAAAAATCACATTTAAATCCTAGAATTTTTTTGTATATTCAATAATTATTTTCTCTGTATTGATGTTACTGTTTATTTGGTTGTTGTTTGTATGTATAGACGGTGGGTGTGATTGTTGCGTGGACTGTTGCCCGGAACCGCAGTGGGACTCTCAGAGCGCTGAATTTTTCGAAGGCAAGCTTAATTACATATTCCATCCTAGTTTTACAATATAAATTACTGTTGTTTATCTTTTCGAATTATTTGCATGCGTGTAATTAGGCGTGAGTACCTAGACATGTTAATCATTCATTAATATGCTTTAGCCACCCTTGTGAACCCGTTGTACTTTCCTAGCCTAACCTTGACTAGATGTGTAGGATTGCACTTGGATTCACTATAAAAATAAGTTTTGGTGAGGCTTATGCTTCACGTTGGTTTTTGTGGTAAAAACCTAAAAAACTAAAAGTTGTAGTTGATTTAGGGGAGACCCGGCAGTGATGTTTCTGGGATTGTGGTGGCGATGAGACGGTCTCCTCTAATAAGGACTTAAGCTTGTGTATTGCTGGACCGAACCTTACCGTACAGCCACTTGTGCCTTCGGTCCTGCCTTAGTACACTATGAAACCCACTAACCGCTGGCTCGTAGGCTGTCCGGTTACGTTTCGTCACTGCTGTCCTAGAAGGAGCCTTGCAATCTCTGAGGGGTAGGTGCGTTCCTGAGACCGAATGCCCCCGGGTGGTGCCTGGACGTAGAAGGCGCCCTACTGTGGCGGGCACCGGCGGGGCCGGGGAAACCTTAAGAGAGGGCTGGTGAAGTGGTGGACGTAGTAGGCTGGAAAAGTCTTGTACCGTTTCTCCTAGTGGATGAGACGGGGCATGTGGGGAAACTTGTACACACTCTGCAGAGTTAAAACTATCATGATAGCCGTGTCCACGGATATGGACGAGTTTGAAAAGGTTTGCACATGTAGATCTACCTTTTTAATAATTGAACTTGACTAGAGTAGGCTGGGATTGGCCTGGTATGATGATGCACCTTCCTTTGATATATGGTCTGGTGTGATGATGCACCTTACCTTGATGTTGAGATGATCGGATCAATTCATGTATTCAACAATTAAAACTTGACTACTAAAATTTGGTTAGTGAGTAGGTTTTCGTGTAAAATAACCATTTTCCCGATCTTTGCCATTGCATACATTTATTAAGGATTGTTTGCTGGGTAGCCGCGTACTCATTATACCTATCGCGGATAAATTTTATTATTCAGGTTACAAGTCTGATTAGGACTAGGAAGGGTCCGAACTCAGGTGTGCAGGACTAGCTGTGGGTGTCCGGGTCAATCGCTTGGATATCTTTGCTGAAGGCTGTTGCTGCTCTGATGTTCTTGTTATTCGTTCTTAATAGTTGGAAATACATGTCTTATTGTAATAGCTTATAATGCTACTTTGTAATTCTCCGTTATTTTGAAAAATAATTGAATGCCAGCGATGATAACCGTTTAATTGTCCATCATGAGGTACTAGCCTGAGCCTAGTATCAAATCATGGTACCGGATTCTCTGTGGAGACGTAGGGGGTCGTGACAGTGTTAGTATAAAAAAATCAATGTAAAACATTAGGTCGAAAGGATGGACGATTCGTCTTTACAAGCGTATTAGTTGAATATGCGCTTGCATGCGCCTGAGGCCGAATGGGATTGGCGCCAACGCGTCTAGTCGCTACGAGGAAAAAGCGGTCAAGCTGTCAGAACGATGTATGTATAACGAAATTCCTGTGATTCCAAAGAAGATGTACGGGCCATGCCACATGAACGAAATTAATTAATTGATTGATTAGTTGATTAGCTAGTAATCACCGTCTGTTTGCTAGAACCACTCATCACCGGAGTGTTGGCGTCTTGATTGTGCATTGATTCTTCTATCCATTTTGATCGGGAATCCAAATTGGGCTCCAGTTCAAACCGATGGGCATTTGGCTCCATCAATCTCTTGATGCAAATCTGCTGCTCTGCATTAACCAAAAAAGAAGAAAAAAACAGGTCAAACCACGAAAAGCATGCCCACAATTGCTAAATATTCAAGTCGAGAGGAACACCGCCCAGATTACATGGATCGTTAACAGTCCTATTTTTCTCTATTGACATGTGATTGCATGGCACACATCAATAGGATATACAGCATCGTTTCTAATCAACCTCCTGGCCCATTTGACTTAATTTGATTTAGCTGCTGCTGCTGTTCAGCACCGAAGGAAGGGGTGAGGAGGGAGGCGGCACCCTCCCGGTCTCCCTCTCCCTCTCCCTCTCCGCCACGTTCTCCTTGCCAAAAAAAATAAAAGGAGAGCATGACCAAACTGTAAGCACATAGAGCATTAGCAAACTATCAGTATATATATACATGTTGGCGTAACATGAGAAGAACAAATCATCAGCATATGTTTAAACATTATTTTGAACCAAATAATAGTAAGAAGTGAAAGGCGGTGGGTAAGCAATTTTATTCATGATGTTCATTTAGAGCTCATACAGGTAAAAAGTCCACTTCAAATTTTTAGCAAGTAGCCAAAAGCTGTAAAAGAGAATGTAAATGTGACAGAAGCATGATATGAAGCTGCCAATATGACATGTTCACAGATAAAAAAAATGTATTACTCTCTATTGATCTAAACCACTGGGCTTTTACAGTACAGCTAAACGGGCATGCAGTAAAATATCCAACCAATATCTATGCAAGTAGCAAGTTTAAATATCCAAATCGGTAAAATTCAAAGGGTGATATCCAACCTATCATGCCAGAAGCATATGGTTGTGAACCTTAGTTATAAACCTATAATACACTCAGGCTTGGCCAAAGGGATCTCTGGTCAACCCAAAATGAATGCCAAATTATAGCTTTGAAGGAAAAAGGTAATGTTGATTCTATAAAGAAGTAAAGTGGTCTTGAATATTTGGAGAAGACATAAAGTAGTGCTAACCTATAGGCACTACATGGTAAGAAATTCAAACAGCGGTTGCGGATCATGGAAGGCAATATAGAAATAATTTTTTTAATGTATTACAAACTTAGAACAATGTTTTTTTTAATGCAATGACTATTGCCACCATGGCATCAACTGGCATTGAACATATCTGTCCCCTGCAATAACTTGGGTACTACTGCACTCAAGTTTACATATGTTTTAACTAAACTGTCTTATGTAAACAAAGAACAAAATCAAACAGTAAATAAAGACCAAGTATTCTTATAACTCCAAAAAAACACAGAAAATAGCATACTGCATCAACTAACAAACAAATATTTGCGTAGAAACAATTATCGGGTAGGCAAGAAACATTTTGAGGGTCACAAACTCTTGATCAATCGATCTTTTGAGGAAAACCACGGTGGGAAGGCCCCACAAAGGACTATAAATTAAAGAGAAACTACTAATCAATTGATCACACTTGAATCGAGTTATCAATAAGCAAAAGACATATAAACTCATTGCTTACCTTGTGCATGCAGAACACAATCTAAAGAGTTTTTGTGTTGTGTGATGCCTCACTTTCTTATTGAGTCTGTCTTGTTTAGCGTAAATATGAAATAGCCTCTCAATGTTTGCGTGTACATTCAAGATGATGATAAGCCATGAATAAGAATTGTGTGTCCATGTATGGGCTATTTAGCATCAATACACATGAACCTGCCAAAACAAAGATCATGCATGTATAGAACGGTATAACCAAATAAGAGATTAGGGACTAATCCGCAAGATTCACCAGTAGAGAGGGGAGAAAAGAAGAGGTGGACTTGAAGAAGCCGATCACGCCATGGCGTAAGACGGGTGAGCGGGAGCTAGGGAGGAGCGAACCCACCTAGGCCTCATGGCCATGGTGGAGCTTACGCCAACGCCAAGCCCTTCGATCCCACACTCGGGCTTTCCGGACCGCCCTCCCTTCACCGCTTAGTCGAGTGAGTCGACCGACCGGAAGAGGGCGCCGCCATGGGAAGCCGGCGCCATCGGAGAAAGGTAGGAGGCGCAGATCTGAAGGCACCGACGCCAAGATCGCCAAGACACCTCCACGCCGCCACCGAACGGGGAGGGGGAGGGCTCTCAACGGCGGCGGCCTGGAAGAGGCGGCGCGGTGGAAGAAGACGGAGGGCAGCGGGGCCATGCGTGGCGTGGGCTGGAGGAGGAGGCGGCGCGCGGCGCAGGACCGGCAGCGCGGGCGAGGCCGACACCCCGGGCGGCAACCGAGGCGGGTGGGGTCGCGGAGGAGGGTGGCCTTGCGGCTCGTGGAGGCAGGGCTCGGCAGCCGCAGCAAGCAAGAAGGTGGGGGAGGGAGAGCGACGTGGCCAAACGAAGGCCACGGGAGACGCCGCCTCGCTGAGGCCGCGCGATGGAGATCGAACGGCTGGAAAAACTTGGGTGACGCGGCCTTGCGGAGGGGCGCCATGGGAGCTGCTGAGCGCTGCGCGCAGACGAGCGAGCGTGGCGCGAGGGGGCAGCTCCCACGTGGCGCAAGGGGGTAGCTCCCCTACAAAAATGTACTATTTATGACGATGATGCTGCAGAATTTATCTAATTCATAGTTTCACCATCGGTGAAGGAATAATTAGCACGTAATTACAGAATTACAGACCCAAAACAAACTTACTAAGAACTTCACCGAGTAAATTAACTAGGATCACTTCTGTTTTGTGCCGAATTACCGCCCAATCACGTCGGTTTTGGCCATTCTGACGCTACACTTCACGCAAGACGTATCTCGCTGGCTGGTACTCGTAGCTAGTTAAGGCGAAATCGCCCGGATAGATCCTCGGCTTTGCGCCTTTTCTCTCTCTTGAACAATCACTCCCGCTTTACTGGATAGAGCCAGGGGCCGGGGCCTCCTGTGTCCTCTGGATGCATATCATGTATGGACGTACGTTTGTGTTACTGCAAAACCAGTGCTTGCTGTTCTCTAAAACACGGAGCTTCGGGAAACAACTCCATGCCGCTGATGTGCTCCAGCCTGCAGGTCGCCGGAGCTGGAGGTCGACACCATTTGTCAGTCGGCCCATTCCTCTTAGCGTGTTCGGACCAGGGACCAGGCTGTTGGTAAGCATACGCAATAGCTAAGGCAACAACGATTTTTAACTATTGCTATGATAGCTTACTTGTATCATTGTACTTGCTCTTAAACTGCATACATTTACCAGTTCAGCAAAAACCTTAATACGAGGAGAGAGATTATACTTTTTAACACACTTACTCTCACGTGGAAGCATGCTCGTGCCTCATACATGTGGAATAGGAGTGAACGACAATTGCGTCTAGTAGAACTCAAACTCAAGATCTTTGGTTTTGATACCATATTTGCATGAAACAATATTTTCACCCAAAAGTCGACCTCCAGGACTTGAATTCGAGATGTCTTGCTTTGATACCATATTAAGTTGTATGCACCAATTAGTTAACCTAAAAGTCAATCTCTAGCTCTGATACCACTTTCCAAAATTCCCCTCATCTGGAGCTCTCAAGCTCTAAACATGTGAAATAGGAGTGGACGATAATTGCATCTACTGGGACTCGAACTCAAAGACCTCTGGTTTTGATACAATATTAAATTGAATGCATGAGTAAAATGCACCGGCGGCCCTCGAACTTGGCAGGGGGTGTCATCCCGGTCCTCGAACTTAGAAAACCAGCTATTCGGGTCCCTGAACTTGGCACGGGGTGTCATTCCGGTCCCCGAACTCAGAAACCAGCCATTCGGGTCCCTGAACTTGGCACGGGATGTCATCCAGGTCCCTAAACTTGGTAGGTGTGTCATCCAGGTCCCCAAACTCAAAAAAATTTAGAAAAAAATTAAAAATCCAAAAAAAAGAAAAAAACATATAAATTTCAGAAAGTCATTAAAACATTCAAAAACAAGTATACAATATTTAGAAATATCATAAAAAAGAAAAAAATCTTATAAAACTATGGGAAGATCATGAAAATTAGGATAAATCTTATAAAACTTTTTTGAGTTTGGGGACCTGGGTGACACCCTTGCCAAGTTGAGGGACCTGGATGACACCCCGTGCCAAGTTCAGGGACCCGAATAGCTGGTTTCTGAGTTCGGGGACCGGAATGACACCCCGTGCCAAGTTCAGGGACCTGGATGACACCCCGTGCCAAGTTTAGGGACCCGAATAGCTGGTTTTCTAAGTTCAGGGACCGGGATGACACCCCCTGCCAAGTTCGAGGGCCGCCGGTGCATTTTACTCTTGAATGCATCCACCAATTCATCAAAAAGTTTAAATTCAAAGAAGGGTGAACAATTTACTTATACTTTCCAACGATTAGGCCACCACACTTGTAAGCCCAACATAGATCAGCAGGTCAAGATCTCCTGGGCCATCTCCCTCCAAGAAACTCTAACTCCATAAGAGGAGGCCGAGGGTAACGGGTCAAGTCCTTTTGAACAATTTTTTTTATAAAATAGCTAAATTGGAGAGTGCTCTCTTATTCTTATATCCATACCGCACCCCTCTCTAACTTCCAATATAAAACTATTTTCAACATCATTCATGATCGTGATCAGTGCCATGTTGCTCTCTCTTCCAAAAGCTTTCCATCGAAAGCAGTCACTTAGCCCTTACGCAATCCCTCCCGTTTGTTGTGCCATCTCTGTCAGTTATATTCTCCTCCGATCGATCAGCTTTGCCAAGTGAAGTGAAGGGAACATACAACAAAGCGAGTGTCGTTTTGTGTGCATCATACTATCATGCCATATTGCCATAGCCTTTTCCTGGCTCAATCAGGGATGTGACTGGCTTGCCGCCTTGTCCTAGCTAGATTGATGTAATTTCGGATATTAGAAGCGAGTGGTTATCATACTAGTGCAATCTATGGTTCAGAGATCGTCTTGGACTTCTATATACCAACCTTTTGACCACTGTTTAAATGAATGTACAACTTTTAACCGTATAACTTTTCTATTGAATTAATACAAGGCAGTTTCCTGTTTTTTCTAAAAAAAAAGATGCAAAGTTTATCCATGCATTGAGCTAGCAAGCTGGTTGGGTTACTGTCTGTCTACCCCTCTAGGCTGTATAGCATAATTTAGCATATGGCGCAACCCCTTTTCCTTCCTGGGATCAAAATTCGAAAGCACCACGATCGGTGCAAGTTGCTGCTCCGGCATATATGTATGTCTGCCTTTAGAAAATGCCTGAGACGGACAGGAATAAGCGAAGGATTGGTGTGCGTCGGCCTACCAAAAACCGACCAGCACATCACGAATTTGATTCGGTCTCAGCGTACGGTTGTCAGTGTAACTGTAACTTTTAGCGTGCACTAGCACCGTGTCTATAGAGTACATGCTGAGATCAGATCCACGAGGTTTATACAAGCCACGCATCAGTGGCCGCCCGGAGCCGTAAGATAAACGAACGTGTGAGGAGAATTGAGATCAATTACAAACAGTTCCTTAACAGTTCGTCGCAGTTATAACTATGTGCAATCTGGATATATATTTTTTCATGATCACTAGGCAATATATGCAAAGTTACAGCCCAGTGAAGCATCTCGAGTCGATCAGATTTTTTTCCCCACGTCGTCCCCGGAGAAAAAGATTGGGCAGCCTGCAGCCATCGGGCTAGCTGTTCCAGATAACTCTTGCCATCGCGGTCAGAATCTCTTGCATGAACGCAGGCGTACAACGCGCCGGCGAGCTGAGCTTGGGGGTCACTGGATTAGCTCCATCTCTCTCGCTCGCTGGAAGTAACTCAGTAACTGGCATGAAAAGCTCTCTCCCCGTCGATGCATCCATCCATCGATCGATCTCTCGTCACGCCGAGCCCGTATTATTCCTATCGGCTTAATTCCCGTGGCCTTGGTCCCCGGATTTCGTGGCCTTTAGCGGCGTAATTTCGACATTTCTCCCCTGGTTTTGGACGGCTCGCAGGGCGGCACCTGCGGGGGACATTCCGTTCCACTCCCACAGCAACATTTCGGTTCTATTTTTGGATTCAGATTCCGATTTCGATTCCTGTTCCTGTTCCGGTTCTGGTTCTGGTTGCTGCCCTGGCCTAAAGCATCTCCAGCAACTATAAATATTATTAAACCTTTTTAAAATAGAGAGGTGTCGGAGGAAAGAATCTATGAAAGTGTGTAGCGTGATTTTTAAGCAAAAAGAAATGCAAAGGAATTTTAAAAAATAGATAGAGTTTATAAGAAATAATGTTATTAAGAAATTTGAAATCTTTGCTCAAGATGCTCTAGCGACGTTGCTTAATGCTAAACCTTGACGGCCACTAGAACCGAATGAGGACAAACTTGGTGCATAAGCATTTGGATTTTCTCTCCCCCCAAACTAATCTTCATTTACTAGGTCAGAGATGACCATTTTTGGATGTCTTGCGGGAGTGCATCATGCTTTGGAGCAAAATCAGGCCGACCATCCTCTCTAACACCCCTGACATCATTTGCTGGTGCTTCTCCCCTGACCCCCGACCCCTGACATCATTTGCTGGGGCTCCTGTAACTACGCTTTGGCCATTGGGCATGAGATTCTCCCCCATGGGCCCTACCCTTCGGGACCCTTCACCTTCTGCAGTTGGTGGCTCGCTAGACTTGATGGGATCCCTCGGGATGCCTTCAAGACTCTCAACAACATGATCATCCACTCCGCTTAGGAGATCTGGAAGGAGCACAATAGAAGAGTTTTCCAGGGACAGTCCCTGCCTATGGATGGCGTAGTTGGCCTTATCAAGGAGTGTGTAGCGGCCTGGTCCGCGGACACCTCGGTTGTTCCTTTGTTTGACTAGTTTCATCCCCCCTACTCCGTTTCTCTTGCTTCCTTGTAATTGTGTACAGTTCTTTTCCTTCTTAATGAAATGGCAGAGCTCCCGCCCTTTAGCTCAAAAAAAAAGGAAGACCAGTTTTTTCACTGTTTGGTGTTGCAGTTTGGAGCAATTTAGAGACCAGAATGTGAGTTTGAGTGACGACGATCGATGGCGACGCCCCCCTTCTTTCTTTTTGGAATATGGTGATGATCCATCGCTTTATGTTTGTTGGCTGAACCAGCTAGGCTTTTGGACGATGCTTACTTTCAGAATCGTTGTTTTTTGCGTGTGCTTTTACTAGTTCCAGGTCGGAATTTACAATCCAGTGTGGTACAACTTAAGCTTTGAGCTGCAAATTTCGTGGAATAAACGTATAGAGTTTAGGTGATATGATTAGCAAATGGATTATGTTGTTGTAGCAAAAACACTGGTGTGGTGTACAAGACATGCAGTCGGAAGTTCACAGTTTTTTTTTTTTATCCCACAACAAATCAGATAGGCAACGTAACTTCGAAAAATACAGCGTACTACTAAAACATTTGATTATAGTTATTGAAACATGGTGTTCAGCCGATGAAACATTTTTTTTTATAAAGGAAGTTTTAATAGAACTCAAGTCAAATACATCGAGTTGATACAACAACTTAAGATCTCTTCCGACCTCTGCATAATAAAATGCACACAGCCAAAGGAAACACAAAAGACAAGCACACTAATGACTATTAGTCCGAAGACTAGACCGCCACCCATGTGCCTGGGTAAAAAAAACCTTGGCCACTCGCTCCAAATGACGCCAAGCCGCCCCAACCAAATCCTGTGAAGACGGCTTCTGGAGGAAAGCCCAAGCTTGCAACCAATGGATAATACGGTATATAACCTGCAAAGGAGAATAAAGATGTTTTTTGTCAAAAACCATATCATTCCTACATAGCCATAGCGACCAACAAGTAGCAGTCGCCCCTAGTAGGATTAATCTTTTCAAGTCATTCTTAACACCCCGAAGCCAAGCACCAAACATGTGTGAAACACCACGGGGTTTAGGCAAACCCATGGCACCAAACAATAGACCAAGTTGCATTAGCAAGCTGACAATTAACCAATGAAACATGAAACATAGCGTCATGAAAAGAACAAAAAAAATGTTGGAACATGAAAAAAAAAAAACTATTGAAACATGTCAATTAAGTTGATATATAAAACATGACAAGAAATGATGGAACATGTTGACACATACTAAATAACAGTTGAAACATACCAAAAAGAATGTTGAAACATACAAAAAAACTATTAAAAACATCATGTTTTAAGATGACCACTACATACAAACACTAGATGCTTTACGAGAACAAAAACGATGTTTCGAACCACGCGACAAAACTCGTGCCTCCCTCTTTACTTTTGTGTTCTTGCAATTTCTTTACTTGCTTGTTATTTTTGCTTGCATAGGAAGCGGAAAGATTTAGTCTTACACTAATTCAAAAAAAAAAATTAAGACCCTGTTCAACCTTCTCTAGGGCTTATTCATCTGAAAGACAAATCATGCCAGCCCTCTTGAAATTGCATTTTTAGATGAATTCTAAATTCTTGGATGCATGGTTAGCCACAAATGGAATAGATATTCTGTTTTTTTGGGTTTAATGAGAATTTCTAGAATTTTCCCGCTGTTCATAGGTTGAAAATCTCCACAGGTCGATCAAGAAGACCTCCTAGACGCCTAGTGTGTCCTCTATATCAGACTTGTAGTACCATAACTTACTATTCATGTGATTACGTCTGAAGTATTGTGCCCTGCATTTCACAGTTTTGCCGCGCCGTCCGCCGTCCGCAGTTAACTCATATCCATGGACATCAGGACTCAGGAGAAACTAATCATGTCAGGCTTCTAAATTCTTGAATGGTTAGCCATAGATTGCATGTGACGTCACAACGACCATCTTCATTAATCATTCACCAACTTGCCCAAGACGTCGATTAGATTAGGAAAACATCCATCTTAATCATAAATTACGACCACTAATAGCACGTACTAAGTCGTAGTAGATACAGCATGCAACGAGGCACGAGGGGGGATAAACAGGACGAATCTAAGCTCTCTCTCGCACGGCTAAGCAAATCATGCACGTGATGATTACTTACTAAGCACCAAGACAAACACTATTACGCACGGCACGTTACAGTGTTACACCAACAGCTACAAACAAACAGGTCGCGCGCGGGGAGGTGTCGAGCCGTCGAGTGGAACGGCAACGAGAGGCGGCGGCGCTGCCGGCGCAAAGCTCGGTGAGGCTCAGGACGAAGTGGCGATGCACGGCTCCCAGATGAAGAGCTGCCCGCTCAGATGCCCGCACCGCCGGCGCATGTAGTTCAGAAGCTCCTCCTTGCTCCGCCGCCGCGTCGCCGTCATCAGCAGCTTGCTTTCCGCGGGCGTGGAGCCGTCCGGCGGCGGCGCTGTCGCGCTCAGAGTTGAAGCTGCGGCCAAGGCCGCGGCCGCCGTGGTGGTGGACCCGGCCGGGCGTCTCGGAGGCTTCGATGGGTGCTGCGGTTCAGGGGCGGTGGCGTCCATCTCGCACGCGGCGACGGCCGGCTCGGCGCTGACGAACTTGTTGACGACGAGCGTGGAGCGGTGCACCCGTGCGCCGCCGCCGCTGCTGCCGGCCTGCGGCTGTGTGCTCACCTTGACCTCGACGACGGTGCCCCTGTCCACGACCTCGACCTCCTCCTCCTCCTCGTCGTCCTCCTGGGGGGTCTGCACGTCGGGCGGCAGCTCGGGCTCTTGGCCGTCGCTCTTCTCCACGTCCGAGGCGGGAGCCGCGGCGTCAGCGAAGGAGAGGAGCAGGCGGCCACCGCGGCGCTGCGCGCGGAACAGGGTGGGCGACGGCATGGGCACGGCCTCCACGACCAGGCGGCCGTCGCGGCGGTGCTGCCTCATCTGCAGCGCCCCCACGGCGCGCCGCGCCAGGGACGGCAGTGGCGGCGGGAACGCCCTGGGCGGGGGCGCGCGCGCGGCCACCTCGTCCGCGCTCTCCTCGCCGTCGTCGTCGTCGGAGCCCCCGCGCGAGCGGTCGGTGGCGCCGTCGGCGTCGGAGAAGCCGTCGGAGCCGGTCTCCGAGCCGAGGCTCTCGGTGCAGATCTCCAGGCTCTTCTGACTGAGCAGGCTCGACGAGCGCCGCACGAGCGGGTGCACGTACGCCGCCTGCTGCTTTGCCGGCGCCGGCGCCGCGGCCGGCCTCCGCGACTGCGACTGGATCATGTTCCATATGTCGTCCCTCTCCGGCCGGTCGTCGTCGCCTCCGTGGTCCGTCTCTTGCAGCAGCGCGGCCCGCTCTTCATCAGCAGCAACCTTGCCGCCGTCGACCTGCCCGACGTGGCCCGGGAGGCGCTGCTCGGCGGTCTCAAACACTGTCAGTGCCATGTCTCCCTCACTCGACTTGTCGCAGGTAGCTAGCTTTACAGCCTTACAGGTCACCCCAAAGGAGGCAGCACAGTGCAGCGGCACTACGAGTGACTAGTGAGTGAAGGCTAAGCTTTAGCTTCTACGTTGTGCTCGTCTCTCCTACTAGCCGAGAGTACCGCGTGCGTTAATTCTTCGTGGGTTGTTAGTATCTTTCTTGGCGGCGGCGGCGGCGGCGGCCAAGAAAGCCAGAGCGGGAGCACGCGGCGGCGATATATAGGCGGTTTGACGGAGGAGGCGGACCGGAGTGAAACGAGAGGTTGAGGCGCGCCGCGGCGGAGAGATAAGCTTCGTAGAACGTAGACTCTCTAACGCGCGTCTTGGTTTCGTTCCAGTTTCTGTCTCTGCTTTGCTGGCTGGTTAGCTAAGCTGGTTGCTATTTTGTACTCCTCTCGCTACAGAAAACACTTAGTGGACAGTGGCTACTCCTTTCGCTGCGAATGAACACAGGGTCGATTGCTTTGCTCGCGCTCGCTCAGAATGGCTTCAGCTGGGAGGCTACCCGAGATAAGAAGTGGAGCGGGCGGGGTGGGGGTATTTGTAGGGGGCGTGCGTGCACTGGGGCTCCGCCTCTGGCCTCTGCTCACCACACACCCCACTACTACTAGCATGGGGAGAACAAATACTTTTGCCGCCCATCAGGGCCCCTCCATGACATATGCGCATTCCATTGTGAAATTCTCTTGCGGTTCTAGCGTTTTGATGCTCTCTCTGGCTGGCCGTTGCACTGGCTTATAAGTTATAACCCCTAGCAACTTAAATCATAGCATCTCGGATCAATTCTATTGTTGAAGTCCGTTGTGATCCTGCCATCTTATGGCCCGCCATCAATCCGACTCCCCCCGAGAACAACACCTGGTCTCAGGCCTAGGTTCCCACATCTATTAGCCCAATAGGAAGCACAATCCAGGTCCTGGTCCAACTTAGCCCAAAAAACTAGCCTACAGGGAGAGGGGTGCCTTCACCTTTTAAGTTGTGCTCCCCCATCACCAATAACCGATGTGGGACTAAACCCAATAATCTCCCCCATCACACATCGGACCATCTGTCCTATACCGTGTGATCTCATAGAGACGTTTCAGGTTACCGACCATGGCTCTGATACCACTTGTTGGAGCCTGCTGCGATCCGGTCATCTCAAGACCCGCCAGCGATCCGGCTCCCCCCGACACATGTACGTACACATATTCGACACATGTCGAATATATGTACGAGTAGGTTACATGGACTCTGTGTGCTAATAGACAGGGTTGATTAGTGTTAGAGTCGGACTCTATCCTCCACTATATAAAGGGAGGCCGCCCTGGTGTAACCAAACGAACGACTTTATAATAGTAGCATAGACAAGAGGAGGTCGGCGGCCGGCATGTGGTCGTGACCTGGTTAGTCGGTGTGCTGCGGTATTATGAATTGGGAGGAGCGCCCATAATCAGAGCCCCGCAGATGTAGGCGAAAGTCGAACTGCGTTACCAAACATCGTGTCTCCTGGTGTCGTTCGTGATCTTGCATCGGCGCATATCCTAACAAGTGGTATCAGAGTTTGGTTGGCGAGGTTGGCCATGCGGAAGATCTAAGCGGAGACACGAGGTTTATGCATACACGAGTGTCGGGGATAGAATTACGGCCCATTGCCATGGCCCACTCCCTGACGGCCCAATCGAACAACCTACCAGGACCCAGCTCCCTGGAAGGTTTTATCTGGCTCATATGCATCTGCCAAGCAGCCTCTGGGCGCACGGTCTTGTCTTGACCAAGGAATCGTGTTTGAGTCCATCTCGAGCAGAGTTGTGCACGGCTACGTGAAGACCGGACGTTGGTTTCCGGATTGGATTAGGAGTCGTGATCCCCAAGATTAGGAGATTACCTTGTCTACCGTAGGTCGATTTGGCATGTATGAGTTCGTTACGATCTCGTAGTTAGCCCGCCCGATATTTCTCGGTGGGTCGGTTTGCTCAGTACTATATAACAGGGCCCTACGGCGTTTAGAGGACCACGCCAATAGATTTTAAATATACTACTCGCCGAGACTCTTGATCTCGTCGAGTTCCACCTTGTAATCCTCTTTGATATAAAGAAAGGCCGGGCGTGGGGCTATTATCTCTCTGAGAGGCTGAACCAGATAAAACCCCGTCTCTCTGTTCGTTCTTTGTTAAGGGTTGTTCGGCGTGTCTCCTATCTCCTCCTTGAAGAACCTTGGTTGACTTGGGTCAATCTCCCAACCGTCGGCAATTTGGCGCCGACCGTGAGGACACGCAGGTCGAGCATGTCGAACTCGCCGGTGATCTGAGAGATACTTCACGAGGGCTCGACTCGGATGGACCGGATGTTTCATCCTCGCGATTCAGATCGATCTGTCCGGTCTCGAACACTTTCCGATTCTGGGGCGGAGGTCTCGCCTATATGGCGAGATAGCCGCAGATCGCACTCCGTCATTGACGATGACTACGAACCGATGATCTTTACGACGGTTTAGATCTATCGGATTCCAAGGCTATGTCGGTAGATTCTACCGTGGAAACACAAATGATGACACCGTCTAGCATACCTTAGCATGGCCCTGCGGCATTAACATGGCGATGTAGGAACCTCTCGAGAATCTGCACGAGTGCGTGGCGGTTTGGCGAGGCCGGCGAGTTAACTCGCTTCGGCATCAAGGCGAGGCTGCTACTGGCCGCTTTCGAAAGCAAGAAGTCATTCGCCGCAACCTCGGCGATTCCATCAATCGGACCGTGGCACGGTTCCGCAATCGGTGCAAGCGACGGCGTCGCAACCCACCTCGCGTGCCTCGCCAAGTCTTCGGCGAAGTTTCTCCCGTCCGGGTTAGTTCCCAGCGAACGGACTCGGTTAAGGCGAACGCGGATGCCTCGGGGTCCCGAACCCTAGAGCGTAGTCGGAATGACTTCGCGGCCATGGCTTCGGTGATTAGATCCACCAACCAGTCGACCTCGCCAGTATGGGCGTGCTTGCTTCTAACCTAGAGCGATTGGTGAAGGCCTAAAGTCTCTAGGAGAAGTCAACAACTCCTCCGTAACAAGACCAAACCGCCTCAAATGATTCGGACAGCTCGATCGATCGCGTGACCCTCGTCACCATCGAAGATCCTTGTCCATGAGTAGGCTACCCGTGGTCGCCGTCGCTCATGAAGTCCTCGTAGTCATCGCGACAACGAGGGCAAGCGCGCGCGATGACCACAGACGGTCTCCTCGTGAGGAGCGTCGTCGCGACCACGAGGAAGGGCGTGGTGGGTTGTCTCGAAGAGTTTCTCGGGCCGAATCATCCCGTTCAGCAGAGTTCCTCCGCCGCGGGACCAACGTCTTCTCAAGACTAGGTTACTGCCGGGAAGGTGGCGGTCATATGCTTTGGGTGCGGGGCTTTCTCTAACGAGCTTGGTGTCCGGTGGCCCTCAAAGTTCAAGCCGGTCACATGGAGAGGTACAATGGGACTCGGAACCCGGAGGAATTTCTTTCCATCTCGCTCTGCCATCATGGCGGCGGGGGTGACGAGCTTCGTTATGGCTAATTACCTCCGATCGTCCTTGAGGGCGCCGCTCGGGCGTGGTCGTTCAATCGCCAGCAGGTTCCATCGGCTCATGGAACCCGGCTTTGTGACGCCTCGATCGCTAATTTCGGAGAGCTGTTATGTGCGTCAGGGCAAGGAGCATGATCTGCACCAGATGATCCGGATGAGCGGGAGACCCTCCGCAACTTCGTGAAGCGTTTCATTAAGATCGGCAACACGATCCCGAACATCTCTGATTTAATCTGTTGTCGCGCCTTCAAAAAGCGGAGTCATGACGAAGCGGCTCACCCAAGATCTCGAGATCAACGAGACTGGACCGCCAACGACTGTTCAAGGCGGTGACCGCTATGCCAACGCGGCAGAGCTGCTCAATACAAAAAGGCGTTCGACAAGGCGAGCCGCCCTTGACTGGTGTGGATGAGAAGAAGAAGAGCAAAGACAACCCCGGTGACAAGAAGTCCCGAAGAAGAAGAACAAAGGTGATCACGAACAATACCGTCGCCGGTATAGATCGCGCACCTCCTCCCAAGGATGGGCGAAAATGCCCAACAAGAGCTACAAGGGCAAAAAGCACGCTTTCGAGGCGGACAAGGCAAGAAAGGTCAAGCGATCGATTTTGCAAGTTCCACCAAAGACTACAGACACGATATCGCCATTGCGTAACTTGGGCATAAAGCTCGATGACTTCTACAACGGCAAGGGCCCAATGCCCACCTGTCCGAACAAGGTGATGCGGTAAGAATAGCGCCAAACCGGCGATGGTGATCGGAAGATGATGATGAATATCAAGAGCAGTGAACCATATCGCCGTCATCTTCAGCGGCTCCTCGGCTTACACCTCTCGACGTAGCCTCAAGGAAGCTGCTCGAGAGGTCCACAACGTTGAAAAGGCAAAACCTCAGCCTGAATCGATGAAGTGGACCAAGGTCCCCATCTCCTTCTCTCAGGAGGATTGCCCCACTGGGATGACCAAGCCTCAGCGGCTCCCACTGGTGGTCGCCCCGACCATCAGCAACGCAAGAGTTGGCCGTGTTTTAGTAGGCGGCGGGGCGCTTTGGACTTGCTTTCGCTAAGGTCTTGGGCGAGATCTGATTCCTCGTTCTAAGTGAAGGAAGTCGCAATGCCCTTCTGGAATTGTTAGGGAGAAGCCGCAAGCCGTTAGGCGAGTTGTCTGCCAGATTACCTTCGCAACCCAAGCAACTTCCGGACGAGTTGATCACTTTCGGCGTGGTCGACTTCCCATCCAGCGTATAATGCGATCTTGGGCGAGCCATCTCTTGGTAAGTTCATGGTCGTAACCCACCACGCTTACCATTGCGTGAAGATACCGGCCCTAACGGTGTAATCACGGTCAAGGGCAATTACAAAGCTGCTGCGGATTGCGACGGCGGTCCCTCGCCTGATCGACCAGCTTCCGCCGCCGCGGTCTCAAGTTCCGCAGACCAAATCTGCGACGCCCTAGGGTCTCCCTTCACCGGGGAGAAACCAAGGAGGTTCATTTGTCCCTTGATGATACTTCCAAGATAGCTTCACTTGGGGCCAATCTGGACCCCAAATAGAAAGCGAGCTCATTGCCTTCCTCCGAAGCTAATGCAGATGTGTTTGTGCAGGAGCCATCGACATGCCCGAGTCCCAAGGGAGGTCATCGAGCACAAAGCGGTTGTCGGTCGGACAAAAAGCACGTTAGCCAAGCTCTGTCGCTTTTACGAATTCAAGCGGGGATCATCAAAGATCAACAGCAAACCTGCATTGCGGGTTCATCCGCGAGGTTGATCACACCGAGTGGTTAGCCAACCCCGTCATTGTAAAGAAGAAAGGCGGCAAGTGGAGGATGTGTCGATCACACAGATCTGAACGCCGCTTGTCCTAAGGACAATTTCCGGCGCCAGTATTAACCAAGCTGGTCGATCATCAAGGGCGCCAAACTCTTGAGCTTTTTAGATGCTTACTCGGTTATCACCAAATAAGCATCTCCCAAGATGAAGAGAAGATCGCCTTCATCACCCCTTCGGCACTTTCTCGCTATCGACCATGTCTTTCGGTTTTGCGCAATCTTTGGTGCTCGTTCGGTAAATACAATGGAGAAGACCTTCCCGAGCAGCGTGGAAAAAACACAGAGGTCTATGTCGACGACATAGTTGTAAAGAGCAAATTTGCTCGGATCATGTAAAAAACACGGCGAGACTTTTCGTAATCTCACCACCATCGAATAAAATTAAATCCAGAGAAGTGTACCTTTGGTGTTCGATCCGAATCTTTGCTTTCAGTTATGTTATTGGTTATGAGGTATTTACGCCAACCCCGAAAAAATCGAGGCCATTGAAAATATGCGGACTCAACTACCGTAAAGGAGGTACGGAGTCTCACGGGGTGGATGGCTGCTCTAAGCGATTTATTTCCGTCAAAGCGAACGCTGGCTGCCCTTCTTTAAGGCCTGCGCAAGCACAATGGTTTCGTGGGCCGAAGAAACCGATAGATCCTTCAAGATCTGAGCGATACTCCGTCCAATCCTCCCGTCTTGACTACCCAGCGGCATGGCGGCGACTCTCTTTGTACCTGGGTTACACGCCACAAGCGGTGGCGGGTCTTGATTTGGCCGAAAAGGAAGGCATCTGACGACCAATCTATTATGTGGCGAGGTACTTCACGGATCAAAGGAGCGTTACCACGAGATCCGAAGCTGCTCTCGCCTTGCTCATGCCCTCGGTGAAGTTTCGCCACTATTTCCGGGCATATCAAATCTGGTCCCAACCACGTTCCCTCCGGGAGAAATCCTCGGAACAAGGAATCCGGCGGACGTATAGCTAAGTGGGCAATGGAACTAGCGAGTTTGATCTCTTCTTTTGCACGCCTCGAATCGCTATTAAGTCACAAGTCTTAGCTGACTTTGTCGCTGAATGGACTTGCCCGCCCAAATCTCAGGAAGCTCCCGAGCAACCTGATGAGCCTCCTTGGACCATGTTTTTTAATGGCTCACAGCCTTTGGACACTCGGGGGCTGGTTTTGTTCTCATCTCCCCTAATGGAGAGCAACTCCAGTATTCTATCCAACTACACTTGGCGGCGACTAACAACGCTGCGGAGTCACGAAACCCTCCTCGCGGGACTAAGAGCGTGCAAGTCGCTCGGTGTCCTGGATCGATCGTGAAGGAGATTCACGGTGGTCATCAACCGGTGAACAAGGAGTATCGATCTTTGCGATGACTCAATGGCGCGACACTGGTTGAAGTGAGGAAGTTGGAGCGAGACTTTCAATTTTTCGAGGTGCTCTTCGTGCCGGTGAAGGACAACTTCCTAGCCGACCAGCTATCAAGTATGGATCCTCACGAGAATCTGCTCGGCAGGGTGCTCGTCGAGCACCTTCACAAGCCCTCAATCACGTCTCCGGACGAGGCAACAGAGAGCAGTGGTCTTGTCTCGTTATCGGCAGTTGCCGCGGATCGACAACGCCATTTGTCCGGTACCTCGCAGATGGGACCTCGCCCGACGAAGCCGGCGTTTCCGGCTTATAAGGCGTCTTTGCTCCATACAAGCTTGTGGGCGGCATCCTTTACCGTCGAGGTGCTCGGGAGTTCTCTCCAAGTGCATCTCGCGGCGGAGGGTGTGTTCCTTCTTAGGGACATACGAGGGTGCTCGTGGCAACCACGCCTCCTCGAACTACGGTCGGTAAGCGTTTAGCATGGGCTATTATTGGCCCATCATATTACAAGATGCACAGGATATCGTGACTAAGTGCAAGGCTTGCCAATTTCACGCCGGAAGGCACACAAGCCCTTAAAGAGCTCCAAACAATCCCACGGCGCGTGTTCTCCGCTCAACCATGCGGATCACACCTGGTCGGGTTTTAGTCTGCTAGCCAACTCGATCAAGCTCGATTCGATTTGGCGTCGGGCACAACAAGCGACTCTCAGTTTACTCAGATTCGGACCCCTCGCGGGTAATAGTCCTACTCTGCTTGAGCCTTAGCTCTTTTCTCGATTGTGGTTGAATGGGAATGTGTTTCTGAGTGTTTGAATGCACGAATGCTCCTCTCCCTTCTCCTCTCTCTCTCTCCTTTTATACAAGCTTTGGGTGGCGGAGAGAGCAGGGGTAAGCGATCTGATGCTCTCGAGATACTCGACAAGACACGACAAAAGAGATTTAAAACGTGCAGCACCCGCCCATGCTGCGCCAGGCCTCGCGTGCCGCAAGTGGCCTCGACCCTGACAGTCCACCGGTGAGTCTGCGGGTGGGGCCTCGCTGCTCCTCCCGACACGGCGGCCTCCTCAAGCAAACCTTCTCTCTGCGGTCAATTCTTACGTACCCACGATGGCGGCCGCCAGACACGCAAGGGTCATCAGAAGCGTAATCATTTATTCCGCTGTCTATCCGCTGCGTGATGTCTCATTAAATGCGCTTCGTCCTTGGCGGTAGGGAGCCTTCGTTCAAGACTCCTTCGCAATGCTCCTGCGCTGGGCCCCGCCTGCGCTGGGCCCTCGCCTGTCTCGAGAGGGCTCGCCCGCGCCGCCTTTGGCGCGTGGGGCCCTCGCCTCACCGTCGGAGGGGCTCGCCCAGCGCACTCCGCTGGCGCGTGGGGCCCTCGCCTCCTCAGCCCGAGAGGGGCTCGCCCGCACCCGCTTTGGCGCGTGGGGCCTCTCGGCCTCTGAGGCTCTCGCCAGCATGGAGGCCTTGCTCGCGCCCGCTGTGCGTGGGGCCCTCCCCGCCTGAGGGGCTCGCCAGCCATGGCTGGGGCCTTGCTCGCCCGCTTTGACGCGTGGGGCCTCTCTGCCTCTGAGGGGCTCGCCACCATTGGGGCCTTGCACGCCCACCGACGCGTGGGGCCTCACAGCCTTCCTAGGGCTCTTTGTACCCGGTATTTATTACACCGACACCCCCCATCTTGGCCTTTTTCCACACGGGGTGCGGATCTGCTCGGCCCATTCCTAAGGGGTACAAGGGCTATACACACCGTTCGTCGCCATAGTCACTTTTACAAAGTGGATTGAGGCAGAGCACATGTCGCCTCTTCACGCCAAAACAGTATTCGCTTTTTCAAAAGCAACGTGGTCACGCTTTGGGATTCCCCACAAGTTGATCACGGATAACGGTACCCGATTGAAGCGAGCTATTCCGGGAATCTGCGAGCAATTTGGGCACTAAGGTCTGTTTACCTCGTGGCACATCCACGAGCAATGGAGCGATCGGCGAGCTAACGGACAGATAGTCCAGGTATTAAGCGGAGGTATTTGCTGCTCACGCCGGCACAACAAGGCTCGGTTGACGAAGTTCCTTCCGTCCTCGGGCGATTCGCTTTTCTGACGGCCACCGGCGGCGGGAAACTCCTTTCCAATTGGTCTATGGTGCGGAAGCCATCCTGCCCGCCGAAATTATACTCGGTTCGTCTCGCACGAGCTCGGTCAACTTAGTTGACGATGAGCAAGAGCGCCTACTCGATCTCGATCTCCTCGAAGGCACACGCGACCTGGCACAAGTCAGAATGGCGCGCTACCAAGCAAGATCTTCGCGCGCACCGCTGCCAAGTCGATTCGACCAAGGGTTTTGAAGGCGGGCGACCTGGTTTACTGCGCCGTGTCTAGAACTTGTCCAATGCCAACAAGTTAACTCCTCGTTGGGAGGCCCGTTCACGGTCGTTTCTCTTTGCCGCCCGGGCCATTGGCGCTGGCTATGGAGGACGGGAGAGAGCTGACCAGCATTTGGAACATCGACCAACTTCGTAAGTTCTTTGTGTAGGTCTTCGTTTGTTTGCTTAGCCTCGCGTTCTTTGTCAAAGTTCGCGCCTTAGTTCGTTCAAGTCTCTCGGGCACCATGTAAAGTTCAATCCAATTCTTAAGTGAATTCTCGCGGCCTCTGCGCCTTTTTCACTTCTTGTCTTTTGAAGACTACCTCTTTCTCTCTGGTAACACTTGATGGCTGCCCGGTCTTGCGAACTCTTGGCCCCGCAATCTTAAGGATTGTTCCCTACCCGTATCTAGTTTCGATAAGTTCCTAAACTCAGAGTTGCGTAGCACGGCCTTTCCACCTTGGGCTAAAATGCGCTCTCGTAAGCCCTCCACGGCAGAGGCACTTCTTGCTTAGCGCGACCACTTGGCAAAGCTCGCTCTCGTAAGCCCCATGCGCGAGGCACTTTCCTTGTTCGGTTACTCTCGGAATCGCCTAACTTACGTCAACGGCGCGACTATGGAATACATCGAGCAAGGTGCGGTGTCGCTCTTTCTCTCTGAGCGTGCTCGAGCTCGCAAGCTTAGGTTCTCGAGCATCGTCCGCATCGAGAACTAGGTGTCGCTCTTTCTCTTGTGCACTGTTCGGGTTCGCAAACTTAGGTTCTCGGCAGTTTACTGGCACAACGTGGGCCGGAGTTAGGCAAAGCGCCTACCGGTTTTCTTAAACTTCCTAGCGCTGTTAGCTTTTCTCTTAGTTTCGCTCGTTCTTGTCTTTTTCTTTGCTCTTTTTTGCAGGAAAAAAGGTAAGTACTTTATTGTGTTAATCATAAGTATCAGAATCAAAGGCCCTTCGATTCTGACCATGCAGTGCTACTTAGGAGCAAGCTGCTCCTTTAGCTCCTCAACTTCTAGCTTGAGGCGCACGACTTCACCACGAGCCTTGATTCCTTCCCTGCTTCACTCGGGCGTTCGATCTCCTCCTTGTTCCGCTTGGCTTGTCTTTGCAGCCTTTGCGGATGGCCTCGACCTCTTGGTCTTGGCGCTGCACTGGTCGGTCGAGCCTCGCTACGCCAACTCATTCTCGGTAGTCTTGAGCTGTTCTTCGGCTCCTTGACTCTTCTCTCCGCGACGATCCGCTCAAGACGTCATCCCGCATCTCCTCGATCTCTTCTGTGAAGCCCACAGGGGCCGACATTTTGCTTGGAGATCCGGAAGTTTGCTCTTCCTTGGCGGTGGGCCTTAAGCTTCTTGGTTTCCGCTTGAAATGGTCCCGCCATGGGACACGTCGGCAAGCCGCTCTTGAGCCACTTGCGGCCCGGCTTCTCCCCATGGTGCTTTCGCCTTGATGGCTTGCGCCTCCTCCTCGCCTCCTCTATGAGAGCCTCGCAGAACGCCTCTCTTGATCAAGCGGCCTTGAGCTTCTTCACCTCTTCCTCCACTGGCTCGGCTTGGTGGTGCGAGAGGGTTCGCTTGCCCCCTTCACCTGAAGATGCTCCCGCAGGGACGCTAGTACGGCGCTCCGCTCGATGGTAACCCCATCTTCGAGCTCGGCCATGGTGTCCTTGAGGACCTGAGGGAGAAGATCATGTCAACCGTTTTCGCGATAACATTGCCTAGCTGAGCCAGGTTTGGTCTTGGAGTTTACCTTGCCAAGCCGACGCTTGATCCATGGCCTTGAGCGGTCCTCGAGGCCATGCGTCACGAAGCCCCGCTCGTGCGGGATGAGACGGGTGCGTTGTTCCCGTCGTCGCCTTGTTCGCTCCTTCTTCTTGCGGGAGCGCGTCTGCCTGGGAGCAGGGGCAACGGGCGAAGCGCTTTCGTCTCCGCGCTCCCTCTCCTCTTCCTCTTTCTCTTCCGCCCGAACGTCTTCGGGCGAGGCCGGAGCCATTCCGCTGGGTGGCGCCGTTGTTTCCACGGGCAGGACGACTTGCGCGACCTGCTCGGGGGCTTCTTCTTGCTCCCTGGCGGCTGGGATTTCACGCTGCTCGCCAGAGAATCCCGTCGCCTCAAGGGTGAGCAGCCCCTGCGACGAAGTGCCTGGCAGGACCGGCTGCTCGGTCCCGCCCTGGGCAGCTTCCGGAGCCATCATCTTAGCCCATTGTCCGTGGTGCCGCCACGCCTCTTACGCCTCCGGCCGCTCCACGGCGCTTTTGGTAGCGTCGAGCTGCCGCCGAGTTGGCGAGAGCGAGCTCCATGCCGCCACTTGTCCTTGAGGTTTGCCGGCCTCGCGCCGCGATGCACCGTGTAGGTGCTCGGGCGGCAGCGACCGCTTCGGCGCCTCCTCGACGCGTCGTGCGTGGCGATCTCTCTTGGGCGGTGACGAAAAAGAGATGATCGTTAAGTCTAACGCGTCAAGGTTGAAAGATCAAAAGATCTATTCCTACATACCGCCGTGGAAGACTTGATCCCGATCTTCTTCGCTGAATTTTCCGCCTCTTCCTGGGGCTCCTTGGCGGCTTCTCGCATGGCCTTGGGTGTTCTGGCGATGCGCCACTCCCTAGTGAGTGAAAGACTCTTCTCAAGCAGCGCAGAAGTTTCTCCTTGCGCGTGACCTCCTCTTCGAGCCTCCTCTGCTCGGCGACCTGTTGTAGCCACGCCAAATGGCCCGGGTGAGCCTGCGAATAACGCCTAAGCCAGAGGGTCATGTTCTTTACCTCTTCGTCGCTTTGCTCGGCGAGGAGGGAGGAGTTTGGTCTCTTCCCGCTGGGCTGACCGCGAGCCCGCTTGGTTTGTTCGGCGCCCTCCGTCGCCGTGGACGGTCTCTTTGATGTCTTGCGGCCGCCGTGTCGCGGGGAGCTCCGCGTAGACTCGGCTGCCACCTTGGGCTTTGTGGCCGCCTTGGCCTTGGCCTTCTTTGCCTTCTCCTTCTCAGACCCAGAGAGTTTCTCTACGATCCCCCCAAGGATCAGCTGGTCCTCCTGCGTGTTTTGGAAAGCGAGCATTAGCACTAAACAACATTGCAAGTCTAGCAACATAGGCTGGGAGTAAGTGATTTACCTCGCCTGTGCGGACAAGCACGTTGCGCGGGCAGGTGTACGCCACCTCGCCGGTGACCTCCCGTCCTTCTTGCCGCCTTGAAATGGCGTCGACCCGCCGGTCACCCATGCGTCGGTTGGCCTCTCTCGCGGAAAGATGGGATTATTAGTTCTGTCAAGGAAATAATCAACGAAAGGTTGAGTCTTAAAGGCACTTACATGTGTTCTCCTGAAATGTCTTCCCATCCCTCTATTTTATAGAAGGGATAGGGTCTCCTCCGCAGCGGACAGATCCTTATCACGTGAAGTCCCGAATGATCTCCCGCGTGAGCCCGAGGCTCACGAGGAGGCGATCTTCCTTGTCAGTACCAATCCTCGGCGGACATCTCCGCCGAGGCATTGGGGTTCCTTCACGCCGCTGCGTTCTCGGTGAAGACGAGTTTGCTGTCGCCGCCCGCTTGTCAGAACCACCTCACCCACCACGCGCCCATAGAGTCGGCGGCGGTGGGCGAGGGTACAACAGATCGTTAGCGGTGGCCGGAGCTTGAGGTAGTAGCACCCAGCCTGAGCGGCGGAGCTGCTCCTCGTCACACTGTAATAGTGGAGGAACAGCCCACCGGTGGATCGATGCCAGATAGCCCTCGCATAGGTGTGCGAAGACAGCCATCCGGAGGATGGAGTTCGGATTGAGGTTCGCCACCTCCAATCTGCCGATGTTCAGAAGGCTCGACGAAGTCGCTCTGGAGACCTCAACCCAACAAGGCGAACTGCTCGTCGACGAACTCTCCTCGAGCGGCTCGAGTATCCTCTCTCCGCACCTCCAGCTACCGGTGTCGATGTGGCCCTCTTCCTCCCAGACCTTCAGTCCTCCTCGGTCGAGCTAGTACCAGTGAACTTGGCCATAGCGGTTCCTGTATCGGGACAGGCGGGGTTGGTGGTGGAGTTTGGGTGCTTGATGTTTGAGCGTGGTTGGAACTAGGGCTTAGAGAGAAAGGCGTGAGAGCGTGGTGGCATGGGCAGCTTGGGTACTTTTATAGTCCCGTATGGGCAGCTCTGCAACGGTTTTGTCACAACGGTTAGTTTTACCGCAACGGCTAGGTAAAACGGTCACGCTGCTTTCACCGCTGGGCGGTAGGAAGTTATGGTGGAGTTCCGCTAACGCTAGTTTTTCCGGTGTCCGTGACCAAGGTTGAGTGCTCGCTTTCGGACAGATGCGATTCCTCGCTCGATGCAACAGAGCGCTTTCGGCCTTCAGGCGGGTTTGTTCGGTCCCGAGCACGCCTTGTTCGGTTGAACCTTAACTCGTTTCGGCCGATCGTTACATGTCTCTCAGAAGCGGCAAAATTTTCCTCTTCGTGGTTTGAGTCTCAAGAGGAAGACCCCACTCTAGTGAGTCCTTCCACTTGAGTCTCGGGGCTAAACTGTCGGGGATAGAATTACGGCCCATTGCCATGGCCCACTCCCTGACGGCCCAATCGAACAACCTACCAGGACCCAGCTCCCTGGAAGGTTTTATCTGGCTCATATGCATCCTGCCGAACAGCCTCCTGGCTGGCACGGTGCGTAACGGCCAAGGAATCGTGTTTGAGTCCATCTCGAACAGGAGTTGTGCACGGCTACGTGAAGACCCGGACGTTGGTTTCCGGATTGATTAGGAGTTGTGATCCCCAAGATTAGAGATTATCTTGTCTACCGTAGGTCGATTTGGCATGTATGAGTTCGTTATTTATCTCGTAGTTAGCCCGACCGATATTTTTGGTAGGTCGGTTTGCTCCATATCAGATAAACAGGCTCCCTACGGCGTTAGAGGACCCCGCCAATAGATTTTTCGCAGATACTACTCGCCGAGACTGCCGATCTCGCCGAGTTCCACCTTGTAATCCTCTTTGATATAAAGAAAGGCCGGGCGTGGGGCTATTATCTCTCCGAGAGGCCCGAACCAGGATAAAACCCCCGCTCCTGTTCGCTCTTCGTTCGTGGTTGTTCTGGCGTGTCTCCTATCTCCTCCTTGAAGAACCTTGGTTGACTTGGGTCAATATCCTAACCGTCGACAACGGGTGCCGCGGAAAACGCCCTATCGGCGCAAGGTGGAGCATGACGACTATTGACGATTCGATCGGTGGTGTCGGACACTTCGGACAGGAGGCTCGAACCGTTCGATGGGCTATCGTTGGCAGGGATTGACCAGACGTGGCGATTGGGCTGACAAAGTAGCTGGCGAGGTCGGCAGGCGACGGCGACGACCTTGGCGTTCGCGATCAAACCGGCAGGCGCGGATGGATGCCGGATAGATCGGAACAGCGGGAGCAATGATGCCACCGGATGTTGCATAGGAGGCACTGCATCACGATACTGAGGGCGGTTGTGGTCGTGGATGCGATAGCCGTAGTGCGGCATGTTTTGTTTGTGCGACGTGGTGCATGATGGCGAGGGTGGAAGCCCGCCGAGGACTCAAAGATTGGATCTAGAGGTGCAGATTTAAGGAGAGTCAAACAAATATCCAAAGGAGGAAGCAATCAGAGTCCGGGTACAGGGTTCGCGCAAGACGCTGGAATGACTTTAAGGTGGAGAGACCATATTCTCCAAGGTGGAGTTTGTTAGGTATTGTGTCGAATATATGTACGAGTAGGTTACATGGACTCTATGTTGTAATAGGCATGGTTGATTAGTGTTAGAGTCAGACTCTATCCAAACCTCCACTATATAAAGGGAGGCAGCCCTGGTGTAACCAAGCGAACGACTTTATAATAGTAGCATAGGCAAGAGGAGGTCAGCGGCCGGCATGTGGTCGTGACCTGATTAGCCGGTGTGCTGCAGTATTATGGATTAGGGAGGAGCGCCCATAATCAGAGCCCCGCAGATGTAGGCGAAAGCCGAATTGTGTTACCAAACATCGTGTCTCCTGGTGTCGTTCGTGATCTTGCATCGGTGCATATCCTAACATCTATGAAGAAACAAGACCAAAACACCCAAATAAGATTCTATGTGTGGAACACAGTAAAAGATAATACTGTTAGAGAACCAATTGCAGATCGGGCGGGCGACTAGGGTTTCCCCCTAGCCGCCGCCACCTCAGCCTCTCCAGCGCCGGCCGCCGCCTTCGGCCTCCTCCCAGCGCCGCTGCCGCCTCCTCCTCTCCGACGTGTCGCCCGCCTCCTCCCAGTGCCACCTGCCGCCCAGATCTGCGTCACTGCCTCTGCCTCGCCCGACGCCGCCTCCGCGGTCTCTCCAGACCGCCTTGTCAGATCGCCTCGAGCTAACGCCCGCTTTGTCCCACGTCCCGCCGCGCCTTGGGCCCTCGATGCCGCCGACTTCGGGCCTCGACGTCGCCGCCGCCACAGGCCCTCGGCGCGCCGCCTGGTCACGCCTGTCGCAGCCAGGGCGTCCCCCTCGAGCCCTCGACGCCACCGTCGCCTGGGCCCTCGACGCCTCGCCCACGCCACTGCCGCCGCCTCGGGCCCTCGACACCGCCGCCTCGGGCGTCCCCTCGGGCCCTCGTCGCGCCGCCGCCTCGCCATGCCCTCGTGCTCTCGGTTCCCCTCTCGGCACTCGCCTCCCGGAGCCCCCACTAGCTAGACCCACTCAAGAAAACTCTCTTCGCTGATGTTTCAGCCGTCGCTAGATCCAATGTGCTACCGCCTCCTCCGGCCAGTGTCGCGCGCCCTGCCTCAGCAGTGTAGCTACTGCTGGATGTGGTGGCCAGGAGGTGGCGCCTTGAAGAAGGTCCGCTGCCTCCTCCTCTCCCACCGCTTCCACCAACCGCACTCTTGCCCCACATCGGTGGATTCGAGTTCGATGCTGGCTTTGCTAGTGCTCAGTGGCGATCCACTCGAGGCGACGGAGGAGATCTACGCCTCAGCTTCGGCAGCCCCGCCGTTATGATCAGAAGCTCCGCTCTCCGGCGCATCGTCTTCACCCCGCCACCAGCCGCCCCCTTCGAAGCTTCCGCTGCCTCGAAACCTCTCACCGTGTGGCATCGTCGGAGAGCATTTGTCTTTGCCAGATCTCATGTAGGAATGGCCATAAATCCATCTCTTGCCCCAAGCGCCACCCGGTCCCTTCACCCTTCCTTCCCCGATGGCCCCTTCCCCCCCCACAAGCAAAATCCTCCATCATTGAGCTCTCCACCAACCTCCCGTTCGCCGCCGCTCCCCCTCCCAAGTGTGGCTCAAGGCGTCCCCGCTAATCGACCTCGCCGTTCCGCGTGTGTCGTCCAACGTTCGGAGGCCATGTTGGAAGCGGAGGCAGCAATCGACGCCCGTTGGGTCGTGGTCGCCATCCATGCCAGCGGCCAGGCTGACCCGGAGTGCAGCCGCGACGCCGTTCGGTTGGCCGCCTTCTTCGCGGGTCGCGTCACCCATGACCACAACGAGCTTATCATCGCCAGCCACTTCCCGCACCCTTTCATGGTGCGCTTCCCCACCCCCGAGCAGCGAGAGTGCGCTGTCCGTCTGGGCCGCTTCACCCATGGCGTGCTCGTCTTGCGCTTTCGGCCCTGGAAGCCGAGGCTCTGCGAGGACCCCTCGTCGGTGCGCTTCCGTGTCCGCCTGTGTCTGGAGAACGTGCCGCTGTTCGCGTGGAACGAACAGGCGGTGCGCGCTGTCATCGGCTCCGCATGCGCCCTCCAGGGCATCGAAGATCGCTGCCTGAGCCCAGCCCAGGATGTCACAAACTCCCTAAACGTCTGGGCGTGGTGCGCCAACCCGGACCACGATCGTCGCTCGAACGGACAACCTCCGCTGGCGGCTCACAGTGGTTTATGGTCCGCAACCCCGTCGGGAAAAGTTCGCCTTCCTCAACGAGCTTATGGATCACGCGCCGGGCGACCCCGACCTTCCCTGGATGGTAGTGGGAGATTTTAATATGATCCGGTGCCCTGGGGACAAAAGCAATAGCAACATCAACCCCACGCTCATCAATGCCTTCAATCGAACCCTGGACTCCCTCGCCCTCGTGGATTTCCCCCTCACGGGCCGAAAATTTACCTGGTGTAACCAGCGCTGCAACCCCACTCATAGTCGCATCGACCACCTCTTCTGCTCCGCTGATTGGGACCTCCTTCTCCAGAATGTCACTCTCCGCAGTCTCCCTCCCCTCATGTCAGACCACTCTCCCCCTCCTCTTAGCGGAGGAGCTTGACGCCTTCAGTCCTCGTCTTTTCCGCTTCGAGAACTACTGGGTCGGCCTCCCAGGGTTCCAGGACGTAGTCCTAGCCTCCTGGTGCCGGGAAGTGACCGCCACCACCCCCCTTCGGCGACTCCACATTAAATTGTCCCGAGTCGCCAAGGCCCTCTCCAATTGGGCCTGATCTAGAGTCCGCTGCACGGCCCTCCAAGTAGCCATCATCAAGACCCTCATCGCCTGCCTGGACCTCGCTCGCGAGCATCGGGTCCTCTTAGAGTTGGAGCAATGCCTCCTCCTGGGGCTCAAGGATCGTTTTCTAGGATTGACGGCCCTCGAGAAGTGCCATATCAGACAGCGTGCGCGGATTAATTGGCTTCGCGCGGGAGACGCCAACACCAAGTTTTTCCACATTCGGGCTAGTGGTCGGCGTCGCAAAAACCACATCCACTCCCTCGCTACCCCGCAGGGTGTCGCCCTCTCCCAGGAAGACAAAGAGGCCGAATGCTGGCGTTTCTTCTCTCATCATTTGGGCCAAAATACGCTGAGAACCCACACCTTCAATCGCCCAACTCGCATCCCCAAAGACACGCTTCGAGCCGACTCTCCTTTCTCCGAATCAGAGATTCTGGAGGCCATCTCCTCTCTTCCAGGAGGGAAGGCCCTTGGCCCCGACGGTTTTACTAGCACCATCTACAGAGTCTGCTGGGAAACCATTAAGCTTGACGTCATCGGGGCTGTTGACCAACTCTTCTCCCTCAATGGTTGCCATTTTGGCTTGCTCAACACGGCCAACATCGTCCTCCTGCGCAAGAAAGACGACTGTGGCGGGCTCCAGGATTATCGACCAATCAGTCTCATCCACAGCTTTAGCAAGATCTTCTCCAAGCTGCTTGCCAACCGCCTTGCCCCTCGGCTCGAAGACCTAGTTCTCCCAAATCAGAGTGCTTTCATTAAGGGCCGCTGCATCCAAGACAACTTCCACTGTGTTCAAGGCACCCTTCGCCAGCTCCATGCCCAACGAACCTCGGCCATTCTGCTCAAGCTTGACTTTGCAAAGGCCTTTGACTCCGTTAATTGGGGCTATCTTCTTGAGCTTCTACGTTGGCTAGGCTTCGGTCCTCGTTGGAGGGAATGGGTCGCTCTTTTGTTTGGAACCGCCTCCTCTTCGGTCCTCCTGAATGGTCGCCCTTTGCTTCCACCATGCTCATGGGGTTCGCAGGGGACCCCTTCCCGCTGTGCTCATCATCTGGCGATTGACCCCCTCCAGCGCCTCATCAGTCTTGTGGAGGAGGCGGGTATTATTGGTCAAGTTGGCAACTCACCCTTGAAGCTGCGAACATCTCTCTATGCCGACGACGCGACTATCTTCCTTCGCCCCATCCACGAGGAGATCCTTGCCACTATTGACCTCCTCAACTCCTTCGGCGACGTGTCCGGCCTCCGGATAAACCTCCACAAATGCTCCGTCATGCCCCTCCACAGCGATGAGGGGGACTTGGACCTCGCTCTAGGCCTCTTCCCGGGGATCAGGGCTTCCTTCCCCTGCACTTACTTGGGCCTCCCTGTTCACTTCAGACGTTTAGGGAAGAACCACTTCCTTCCCATCATTTAGAAGGTACGGGCTCGCCTTCCATCTTGGAAAGGTCACCTGCTCTCCAAAGCAGGCCACCTCACGCTCGTCAAGGCGGTCCTCTCAGCCATGCCAACATACTTCGCCACGATCTTCCATCTCCCCAAGTGGGTCATCAAGGAGATTGACAAAATCCGCCGCTCCTTCTTGTGGAAGGGTCAGGATGGCTCGGCCGCGGGACACGCCTTGGTTAACTGGCAGACTGTCTGTCGTCCAAAATCCCAAGGAGGCCTTGGCATCCCGGACCTCATTCTCGTTAACCGCGCCCTTCGCTTGCGCTGGCTCTGGTTTGTGCGCCATGATCCTTCCAAGCCTTGGGTAGGTCTCGACCTTCAGATGACTGACACCGAGCTAGCACTCTTTCGGATGGCCACCACGGTCACTGTCGGCAACGGTCGAGATACATCCTTCTGGCGTGACCGCTGGCTTTTTGACTCCGCCTACGACCTCGCCCCAAACCTCTACAAGCAGGCCAAGCGCCAGAAGAGCTCGTGGCTCTCCTCCTCCCCCACAACGAGTGGATCCGCATCTGCGCCTGCTTTCCTCCGACCCACTTTTTAAAGAGTGCCTCCTCCTTTGGTGCAAAATTAGGCAAATTACTCTCTCCGACTCTCCCGACACTGTTCATTGGCGCTACTCCTCGGACGGCCGCTACTCTGCCAAGTCGGCTTACAACCTTCAATCAGTGGGCGGTGTTGACCACCCGCTGGCAAGCGCCATTTGGTCGACGCAGGCCCCAAACAAATGCAAGTTCTTCGCTTGGACCCTGAGCCACCACCACATCAACACCGCCGATCTACTCGCTAGGAAGGGGTGGCCGCACCAGACGGCTTGTTGCTTCTGCCTCGGCCTACTAGAAACGATCGACCACCTTTGCGGCTCTTGCTCCTTTGCCTCCTCGATTTGGCCATCTTTTCTGCCTCGACAACCACCTTCTACCGGCTCGGTTGGTTTCTGCGATTGGTGGACCTTCAGTAAGCATGGCATCCCTAAGACTACCGCGAGATCTCTCAACGGCACCATCATTCATGTGATCTGGAAAATCTGGAAGGAGCGTAATAGGCGTATCTTCCATAATCAGGCTTTGTCCATTTCCCAAGTTGTAGCCCTAATTAGGGATGGTCTAACCGCTAATTGGGCAGCAGCCTCCTCTCCTGTAATTTCCCTAGGCTGAGCCCTCCCCCCTTTTTTTCTCCTTTTTCTCCCCCCTCCTTTCTCTCTTTGTTTATGCTGTACAGTTCGTTTTTCCTCTTTATTGAAATGGCAGTGCTCCTGCCCGTTACCTAAAAAAAAAAGATTCTATGTGTGTGGTTCAGCCTTCAAGGTGGGCTAGACTCTAGATGATTTAGCCAAGATATATAGAAAACGTAACATTTGTTTGGATGGATATCAAATATTCCTGCAATTTGACGCAATTATGCCATTCAAGATTTTAAAATATTTATTAGCGCACATAGATTATGAAATGAGAAACTCCCTTCGTTCTTTTTTATTTGTCGCCGTTGACTTTTTGACATAACCTTTAACCATTTGTCTTATTAAAAAATTTAGTGCAAATATATAAAAATATAAGTAATGAGTATTTTTAATGATAAAACAAAACATAACAAAAATAAATGATACTTAAATAGTTTTTTTGAATAAGATGAATGGTTAAAGGACACGTGTAAAAGTCAACAACGATAAATAAAAAAGAATGGAGGGAGTAGTTTGTTTCATAAACAGCTAAAGGGAAAAACAGATATAATCACTTGCAACCTCATAGTCCCGGTACATCATCTCTCCAACGGTCTCGATCATATGAAGTTCAAGAATTCCAAGGACCTAAATAAAGATTGAGCCTTCATTAAGCAAGCCGTGCAAGTGCAAAGATTCAACCAAAACCTTGTATCACCTAGCGTTATGATTAATTGGATGGGAGAGAAGAGGCCAATAAATAAACATTAATGTTATCCAATTGATGAGCTGAAATGCAGCGATATAATGTCAACATACATGATGATGACATCAATATAATACCATATGAAATTATTTATGAAAGGAATAATTCCATTTTACGAACTTCAACTAATATGAAAGTCCACTTAACCTCCTAAACTATAAAAAAAAAGTCTATTAGCCTTCTCAACTATGAAAACCAGATCAAATAGCCTCCCATAGTGGTTACAATGTAGATCAATTTAACGGTGGGTTTGGCATTTCTAATTTTGAATAAATTTATTTTTCCCTTAAATAATTGAAAAGTCCAATAACACCCTAGCCTAAAAAATTATAAATGATGAATTTTTTTAAAATAATATCGAAAACTATTGATTTTAAATTTTGAAGCTAGTCTTGGTCGTTTATTTGAACATCAATTTTTAGTGCATTTTTTGTTATCCCTTTTAAATACATAGAAAATTTTCATAATAACTATATTTTCAAGTAAATGTTCACATAGATTTAGCGATAATAAAACATTTAAATGATTAGAGTTATATTTTTTAGAAGGAATGAAATTGTTTAAAACACTCTTTTGTAGTTTAGAGGGCTTAATGAATTTGTTCAACAAGTTGAGGGGCTAAAGTGGACTTATTCAAGTTAAAATGTCAAACGTAATATTAAAACCACTTTTTTTTAGAGGATGTTATTCACTCTGGTTTTCATAATTAAGGGGGTTAAATAAACAGTTTTATAGTTTAGGTAGTTAATTGGACTTCCACAATAGTTTAGGGGCGTAAAATGAACTTAATATGAAAGGCTATGAAACCTTTTCAAACTATATAAAATTCCATGAAACTATATGAAATTTTCTAAAACTTTATGAAAACATCTGATGAAAATACATGAAACCATTTAATAAAACTATATGAACACTTATAAAACTACATAAAATTATCTGAAACAATTTAAATATGGTGATCAAATTGTTCCCAACGATCATCGTTGGCTAGCAGCACAAAGGCAACCACATGCAAGTTAGTTCTAGTCGTGCACATGAATGTGCATGCATACGATCGAAATAGCTAGTCTTTCATAAATTTTTAGATCTTATGTGAATTTTGGAATTGACCGTTCTCGTGAAATCGCGGAGGAAAATCATGATGATAGATTATCATTTATGTGATGATTCTCAAAATTACAACAGTTAAGATGATAAATTTTTGTAACGATTATAAATGCATCCTCCTACTTGAATGTGTATAGATAGATGGACTTCTCTATTGCTGACAAATGAATGATAATCCGTGCGTCTAACTAGAGCTAGCTGGCTAGTCTTTTGATTAATCATGCACGAAGAAAAAAAAATCACAATATACGAGCAATTGGTGAAAAAGGGGCGGCACGGAAGCTCGTGAGGCACGAGGCTAATCATGGGATTATCAGTTGGAGCTTGCGTGAGTGCCTGTTGAAAGAAATCCAACGGTGAACGCAGCGACTGAAATTAGAGGGAAAGGATCACACAGCACGCCCGGTATCATTCGGCGTGCGCAACACCTGTAACCTACGTGTTATAATTTATAAGATTGGTCTCAAATTTTTTTTTATAATGATGTTTTTTTTAGACTTTTAGTGGTTCTTCTGAAGATTGTAAAAAAAAAATAAATTATCCTTTTATAATTATTAGATATTTTTAGCACCCTTAATTTTTGCTACAGTAAAACTCAACTTTACTTTAAGCCGAAACAAACAAGGTCAACACCTAATAACGACAATGCATCCATCATCCTGACAGGTTCCAGCAACTCCAAGCACATCACAAACCTCTCTTCAAAATAAAACACCTAGTTTTAGATGAACCCATCCTAATATCCGAGCCCATATTGACGAGCAAAGTGTCCCGTGTATTCGAGCGGCTAGATCTCGTATTTAATATAGATTTTTTTCTAATTCTGTATTTGATTTGGACTCCTTTAATCTTGTATTTGATATGAACCTTATTTTAATTACTTCTATTTTATTATGGTAGTGGTGGACTATTATTTTATTATAGGTCATTACAATTCGGGATCGCGATAATTGACGGTGTAGATATTTCTTTTTCTCTCTCCGATTAATATGGGATTTCTAGTAATTTATAATTAATGTGGCAGCTCTGTTGGCCCCATCTTAATTATATAATTGATAGATAGATATGTCATTAATCTTTAGCACTGTGTCATGAAACCATAATAAACTCTTCACAGCCAACAAAAAGGGTTTGAAACATTCAACCACAAATCAATCAGGGTATGAAAACTTTAAAGAAAATTATTGTTCTAGAAAAGAACGGTGGTAAAACAAGCACCCAAATAGGGATCTAACGATTTTGGCTGAGCCCTCCATCGCTGGCATCTTCATCAACGTCGGTGGAGGCTAGGGGTCGGCCAAAGGCCTCCAGGCTTTGTTTCAGATTGTTTTTGCCTTGGCCTAGTTTCTAGGTGTAGGATTCTAGGGTTGGGGGAGTTATTGGGTTTCCAAAGTCAGATGTCTGTTGTATTTGTCAATTGCAATACTCAGTAAAAGACATATTCGCATCGTTACACTGCTAGGGAAAAGGGCTTTTCAAGCGGTTGGTAAGCCCCCTACAAGCGCTTGTAAGCAACCGGTTGTAATGCTCCGCAGAGCATCGAACCGCTTGTAATAGAGTGTAAAAAGGCAAATAAATATTGGGGGAGGTGGGATTTGAACCCTTGACCTCTTGCCTCACCCCTCACCCAGCTAGCCAACTCACCCATGCGCATTATCTGATAGAATGGGGGAGCTTTCCTTTTATCTATTCGAAAAATAGGCCTCTAGAAACGGTTGGGGCTATTAAACCGCTTGTAAAGCTAAGCATCCTAAGCGGTTCGTGTTCCCAACCGCTTGTAGAGGTATAGCAGCGGTTGGGAACACAAACCTCTTAGGATTTTATGTCTTTAGAAGCGGTTCGTGTCCCCAACCGCTTCTAGAGGTCATTTTTTGGCTTGAGACTGTTTTGAGGCTATTAAACCGCTTGTAGAAGTTTGTTCCTTTTTTTTGAACCGCTTGAAAAGCCCTTTTCCCTAGTAGTGTTAGCGGTGGTGAGGAGAGGGGAAGCCACGGTGCTGGGTTTAGTCCCACATCGGCCATCTGTTGTGGGGGAGCACAACGTAAAAAGATGGTCGTCACCTATCAGATTAGTTTTTTTGTTTAAGTGGGGCTTGAACTTTGGTTGTGGCCCTACTTGTGCCTGTGGATGTAGCAAGCCCAATGAAAGCTAGGCCCAAGACCAAGTTTTGGTCTGGGAGGAGCCGGATTGTCGTGGGCCATGATGATCGGATGGCAACAGGGTCTAATAACTGGTACAAGAGCTTTAGGTCTAAAACCCTAAACATCTCTAGGGTTGCACCAATGTCGGTCTAGGGTGACCCGATATTTCATGGGGGAGAATGTTTGTTTTAGTCTCACATCGCTTATCAGCTACGGGGAAGCACAACTTAAAAGGTGGGATGGTCATCATCCATTAGGCTAGTGTTTTGGGTTGAGTGCGCTCTATACTTTGGTTGTGGCTTTGGTTAGGCTTGTGGATGTAGCAAGGCAATGCAACCTGAGTCCGTGACCAGGTGTTGATATTGGGAGGAGTTGGATCGCTGCGGACTATGAGTGGGCCAAATCACAACGGGCTCTAACAAGTAGTATCAGGTCTCACGGTTGTCGGGCTGGATTACCCGACACCTATGTGTGACGAGGAAGATTATTGGGTTTAGTTCCACATTGATTATTAGTGGGGGAGCACAACTTAAAAGATGGTGCTATCATCACCTATCAGGCTAATCTTTGGGTTAAATGAGCCCTGGACCTTAGTTGTGGATCTAGTTGAGCTTGTGGATGTAGCAGGCCAAATGAAACCTAGGTCTAAAACCAAGTGTTGGTCTATGGAGAGCCAGATCATTTGTGGTTCATGGGATGTTCGAATCGCAGCAGGCTATAACAGTCGATGTGGGATTTGATCCCATAGGCATCGACGTCGAGCGGGTCTGATATCATCACCCGAGGGTAGTTTGTGATGGTGGAGTTGAAAAAAGGGCAAGGTTTGAGATGCATTTTAATGACTTATAGTGCAACGAGTTCAATAGTGACAACAGCGGTGCTCGGTTTTGTCTTCCTCAATGGTAGTTGTGGTGGGTTTGCAAGCTTTCAACTCTATTATTAATATTGATCTTCTTGTCCTTCTCCCTATGATGATGAGAATTGATCTTCTTGTCTTTCTTCATGTGATGATGAGACTAGAGGAGGTGGGGTTAGTGGTGGCGCTGATTGTAGCAGTTCTCGACTTTGACGATGGCACCGATCGGAGTGGAGCTAGATGTATGGGTTACTTAATTTATCTCAACTTCAATGATTTGGCTATTAACGGGCCTCTATGCAATAAGTTGGTTTTGTTATATGAATCGAATCTTTATTTTTAAAAAATATCAGGAGAGGTGGTGGCAGAAGCCGTACCATAGGCGAGGAAGATACGACGTACCGGAGGAGCTAGCTAGACAGGCCCGTGGCTGCCGATGGTAATGGCGCCCGTCCAATCGTCCATCAGCGCGAGCCGGGAGGAAACCGATTTTCGGTGACGACAGGGAGGATCAATGGATGATTAGAAATTTCGAATCGGCAGCTTCGGATGCATCGTAATCCAATGGCTAAAGGAATGGACGGAATGTTTTAATTTGTTTTTAACTTTCAATAGTGACGGAAAATATAGTCCGTCCCAAAGAAAATTTAAGGAAAAAGTCTACTTACCCTCCTGAAATATTAATCCGAACGCACATAACCCCCTGACTTCGAAAACCAGGTAACCAGTCCCACGAATTATTGAAATCAATGCACTTAACCCCCTGGTAGCGGTTTGGAGGATGGTTTTGCCACCGAGGTGCTCCACATGGTGACATGGGTGGTATTGCACACGTGGCACCCGACGTGGCAGTACAATCACATATAAACAAAAAAAAAGTGGGGCCCTATGTAAGTCTCTCTCTTCCTCTCCCCTCTCTTCTCTCTCTTCATCTCCCCTCTCTCCTCTCTCTGCCTCTCCGCCCTGCTCCACCTCGACGCCTCCTTCTCCTTGCCCAAGCTCCCTACGCCGCCGCCATGCCATTCAAGCCCATGACATCGAGGTCATGGCGCCGACGCTGCCTCGACGACTCACGGCCGTCAAGAAGAAGCAAGTCGGAGGTCGCCGGGGCGTGCTCTACCTGACGCGGATCAAGGTGGCCGGGCAAGGCAACGGCCTCGGCGCTGGGGCGGGCGGCGGCGGTCGGGGCGCGACAACCGGGATGCACTTTTGGCGCTCGATGAAATGGCTAAGAGAGATAGGAAGAAGAGAGGGGAGAGAGACATGTAGGCTACCACGTGGGCAATTCCACCCATGTGGAGCGCCTTGGTGGTAAAACCATCCTTAAAACTGCTAATAGGGGGGTTAAGTGCGCTGGTTTCAATAGTTCGTGGGACTAGTTAGCTGGTTTTTGAAGTCAGCGGTTTTTGTGCGCCCGGGTCAATACTTCAGGAGGTAAGTAGACTTTTGTCAAAATTTAATTCAGCTTCGATGATTTTCTTAAAGTACTAGTAGTACGTAGCTATATTGACCAAAAAGGACCAGGGAACGTACGATACACTGTGTATCACTGTATCGTAATGTGTTTGGTGTGAGGAGAAAAAAAAAACCGAAGAAAGGCACCATATTGCTTAGCTGCATTCCGAGCTGACTTCCAACAGAAGGCGTATGGCATAGATGCTTGCAAGTTCCAAGAGCACATCATGCATGTGTCGGTGCCACGCTGACAATAATTCTCCTGTTTTGCTAAACAATAAAACAACAGATCCATGCTTCTTAAGTTTAAAATAGTTGAATATTTTTTCGGCTAGCCTATATTATTTTTTATTTTGATGATCGATTTTTAAGTCTGTTCACACTAATTTTTACTTTGTTTTAGAATGGAAATTTAATTATTTTGTATTGAAAAAAACTTAGACGGGCGTCACAAATTGGTCGTCCAATAAATCGTAAGACTGACATCAGCATGATGTCATCACTGAAATTTAAGAAAACGACTACTGCAAAATGAAAAAAAAACATTGAAACTTGAAAAACCTACTACTGAAATTTGAATAATCTACTATTAAAACTTAACAATACGAGATGTTCCATTAATACAAAACCAAGTTTTAGCAGACGAAAAAACAGTTTTCAATAGACAAATATCCAAGTTTCGGAAGATAACACACAAGTTTCACTGGGAAAAAAATCAGGTTTCAGTAGGTATTAACATCAACACCGTCATTATGGGAACTTAGGAAAACATTTGTTGATACATGGAAAAATAGCCACTAAAACTTAGAAAACGTTTCACATGTATATCACTGAGGTCCTATACTATGGACCTCCAAGGCAAATAAGAAAGTTCCCATAAGAACAAACACAAGGTTTAGCAAGCAAAAAATCAAGTTTAACACATATTTTTTAGGTTCCGTGTGAAAAAATGGACTCACCTTCATTTCGACCCCTTCTTCTTCAGATCCGGCGAACCCCCACACTAAGCTCGCCGGATTTGGCCACCAAAAGCTTGTTAAACACAAAATCATATTGGAGCGATAAGAGATGAGAAATACGGATGAAGAGGGAAGGAAGGAAGATGCACGCGGTACGATGAGGCGCAAAGCGTCTGCATCAGTGCCGGTGGCCGACGAGCATCCGCTACGGCGACCCAGCGACCGAAAAAAAAAAGCTCGTGGTTCGGCTCAGGCTCGAACAAGCTCAGCTCGGCTTGACACTGCCGGTGGTGCAAACGAGCTCAAGCCGAGCCATTTTTGTAGCTCGCCAAAGCAGCGAACCGTGCCAGGCTCCGTTTGTTTTTAACCGAGCTCGGCCAAGCCAGGCTCGGCTCGTTTACTGAAATGAATGTGGCAAAGGCAATGGTCGTGGCTCAGCTTAGACTCGGACGAGCTAGACGTGGCTCGGTGGTGCAAACGAGCTCGAGACAAGCCTGTTTTTGTGGCTAAGCGAAGCATCGAACCGTCGGCTCGTTTTTTACGGAGCTCAGATCGGCTTGTTTCCATCACTAGCCACGAGCACTCACTCGAGCATTTGCTCCTCTGGCTGCTTTTTTTTTTGGGAAATTCTTTCCCACGGGATCCCGTCCGGGCGGGATCCGGACTGGATCCATCCCCGCGCCCAGCAGAGGAGGAAGAAGGGAGGAGGAAGACCGCGCCCGGCAGAGGAGGAAGAAAGGAGGAAGGAAGAGGAGCTTACCTCGCCGCCGCCGCCACCGTCAACCTCTCCGTCGCCGCCGTCGAGCTCGCCGCCGCCGTTTCGGGTTAGGGTTCAAGTTAGGGAATATTTTATTGCTGTTCGGGGTGTAGAGGAGGTCGGGAGGTCATGCGGCGGGCGGCGGTGGCGCCACGAGCCGGGAGGGGGGCGGGTAGGTCAAGGCGTCGGGGATTCACGCCGCCCCGTCCGTTAGGGTGGGCGGGTGGCACGGGCGGCGGGGCAAGAGGGCGGAGAGGCTCATGGCGGCGCCGCCGACCGGGTGGTGGTGGAGGCGGGTGAGGTGGCGGAGGCGGACGCGGGCCGAGGGAGCGAGGGGGTGAGGGGGCGAGGCGGACGCGGGCGGGCGGAGGAGTGGAGGCCGAGTGGGGCTCAGGGGACACGTGGCGGCGGGGGAGTGATCCCGTCGGGAGGCGGGGGCGACGGGATCCCGTCCCCTAGTAGCCCCCTTTTTTTATGTGTGTGTGTGGAGTGTGGACCGATATGGCTATGGATGAGCATGTTGCAAGCGGCAGCAGCAGTAAAGCGAGAGATAGGAAGGGCAAGAGTGAAAGGTGAGTGGTTGGCATGGGACCCACCTTCCTCAATTTGGCTTGGTAAAAAGTGCAATTTTGACGTTGTTAGAGTTTAACTTCAAATTAACGGATAGTCAAAGAAATTTGAGACGTGCGACAATCAGAACTCTCTATCAATAAACATCGATCCTCTTGCGTAGCGAGTGATCGCACGCGTTGCCGCTGACGCGCTGGACGTGCATGAGTTCCAAGCAGCCAAGAGCCCACGACAAACGCCTGATCAGCGCCCAGAGCAGGTTTACCACAGGAGGAGCCCAACTGCCCAAAGCTACGAGGGGGCCACGCGCGCGCGCGCGGGGACGGCGTCTTCCAAGATCCACCAAATTCAATGGCACGATCGAGGCTTTTCGGCGTCGATGGTCACCGCGCACGGCGTGACGTCCATCCCGCCGCATGCCAATCTGCACGACCACGACGCATGCCTCTGTGCCGGCTGCGCTAGCGACGTGCGTGCATGCGGGCATTTTCACGGCGATTTGCACGCACGGTGCCGAGCTGAGCCGTGGACATATAGGCACGGCGCAGGTTAACAGGTGGGGCGGCCCGGGAGGAGGAAGCGCGCGCGCGGATAACGAGGATGGAGGAGTTTGGTTGTGGCATCTCCGATGATCCCACTGCCTGTAAAAAAAAATTAAACGTGCCATTTACAGATAACGAGCAAGATGATCCGTGTGTTTGCTCGGCTAGATTTGTGTTAAGATATAGATAATATATCAGATTAGATTTAGAGTTTATCTTTAATATATAGATTAGCTTCAGTAGTTTGTTATAGAGGTTAATATATATTGACCGCTAGATTTACATAATAATATTCATATTCAATGATGTAGATTTTTTCTTTTTTCTATGATTAACGTGATAATTTCTACTATTTTTCAATTAACATGGAAATTTCTAAGATTTTAGGATTAATGTGGTGGCTCCGTTTAACTCTGCTTTAGATAGATAGATAGATAGATATATACACAACTTTTTAAATACAGTATTTATATCATTATCTATAAAATTAATATACATTCATATGTAACAGTATACATATAATTTAAAATTAAATATAAACTGACGATAAGATAGTGTATATATACAGTATATTTTAAAATAAACAAAATGCTGAGTTACTGCATGTACTGATGTACTGATGCACAGCTGCACTGGCAGTGCCACCATTCCATCGATACGCGCGGCACGGCGGCAGGGCGCCCGCCCGCTGGCTCCGAGATATTTCACGCCAGCTACGCGCACGTAATCGTGTGCGGCTCCGTGGTCCGTGCGACGTGCCTCGCGCTTTCGCGTGCGCATACGGCATACACGTTCTTCCGGGGGTTCCGGCCGGCCGGGGGATAAGGGACAGCGGCAGTCGCCGGCGGTTCGTCGTGCATGCATGCATCCATGATCCGCTTGGCACACGCTGCCATACAACCGAACTAGACCTGCTCATTTGCAGGGCCGGGCCGGGCCTGAAAAAGCCCGGTCCCAAAAAACCAGGCCCGAGCCCGGCCCGGGGCGTTGAGCTTGGAAACCGGGCCCAAGCCCGGCCCGAAGCCTGACGGCCCGGCCTGACCGCGGCTTAAACTGACAAAATCCCAGGCCCGGCCCGGCCCGACCGCCGGGCTTCGGAAATGAGGCCCAAGTCCGGCCCGATGCACCGGTCAGGTCGGGCTTGGGCCGGGTTACCGGGCCAGGCTTCCTGTGAACAGGTCTAAATGGAACACGGTAAAAAACACACACACATACACACGATAAGACCCACAGAATTAGGAGAGAGATTGAGCAGTCTGGTTGTTAGATTTGGGGGAACAACGTAATTCCGTTCAGAGTAATGGGATTGGGTGTTAACCCTTCTGAAAAAAAAACATACGGATTAAGCAGCATAGTTAATCTGAAAAATGTCGCAGTGATTCCGTCTATGATATGGGTGGATTTTCCACATGTGCATACAAATGCAACTTTATTAATACGTCAAGTTGATTTTATACCATAGAAATAGATACAATTTCTAAGACCATCTACCGTCGATGAGATGGATTATTTTTTATGTACTTTTTGTATGGTCGAAATTATTTTAACAGCCTAGAATATGCTAAAAGATTATAGATTTAGTGAATGTACGGTGAGCCGGATTGGGTAATGTGAGAGAAGATCGCTATCGGCCTTAGTATAGATAAAATAATCATGTTTAGATCGAGTAAGACGTCCATTTATGGCACGAGGCTTGTGCCCTAGATGATAAGACGATGCGTCAAAGAGCATAGTGGCATTTGGCATGTAAAGGTGTCAAAGAGTATAGTGGCATTTGGCATGTAAAGGGCCTAGCGCTAATCAATGTAATCTATTGCTTTCATGCCGTTTTCTTTGCTATTGTTATAGTTATTATTTTGTCATATTTAGATCTTGATCTACTTTTTACGTATTGTCTATTCGATCAACTACACTATATAAACATGTCCTAATTAAGTTGCTTGCAATTTAACTTTGCTCGATATTGCTACACATTGTCTTTCTTCCAAAGGCTCGTTTAGATTTATAAATTAGTTGATAACCCGTTTATCACTCATTATGTTAAGAACAAACTATTTTACACACTTACGTTTACATAACTCCTAAACTCTAAATCCAACATTGCCACGAAATAGTGAAACTGGTGAAAATAACCCCATAATGGTTTTGAATGCACATGATATGGAACTTAGGCCCACATGTCACTTCTTTCTCTCTTTCCTCCTCCGACTCCTCTCTTTCTTCTTTGTGCTTTCCTCCTTTCCTATCCACCTCACCCACCTACATGTGGGACTCACTGCCTACCTCCTATGTGCCCCCGCCTCTCCTGTCCTCCCATACGTCGCCGCCCATGAACGCACCCCCGCCTCGCCGCCTAATTAGCTCCCTCATCTCGTCGCACTCGACCACATTGCCCACCCACGCAGGCCTACCTTCCCACACCCCCTCTTTCCTCACTGTCGTGTCTCGCCCAACCTCCCTCACGCCCATGTCTCGCCACCCGAGCGCCGCCTCGCTATGTGTGGTCGCCTTGCCCACCCTATGTGCCCTCTTGTTGCCGCTCGAACTCCTCCACCGCGTCGCGTGCATCCACCTCGCATAGCCGCATGTTCTGGCCTCGTTGGTTGCTGCTTCACCTGCTCACACGTGTGCCACCGTCTTTCTAACCCGCGACACTATCAAGGCAAGGAAAGACGGGGGTAGGAGAGGTAGCGCTACTATCGAGGTAGGAGAGGAGTCCCTGCCTTCTCACTAATTGGCGCCAAGCCTCCTACGACACGATGAGGGTGGACGAGGACCCATCTGCGTCGTTGTCGTCTCCCTTCTCATCAGCGTTGTCTTTCTCCATGACCCATCCACGCTACTGCTAGGGGAGGCTGAAGATGGCCCGGTGACACACCAACTCCAAGGGCAGAGCTTCGGTGAGGAGGGTGTCGAGCTCTACCATGCGTGGTGAGGGTGGAGAGAATAGAGAGGAGGATGAGATAGGAGGAAAGGGAAGAAGAAATAGTGGGTGGCAGTAGGCTCTACACATTTTTTTTATATGTTGCTTTTTATGACTAGACTGCCACATCACTAGTGACATGAGTAAAACCACATCCCAAACCGCCTTTATACATCGGCTTCTAGGTTTTGCGGATTAGAATACCTGATTTTATAGTTTGTTGTTATATAGATGAAACATGATAGTTCAGAGTGTAAAATAGATTTTTTTTTCTTATGTTAGTTAAATCACTTTAATATTTTGTTAGTGGTTTGTTTATCCCTCGGAAACAAGTGAACTTTTGATTAGACCTTTAAACATGTTGATTTTAATATCTATTTAAACCGATAGTTGTCGCCACTTTTATATCGTGACCTTGTTAAATTTAACTTGTTTCTCTTACTATTTTCGATTTGATCGGCTAAGTTAAAACTGATTATTTCATTTACCTAGAGTGGGCTTTCAAATTTCGAAGGTAAGCTAGAAAAGTTAAAGTAGGGAGAACAGGTAAATCTTCCGACCCTAATATTTTTGTGGGCTTTTTTAAATTTAGAAGGTAAGTCAGATAAATTGAACTAGGGAGAACATGCCTGTATGAGTACCGTATCGTATTCACTTTCTAACATCATTCGTTCGGATAGTTGCATGGCCATTTCCAAGACTACTTGATCAACTCTAGTCCCGGTAGCCCTCCAAATAATACCTTTCGTTTCGCACAAAGCGCTGCTTTCTAGTCCGTTATGTGTATCCCATATGTTAAGCGAAGAAACTCTGGTGCTTTTAAAGCATAACCAGATTGTGGGCATGTTAATTTCTGTAACTTCGACGAGCCGGTTGCTCTCGTCGCTTGCCCACGATAACATTGACGTGGATTTTTGAAACCACGAATTTAGACCTAAAAATTGATATAAAAATATGATGAAAATGTATTTCACTAACCAGAATCTATTACCATGCCATCTAGAACCTGCTATATATTACAAGTGTCCCGAGTAAGCGGCAACGATAACCATGGTTAAACCGGTAGTGATAGTCCATATATCGCTGCTTGTTCGTGCCACGAACCGGCATGGATGTGGATTTTTAAAACCATGAAGTTAGAAATAATATTGGTGTAAAACCAGAAAAAAAAAACGTACTCAGAATCTATTACCCTGCCTTCTAGCACCTCCTATGTATAAGCGAACCATGGTCAAACCGATATTGATAGTTCTTATTGATGCCGATTCAAGGCACAAAGTAGCACTGATGTGGATTTTTTAAACCATGGATTTAGAACTAAAAATTGATGTAAATATAAAAAAAATCTATAACCATAACATATTACTCTCCCATCTAACACTGATGTATGTTGGCACAGATGTAGATTTTCGAATAGGGATGGTAAAAATACCCATGGGTCTGGGTACCTGCGGGTACCCGACCCGATGGGTCTGGGTTTGGGTACAGCTTTGGACCCATGGGTATTTTGCTTCGGGTCCGGGTCCGAGTCTAGGACCTGGTCTGGGTCCAATTTTGGACCCATGGGTATCCAGACCCGGACCCAAAATGGAGAGGTTGACAAGTGGACCCACAATATCCTTGAACTCTCACTCCCCTCGTTCCCCAATCCCTTCGGCCCCCCATCCCCTCCAGGGCAACCTCCCCTCAATCTCGTCGCCCCGCAGCCGCCTCTCCATCCCACGCCACCCCTCTTCCCTATCTCGCCGCCCAGACCACCTGCTACCCACAGCGGCGCGACCTCCATACCCACGGCGGCGCGGCTTCCTCCCCAACGACGGCGCGACCTCCCTCCCCGACGACGGCATGGCCTCCCTACCCGACGATGGCGGCTTCCCTCCCCTCTCTTTTCTAGCGCTGAGGCTAGGTCCGGGTTCGGGTCTGGGTTTGGATCTGTGCACACCTCCGAATCTGGGTCTGGGTCTATGTCCCGGATCTTGGGTCCGGGTTCACGGAAGCTGCACCCGAAGATACCGAACCCATTGCATCCCTATTTTCGAAGCCGCGCGCGGTTAGAAAGGCCACGCGCAGTCGCGCACTATCGATCAGTTTTGACATGTCTCCGTGTCCTTGTTCGGTTTTCGCCGTACACGTCTTCAAAGCATACCAAATTAATGTTTTGATCTATAGACGTAAAGCTATCGTACAATGAGTCCGAAGAAAAAACAAAAAACGGGTTATTGTCTGCTAGGCCAAACTTGTCGTCCACAATAGCTGTGAGCCTGTGATAATTGCCCTCGCGATCGTCCTCTCTGAACGTAGCTTTCGAGTTGTGACGTAGAAATTTCGAATTGTACTTTGTAGAAAACCAACTTATAATGTTAACATGTTATTAATTCTTCTCCCTTTGGCACGTATGGTAACTGGTAAGACCCCTTCATTTAGAAATATCAACCTACAAACACCGATAGGAGATGAAATAGAATAAATAAAAACTGTACACGATCTTCCTTACAACCTCATTCCACAGTCAAACGTGTGGACATGGATTGTACCATCCCATCATATCAACACTTCATCATGTATCGTATCATTTCATACAATCTCATTCAATCAACCAATAAACACCGTATGCATCCGTTGGATTTTCTCTAATGCTTCTGCAGTGTTATAATTTTGTTGGATCTCATAAATAAAACGCAAAAAAAATTCTGCAGTCAAAGTTGATTTCTGGCAGGTAGGTCCAAAACGACCGATTCTCGTAGCCGGAGAGGGAATGTGAAGTAAGTTTCTCAGCAAGCAGTGCAATACAACCTGTCCCAAAAAAAAAAAAAGAGTGGAATACAAATGCAATCACTCAAATGACTCGATCATTTGTTCTTGGGCGCAGGGCAGGCGCCACATCATCACAACCATGCATAGAGATCGACGCTCGCATCCTCAGCCATCCGGGCGGCCAGAGGAAGACGCGGCCGCGTGCTCCGTTCGGCGACGGAGACGCTTGGGGCAGCTCGAGCCAAGTGTCGTCTCCACGCACCGCGAGGGGGCATACACCAACGGACAAGTGGAGAAGCCGATCGAGTGCGTCGTCGAATTATAAGTGCATCACATATTCACATGATACAGGAGGCGCGCACCGGTCGTATTCACGTCTCCTTCTGCCCAGCTGGAAGAATTTGAGATAGAAGCATCGTAGCGAAAATTTTTTTTATTAACCTTTTTTAAATAAATAATATAAAATTAACCATCGGCAAAAACTATTTGCAGATCTGACCCCTTTGACCGCGCCAACGCATCTGACACGGCTAATTGCCTCTGCCGCGCCAAGTCAAATGGCACGGCAAATGATACCACGTAGGCAGCCGCGGCCGGCCAGCCGCTGGCGTGGAAGCTACGGGGCCCACCCTTGCCGCGCCACATGCTCTGGCGCAGCAAGGCTGTCTCCGTGGACGCGCCGCAGGTGGTCGAGCGCTGACAATGGGCCCGGCTTGCCGCGCCACCCCGCTTGGGGCGTCAAGGTCAGAATACATCGCGGTACTGGAGCAGCTCGAGCCATTGCGCTCGGGCTGTTCTTACTCCACCACTCCGCCGGCCCGCCCGCCACCATCCCAATCCCGTCCGTCCCCGGATCCAAGGAGGGAAAAGTGATCCTCATCCTCCTAGCAAGGTAATGCCTCCCTCCACTCCCCGATTTTCTCACTCGATCGTTCGCATTTGGGACTTGTTTAGAAACTAGGGTTTGAGCCAAAATGTCGATTTAGGCTCGATTTTTGGATGTTTAGCTTGTTCTGAACGTCGTGGCATACGTTATGGACGTTCTGTCCGTATTATTTACGTGTATAACTAGTTGCATGTATTATTTTGACCTCCAAATTTAGGTATAGATAAATGTTTGGTTATGGCATTTTAAACATGGCATATAGTTTTATGGGCTATGCCAAATATAAAAGAAGGCCTTTAGAATCATTACATATTATAAGTGTTTGATCTCTTTTGAATCCGGTCAATTATTTGTTCACTCCGCTTTTGTGTTGGTCATTTTTAATAGCTAAAATTAATAGGTGAAGTAATATATGTAGCTAATTGTTTAGCGTGGAAATTTAAACCACTCTCAAATGATTAAAATGTAAATATATTATTAAGACAATCCCCAAGGAATAGATGATTTTGTATCATAGGGCTAATGAAATTGCATTTGTTGTATTAAATTTTGTAGATGGATCGTTTAGTGCGGCTGCTTCATGATGGAACCGTTAGAGAAAACGGGGAGTTTGAGAATATGAAGGAAGAGATTTTGTTGTTTGATAGGAGTCCAAGTTTTAAAGAATTAGTTTTCCGTTGTCGGTCTGTGATGAGGTGTGGTCTTGGTGAAAGTGAATTGTTTGTGCAAGGCAGATTTGATTGTGGTAAGGCTAGGGCTCACTACGTGATGTTGAAGATTGCATCGGAGTCGGATTGGAATTACTATAAGGAGGTTGTGAAAAATTCGAATGTTACTTGTTGGGAGGTGGTGGTCGACATTTGTCGTGTGGGTACCTCGTTGCCAACTCTCGTACAAGCCGTGCAGATAGTTGAGGAGGAAGAAGGGCCTGCAGAGCACTTGACTCAGAAGGTGGCAACAGTTGGAGCATTCGAGACGGTGCATTTCGATAGTGCTTTTCTCATGGATGATTTCGATGAAGGACTATTTGAGGAGGAAGAACGTGAGGTCGATGTCGATCAAATCTCTTTAGGATCAGAGGATGAATCCGCAAATGAGGAGACTGCGGAAGAAGACGAGGTGGAGGAAGAAGATGAGGTGGACGAAGAAGATGAGGTGGAGGTGCTACGTGAACGTGACGCAGAAGGTCGCTATGAGGACGAGGTTCCTAACCTACACGCGGTGGATAGACGTCAAGCATTGCGCGCTATGTCGGCAGAGGAGAGGAGTCAGCTGAAGTCAGTTCATGTGGATGTGCCGACCGTAGCCACCTTTGAGGATCTGAGCCGATCTCATATAGCAATATGTGATAGCGGTTTGTTCTCAAGCGAGGTTCTTCCCGATTCTGAGAACCTAGAGATTCAAAAGGGCAAGGCATTTGACACGCTTACAGCTTTCAAGATACTTTTGATGGAATATGCGGTCAGGCACCACAGGCCCTTCACGGTGACTCATTCGGATGCGAAAGTCAGATACACTGTGAATTGCAAGTAAGGATGTCTTTGGGGCGTGTGGGCTCGGCCGGACAAGTTTACTGGGAGATGGAAGATTATTCGTGTGAGGCAACCGCACACGTGTGGCTCGTCGAAGGTAAAGAGGGTGCATGCTCAAAACATGGCAAAGTATCTAGGCCGTCGTATCGCTGGCATAGTCGCGGTGGATACCAATGTGTCAGTTGTCTCATTGGTAGAATCTATATATGCATTTACCGAGTACCGTGTGAAGTACTCGAAGGCATGGCGGGCAAAGTAACACGCCATGCAGATGCTGTATGGGGATTGGAAGGAGGCGTACAACATGGTGCCAAGGATCTTGAGTGCAATCAACCATTTCAACCCGGGTATCAAGTTCTATATTTACACGGGTGGTAGTTACAGGTTTGATGAGAATGGCAACCTGCGGCATGTGCTTAGGCGCGTGTTTTGGTGCTTCAAACAGTGTGCGGAGTCTTTCGAGTACTGTCGGCCGGTCATACTCGTCGACGCCACCTTCCTAACTGGCAAATATAAGGGTGTGTTGATGACGGCTGTTGGTGTTGATTCGGAGGGTCAATTGGTGCCTCTTACATTTACCATTGCTGAGGGCGAGAACAACGTGAGTTGGGCATGGTTCATGAAGATTGTCAGGCACGATGTTATCGGCAACGGCAGAATGGTTTGCATGATCTAGGACCGTCACCAAGGTCTTCTAAATGCCGCTATGAAAGAAATCGATAGTTTTCCACCTATTGAGCATAGGTGGTGCATGCGGCACTTCGCGGCCAATATATGGGGAAGACAGAAGAAGAAGGAGGTGGTCGCGAAGCTGAAGGAGGTTTGTTGCGCTAGAGAAGAGAAAACTTTTGAGAAGAAGTTGAAAGAGTTAGATAAGATGTTGAACGATCGGACTAGGGCATGGATGGCGGAACAGATGGTGAACAAGAGCAAGTGGGCGCTTGCTTTCGACGAAGGTGGTTGTCGTTACGGCATCATGACGACAAACGGCGCGGAGTCTTGGAATAACGTCTTCAAAGGGATTAGTGCCTTGCCGGTTTCTGTAATAGTGCAATACTCTTTCGAAAAGTGCGACAAGTAATTTGTCGATCGGTGGGGTTTGGCAAAGAATGCTATAGATGGAGGAGCGGTTTTGGAAAAGGCAGGTGCCGCTCATTTGGAGCAGGAGGAGAAGGTGGCTCTAAACCAAATGACAGAAGCACACGGACCGAATAGAGTGGTGTATACGGTTAAGTCTGCTGGGGGAACCAATCCCGGGGGGGAGCGTTTCGGTGGTAGGAACTACAAAGTGGACATCGACAAAGTGGAGTGCACGTGTAAGGTTCCGCAGCTTCTTCACGCCCCTTGTTCGTATTTCATAAGCGCTTGCGCCGTGAGAGGCGTGGACCATAAAGGTGTCATGTACATGTCCCCTCTATACCTGAAGGCACCCACGCTCAAGATATGGGAACCTATATTCGAGCCTTACCTTGATCCCACACAGTGACCCGACTATAGTGGTTACGATTATTTGCCCGATCCTGCCCTCCTCAAGAATATGAAGGGCCGGCGCAAGAAGAAGAGGCTTCGAGGCGAAATAGACCATGCCAATGGTTACGGGGATGATAGATACGGAACCGGGGATTTTGACGAGGTTTCTGGAGAGGTCCAATGCTCTAAGTGTCATAGAATTGGGCACAACGCGAGTACGCATAACAAAAGGCCTAACACTAGGAGCACGAGTAGGAAAAAGGGTAAGGGTTCTATAGGCGTCGCAAAACATGTTCAGGTAATAGGGCCGTCGTATAATTTGTTTGAATATATTCTAGCAGAAAAATAATTTATATTTATGCTGTAAATTGACGGTATCATTTGATTTCTGCAGGATAGCGGCCCCTCGGTACACGCTCCTTGAGCGGACGTACGAGTGGGAGCACCGGGCGCGGCGCATCGCAGACAAGCGGTAGGTTTGGACATTTACTGTTGTCGATGCATTTCAATTGGTTGTACTATCGTACTGATCGACTATGGTAAATGTGTTTTTCAGGTTTTGACCTCGCTCCATCCCCGTACGCACGCGCTCGTACTGTTGTGGGACGAGAGGTTCGCGTCTTACTTGGCGCGAGCCGGCTTCCTCGACATCACTCGCACCATCACCGCCGGCCTGCCTGACCTAGACGGGCCTCTTCCGATGTCCCTTCTGGACCGTTGGAGGCCCGAGACGCACACCTTCCACCTTCCCTGCGGGGAGATGACGGTGACCTTAGAGGACACGGCGATGATCCTTGGGTTACCGTTGGAGGGTGCTGCAGTGTGCGGGATCTTAAATCCCGGCACCTGGCGCAAGATGGTGCAGGACACTCTTGGTGTGCAGACCCAGAGGAGGACCACGAGCGGAGCAAGTAAGACCTAATCAAGCCGTACCCGTGTATTTCGATTTTTTGGTGTTGTGGTGAATAATTATGGCCATGTACGATTGCTTGTAGGAGGACGTCCGGTGTCGACTCCGGCGTGCTGCTGCGACCTTCCCTTTTGCCCAAATTTCCAGCCGAGGAGGCAGAGGTCGAGCGGCACGCACGGGTCTGGCTGTGGCACCTGGTGGGAGGCTTTCTCTTCGCAGACGCGTTCCGGGAACACGATCACCTGGAGCGTGCTACCTCTCCTTGCCTAGCCGTGGGAGAACGTGGCTACGTACAGCTGGGGGTCGGCCACACTAGCCTGGCTGTACCGGCAGCTGTGCGTGGGCTGCAGACGTCAGGCCGTGTCCGCCAGCCTTGGAGGATGTCTGTACCTCCTGCAGGTTTGGGCTTGGGAGCTGTAACACCCCGACCCCAACCTTGAGGCCCAAGGCGCTACCGCCACCTTCCATATAAAAATTTGGCAGAACTTCCCCTACACTTGGGACATCCAAACAGGCCATAATCACAGTAAAAGCATCACAAGCATCAATATACATCCAACCGGAAATAAGTTAAAGCTAACACCTGCCAACAACCACCACCCTCCCAAAATAGATACTCTCGGGTAACCTTCAGAGAGTATCAGCCAAACAGCACAAGCATCCTTTAATAAGCTATTACACACTATCAAGGTAGCAAACAAGTTCTAGCTAGTTCATCATATTAACAAACTGTTGGATTGGCTAGCTAGTGTGATAAGCAAAAGTGTGATCTACTCCCCTTCCCGCGGGTCCTGCTTCAATCATCACCTAAAAGAACAACATAAGAGCAAGAGTGAGTCCAGGACTCAGCATAGTACATAATGGCGAGGTTTGAATGCAAACATCAGGACTAATAACATTATCATCGGCCTTCTGCTCCAAACAAACCATAAGGTTCAATGCAATGCAATGCAATGCAATACAATACAATGCCATGCTTTATGATCTTTAACATTGCGCAAGATCGGTATCTCGAGCGTACACCGTCGGTGTCTTGCTCTAACTCCATCCCGTGGAGGTGCTCACCGTAGTGAGACTTCCCGCCATCCCGGGGGTGCCTACCTCTGTAGGTCTTATCAAAAGCACGCCGGATTAGTCATATAGCCCTTCCATAGTCCGAGCACATAGCTCACTTTGGACTAGTTAGCTATATGACTTTCTCACCGCCTCGACTTCGAATGCATGCTTTTATGGGTGAATGCAATATAAACATGGATAAGCAACATATTCCAACCTCATTCCATCACTATCCGCCACCATCCATTCATCATCAAGCTTATCAATCGTAAGCGTAACATATAGAAAGTACAGTACACTAGTCTAGCATGTATTACCACCCATATCGCATATGTACTTGCCTCAGTTACCCGGCGAGGTGGAAGAACGAGTGGTCGACGCCGATCCCGAAGCGGTGCCTACACATTGCAAGCATGGCAATCAACCGATTGATACCCTTACTAAGCCAACGATTACTTAGTAACCCATTTAGCCCTTCCTATTTTCAACCTATAATGCAATAGGCTCCCAACTTTACAACAACCCTCAACTATTAACTTACAAAGAGGCTGACCATAAAGGTTACTAGTTTAACAAAACACCGTCGCGGACTACACTGAGCAGCAATACTCCGGAAGCCATAATTTCTAAACCGCTAGGCCAAATCGCGCGTTCTTGGGCTCGTTGGAAAGCTAGAAAGATAAGCTACAATTTCTTCCATAAGGACGAGCCCTGAATCCTATCCGAAACACCCCAATTCCCCTGGACAACCTACTGCATGCACAGATCACAAACTAACCTTAAAATACAAGTCCAAGATTTGCTTTTCTTCCCAAAATCCATCCTAAACCAACCCATACAAGAGCTAATCGCAGGAATATACCTTGGTTTCCCAACATTTTGCTAGGGTTTGGAGGAAATCCTAGCTCTCATCTTCTTCTCCCCTTCTCCTTCCTTCACTTGGCCGGCCCCCCTCCACCTTCCTTCCTTCCCTTCACTTCCCCCCTTCCTCTTCCTTCTCTTCCAAACCAGTCCCCCTACCCCTCCCCCCTGCCCAAGATCGCTGCTGCGCCGGCGGCTAGCTGGGGGGAGCGCCGGCTGGGACAGCGGCGCCTAGAGGAGGGCGACGGCTGGGGGAGGAGGAGCTAGGAGGCGGCGGCGGCTGGGGGTGGAGGCTCTAGGAGGCGACGGCGGCTGAGGGAGGAGCACGGGCTGGGGGAGACATCGAATGAAAGGGGAGAGAGAGAGATAATGGCAGGAGAGCTCGAATGGGAGAGTTGGGAGGAAAACAGAGAGCTGGCTGCCTTATCTCCTCAGATGGGAGAGGTGGTGGGCTGGGCTTGGGCCACCGGCCCACTGCCTCTTATTCACTGATATTACAGGAGCGGCTTCCAATTAGGAGGCCACACCGTTCTGCAGTGCCTGTACGTATTGGTTTATATAAGTCCTTACCGATATCTCTTAAGAGTTTCTAACCTCTTTTGCATTGCAGGCGTGGAACTTTCAGGCTAGCAGACCGACACTGCTGTACCTTTGGCATGGCATCAAGTCGGTGCGAGGAAACCTTGACAGAACGTACCTCACCTACATGAACGAGTTGGACTGCGTCACGCAGTGGCAGGTGAGTACTATAAATAATTTGTCGGTGTCGTAATGTTAACTCCTCTATGCGTCTCAAAAGTATGTTTTTTTGAACTAATTGGTGATGTGGACGCCGTACACCCGTGACGAGGTGCAGCCGTGCAGGGCATGGGACTTAGCCCTCTGTGTTCTCGGGATAGTGACCTCTGGTTCACAGTGACGCCGCTGATCTTCTTCTACGCGGTCGAGTGGCACCTCCCGCGTGGGGTGATCTTGCGATTTGGTCGAAGCGGCGACCCCACCTCTGTTGTCTCCACGGATCAACGTCTACACCGGTGAGAACTTGTTATTTTTGTACATCGGTGGAACTCTCAATGTCTTTTTTTTGCACTAAACGGTGAAACATATTTGCAGGTTCGACAGGAGAAAGCGGTACAGTCAGTTGGACTGGCGTGTCACACACCAGGTCTCGCTTGAGCGATGGGACAACAAGGAGAGGCGCCCGGTTTATAGAGCATTGCACACAGATAAGGGCTTCCGCACCTACCTGGCCTGGCTCCACCGGTCGACGAGACTCTTCCTGAGATCGGCACTGAGCAACGTGCCCATCGGTGACACCAACTCCGACGACGACATCACCGACGAGTACGATCGCCTCACTCGGGAGGGTTCGCAGCCAGAGAGAGCCCCATTGCATCGGTACATGGTACGTATACCGACGAACGACTTCATACACATCTAGTTTGTGATTTGTGTGTGTTCAATGCAATTTATTAAATATCACTTCATGATTATAGGCTACGCAGCTTGCACGCCTCCAATGAAATCAAGGTCATACTAGCCAATGCTGGTGGATAGGAGAGTGGTGCCCTACGCACCCTTGCTGAGGTATGACCATTTTCATATCTTCTAGGATATATAACTTGCAGACTAATACCCTAACTTGTCCCCTCTATTGCCTCTTTGCGCATAAAGGACTGTGGTTTGTCGCCGCTTGGCTCTAAGATGAGTCAGATGAACATTGAGGACATTGGTCGAGCGCAAGGCGGCATGGGTCCTCAGCAAACCCCTCCGATACATGAGGGTGGCTCAAATACTCGGACACAAGAGGTTACCGGTGCCAGTTCCTCAGCACGTGCCCATCAGACTCCTGCGGAGAGGGCGCGTGGGAAGTGGACCCTTCCTACACCGCAGGACGACGACGAGGCCAGCGAGGAGCACGACTCAGACTCCTCCGCTGACGACCCCAGCTATCGTAGTACCATACAGTTGAGCAAGATGTCGGATGCTCCCCCGTTGAGCCAGACACAGCCCACCCAAGGAGCGGTAAGAAGTCTATGCCCACTCCAGTAGTTCTTCGTAGTGTCGCTAACTAACTCTGATTTTTGTCTTTGATATAGGGCCCTAGCGGATCCACCCCATCCGCGGTCTACAGGAGACAAGGGCGTAGGTGTCCCCGAGACCAGAGCGATGTTGGAAGCCAGAACGTCCTGCGGACAAATCCTGGGAGGGCTCGCCGACCTAGGGCACCTTTCACGCCCGACGGCCCCTGAGCGATGCTTATGAATTGGTTGACACTTTTGATGTAATGGACTCGACTTGTATTTTGCAATGTTTGGATGCTTCGAACACTCGACATGTATTTTGGAACACTCGACATGTCTTTTGAAACATTCGACATGAATGATGTGTTTGATTGCCGTATTTGTCATGGTTTATCTCGCGAACTCGCGTAGAACTGACGCAAAATCCGTATATGAAAGTTGTAAATAAATTAGAAGGCTACAAGTTTGATTCAGACACTTGGATCAGAAACTCACTAGATTGAGAGAAAAATGGTTGCTAATTTGGAGGTTCAGATTGACTCTTTTGAGGTTTAGAGAAGTTACTAAAGGGTTAGACAAGTTTCAGTCAGACTTAGGCAGGATTTTTAAGCAGGGCATAATTCTGTGTTCGACGAAGAGTTCAAATTCGATAGGGATTGAAGGCAGAACCAGAAACTTCTGCCACTTTTGAAACAAAGATCGACGCGCCAAAACCTTTCGCGTCAAGCTGAACGCCGATCTCCATGGCGCGTCAGAGCTTTGATGCCGCGCCGGCGCCCACATGCGATAAGCCGATTGACGACCTTTCTGAATTGGGATGGGAGCCGGCGCGGTAGCCTAGTCCTGCCGCGCCATTACTGCTGGCGCGGCAAGACTGAGCTGCCGCGCCTGCTTCTCCGCGCCAAGGGCCGACTGCAGCCCTCTCTGGATTGCCATGGGAGCCGGCGCGGCACCCTTAGTCTGATGCGCCAGAACCGTTGGCGCGGCAAAGCTGAGCTGCCGTGCCGCCTGCTCCGCGCAAAGGGCCGATTGCGGAGCTTTCTGGATGGCGACGGGAGCCGGCGCGGCACCCTTGCCCTGACGCGCCAGTACTGTTGGCGCGGCAAAGCTGAGCTCCCGTGCCACCTGCTGCGCGCAAAGGACCGACTGCGGACCATTCTGGATTGCAATGAGCGCGGCAGCTTGGTACTGACACGTCGATATTGTTGGCGCGTCAAGTCTTATGAAAAATTTGATGCCAACACTTTTTATCCTAACACTTCGTACAAAAAAAATGTACAGTCAACTATAACAAATTGTATCAAACTTAACTTTGCAATAAAATGTCACCACCTGATTATTAAATTTGTTTCCTGCTATAGTCAATTTGATGCCATTTAGTTTGTGAAAATGGTATTCTAATGCCTCGTACGAAAAAAAAGTAAAACATGTACTAACACGATTTATCCTAACTCACAAACATAATATAAATAAATTGTTCAAATAACATACGGAAGTGCGCATATTACAATTCAACGACACTTAGTTCCGAACCACATGGTACATTGACAAAAGGTAGTTTCAACAACACATTACATAATTTCCTCGAACAAACTCGACCTCACTCATGGTCTCCATCTCCATCGTTTTCCTCATCATCATCAGGCACAACGGTAGGCAAGTTTCTAACAAGATCTCTCATGGTCTCCATCTCCACCGTCCTCTTCGCCTTGTTTCGTCGCATCGTTTGCAAATGAGCCGGCCACGTATTAGGACGATAATTGGCATTCTGGTCAATGAGTGTACCCTCAACCATCTTGTTCCTGTACTCCTCGAGCTCGCGCTCCCTCTCCATCTTATATTGCAGCTGTTTTTGCTGTCTCACCTCTCTGAGATCAACACTAGGTGGGTACCTCCCCCTACGCCTCCTCCAAAATTCCAGTGTTTCCTAGGAGGTGAAGTACCCACGTTGCGGTACCCCAAGCTCGCTCCTCATGTCATTCAAAACCTTTTTTTTGTCTTTATCAGACGGCATGAGCACACCATAATCATGTCTTATCTTATCTTTTCTCTTCTCCACTTTTCTGTCTTGGTAGGGTTGCCATAGATTGTGAATCTCGGCTTCAAACTCTTATTGTCCGTCATATCTCTCCCAATCGCACGTCCTTCCCTCCTACAAGATTAAGCGTAAGTGTTATTAATCTCAAGCTGCAATATAGTGCAATACATAAAGAAATACGAAATACTCCTATGTGTCGTCCAGATATGACGTACCCAGATATCACCATAAGAGTTGCCGCAATACCATCCGTACCCAAGTTCCGATGGGACAACACCTCTATGAGCCAGTATCCCACACTTACAGGTAGTGGATGGATATTTCTCACATGGCCAATCCTTTTCTCCGGAGTTGAAGGCCTCCACTTCCTCGCTAGAAGGCCAATAAAACTTGGGCCCATAAATGTACTTCTGAAAATCACAGAGAGCCCATCCATCCTCCAAACAAAAGACATTGTTATCGAATTATCTCAAAATGAGAGCAATTTACATACAAAGTAGGCTTGCATACACTTGCTCGATCATTGCGGGAACAACGGAAGAAAGGGGTAAAGTCCACCCCTAGGTTTGGCTGCACTAATATCGACTTAACATTGCAATTACACATAGGAGGGTTCATCACCCGACTAGCACTTGCCACCGCCTTCTCCTCCGCTGTCAATTCCCCACGGTTTGGCGGAGGAGGAACCCAACGCCTAAAATGCTGAATTGGCTTGGTGTCCCAGGAGCGCCATGGGAACAATCGGATTCTCGAGTCGTACATTTCTGGCCCATCGATCCACTCGAAAAACCAACACGGCGGGCTAGAATACGGCATACAGGAATTAAACTTCACACCACATGTGTAGAAGGCTCTACCGGCAGTATCAGGGTCTCTTGACTGTTGAATCTCCGCAGGAATGCCGTGCTCACAAATTGAAACCGGAAATGGAGAGGACCGAACTGGAGCATCCTTACCCCTAGGGTAATCCCCATACTTGAGACGTGGCTTCGCCTCGAAGCCCTCGTTTCCTGCAATATAGTACAATACAAATGAAAAATAAATTATTCTAGCAAAGCGTACTCAACAAAAACCAATATATCATTCGCCACAATTTCTAACTATAATACACCTATACATATATCATACGAAAACATTACCATAAATCATTCATCATTAATAAAGACAAATCCACTACGCAATCAACATATCTTGGTGCTACCTGTAACCCTAACCCTAACCTAAATCATTTGAATCGTACCAAAACTTACATCCAAAATACACAAATAGAGAGGGGTTTACCTTCCATGATGAAGTGAAGCCTTTCCCCTGAGCAAATCCGGCCCGATCTTGGCAATGGAGGAGGTTAAGAGTGGTTAGGGAAGAGAGAAAACGAAGGGGAAGTGAGAAAATGAAGAAGAGGTCTAGGAAGAGGAGCCCTAGGGCTAGGGTTATTCTTGACGGCGTGTTCTCCGCTCAACCACTGCGGATCACACCCCTGGTCAGATTTTTAGTCTGCTAGCCAACTCGATCAAGCTCGATTCGATTTGAGCGTCGGGCACAACAAGGAGCGACTCATGATTTATCTAGGTTCGGACCCCTCGCGGGTAATAGTCCTACTCCCGCCGAGCCTTAGCTCTTTTCTCGATTGTGGTTGAATGGGAATGTGTTTACAGAGTGTTTCAATGCACGAATGCTCCTCTCCCTTCTCCCTCTCTCTCTCTCCTTTTATACAAGCTTTGGGGTGGCGGAGAGAGCCGAGGAGTAGGCGATCTGATGCTCTCGACACCGACAAGACACGACAGAAGAGAAGAAAACGCGTCATTGCCAGCTTGCCAGCACAAGGCCGCCCTCGCGTGCTTCGCAAGTGGCCTCGACCCCTGCACAAATCCTGCCGTGAGTCTCGGGTGGGGCCTCGCTGCTCCTCCCGACAGGGCGGCCTCCTCAAGCAAACCTTCTCTCTGCCGGTCAATTCTTCTGCGCCATAGATGTGGCCGCCGGAGACTGCAAGGGTCATCAGAAGCGGTAATCATTTCTTCCGCTGTCTATCCGCGTGATGTCTCATTAAATGCGCTTAGTCCTTCAGCGGTGGGAGCCTTCATCCGAAGACTCTTCGCAATGCTCCTGCCGCTGGCCCCGCCTGCACGCTGGGCCTCGCCTGGTCTCCAGAGGGGCTCGCCACGCGCTCGCTTTGGCGTGGGGCCCTCGCCTCACCGTCGGAGGGGCTCACCCACGCACTCTGGCGGCGTGGGGCCCTCGCCTCGCCGCCAGAGGGCTCGCCCGCGCACCCGCTTAGCGCGGGGCCTCCCTGCCTCCTAAGGGGCTCGCCCAGCGCTAGGGCCTTGCTCGCCCGCCGGCGCGTGGGGCCTCCCCTGCCTCTGAGGGGCTCGCCAGCTGGCTGGGCCTTGCTTCGCCCGCCCGACGCGTGGGCCCTCCCAGCCTCTGAGGGCTCCCAGCCACGCGCTTGGCCTTGCTCGCCCGCCGACGCGTGGGGCCCTCCCTGGCCTTTGAGGGGCTCGCCACGCCATTGGGGCCTTGCTCGCCCGCCTGACGCGTGGGGCCCTCTCGGCCTTCCTAGGGCTCATTGTACCCCGGTATTTATTACACCGACAGTAGCCCCCGGGTCCACCATGATACGCGAACCGTCGCGCAGATACTTTTCCGTTTCTTTTGCGGCGGGAGACGAATCGTGGGGGGGCCCACCACCTGCGGCAGCCGTACGCCTGATTCTCCACCTGCACACGATCTTCCTTGGGAACTACGCCGCTTCGCGAAACCAAAAACGTCTTGGGGCAATGATGGCGCCCAGCAGCGTGCGGAATCAAACCGTCGCGCTCGCCCCACGCCTATAAATACTTCTCTCGGCCGCGCCAATTCTTCCGCACGCTAAGTCTTCAAACTGTCCACTGCCTTCTTCGCTGCTACCACAGCCTCCTCGCCAGCGCCACCGCCAAATTTTCCATGGCTCCCAAGCGCAGCAAGGGCCGCCGCGAGGATGCCGCACCACCTTCGAGCTGTTCGCCGCTTCGGCGTCGATGAGGATCGGTGGCACGGCCGAGTCTTCGTGCCACCGACCGCTGCCGGTTCCGCGCGGCACCATCATGCCGAAGTCTCGCGCCAGGAGATCGTGACCTTCTCTGGCGTCTTTGGCGGGCCTTGTCCCGCCGTACTCAATTCTTCTTGGGGTGCTCGCGCTTTCACGGATCGGTGGCGCGACCTTCCCCCAACTTCGATCATGGTTACGGTCATCTTCGCCCACCTCTGCGAGATGTTCGTGGGGACGATGCCAAACCTCCCGCTCTGGCGCCGACTCTTCATCACAAGACACGGGCTCGCGCTCGGCGCGCGTTGGGAGCTGCTATTGCGCCCGCGACGCCGCCGCCTTTATCCTCGCCGCGGTCAAGTCCAGCTGGAAGGATCTGCACCGGCGATGGTCAGACGTGGAGGACTCCGGTAGCTGCGACGATCTTGTTCTTCCCGCGATCGCGGAGCCTCCATCGCCGATCGGGGCCCGGCCGAACGATCTAGCGATGTACGGAGGCGATGGCGGCCCGCGTTGCCGAAGCTCGCCGCCGCGGCACACCGGAACCCACGTGGTGGCGGACTTTTTGCGCGCCGTCTTTGCCGCTTTCGCGAGGGCGCACCCGCTGGGCGTACTACGGCGGCGGCAGACGGACCCGTGACCGCTCTTGAAGGTGAATACTCTGGCGTTCTTTTGGATTTCGTACCTTCTTTCTTTCCATTTTGGCTAATAGCCAACTCGCCGCTTCTTCTTTGGGTGTTCACCGATGGGAACGTCTTGCGGGCGGCGTGCTCCGGGGCCGTGGCGGGCTTCACCACGCCGACCGGGCGACATCGCCTGCCGACGGGCATCCGCCCCTCTGCGATTGGGATCCACGGGGCGCAACCCTTACTTGCGGCGTTGCCCCATGGAGGTCTCGGTCTCAGGTCCAAGTGGCCCGAGGACCACTGCGCAGATCCATGAGCGCCCTCGGCGACCGCCCAAGCTTCCATGCGCTGCTTTGCTCTGCCAAGGCGGCCGACGACGACGAGGAGGAGGGAGGGCGAGCGAAGAGAGCACGCCGCCGAGTCCCGAAGCTTCGCCGCCACCGCCGCCCCATCCAGCGGGGCCTCGCTGCTACCGCCGCCGCTCCGCCACCGGGCAAGAGCGCGGCAACTCTTCAGAACTGGCGCCGCTGCGCGCTTTCTTCCGCCTCCCACGCCGACGCTCCTGCGCGGCGCTCTCCATTGGCGGCGCTTCTGCCGCACCGCTTCGCGCCAATCCGGCGTCTGTTCGACTGTGGTGACGCGACAGCGCGCCACCGCCGCCGCCGCAAACAAGCGACTTGAGCTCCCCTTCAGCTTCGCCTTGGCGCACCGCTTCAGTTGGCTTTCCTGCGCTTCGCACTTCGCGTTAGGGTTAGCATGCTACACGGTTTTGCATACCAACCTGTTTGTCCCTCTTGGACAGGGCGGGCCAGGCATCGAGCTCCGCTCCACGCGACTTCGCCACCCACCGCCGCCGCTCGCTTCTTCGGAGGCTGCCTGTGGCGGCGAGAGAGTTTACGCCGGCGCGGCCGGAGAACCTCAGCCACCTCGCCCGCTGGCGCCACCGCCATCTCGGCCGTGGCCGCCGGCGAGGGCGTTCCTTTGAGGCGCCGCACCCTCTCCGCGCTGGCGGCGGGAGGAAGCCTTGCCTTGGCGGGCGATCTGCCGGCGAAGCTGCGGCGGGCCCTTGGCCAAGAAACCGCCCTTGAAGGAGGCAATGACCAGCGAGGCTGCGGCGTAAGCCGCCGCGCCTCGGCCGCCAAGCGATCGAAGACCTCCGCTGGAGCACTTCGAAGCCTCCGGACCCTCGCCGACATCTGCGCACCGCCCTCATGCGCTTCCGGACGCCATGCATCCACTGGTGTTTCCTTGCATCCCCATTGGAGGAGACGGCTGCAGCGATCTGACGGCGCCGTGGGGACGAGCCGCCGGAAGCCTGCGCGTTTTCCGGCGGCGCTGGGGCGCGGCGATCGAAGACGGTCGCCAAGGCTCTCGGCAGCCTTGTTCATCTTGAGCAACTGTCTTGCTCGAGACGCGCGTTTGATCTCGATGCCGCCACCGGGAGTTTTCGCGCCACCGGGACCGGTTTGAGCGGTAGCGCTGGTTGACACCGCCGCCGACCGGGTGTCCATGATGGGGGCGCCGCTCCAAATGAAGACGAAGAACCGAGGAGAAGGGGGACTCCCCCGCCTTTTTTGCCTTGTAAATGTTACCTATCAATGCAAACAAACTTTTACTCTTTTGTTGTGAGTCTCACTTGAACTTCGCACAACTTTAACTTGCGGAATTGAATTGGGGCACCTGGCCGCCAAAGGTTTTAGATCGAGCGATTACGCGCAAGTGAGCGCTGTTTCCTTAGGCATCTGTTACTTCAACCCTTATGGCCTCTCGCAACCCGACTTAAACATTACGTGGCGAGCGCTTAGCTTCCGGAAGTGGTCTAGTCGCTGGTGCCTCCGTTGGCGCGTTGCCTAGACCGAGCCGACACACCAGGCTAGAGCCCGCCTTCCGTCCGCCGCCTCGCACCAGCGTAAGTTATAAGCGTTTGCCTTTGCAACTAAGGGCCATCACCATAAGTACTTTCGCTACCGACTTTCGGCGAGAATGTTTTCTAACAGACCTTTCTAAGGCTAAGCCAGCGATCGTCAAAAGCTTTAGACAGAGCTTTACATTGAAAGTGGCGCTTTTCCTCGGGCATCCGGTTACTTCAACCCTTATGGCCTCTTTGCGAACCGACCCTAGACATCGCGTGGCGAGAACTTAGCTTCGGAAGTGGTCTAGTCGCCGGTGCCATTGTTGGCGCATTGCCTGAGACCGAGCCGACACACGGGCTAGAACCCGCCTTCCGTCCGCCGCCTCGCCCAATCATGAAGTCGTGGCGTTAAATCCTTGAACTAAGGGCCATCGCCTTGAGTACTTTTTTGCCGACTTTCAGCGGAATGCTTTCTAACAGACTTGAGACGAGAAAAAAAAACAGATGCCCACAAGGAGACAGAACTTATCTCTTATTGAAGATGGCTTTGTACAACGCAGCCCCGAGACGAAGCGGTGAAGGAAGAAGACCTCGCCGCTCGGCTCAAGGGAAGGCAAAAAAAGCTCTTGGATCGCTACCTCACGGGTAGAACTTCCTCACCGCTCGGCGTTCCAAGTGTTCGCCAATTCGCGACCGTCCTCGAATCTGAAGCTCGACCGAGCTCAAGCGGAGATCGAGACCACCTTGAAGGGGCCCTCCCACAGGGGAGACAGTTTGTTGCGCCCGGCCTGCGCTTGGATTTTGCGCAGAACGAGGTCGCCCACTGCCAGTGTTCTCACACACACCCGCCTTGCTTGATAACGGCGCATCGCCTGCTGATACTTGGCGGCCCGGATCGCCGCCCTGTCTCGGATCTCCTCCAGGAGATTTACTTCATCCCGCGCCGGTCGTGGTCTTGGTCTTCGCTGAACGCCGCCACTCTTGGGGAGCGAGCGAGCTCGATGGAGTACCGCCTCGAGCCATACACTAGGAAGAAGGGGTCTCGCGGTGGCTCTGTTGGGAGTTGTCCGGCGCCCATAATCTGTGGAACTTCTTCCGCCCGGCGCTTGCCGCGCTTCTCCAGCGCGATCGAACGCCCTTGTCTTGAGCCCTTTGAGTACTTCGCGTTCGCCGCTCCACATGCCCATTGCTCTTCGGATGCGAACGGAGGCAAAGCACGCTTTGGTACCCAACTCTTCGCACCAGCTCTTGGAAATCAGCGCTTTTCAACTAAGCGCCGTTGTCGATGATGATTCATTGGCGACACGAACCGGACGAAGATGCTCTTCATAAACTTGATAGCAGCTGCGGATGTGATCGCGGGACGGCGAGGCTTCAACCCACTTAGTGAACTTGTCGATGGCGATTTAACAGATGAGTATATCCTCCGGCCGCCATGAACGGGCCCGAATATCCAAATTTCTGGACGCGAACGCCGGAGAGCGGAATGGTTTGCGCTACTGGGCGGTCGGTGGATCTGCTTAGCATGAAATTGGCACGCTCGCATCTCCTCACCACTCGAAGGCATCCTCGAGGCGAGAGGCCAATAAAACCGTGGCGAAAAGCCTTCCCAACCAACGCCTGGCTCCTCAATGGCTCCCGACATGCCTCCATGGATCTCGAGAGAATTTCACTCCCGCTTCCGAGTGACGACTTCAAGAAATTCCATTTGCGCTCGGGCGTCTGAGTCCCCACCTACCGGGCGTGGCGCTTGGCCTTGCGCGCTATCTTCTCGGCCGACGCGTCATCGTCGGGATCACTCCATCCCGCAGTAGGCTAGGATCGGATCCATCCACCGACCTTCCCGGACGAGTGTGACGACGTTACAGACATTGTCGCCGACGATTCTCACTTTGGCTTTGGCGTTTCCGCCTCAACCGCCTCGGCGGTTCTTCGCCTCCTCCCTCTAACCGGGGGCTGCAGCGAGATTGGTGACGTCTCCTCCAGAGGTGGAGCTGCGTCGAAAGCGTCGTCCCGCCAGAATGGGGGCTGCGGCGGACGGCACGTAAGTCTTTCTTCAAAGACCCCAACGGAACAGTGCCCTTGATGAGGCAATCTGGGACGCTTCATCCGCCATGTAGTTGTCGCGGCGAGGATGTGCCTGGCCCAAACCCTCAAAGTGCCGCTCAACCGCGCGACTCCGCCAGTAGGCCGCCATGACGGGATCCGCGCAGAGAAATCCTTCCTCGCTGGTTGATGATCGAGAGAGTCGCCTTTACTTGTAGCCGCTGGATGCCAAGGGTCGGCCACCCCGAGCCCGGCGGCGATCCTTCATACTCCGCGACGTTGTTGGTGGCGCGAAGTCCAGCACCACCACAGTGCGGATGACATCGCCGGTGGAAGACACCAGACGACGCCACTTGACCCCCTCCGGCGGAATGAGCCGTCGAAGAAGAGAGTCCACGCGAGGAGGTGGGGTATCTTCAGCCAGTGTCCGCCGAGTCCACTCGCCGATGAACTCCGCCAGAGCTTGCCCTCGATGGCCATTCGGGAGCGAATTTGAGATCGAATTCCGCCACTCCATGGCCCATTTAGCGTCGACCCGTCGCCTCGCGGTTGAAGAGGATCTCCGTAAGGATACTTGGTCAACACCGTGACTTCGCCCGAAGTAGTGGCGTAGCTTCGGGATGCCGTCGACCGCGTAGAGCATCTTCTGGTCTGTGAATACCTTGTTTGGCGCCGTGGAGGACCTTGCCGGCGTAGTAAATGGGCGCTGAACACCTCTCTTTCCGCCACCAGCACCGCTGCCGACCGCTGAGGGTTTGCCGCGACGAGAGGATCAACGGCTCGCCGGTGCGGGGCGACCAACACGGCGGGAGGTAAGATACCTCTTGACCGTCGAACGCCTCCTGCGCCTCCGCCGTCCACTCTAAGCGGTTGGTCTTCTTTAGGAGCTTGAGCGGTGGGAGACTTTTATCCCCAGAGAGCTATAAAGCGGCCCAGGGAGGTCAAGCAGCCCACCAAGCACTGCATCTGCCGAAGTCGCGTCGGGGGCTTCATGTTCTCGATCGCTGCGATCTTGTCAGGGTTCGCCTCAATCCCCCTCTGGGAGACGAGGAATCCCAGCAGTTTGCCCGACGGAACGGCGAACACGCATTTCTCTGGATTAAGCTTGATGCAGTACTTCCTCAGGTTGGTGAAGGTTTCTTCCAGGTCGCCGATCAACTCCTCCGCCTTCTTGGACTTCACCACCAGATCATCGACATACACCTCCAGGTTCCGCCCTATTTGGGAGCGGTGAGCGATATGCATGGCCCGCTGATAGGTTGGGCCTGCATTCTTCAGTCCGAACGCCATCCTTGTATAGCAGTAGACGCCCATGGGCGTAACGAAGGCGGTCTTGTCTTCATCTTCTTCGGCCATGCTAATCTGGTGGTACCCAGAGTACGCATCCAGAAAGCACAGCTGCTCGCACCCCGCAGTTGAGTCGACGATGAGATCGATGCGGGGCAGCGGGTATGGATCCTTCGGGCACGCCTTGTTGAGGTCGGTGAAGTCCACGCACATCCTCCAACGCCCGTTGGATTTCTTGACGAGGACGGGGTTCGCGAGCCACCTGGGATGGGCGACACTGCGGACGACCCCGCCTTAAGAGCTTGTCCACCTCTGGCGGATAACTTCGGCGCTCCACCGATTACTTCGGACCTTCGCATGACGGTCGCGGCCGAGAAACGTCGCCAATTTGTGCTCAATCACCTCCACAGGGACCCGGCCATGTCGGACGGTTGCCACGCAAACACGTCTGCGTTAGGCTGGAGGAAGGAGACAGCGCGCCTTCCTATTTGGCGCCGAGAAAGCGCCCACCGAACGGTCTTCGCCGGTCCGACTTCGCTTCGGAGACCGCCTTAACCTCCGCGACGAACCGGGAGGCACGGTTCGCGGAGGAGCTCCCAGTCGAAGCCTCGCCTTCGAGCACCGACGCCCCGCCAACGCGGCGTCCTTGTCGCAGCGGGCGCCTCAGCGGTCCACTTTCAAAACGATGGGGCGGTGGCCGGGATCTTCACCACCATGTACGCATAGTGGCACACCGCCATGAACACGGTCGGCGCCGGCCGACCTAGTATGGCGTTGTAGGAGGTCGAAGTCCGCCACCTCGAACTCGAGCATCTCGGTGCGGAAGTTGTCGAACCTCGAAGGTTACCGAGATCGATCGCGCCAATGAAGACGGACTCGGCCCGAGACGATGCAAGAATGGGGCGTTAGGCGAAGCTCCCGCTGCTGGATCTGGAGCGCCGCGCGCCACGGCAGACGACAGAGGTTGAGGAACTCCCTCCGTCTACCAAAGACCGCCCTAGCTTTACATTCCGGACCGTGGATGCAACCACGATCGGAAGATGCCCAGGTCGGCGGTCTTGGTTGGGTGATCGGCTTTGATCAACGCGATCGGTCGCTCCGACCACGCCACGCCTCATCGACCCAAAGCCGAACGCACGGCGGCGCACACCTCCCTCATCGCGACGCTTAAAGCTAGCGTGGGGCGGATAGGTGGCGAACCGCCGTGGATGACGGCAACCTCGCGCTCCGCTGAAAACCAAACGGCCGTCTCTTGCCCTTGCCATCGCCGGACGCTTTCGCTGCTCATGGACTCGCTTCTCCACCATCTTGCGACGACATGGCAATCCGCCAAGTCGTGGGAGTTGTTGCGGTGAATGGGACGAGAGGGTCTTCGTCCCACTCACGGGCGATGATCTCGCCTTCGTCGCGGCAAGGGGGGCGTCGCGCCACGGCGATCGCCGTAGCCGCCGCCGGCCGCCCTACGGGACCGTACCAGCCGGCCGCGACCTCCTCCTCTTTTACGCCGCCCGCGCCCATTGCGCGGCTGGCGTCAATCGTCATCGTCGTCGTCGCCGCCAGCGCTTTCGGCCATGACCTGCCGGTCTCGGCCGCCTTTGCGCTTCTTCTTGTCCTTGCCGCGGGGTTCCTCGAGGTTCGGCCTCGCCGCCCAATTAGCCCCGCGGCGCAGCGGCCGGGCGGATCTGAGCTCACTGAAGGGCGCACTTGCGCCAAGGTGAAGAGCTCCTCCGTCGTCTTGATCTTGCGGGTGGCCATCTTCTCTTTGACCTTGGGGTCTCGGCGCCTCTCTGAATGCCGTGACCACGGCATCGATGGAGATGTCGGGGATGGTGTTGCGGACTGGTAGGCGCCGAATATAGTCGCAGCGACTCTCCTTCTTCTCTCGCTTCCACGTTGTGGAGGTCGTCTTCTACCGGGCTGCTCGAAGGTGCCACGGAAGTTGGTGACGAAGAGCTCGAGAGCTCCTTCCATGACCCCACGGACTCGGGGCAGGTTCATGAGCCACGAGCGGGCTCGCCCGGTGAGGACCGCGGGAAAGTAGTTCGCGTAACCTTCCCGACCTCCACCGGCTGCATCACCGTCGTATAGATCTGCAAAAACTCATCGGGGTTGGTGGAGCCGTCGTACTTTTTGATGGGGGCCGGACGAAACCGTTCCGCCATCGGGCGCGGCGCAGACTCCTTAGAAAAGGCGCGGCACCGGCGTCGGAGCCTCCTGCTCTGAGCACGCGTCCTCGCCTCGCCGCCCCGTCGCCTAGCGGCGCCAAGAAGCGCCACCCTCTCGGCGGGCAGCTCTGCGGGAACCCTCTTGTGGTCCCTGCGCCGGCGGCGGCAATGCCTGTCGCCTTCTTCGGTCGCGCCCTGCGGAGCTTGTCACGCAGGTCTTCTCCATGCAGCAAGTGGCGGTCCTCCGATGGGACCGGAGATCGCGCCACTGACGCTTTGCCGGCCGAGCCCCGTAGGGGTCGCCTGCTCTTGTCGTCTTGGCCCGCCCTCCTCACCAGAGATCTGCGAGAGAGTGCGAGGGCAACAAAGAACGGAGGACGCGAAGCGCCGGTTCCCCGCCCCGAAACTTGCACCACCGCCGCGGCAGCTGCCGACGAAGCGGGCTGTTGCCAACCACGGCGCCGCCGGGAGTCCGGAGTCACCGAACCGTGGGTTTTCCAGCAAGGCCACGGCGCGTGGAGGTTCTGTGGCTTTGAGTGCACTCCTCCAAGGCGACGCCGCTTAGCTTGGCCGAGGCGGCCGCTTCCGCTAGGGCTCCAACCTAGGCGGGCGGCCACCGCCGGGTGATCCACCGCCATCGCCGCGGCCGACTCGTGGCCACGGCTCTAGCGGTCGCTTCGCACCATCGCGATCGCTGCTCCGCCATCGCCTCTGAAGAAGGGTCAAGAGCTTGAACCGATGCTAGCGCTCCCTACTCAGCGCGCCATCGACGGCGTGTTCTCCGCTCAACCACTGCGGATCACACCCCGGTCGATTTTTAGTCTGCTAGCCAACTCGATCAAGCTCGATTCGATTTGAGCGTCGGGCACAATAAGGAGCGACTCGCAGATTTATCTAGGTTCGGACCCCCTCGCGGGTAATAGTCCTACTCCTGCTGAGTCTTAGCTCTTTTCTGATTGTGGTTGAATGGGAATGTGTTTACAGAGTGTTTGAATGCACGAATGCTCCTCTCCTTCTCCCTCTCTCTCTCTCCTTTTATACAAGCTTTGGGTCATGGAGAGAGCCGAGGGGTAGGCGATCTGATGCTCTCAAGATACATCGACAAGACACGACAGAAGAGACAGCGTGCGCCGCCCGCGCCAAGGCGCTGCCGCCCTCGCGTGCCGCCAAGTGGCCTCGACCAAGACAAATCCACCGGTGAGTCTGCGGTGGGGCCACGCTGCTCCTCGACACGGCGGCCTCCTCAAGCAAACCTTCTCTCTGCGGTCAATTCTTCTGCGCCCGCCACAACCTTTCCCAGACACGCAAGGGTCATCAGAAGGTAATCATTTATTCCGCTGTCTATCCGCGTGATGTCTCATTAAATGCGCTTCGCCCTTCGGTAGGGAGCCTTCGTCCGAAGACTCATACGCAATGCTCCCGCCGCGGCCCGCCCGCCCTTGCGCTGGGCCCTCGCTGTCTCGAGAGGGGCTCGCCACGCGCGCCTGGCGCGTGGGGCCCTCGCCTCACCGTCGGAGGGGCTCGCCCACGCGCCGCTGGCGCGTGGGGCCTCGCCGCCGCCTTGAGAGGGGCTCGCCACGCACCCGCTGGCGTGGGGCCCTCCTAGCCTCGACGCGTGGGGCCTCTCGGCCTTCCTAGGGCTCTTTGTACCCGGTATTTATTACAAACAATTACGACCTTGCCGCGCCATGAGGGTGGTACGGCAAGGGTGGCTTGTCGCTGCTCGCGAATCGATGTGCGTCCACGGAGGGAGCCTTGTCGCGCCAGAGCATGTGGCGCGGCAAGGGTGGGCCCCGTAGCTTCCACGCCAGCGGCTGGCCGGCCGCGGCTGCCTACGTGGCATCATTTGTCGCGCCATTTGACTTGGCGCGGCAGAGGCAATTAGCCGCGCCAGTTGCGTTGGCGCGGCCAAAGGGGTCAGATCTGCAAAATAGTTTTTGCCGATGGTTAATTTTATATTATTTATTTAAAAAAGGTTAATAAAGAAAATTTCCATCGTAGCAGCGTCGATATCCTCAGTCTCAGACCTGAGACCTCACGGCTGATCTTACGGTACGCAAAGCATAAGAATCATAGGGCACGCCTAATAGCCAATGCTATAGTCTTAAAACTTGATCTATCCCTAAATTTTTCTATTTAATGTTTATGTAACTAAGTTCACTATTCATAGCACTATTTTTTAGGTTAGACCAATATTTAAGACTAGCATTGTATATGCTCTTAGCATTCAGCATGAGATTTTGTTTCTTGTGCATGAAGCATATCACTCGTCGATCCCATGGATTTATTTGATGATTTTATTAAACTAGACTTCAAGAGTTTCGAGAGGCCTCTGATTTTAACAGCTGTTGGTTGGGGTTGTTTTTCTATCCAGTTTGTGGTTCTTGCTTTGTGCCCATAAAAGTTTGTAGGTGTTGTCCCTACTAATTTCTTCGGATGTCTGTATGAAAAAGTCTTGCCAAAGGACTACAGATGGCCAGATGGGCTGGCACGGGCCCGGTGTTTTGGCCTGACCCAAGGCACGACACGGCACAGCTTGGAGCGGGCCTAGGCCAGCACGATATGAAGCAGCGTGCCGTGCTTGAGCAACCGTGGTGGCACGGCGTGCCGGCGTGGCATGGCACGCTTAAATATGAGGCCCGTTGCAGGCCCGCACCTCCCAATATAAGCGGCGTCGGGGCGCATCGAAACCCTAGCGCCTCACTCATTTCACAAGTCCTCTCTTACCTCGCATGCGTCTCTCCCTCTCACTGTGGCCGCTGACGCGAAGAGTACGCCGCCTGGTGCGGTTCTCGCCGTCGCCAGTCGCCGCCCTCTCCTCTCCCCTCTCCTCTTCCTCGCCGATCGCCGACTCTCGCCGTCTCCCTCGCCGCCATCTCACTTCCTTCCCGCGGTCGAAACCCTAGTCCCTAGATCTACTTTCCCCCTAGCCTCTAGTACTCAGATCAGTCTCGTAGCCGGCATCTCCGAGCTCCGGCACGCGCAGGCAAGCCGCAAGTGCTCCCTCCCTCTCTGTGTTTTCTCCAAATCCGTCCAGATCTGGTGCTTCTTCTCCCTCTTTGATGTTGTTTTGGGTGTTTCTCTTTTGCAGCAGTATTGTGGTCGTATGGCTAGTACCAGAGCGTGTCGTTGAGGAGCAGAGCCATTGAGCGCGGGAGCGGGACGATGGATCTCGATCCCACCTGATATGATATCTAAGTAGCTCTCTTTTTTCTGAAAATTTGAAGTGGTTCTTTGTCTTCGGGCTCAAAAGGCACGACGTGCTTGCGGGCTGACCGGCCCTGCATGGCATGGTTAAGTCCTTGTCGTGCCGTGCCTGGGCCAAGAGGTCAGCCCGTGGACCGTCATGGCACGGCACGATATTTTTCTCGTGCCGTGCCTGGGCCTGTTCCAATCGTGTCGTGCCTGAACGGGCCCGGGCCGTGCTGTGCCGCCCGTTTGGACATCTATATGGGGGGACTCATGGCTGATGTCTTTTGGTTTGGACGTTGTTTCGCGCTCTTGTAGAACACTTTTAACCGTTTACTTTCATTTTCTCTAGGAATGAAAGTGGGGTTTGTTTTTTTCAAAGAAATAAAAGGGTTCTGAGAGGCTAGCCTGCTTGATTTTATATAGCTTTTTATACTTACGGTAGCACTTTCGACTATGGCACATTGAGCCTCATCCCACCGAGCACCATCAAAGTTTCATAATGTGGTGGCACATAGCCAAGGATGGATCTCTCATTATGGCAAGGTACGGCGCTCGATATACCTCAAATTTACTATTAGAACATCACCATAGTTAATCTAGCCATTAACTCTGCATGTCGTGCAGCCCTTGTTCAGCGCATGAGCCTAAAATAACTTAATGGAGCAACATGTGGGTGTGTCAGTGATTTGGACCAATAATAAAGTCCACATAGAAATTAACTATGTAGTGCATATTACCTATCAGGTTGGATCAGACCGTTGGAGCAATAACACATTTTCATGAAGCAAGCACCCAAGCCAAGAGCTTAACTTGACAAATTATTTTAGCAAGATGTTTAGTCAATCAAACTCAAATCAAAGTGCTCATATAAGGATCAAGACACCAACGATCTTAGATTTTCGTAATTTGTCCTCCGCCACTGCACATAGCCAGCCGCAACACACCGAAGCTTCATGGAGAAGAAACTCCACACGGCATGGTTATCTACCCCATTTAGAAACAAAATATCATAAGCTTTCAAGACAAATCCTTCATGGTCGAAGCGTAGTTCTTAGAATCAAGAAGAATATTGCTCTGAGAGAGCTTGTCTTTTTTTTATAGTATTTCACTGTTGGAACTAGGGTCAAGTTTATGATCCCAACAAAAATTTAGCTTCCAGGTTTTCAATAAACAGGTTAGGAAAGCTAACTCATTTGTCTTTCAAAAATAGCTTTGGCTTATAATGCTATACTAATAATCCGAAAAGAGTTGTCTGGCTTATATTCTATACATACTAATAAAGGAAGCTCGCTCGATTCGCAGATTGGTTTGGCTCGTATTTCACTTTTGACTTCGTATTCAATAGTCTGAGCATAATGATCTTAAATGTGGTTACATTTATAAGTAGCTTTATCTATTTTTATTCCATTTCAAATAGCTGGTGCAACAGGTGAGTGGCGAGCGGAATGTATTTCATTAAGTTTTATTTGATGGCATGTATCGTAGATGTGTAGGATCCTGACCATAACGTGGTCCCATTCTTTAATATAGCACTAACAGTACCAATGGATGTTACACTTCACTAGTTTATTACATTCCACTAGTTTATAATCTTTGGCAGTGTAAATCAGGGTATCTCAACCCCCTAGATTAATCCTTCTAAGAAAGCAAGACCAAAACTCAAATGAGATTATAATATGTTATGTATGAACTGACTCTAAGCGAATCTCGGGCGAGGTTGTTACAATAATTTGATTATATTTAATCTATTTTGGTGATCAATCTCTGAACATTACAAGAATTGAAGGATATACAACCGAAACAGTGGCGGTTATTTGTATACATATTTTTTCACCGTGTTCTTCTGGCGAAAAAGAAAAAGGTGACATAGGTCGATCGTGTGGATTGATTCCCTATCTCTAGCAGCTGCTGGCGTACAGGAACAGGACCGGCAATCCAAGGCAAGAGCCATCAGAATCTCGCTCGGATTGCAAGCTATCGAATCTTGTGCGCCATTACCAGGACAGGCACGATCCTCGGGCCATAGGATCTGCTTCTGTCCAAATCGTACCACCATCTATCTGCTACAGCAAAAGCAGTGACCTTGCTGTTGCTCAGATCGAGCTCATAGAGGGGGGAAAAATACAGAGAGAGAGAGAGAGAGACCAGAATAAACGCACGTTTCTGTTATTTCATTTGCGTGTGTGCGAGAGCAGTCAGATCACCGGCCCTGTATATTGTTACAAGGGATATATATTGTCATCGCGTCATTCCTTTGATCTGCACTATCCATTCCAGAGAACTAAAGCTATGGTTAGATTCATCGATCTCAAAGTCAAATAGAGCGAAAATAATAAATACATAAATCATTAGCTGAAAACTTAGGCATCAGTCCTATCCATTTCTCAAATGGATTTTGGAATGAATATATGGTGTAGATCAAGGATATCATTCTAGGACATTATCATGTAATGATAGAGGATATCTCGTACGAGAGTTGGAATTTCTGCCTGCTGCTAATTAACCATGCATGGATCGATCTAATGACGAAGACAGCGGATGTAACGTGCTACGATATGTTCGTGCCTGCTGGTTTTCGAATGATCGCTTTAGCCGGCTCATATGTTTCGCCAGTTGCACTTGATCGATGACATAGAACCTGTGGTCTGTGGACTGTAACCTATCAACCTGTATAACCTTCATGGTCCATGGACATCTCGATGACTCGATCGATCGATTGTCATAGACCAGACTGGCGTGGCGCGTGCCTATCTTCTCATGTAAACTGTAAAGCATGCGCGCGCGGGGCAAGTTAATTGGCCATGCACATGCATGCAAAGCTCAGCTGCTGGGAGAATCGCAAGTAGTAGCTTACAATTTCACATGCATGGTCCATAATTCAAGTAAGCACTAGGCAATGGGTTAAAGCTTTCACACTTGCACATTGAGTTTTTTTATTTTTAGTACTTTGCACATTGAGTTTTCGGCATATTACTACACCGCCCATTGTTCGCTAGTTTTGATTGGAGCAAAGATTTAGAAAAAAAAAAAAACTCCTAGTTTTTGAACGGTTCCCTTCCACTCCCTGTTCTTCGGCGCACTATAAGGGATTCTACCTATTGCCATACAGTGATTGTAACAAAATAAATTTCGTTGCTATAGCCAATGCTATTGCCACATAATTTTTTTTTGTGGTAATAAGTTTCCTATATTGCAACAATCGTGAATTATTACATTATTTATTATTTTTGTTGAAAATGAAATTGTTGCATTAACTAGCTACTATTGCAACAAAAATAAACTATTGCAATAACTAACTTCTATCACAACAAAATTATATTGTTGCAAAAAAAATTCACCTATTGCAACAATTACAGGTGGTTGATTATTGCTATGGGTAGCAACGATTTTGATTTCGTTGCAATATATACATATTGCAACAATATTGAGCATATTGCAATATTTATTTCGTTGCAATATGTTCATGAAAAATGTCAAAATGAAAATATGATATATTTTTTACAAGTAGTCATGCGAGGTGAGCTGATTAGGTGAGATTAATTTAAGTTAAGAGGTTGTGGGTTCGAATCTTAGAATCTACGTATTTGTTTTTCTATGTGACTTATTGGTTGTTGCAATAAGTTTTTACTACGAATTTTATTTTGTTGCATTATGATATTGCTATGAAATAATATCTGTTGCAATAGCTTATAGCAACGATTTCACAAACGTGGCAATAAGCTATTGCAACAACCATATTGTTGTAATAAAAAAATTTATTGCCATGATTTTGATATCGTTGCAACTTCTTATTACCACGGATATTATTGCAACGATTTTATTTGTGTTGCAATATGCACATATTGCCATAATTTTGGGCTTAATGCAACAAAAATTATCGTTGCAATAGGTTGAATTCCTTGTAGTGGTGATCACATCTCCCTACCCTGGTCCACACCACGCCTTGCTACGCCTATGGTCCTATGTTGCGACTAGCGCTACTACAGAAGTGACATTTACTAACAGTATTGATTTTGAACCGGTAATGGTACTTAGAAGTGACATTTACTAACAGTACCGGTTTTTAAACCGGTAATGGTATGCTCCCTTGTGACCCACACCTATCTCTTCTATCCAACTCACCCACCCACGCGCTTTGATATAACTAGCACATGCATACCTTTTAGCCTTTTCTGAAACGAGGCATCAGTACGAGTACTGGTTCGTATTATGAACCGGTATTGATAAGTCTGCATGCCAGTTGGCCTGTACCCTATGCAAAAGAAATCTTTACTGTTGCCTCCAACCGTAACTAAAACTCTGAATCACTGTTGTTGTTACGAACCGATACTGATGCCACTATCAGTACCAGTTTCGATCCAACCAGTACTATTTTCTAGTCAAGGAGACCAAGAAAAAGAGCTTAAATTGGGTCTAGGTAAAATTTTACTTCTAAAGTTTTTTTATGATTAAGTCGATTTAAACGTTTCTACTCTAAGCACATATCAAAGATAAATATAATAAGAATCAACGCAATCTACAACACAATAGAAATATTTATCCCTCTCTCTTCGTCACGGGAAAATGCGGCAAAAAAACATCAATGATAAGACCTACCCCTCCCCTCGCCATAAAAAAAAGTCAATGATACTTTCACTGGCGGATCAATAAATGATCCACTAGTGATAGGGTATCATATCATTGATATGGTTCTGTTTAAAAACCACTAGTGTTATTTTCACTAGTATCACTGGTGATTTGGTAACCACGCCGCTAGGGTAGGGTATTGTCACTAGCGGTTCTAGATAAAACTAGCTAGTGGTACTATTTTTACAAATTTCTATATTTTAAAGTTTCATAACTTATTTATATGAGCTCGAATGAAAATAAACTTTTTATATAAGTTGTAGCTATTGAGAAGGTCTACAACTTTGTAGTTGATTTTTTTATTTGGTGCTATCTACATAATAAAAAAATTGATTAGATTTGTAAACAAAGCTTAAATGGTATGCACAGATCAAAAAGTGTGAATGCGTGAGGTGGCTAGGAGGGGTGGGCTAAAATATGTGTCCTGAGGTCGATTCGTGGGTAGGGTATGGCATATTTAGATTTCGCGTGAAAATGGTATTGTAGGTGCCTACACGGTAGTAGATGGTATTACACAGGGGCGGACCCACCATGGGGGCTGGTGGGGCCGCGGCCCCACCTAAAATTTTTGACCTTATTTATACCCTAGTTGGAGTAGAGAGCAAATATTTGATAAATTGGGCCCTAGGTGGGGCAGAAAACACCTGGATGACAGATCGAGGCCGGCCCACTAACTATCATTCACAAAACTAGCCTCGAGCCTCACAGCTTATTAGCCCCATTTCCCCAATGCCCAAGCAGGCAACTGGCAAGCCCCCAACCCTAGCCCCAAGGCTCCTCTTCCCGCCTCCCCCTCGAGCCCCGACCCAGCCGGCCGCCCAGCCGCCAGCGCCCCGTCAGCGTGGCGCGTCCTCACCTAGCGCCGAGCGCCCAGCAAGAAGCCGCTCGCGGCCTGCGGTCCGCCTTGCCGCCGACGCCTGCAGCCGCCGCCGCCGTCCCGTCCTTGCGCCCGTTCTTGCGCAGAGCCGATCGCAGCTCCGTCCTGCGGCGGCTTGCGCGAAGGCCGCCGCCGTCCCCATCCGGTCGTCCTTGCGCGGCGCCGCCTCATCTGCCTGCGCAAGGCGGCGGCCACGCCAAGCCCCTAGCGACGGCACCGCCTGCCCACCTGCCCTCCACCTCGCTGCTCAGGCTCGTGGCTCGCGCTCGCGCCTGCCCCTGCACAATCTTGCACTACGCCATCGCCTCAAACCTCAAACCTCAATGCTAGGTTAAGTGATTTATGATTGGGTGATTGAGATTAAGATTTACTTCTATATCACTATATGTATGTGCCTCAATGCCGCTGCCTACATTGATTTAATTTACAGATTCAGTGCTAACTAAACAAAGAACAGAGGTGCTACTAATCATCTGAGATATACTATTATAGTTGATGTTTCTCTAATATACAATTTTTCTAACTATAGATTGAATTTTATCAATGATTTGATGGCATGGTGCAGTTTAAAGATTTTCTATATCATTTTGGCAAATTGGTATTATTACTTAACTTCTATGTGTTCGAACTATATTTAAGTTTTCTTGTCTTTTTGTTAGTAATTTTAATATCCAATGGATGCGATCATTAACTAGTGTGCTTATTATTGTTGTGTTTATATAGTTTAACTAGTATGTGGCGTATTTAGATAACGGTAGACAAAAGTAATTTTAGGCTTGCCCCACCTACATTTTAGTCCTGCGTCCGCCACTGGTATTACATGATTTTACTGAATCAAGCCTCCATAAATTACCAAGAAAAATATAGCACTCTCTTTAGCTCTCATCTCTCTCTCCCTCTCTCTCACTCTCTGAAAACTCCATCTCAAGATGGATCACTTAAAAATATGCTCAGAAGTGACTAAAACCAAAACAACGTACGACTCATAAACCGGGTCAGTGTGGCACCCACAGCTGCAGATATACACACAACAGTACAAACCAAGCAGCGCTTGTCGCTCACGGCTTACCTCTCAATCTTCCCATGCATGGAACCTGCCTACGTAACTAGCTAGCTGGCTACGTAGGTACAACCACGAAGCGCCGTTCTAAAATCAAGGAATATATGCCTCTCATCTCATGATATCATCTCATGTACGATTTGCATCGATCGTGCATGCGTTTTTTTTAGAAAAAAAAAAAGGCGAGAGTTCCGCCGCAGCATTAATAGAAAGAAAAAAATAGAGTTAAATTATAAGAAAAAAGAGGGGGGACCGCTAGCCCTAGCCTTAAACTAGGCAGGATCTACCGGAGAAGAACGCCATAGCTGGTAGTCGTCGGCCACGTCTCCTGCCGTGAGCGACGGCGGTTGGGAGGTTTGGTTGAAGATTCGGCGATTGCGTTCTTTTCAAATGTTTCAGAGGGTGTAGATCATCTTGTCGTTTAACTCCTTGCAAGACGCAGTAGTGAGCCCGGACCGCATGCTTTCCCACCAATCCCAAAGGGGGGCCATCGTGACCAATGGTGGCACGAAGGTGATGCTCCAAACCTCAATAGCATAGGTGCAGTTCTTGAAAAGATGGTCTTGGGTTTCCGGCATCATATTACACAAGCAACATAATTGTTGGGTTGGCCATCTCTTTCTGGCGAGGACATCAGCCGTGTTGAATCCACCCTGGGTGAGAGATCATGCGAAGAATTTGCACTTGGGTTCCGCATGGGCCTTCCAAACAAGCCCCACCCTTGCCGACCTCCTAGCGCCACCAAACTGGATCTGATACGCCCAATGCATGCAACGTTTTGATGCCTAGCTAGCTACCGTGCCGGCCGGACACACCCACGCACGTACATGTAGCCATCGTCCGTCAGTAAGAGAAAGAGATGGAATTGACAGGATTGCTGGTTGAATGGGGGCAGCTGCAGCAACAGAGCACGACCAGGAGGTTTCTATAACTACTTTTAATATTCGCAATGAGCAAATATTATGAAACGTATTTTTTTCGCATGGGCCTTCCAATTAAACAAGCCCCGCCCTTGCCGACCTCCTAACGCCACCACACTGGATCTAATACGCCCAGTACATGCAACGTTTTGATGCCTAGCTAGCTACCGTGCCAGCCGGACACACCCACGCACGTACACGTAGCCATCGGCTGTCAGTACGAGAAAGAGATGGAATTGACAGGATTGCTGGTTGAATGGGGGCAGCTGCAACAACAGAGCACGACTAGGAGGTTTATATAACCCTATTTGTTTACTCACTCCGTTTTACTATATTTGTTCATGTACTCGAAAAAATACATTTCATAATATTTGCCATTGCGAATATTAAAAGTAGTTATTATGATGTTTTCACTCTTTGCCTCTCAATTAAATGCTTAGCAAGAAGAAAAATAGTTGGAACATGCTAATAAATAGGAGGTATGATGGTCTTTGCACATGTTTTTTCCTTGAAATAATTATTTCTTTCGTCAGTGCAGATGGTATGCTATGGATAAACATAGCGAAACGAAGAGAATAACTTTTTAGATTTAAGTACGTAAGCTGCAGCAGCATTAACAAATGTTTTGAAAAGGCAGTGTTAATGAATTTTGTGGAATGAAGAAATTTTTAGAAAATATGATAAATAGTGGAAAATTGCTTGGATGTGTACGCCTCGAGGTCATCGGACATACGCCGCTTGCACATGAAATGAAGCCCACCCTGTCTTCTATCTATTCCATCACCAATACATGGTGAGGCGCCATCGATATGCATTCCTCGCCCCCTCCCCCCTCTCTCCATGGTGCTCGCCGGTCACGTGCTCACCGGCTACCAACATGTCATGTCTTCTCCTCCTCTCTCTATCCCACATCTCATCTCTATCTACATTTCTCTTCGGTAAGATATGAGTTTAACGAGCTTCGCATGTGGATCCAACAAGCACAATGCCAGAGCTCACGAATTTGAACAACATGGCTACATCTTCAATTTTTACATGAAATATCAGCCATGTATGTATTAAAAATTTGATTTTCCTAGTGAAACATCGATTTAGTCTCAAAAAAACACCTTACTTGTATGTGGTGAAAGTTTTTTGAACCACGGGTAACAGATATCCTATCCTGTTTTATCAGCTCTTTCCCATATTCATAAAAGCATCCTCAATAGTCTCTCAATACCATCCCCTAAAACACTATTTATATCAGAGACTGTTAGGGTCTTAGGGATGCTCGGATGTTTCGTCACTTTCCAGCCATATATTGCCACCACATAGTTTATTTTTCATAAGTAGTACATCATGCATGTTCAGTGATGCACTGTACATGACACTATGCTTATGTTTTCGTAACAGGAGTCCGATTTTGCTATTATTCATCCGACATTCAACTCAAGAGTATCACCCTCAATAGCGTCGTACGAGATGAAATTCAGTATACCGGGATGCTCTTGTGCAGCCATGTACATGGCTGGTCGCGCACTCGCGACCAGGCGCGCGGGGAGATGCCAGAAATGGCCGTGCCATCATAGCCTTTCGGGGGTAGCGGGGGAGGAGCAGCGACCCCAAAGGCCGCGATCCGGGAGAGATCGTGCCGGGAAGCGTCGTACGGCTGTCCCCAGCGACGTGTCAAGCCGGGGTTGGCTGGGCATCCCGATCGACGGACGGCGGCCCTGCCCTTCGGAGGGGCGAGGCTACCTACCTGGTCGACTTGGGTTGAAAGCTTGAAGCTATGCAAATCCTGGTTTAAAGTTACTAGTACTGTAGTAGTAGACAGCAAAGGGCCGATCCACCCAATTGGCAGTGGCCAATATCCTGGGATTATCTCAAACGATCTCCCGTCTTTTGAAAGAAGATCGGGCTTTAATTGCATCGTACCTCCGTGGAGCAAGGACAGGGATAACCACTCTGCCTGCCTAATCCTTCGTCAAGAAGAAACAAGATTTCCCCTGAATGGCCCAGGTTAAATAATTCTCAGTCATGTTCTAAATAGATTTTTAAAAATAATTATCTAACAATGCATTGCTCCATCGGCCTTTCACCCATCGCGAAAAAATTCCCATCCGGTGGATTTAGACCTACTAGCTGAAAATTATAATCTAACAATCTAACAAAGTTACGATCCTCCTTAAGAGTTTAAAAAATCATTAAAACATTATTTTAAGAACTCAAATAAAACCCTGCAAAACAAGTATTAAATCATTTGATTTATACAATAATAACAAATTTTCAACGCCAACTTTTAATTTTACTACAAACGGTAAAAAGCAAGCCATGAATGGTGTCCCTTCCGAAGGGCAGGCACTTACATTAGTGTACTCAGCTATTGTTTTTTTAAGTTGTTTCTCAACAAAATCAGAGTCAATAACTGCCCATAGAACATATGGTAAAGTTTTTGGTTGTGAAACACATCATATAGATTTAAATTTCCATGAGACAATAAAAATACAGGTCTCACTTTAAGGGTGTGTTATACCTGTGGGATTAAATTATCATATCCTGCAATATTTATAAAAAATAATAATACCAAAGTCACTAGGTAAACATTCAAAATCGATTATCAATTTCAGGTTTTCCAAGCAGGTTAAATTTTTGTTTATTATTTTAACGTATAACACCACATCTATAACTGGTACAAAGCCCAGTTATGCTGCTATTGTTCGTTTTGGGGGCCACGTGGCTCCCTCCTCGCGCAGCGCTGGCTCGCGTCGCCTGCCTCCTCGTCGCGTGGCTCGCTCGCTCAGCCGCTCCCTCGTGTCGACTACACGCGACGCGCACGGCCAGCTCGCTCGGCATTTTTTCCCTCGCATCGACTGCTCGCGCGACTCGGCTCGCTCGCGTCGGCTTTTTTCCCGCGCGCAAGTCAACGGGCGTGCCAGACGCGCGCGTCGCGACTAGTAACCTCTAAATTGGTGCTATTGTTTTAAGCCAGTTCAAAAATTTCGTCATTTCGTTGACTCTTCCCTCTCATCACCCAGCTTTTCCTAAAAAAACAAATCATGCAGCTTTTCAACCTCAAAAAACTAGTCGTTCAGATTAGTAGCACATAAGTTCTGGCGCTGGGTTTCCAAAACCACCGGTTAACCGTGGCTAACCGCACCTCCGCGGTGCCCGGTTCAGTAAACCGGCGGTTTAAAGATTTGGTTAAAATTTGTTCAAATAAATTTTATTTTGAATGTAAAATACACATAAAATTCCTAAAAATACTATTAATCATTCTAAGCATTTTGACTTAAGCAAAATTTTAAATTTCAATTTTTTAATGTATGTTTTAAATAATTTTAGCCATTTTCTTCGATTTTTTTTTCCCTCACAAACCATGGTTAACCACAGAAATCCACCAGTTAACTACCAAAAACCACGGCTAACTACGAAAACCAAGAAACCATGGTTTTGCATTTAGGATGAAAACCAACTGAAAACCATGGCTAACCACGGTTAACCGCCTCCGCGCAGTAGACGTCTTGGAGGTGATCCACGGTTTTGTAAACCCTGGTGTGGCAACGAGCACTCAGTTTATCGAATCCAAGCCTCAAAAAATCACATTTTTCTGTACGATAACATGTTTATATACAACAGTACATCAACGAATGCACGCCTCAGTAAAATAACTATAAAAATCAACACATAATAAATAGCCAAAACCGGAACCTGAATACAGGCGGGACTCACCAAAGCTGCCGTCTACTAAAGGATTGCACCTGCAACCGCCGTACACACTATTCCAATACAAGATCACAAAAAATCGAACATGTCGGATGAGCATGAACCCAACGAACTCCACCTGACAATTTCAAGCATTTGCACCAACCGTCACGTTGATATTCCAATTGGGTTTTGCCTGATCCAACCAGATCTGACCAAACAATGCTCTTCAGCAAATGACAGTGTTTGGCAAAACAATCCAGTAGGGCAATGAACTAGCTATTTGTTTCATCTTCTGTTGGCGAATGCTGCCAATGCATTCGCATGAGCTGGTGGCAGAGCACCAAGTATTGGCTGCATTTGCTGACCGTAAACAGATATCAAATGAGAAACGGCCTTGCCAATATTTGTTTTGACTTCATCACTCTCATCTGGGGATACTACCACTTGGGCAAAGACATGTATCACATCAGGCACTAAAGGAAGGATCTGCAACAGTAAAAGATTAAGTTTGGCCCATGAATAGAATAGGGGTTTGACCAAGTAGTCTTTTTTTTAAAAAAAGTTATTTGATGGAAGCAAAGGCCTTGAACACAAATAATGGGAGTCTAGAACAAGAATCACCTGGGGATGCGATGACAGTAACAAATTACAGATGCAACCATAAACAGCCATTGATTCTTCATGGTCTTCTTTCAGTGGCAAAGCTTTGATAAACACCGGAAGAACCTAAGAAACAGGCATATCATTGCAACCAAGTGTTAGATAGGCAATAACATTTCAGAAATTCATACCTGTTCAAAATATGTGTGCATTTTTTTGCCAACCTGATTGAGAGGAATTGACTGAGGTTGCACCATTATCATCCTAGCAATAGCACCAGCAGCATTATCTGTAACTGCAGGGTCTGGTTCAGAATTAGCAAACAAACGATGGAGAGCGTGAAGTATATCCCCGTAGTATCTGCAAAAAGACGGCCAAAAAACACTTATTACCAAAGTTTACATGATACTGACCATTAGAGTTCCCTAGAATGCCAGAAATGCAATATGAAAATCAATTCATTGTTGACTAGACAGCAGGCCATCGTCCATTATGCTTTAAAATTTTTGGATCCCCTATGCCTTAAAATTCATGGATCCCCTTATACAACTCCTGGATGACAATCACTGTAGGAAAAAACTAGCCCCGTTCTTGTTCTCTTCACAACGAAAAAGAACATGTCATTCAGAGTACAGATTCGGCAGAGAAACAAAACCTTAAACCACCTGCCAATCTTAAATCAATTCAGATAACATACGACTGACAAATATCACAACTATGATAAATTGATAATCAATAGTTTAGATCAACTGCTCTTGCTTGCACACAAATTAGTCTAATATTTTGATATAGTGAACAGTGTATTATTCCTTTTCATCCACAAAAGCAATGAATCTCTGAAAACCAGATCAGTATAAAAAGATGAACCAATCAATTATTGCCATGCAGCTAGGTTATTTTGAAACATAAGAAGAAACAATATACAACAGATTTTAAGACGAGAAGTCTGGAAGTGCAAGGCAGTAGCCTCCAAAAGATTATATATAGGAATTTATGTGAAGCCAAGACAAAAAAAACTGTGAAGGCAAGACACAAAAACTGTCTTTGTGAGGTAACACACATACTTCAGAGCTTCAGCACCCCCGTTCTTGCATATCTCACCAGCACAGAAAGCAGCATTTCTCCTATTAGTAGCCTCGGATGATGCTAGTTCTTTCAACACCAACGGCATTATCTTCTGCAAATGGTTCAAATGTAAAGAAGTATCAAGACGACAATTAAAGTAACAAAATGATAAAAAAGTTTTTTTTTATGAACACTAGAAGCATACATCAACATAAGCAGAAATTGGGTCACCCATTTCCTGAGCAACCTCAGCTAGAGTTGCAACAACCATAGTCTTATCTTGGGGAGGATGGGGAGATTTCTGCATCCATTCCAGAAAGCAATTTCAAGCTATAAACAAATTACTGCAAGTTTTCAGGCCAGTGCTCCTTCCATATTCACATCATAGTTTTTTTTACAAGCACATGGCATTAGTTAAACAGTTAATTGTGTGTGCACGCGTGTGTTTTAAGGTGGGAGTTTTACTCACAGCAAATTTCATCAAGGGGTCAAACAATTTTGCAAAGATAGGATCAAAGTAAGATCTCATCACTTTTGCGAAGGCAGGCAAAAGATCTGAAACTGCGTCCATTAGGACTTCGTCATGATCAATATCACCACCATCTTCACCATCTGAGTCTACCTGCTGACAGCTTGATTCTTGACGCAAAAGAAATAGTGTTGCCTCTGCAAGCCGTGGCATATCTGAAACAACAGCATCGGAAGGAATATATTTAACAGAATAACTTAGTGTTCTGAGTGCACTTAACACTGTGTGCAGCTTACATGGTTCAATTGCAGCAAAACCACAATCCTTTACAATGTCTGCTACACTCATGCAAGCTTGTGCAACTACTTCTTTATCATCATCCTCAGTCATGGTTTTGATGTAGATGTTCATAACAGTACCTGGGGGATGGAGAATGGTTTAAATACAAAGAAATATAAAATGCACTTGTAATACAGCATAAGATATCAGCATTTACCAAGAACATCGTTCTGTTTCTCTATTATGCCCTGCATGACAGAAAGTATATTTCACATCAGAATTCTAATGTTTTGCAACAATTATCACTAAATCAGAGAGGGACAAAGTAGCATATGACTAATTTAGGACGAGGAAACACTCACAGCATGTGCATGAGATATTGACCTAACCGCAGTCAAAATATCTGCAATAACGGTATGAGAAAGTCATCACTAGTAAGTAATAACACCATAAAATTGTATTTTGATAGAATAGTCTACAATAATAATACATTAAAACCCATAATATCTGTTTAAAGGAGCTTCTATCTTTTACCAATTTGAAGTTTGAAAGAGCTATTAATCCAAATTGATTCAGAATTACACTCCCCAGTTAGCACTAGCATTGTGATCTAATCTATTGTTAAACTTTCATGTTTCAGTTTGAAATGAGCTCCCTATCAGGCATGAACAAAACCTCAAATGTTGGGACAAGGTATAAACATAAACCACTAAAAAGAAAACCAACGATCAAGAACGGGCCATGTTATTTACATAAAACTTCTCATGTACATATGCCCCCCTTTCATCTTTTATTTTTTCTATACAACATGCTGGGACAGCTTTTCTAGGTCTTATGGATTGCTGTATCAAAAAGCCAAACACTTTGGCTCTCCAAGCCGCTTCTCAAAAGCTCTCGAAAACAAGTCCAGCGAAGTCGGCAGGCTTCTACAAGCCACTTGGAGAAGCTCTCATCGCTCGAAGTTCAGAATTTCACGATCCTGCCCAGCCACGAGATCAGGGCCAATTGGTTTCGGCATTGGCTTTCTTACATTCACGAATAAACCATCATCATTTCTATGTTATTTTTTACCAAGCCATTAATAGTTTTTTCCATGGTGCTAGTGCCTACTGCTAACATTACAAGAAAATACAAACCGGAAACCTGCTGCAAACTTATACATTAAAGGGACTAGAAAGTTACGTTTTAAAGAAATGACTGCCTGGAGCCTAACATCTTCATGAAAGTATCCACTGTGCCTAATTAAAACCTTCAATGATTCCTCCAAGTACCTAGTGCCAGTTAAGGAATTTTTGAACGACAAAAAACATGGCAAAACGTTATGTTAGCATCATTTTAAGGATACGGAGCATAGGAACTCTTTGTGTGAAGTGCAAAGAATCCAATAGCCTGGGTTGCAGCTGCTTTCTCATCTAATACTCCAGTCCTCACACTAATATTTCTAACTCTTGGCTCATCGTTTACATCATCATCGGAAGAAACACCACTAAATCCATTGTCAATGCTATCAGCATCATCAATGTCCACAGCAGAACCATCATCCAAGTTGCACGATGAAAATACAAGAGGTACAACATGAGGAAGATACTGCAATGTGCAAAAAACTCACATATAACTATAAACACTCATAAATTGAATAAAGCTTAGACTTCCCTTGTTACCTGTGTGAAACTATCATCCAAAATCTCAGCAACATTGCTAAAGAAACCATGAGTATATTCTCTAAGCTCGCTATAGTCCAATCCAAAACCCTGCAAGCATGAGGATAAATAATTGCAATAAAGGCTGTCAGTTATCTGAAGTAAATGAGCTAGGACTCACCGAAATAGCAGCCTCAATAAAAGGAGGCAATATTGCTTCCATTCTTGCTCTGCCAACTGCCATTGCTACTATCCCAACAACCTCAGTAGCCCTAGCTCGTGCACACAAATCCTCATCCTTAGTAAGCACCATAAAACCTTTCATCATTTCAAGAACCTTCTCTGCATATGGGATAAATGCCTGCTCTGCAGCTGCTGCTACAGAGCCGATTGCAGACTGCAGAAAAACATTGCCGTGGTCAAAGACCTTGTTTGTTTCAGATTAATGTTGAGTTGCGTTTTACTGTGGCAAATTTATGATCCATTCGAAAGACGTTTTTAAAAATTCAAAAAATTATGAAAAAATTATTTTGCGAACTTTAAGAAAAACTATTTAAAACCCACAAAAATAACTACAAAATATTAAAACATTTGGGTTATAAAAAAATAACAAATTTTCATTTAATTTAATCCGAAACAAACAAGGCCAAAATAAAAGATAATTTCCCCAGGGGGGTGGGGGGGGGGGGTGGGGGAGCTATTTCTTTGACATGTGGCTTATTTAAGATAGCCACAGCTACTATACAAACCATGCATGTCTCTTGCAGGTTCCGAGGACTGCTCTGCAAAGACATTACCAATCTGCATACCAAGGGATCTAGATATGGCAGGATATCTTCACCCATATCCTCACAGAAGGCTGCCAGCGCATAATATGATTTCTCCTGCAAGATCACTCTCATTAGGTCATTGTTGCAGAAAATATCAATTGAAGTAGCTGTTATATTCTTATATGAAACACCTTTGCATGTTTAGAAGAGACAATGCCATCTGAAGTTGGCCTTTTTACCTTAACTTCATCTGATGGGTCTTCAAGTGCATTTAAGATGCATGGAAGTATGCTTTCATAGTTGGATAGAATCTCTGGCTGCAAGTGTTCAGCAAACTGACCAAGAGCAAATGATGCAGCACCTCTAACCATTTGCTCTTGATCTTTTAAAGCTTCTAAAACAATTTTGAGACAGTCCTCCAACTTGTCTTTCAGATGTTCACAACAACCCTCTGAGACAACACCCAGAGATGTAACAGCAGCCTCACGATATTTGGGATTAGTGTGGCGAAAGCTCACAGAAGCAAAATCAAAAACTGGTGCGATAACATGCCTTGGTAAGTTAATCGCCATTGTATCAATAACTTCTGCAGCAGAACGATCTGCTGCTAGATCAGAATCTTCGTCTTCATTAGCTGTTTCTGTAAGCAACGGGCACATAACTTGCAGAATAGGTACAACCAGTTTGTGCTTCTTTAAAAAAGATGCTTTGAATTTTACAAGCCATGAGATTATCTGGATAGCCTGAAACAATTAGATGTACATTTGTCACAGGTTAGTAACTAAATAAATCAGAAAGAAATATATTAAAAAAAAATATTGATGGCTGATCGGACCTGTTGCCTTATATTTATTTCCAGATCTTGGTTTAAGCAAACTTCAAGTGAGAACTGCACAATTGATCTCACTGAGTCCCCAAGAATTGGGGCTGGGGATTCAATTAGTTCATCAAATATTTCGAAGGCAATGGAAGCAACATCTTCCTCACCATTAGCAAGACATTGCCTTGATACATTCAAGATACTGGGAACAAAGTCACGAAACATTTTTACCTACAAATTGTACCCATATATGATTTCAACATAAACAGTAGTAATGAGTGTCAAATAGTATATCATGCAACATCAAGAATCAAATCAAATTTCACAGCAATGGCTTCAAGTGGAGAGCACAAATAATATTTATATACAACTTTTACTCATCTCAAAAAAATATTTATACTGTTGTACATTAAAGACAAAGGCTTCTAGTGGAGAGAACAAATAATATTTATACTGTTATTCATCTAAAAATTTTTTTTTACTGTTGTGCATAAAAGACAGGTGAACAGTAAGCCAGTAAACCCATTGAAATAGGGTAGCTGTATACACCTAAATCGTTTGATTATTTAACAGTAGATTAGTGAAATTTTCATGTGGCCCAGTGATAATAATCCAAACTCGATACTCTACCAATTTTTAAAATTGCGCTGCAAAAATTTAAGGGGAACCACCGAAATGAACAGACAAACTTACAATGTCACCTCCATCATTAACATATTCTATAAACGATCCAACAGCCCTGTTGCAAGAAAAATTAGCTTATTCAGTCACACATTGGTAAAATGAGAAAAGTTCAAAATAGTGTTTCATCATACTTTAGGGCTGCAATTCTGACTCGAGAGCTACTCTCGTCTTGCAGGCTTTTAAGTAAAATGGGTTGTAAATCATGCAGGTGAGATTGAAAAGTAGTCCCAATGGTTTCAGTAAGGGAGCTGAACAGAATCAATGCTACCTGCAAAGATAAGAGTGAGTTAGTAAGCCTGCCATTATGTCAGAATAAATAAAACATCAAATGTTTCTTTCCTGTATTTTTCACTGGATATAATATATTTCTCTACAAATGCTGCAGATTACAGCATTAGAAAATTGGCTCCTCCTATTACTAAGCACCCATATTATTTAGTGTCAAAATGCAAAATTGGCTGCTCCTATTACTAAGCCTGCCATGTTAATTAATGTCAGAATGCACTCTCCTAGATGACATCAAGATAGCAGCATGCCATCCCACTAAACACATGTAGAAAAAGTAGAAGTGAAGTGAAAAACAGGTTGAATCGCAGAAATTTCCATCAAAACAAAGAGGAACCATAATGATCAGGTCTAACATATGCATAAGCAGTACTGTCACTTCCAGTATTTGCTGGAGCTGTTAACCAGAAGACAAAAAAAAAATTGAAGGTTTTAAATGCAGGAAATAGATCAGCTTGTGGATGGATAAAAATTCCAGGTATGAACAGTTTTGAAATTTATGCGCTTAGTTCTTCACTTCTTCTTGTGGGCTAAGGCCTGTTTGTTTGAGCTTCTAACCAGCTTCTATCTCTTAGAAACCAGAAGCCTAAACAAACAGCCAACTTTTGCAACCTCCTTTCAAGAAGCCAAAAGCCCCCCAAAGCCCAAATTGTACTGTGACCTGAGAAGCAAGTCATGGGTGGCTTTTCTAGCTTTTGCGGGTTGTAAAAGCTAGCTTCTCAAGTTCAAAAGCTAGAAGCAACTTTTTGAGAAGCTGCAGCTCAAACAAACAGAGCCTAATGACCGAACAAGCAATTATAAGGGGGTGGCCAACATGCTCCTGCAAGCATTTTCAACCGAATAATATACTTTCCCTTTCTCAGTTATCATGGATAAAGTTCTAAGGCATACATGGATAAAGTGCAACAAGTTCTCTGTATTAGAACTTAGCAATTATCAAAAAATTGCATGATATAGTTCATGCTTTATTTTACATAAATGCTGCACACTTTCAGTTCGCAAGTTGAATCAGTGGTCCTAAAAATACAACATACAAACTAAAAGGCAATGTTAACTTTGGTAGAATGCCCTTTGTTTGACATATATACACTTACTTCTCTGTGATCTTCCTGTGGACTTTGGCTGCATTGGAAAAGGAAAGGTAGCAACTCTGGCCACTCTCCTGCAGGGACAGCATATTTTGCTATAATGCTCACCACATTTGCACTAGCACGCCTTACAAGATGACTGCAAAAAGAACAAGATAAAAATAACTCGATCACTCACCTTGTTAAAGTACAGGAAAAAAAAGGCAGATTGAAAATAAATGAACAAATTTTGCACAAGACGGGAGGCATTATATCTTGGCAACCAGTGTCTCCATAAAAATAAACCATTCTGGATAACATCAGACTGTGTTTGGTTCGGGTTTTGTTACATATGGTAATTTCATATTCAAGTTAGTCTAGTTTTTGGCAGCCCATTATTGGTTGACACCGACAAATATCTATCAAAGCAGTTGGGCATGCATGATGGTGTGCGCATGATATAACACTATCCAAAGAAGAATAGCAGTTAAGTTGCAGAGAATTAGGAAGATGCAAAAGTGGTGTGGTAGAAGGCCCTGAAAGGTAGTTCGAAGGCATCAAATTGGGCATCACAAGATTCCAGCATATTAATATGCAAACATGACCAATAAAAGGGGTTCTCGACCTTAGCTTCCATTTCAACATGCCCAACATTTTTAGCTTGCAAGTTATGGCATGTGAAAGTTTTAAATCGTGAGTTTCAACATGGTTTTGCAACAAGGTCCTATTATAATGTAGCAAGGTATTTGTAGCTTTGTGGCTGAGCATTAGAGGTCCAGCGAATGTGACGGTGTACTAGTTTTAACAACCTAGCAGCTCAGTGTTTGGGATCCAAAAAAAACTACTCCCTCCAAGTTCCCAAAAACTTGACGTTTTAGACATGTCCTAAGTCAAAGTTTTAAAATTTTTATCTATGAAAATATTTTGAATTATTTGGATTGGGCACATGAAAATCATACATTTAGATTCGTCTTGAAGAGCACTTCCATAATATCATAATTTTGCGGACTTTGTAAATAAATTGCAATGGTGATTAGTAGTCAAAGATGCATTTTTAATACCGTGTCAATGTCAAAAACGTCGAGTTTTCACGAACTGCAGGGAGCATATAGCTATTTAGAGCCTTCTTTGCGACCAAAAGGTGAATGTATTACAAAAGCTAAAGACTTCTTCTCTTAGATAGCAAGGTTTCACTTGATCTCAAGGGGCATATCCTAGGCGCTATTGCAGTAGTCAAGGGGCTGATTGGTAGTCAAAGAGGCATTTTTTATACCGTGTCAATGTCGAAAAACGTCAAGTTTGCAGGAACTGCAGTGAGCATATAGCTATTTAGAGCCTTCTTTGCGACCGAAAGGTGAATGTATTACTGAAGTTAAAGACTTCTTCTCTTAGATAGCAAGGTTTTACTTGATCTCAAGGGGCATATCCTAGGCACTACTGCACTAGTCAGGGGGGCTGATTGGTTCCTAGCACCGTAGGCAGGAAAAATACCCTATTTGGCCAAAGAAGGATGTCAGGGCCTAGCACCTAGGTGGGCTAGGCGGCTGCCTAAGGCAACAGTGGGCATAATTGATAGAAACCCACTGAAGAAAATGAACAAATGCCCTACACAACCAAAAATATGCTGGTTTGGTGAGAAGAATCATTTTAATCCAAAATTGAATGTGGGTGGGGTGGGACATCCAAATGAAGCACAAGTAAATATTTTCCATGCAATTGTGTATTTCAGTGATCGTGGTCCAAATAAACACATATAAACTCCATCTTAGATTGGACGTCCAAACAGGTAGGTGCATTGCAGTCATCCAATAACGTTGCGCAAGTTAATACCATAATAGTGGTTGACCTGTGGAGTGTGGACCATAAAATTCCCTCACCAATGTTCTCATTATCGTTTAACTGATCTATCAGCTCAATTTCGCATCATTTCCGTAAGCACCAACCGCTGTGGAGCGTATTGTCAGTGCCCCTTAGACAAACGAGTCTGCTTGATTGAACCCGAACAGTGGACAAAATCTAAATTACGGAAGCAACAGAGGGGGGACCTGTGGTCGAGGGTGATGGAATCGATGAGAGCTTGCTTAAGAGAGGCCTTAGCGTGCGGTGGAAGCTTGGGCCAGTGGGACGTGATCTTCTTGCGGAGGAGCACGGCGGCGAGCTGCCTGACGTTGGGCGTCTTGGCGGTGCGGAGGTGGTGGACGAGCGCCGGCACCACCTGCGGGTCGCGCGCCAGGCGCCGGATCTGCTCCTCCGCCTGCCGGCGCGCGTCGTTGTCCGGCATCAGGAACTGGATCAGCAGAAGCTCCAGCGACTGCGCCATTGCTCCTCCACCGCTACCTCCGCCGGCGCGCCCCCTTGCTTCCTGCGATTGGCGGAGCGGGGAGCAAAAACCCTACCGATTGGGGGAGGGTTTGCTGCTCGGGTTTTGGTGGCGGGGCGCGTGTGGGGGCGCGGCGGGAGGGGTTTAATAGTAGTTGGGAAATTGCTGTCTTATTTTATTTTCCCTTTTGTTTCACTTTTTATTTTTTATTTTTTTGATAAATTGTTTCACTTTTTATTGGTCTACATGTAGGCTATATAAGCCGCTGGATCTGTTGGTTGGAGACTTTGGGCTGGATTGAGTAGCACGCTAGCTCGGCCCAAATTTGTCTGAAGTTTGGAGGTGTTTTTTGTGTGAAAGCCCAAAGCATATTTATGTCCAATTAGCCCATAGTAACTTGCCCCGATTTTCACCCCTGCTTACGAACTACGAAGCACTTAGGGTCATTCATCTTCGAGTGAACCATGAATCCATGATTTGGAATGAAGTAGTATCAAAGTTATATTAATTGTAACTAATAAAATCAACATTGTTTGGGACAATCCAACACTTGCGCATGCAGTTGCACGTCGCGTGCGATGCCTGGCTAACAAAACCGTGGACAAACAATGCTGTTTGCCACGACAAAGTGCTGTCGGTTGGCTACGGCTCAAGGGGCTCATAGACATTCATCCCCATGATCCATCGTCCGGTGGCCAGAGAACTAGCGTTACATCCAAGAAAACAACGTCATAAATAAATGAATAATGTGGTGCTACAACTGTGCTCGGCCTCTATCTCATGCACCTCTTGGTGTCATCTTCATCGCCATTTAGGTCTATTAATCTGTACCGCTCTTCGTTAATTAGTTCGTTTTATGGTTGTTCAGTTTCGTAGTACGTACGAACAGCAGCATGGCAGCATGCATTCAACATTTCGTTAGGTACTGTTAATTAGTTAAGTTTGCCAGCTTCCGTTTATAAGTGCCACAGCTGTTCTTTTTTTCAGAAGTACTGAAAAGCTCATGATAACTCCCTAGCCGTCCAGCGTATCCAGCCAGACCGCCAGAATCCTCACTAGTTCTAGAATTACGCCATGCGCTCTTGTTCATCGACTGCAGAACCATTCGATTAACCACGGTTAATTACAGAAAGCTGATTGCAGCAGAACCGGTTAACCATTTTTTATTTTTTTAAAAAAACCGTCGAACCGCTGATGTCCAATTTATTCTGTTCGGCCCGTCAAGTTTTTCTACTCTAATTTGTGGGGCGAAAAGTGTTGCTACAAGTTTCCTGGAACCGTGACCTGTGTATTGTTCGAGTATATGAGGAGCATCACGGTGGCCATGGCATGCAGAAAAATTCACCTGCAACACGCAACCATGCAATTACGTGCACCGCCGTTGCACATTGTCTATCGTGGTTAATTCTCGTCTGACGAAGTGGCACTACGAGTTCGTTGAAAAGAAATATGCCAGCGCAATCTAGATGCGTGTCCCTGTATATGGACTCGAAAACGCATTAATATTGCTCATGCATGACACGCCCGAGTACGTTCCTCCATTTCTTTGGGCAATAGGCATATAGATTTAGATAAATCAGGTCAGATCAAGTTACGTCACAACATAACCCAACTTAACACTTGTAGAGTATCTTGTGGGAACACGCTGACTCATAAGTCATAACACCCAAAGAAAGAGGGGGCGAGTGGTGCTATGTTGATAGGGTTCCTAGACATGGGCGAGGGGACGAGGAAGAGTCAGCCCACCGTCGTCGCTGGCTTTGTTGTCGTGGAGGAGGAAGAAAGGCATGCTCCTTGTTGCCGCCGCATCAAGCCATCAAAGCTCCCTACATCGGAAGGAGGGAGAACTAGCCCGACGTCATTGTCCACGTCGAGTCAACCGCGTAAGGAGGAGTTAGCCCGCCCATCACCCCTTGTGTGGAGAGGACGAGAGGCAAATCCAACCAAAATCGCCATAAAGGTGCCAATGTAATGGTGGTGGTGGAGAAACCTAGAGAGAGAAAGGGGTGATAGCCAGCTCTGGGTGGATAGGAGACGAGGGAGTGAACTGCGAGGGGTCGAAAATGCTGAACAGGGATGTTAGGTGTGTAGGATTTATGATCAGGGTTGAGAGAGTTGAGGATTGAAATCCAAGGATAGAGGATTGTGCAGGGCCTGTCATATCAAAGGTTGACTCAGACCTGACCCAATCTTCACCCAGCTATTAGGTTCGACCAATACCTGACGGATTGGGTTGACACCTAGACCTTGAGATACGCACCATGACACCAAGAGCCCGGGACGCCTAGCTACAACCCTGCAACTGGATGGAAACAGCAAGCAATCATTAACTGTGTGCGCAACGAGGGGGCAAACAAGTTTGGATACAAGTAGATATTGTTCGTCCCATACCCTTACCCATTTTTTATTGGATACGAATCCGAATTATTCGGGATACAAATACAAGACGAATACCTATCGGTCTCGGATCAAGTTTGGATAAACAATCATATATCTTGCATTTACAAGTTTAATACAAAAGCTCACGATATATTAATGTTGAATCAAACATTAGGTACAACCTATTTGTTTCAATTAGACATATTTAATACAGAATATTTATGTTTATCGGATATCTATTTTAGTAGCATCAATTTACACTGTTATCTTTTGGATATCTCGGATATGCGTCTACGAATCATATACGGAACGGATATTACTCTTTCCATATCCTAACCCATATATTTTTTGAATAGATGGATGAAATCCAGATGTAACCAAATATTTTTTTTTAAATTTGAATCAGATTTTAATCAGACGAAAGTTTTCCTTTCCATTTTCTCTCCTATGCACAGCTCCATCCCTCCCCTCTCCGGCTCCCATTCCCAGGCTCCCAGCGCCGCCGAGCGGGAGCGCTTTTTAAGTTGCAGGTCCGCAACTGCTCCTACTATCCCAGCCCGTCCGCCTGACATCGCTTGCCGTGCCAACCAAAGCCGACGCGCGCAAAAGCAACGAAAAGCCAAAGCAAAACCACCACCGCCTCGGCCTCGCCTCCTCGCTCTTCGGTCTTCACTTCAGTCCTCCTCGCCTTCCACCGCCCACCACGCCAGCCAAAGCCAAGCAGCCATTCCTCCTCCCCACGTCTCGTCCGGTCGTCCCCTCGACCCGCTTCCCTATAATGAGAAACCTAGTACTGCTGCGGCTATAGGAGCCGAGTGGTCACTGGTCAGCAGCCACGCACCACGCCATCGAGGCCCCCACCCTCAGCGGGCGAGCCCATGCCGCCGCAGCAGGATGAATGCTGCCGCCACGGCTGGCGCCGCGGCGGCGGCGGCGAGATCGCCGGCGGCGGGCCGCTGCCCTTCTACCTGCCGTTGCGCAAGCGGCTCTCCGTGGACGGCAAGGCCCCGGCGCCGCGGATATGCATCTGGGAGTGCGACGGCGAGGCCGGCGACATCACCTGCGACATCGTCGCGGCGCCCATCCGCCGCAGCTGCAGCGCCAGGGGAATGCCGCCGCCCCCGCCGCCGGCGCCGCTCTTCCGGCTGATGACGCCGCCGCCGCCGAGGTCGCAGAGGGCGGTGGTGGTGGAGGAGGAGGAGGCCAGGAAGCCCGGGGAGGCCATCCTCAAGGGCCACAGGAGCTACAGCCTCATGCTCAACCTGCAGCTCGGCATAAGGCAATGCTAATGCTCTCTCCTGCTGCTACCTTCCTCCCCCTATTCCTTCACATACTCTGTCTCAACGTTCGTTTGCTCTCTCTGCTGCAGCTATTCGGTGGGCAAGTCTTCGGCTTTGCCGTTCAAGAAGCTCTCGGGCTCGGACTTCGACCCGAGGGAGAAGATGTGGACGCGGTTCCCACCGGAGGGGTCGAAGCTCACGCCGCCGCATCATTCCGTGGATTTCCGGTGGAAGGACTACTGCCCTGCTGTCTTCAGGTCCCAGTTTGCTTCGACTTCTTGAGCCCTTGGCTCGGAAGTGATGCGATGCGATTACTCATTACTGTGTGCGCGTGGGTGTGTTCACCACTGTTGAGTGATGCCGTTGCCACTTGCCAGGCACCTGAGGAAGTTGTTTGGAGTGGACCCTGCGGAGTACATGCTTGCCATCTGCGGCGACGACACACTCCGGGAACTGGCATCCCCGGGCAAGAGTGGGAGCTGTTTCTTCATCACGCAGGATGATCGTTTCATGATTAAAACAGTGAAGAAGTCTGAAATGAAGGTCAGTGAGTGATCTTCTCCTTTGCATAAGGAGGGTAGCTCCGGGCATCCCCTACAAATGAAGTCTCTTTATGCCAGTGGTTATCTGCTGGACTGATAACTTTCATTTGTGAAAACTAGTGTAGTATATTGTGCGTTCAAATGCGTCATTGAACTATTCACTGGTCAATTGCGATTTTCTTGTAGTATTCTCTTCATCGGAGATTTACGTGCTCGAACCCACTCCTAAATGATTGGCTTAAGCGCTTGAAAAGACCCTTTGTGCTTTGACAAGGGCAATTGCTCCTTTTCTTTTTAACAAGTTAGAATCTTTTGTATATCTTAATTATGTTTTTTAGCTTGCTTATGGAAAATAGGTCACACTAACATTCTACAGTAACTGCAACGTTCACTTGCTCACAAGCTTGATTTACAGGTTCTAATTAGGATGTTGCGGAGTTACTATGAACATGTTCGTCAGTATAAGTCCACTTTATTGACAAGATTCTATGGTACACATTGCATCAAGCAAGCTGGCTGCCCAAAGGTAAGCAATAATCAATTGAAAGATACATAATTCATTTATTTCCTTTAGCTAACATTGTAATTCGCGTGATATCATCCAATTGTCCTTGACATTGTGTTGATGTATGCAACTAGGTTCGGTTCATTATAATGGGCAACTTTTGCTGCTCAGAGTATAAGATCCATAGGCGTTTTGATTTGAAAGGCTCTTCACATGGTCGGACTATAGACAAAACAGAGCGAAAGATCGATGAAACCACAACTCTAAAGGACCTTGATCTTGATTATGCATTCCGATTGCAAAGATTTTTGTACGACGAACTTATGAAGTGAGTTCCCCATTGACTAAACTTATGTACATTGGTTACAAATTGACGAGAACTCTCAGATGAACCCTAAGTCTCACTTTACATATTACATAGGCAAATTCAGATGGACTGCACATTCTTAGAGACACAAGGAATCATGGACTACAGCCTATTGTTGGGGGTTCACTTTCGCAATGATTTTTCAGTGTCTAAGATAGGCCTATCTCAGCCCATTGCTTTGACTAGTAAGTAATAACATGGTTTTCTGGTAGTGTACATAATACGAAGTTTGATTTCACATGTAATTTTCCCATGAACTGATTGGTTTTGAACTAATTAATTATGTGCCTGTCAGAATCTACCGGCAAAAGAAAATCATTTGAAGGTGGAGGCAGTTTCTGTGAGTTTTGCTTTATGGAATCAGGAGGCAAGGATAGAGATTTTACTATAGACTCTCGGTAATTTAGCACTTGCTAATTCTCTTGCAATTTGCTTTCAACCAAATGCGAAATATTTCTGAAGTGATCAAGATACCTCTTTAAGAGCTTACTAATAAGGCATGGAACCTAGTCATCGGCCTTGTTTGTTTGAGCTGAAACTTACTGAAAACTTTAATCTAAAAAGGTTGTGACCTCTTAAAAGACGTCATAAAAAGTTCAGAAAATTTTTAAAAATTATTTTACAAACTCTAAGAACAACTATTTACCCCACAAAAATGACTATAAAGTATTACATCATAGCTTATATAAAAAAACAAATTTTCATTTAATTTAATTTAATAACAAGGCCATCAACCCAAGCCTGTCATATTTTCTATGTACGGCTTGTTTGGTGGAACAGTGTGATGAATTATTTCTCTAGTCAGGTGCCAATAGTTCTTCGAACCTGTTAATTGCATTTTTAAAACTACCACTTGCTGTTAGTCACTTTTGACTGTAGCTCGTTAGTTGTTTCTATGCCTTCATCAAATATTCAAGTATACGGTAATCTGGGTAGCATAAATGGAATTTTTCATTACTCTATCGTTGACAAGCCGCAGTTCATGCTCTTACTTTAGTTTGGACATAATGCTACCCTCCACTAGGGTAAAGTACTTTTTTAATCTTATGGAATGTGGAGTATTTTTGCGTGTTATTTTTAAGTTCTAATCATGATCCTACTTTGTTGTTCCCTTTGTAGCCAACAGCCCAAGAGCGTCATGGGCCTTCCATGTTTGTTTAGATCAAATGTTTACAAAGTGGATGTCTGGAACATTTTTTTTTGGTGAAAACATATGTGGAACTTACTTATGACATTTCATAATCTGAATTGAAAATTTTGGAAAGAAAATTGTCTGTCGTGCTAATCCATCCTCTGGCTCCTCTCATCAGGAAGCCATTGGTCCAGTTGGGTATGAACATGCCTGCCCAGGCAGAACGCAGCTCAAAGAGAGTACTCGACAAATTTCTCTTGAATGAAAGACATTTGTTCATAACCACGCCAAGTGGAGGACCGTGTGACGTTTACTTGTTCTTTGGAATAATTGACATTCTTCAAGACTACGACATAACCAAGAAGCTTGAGCATGCCTACAAGTCCTTCCAGGTCAACCCCGGCTGCATTTCAGCTGTAGATCCTAAGCTGTACTCGAGAAGGTTCCAGGATTTTATTCGCAGAGTATTTCTAAAACAAGAACAGTAAGAAAATTGCACAGGGTTAACTGGGACTATTGCACCGACTTTTTTTTACATGATGAGATCCATTGGAGAAGTTTTACATCATGAGATCCATTCCATTGGTGAAGTTTATGGTATGATCTATCACCGATCCCGAGCATGCCTAGAAATAGTGCAATTGACCACGGAGGGTTTTACCACACGCTCAGTTGTGTGAATAATTGGCGTCAACGAGCTCTGCCGACACGCATGCTGATGTTGGAAGGATAGGGGCTATCTAGCTCTGCCTTTTTGAAGACCTGTAAACTGTAAGTGCCTATTCCATGATTGCAAAGCTAAATTCCATACCCTTCTGTTTTCCATTCTTTTTTATATTTTTTTTCCCTTATGCACCAACCAACAATCTCTGGTTTTTATTTTTTTGATCCTTGGGATGCCGTGCTGACATTACGGCCGGTCGGGGCCATTCTCCGGCAGGGAGTGGCACTGTTTCTCCCTGTCTCTATCCCCGTTCGGGTACATGGAGATCCAATGGGGCATCCAACCCATTAACCTGACAAATACAATGACCTCAAGCAACAAATAAAAAGCAAATAATTGTCCTGAAAATAACTATATTTACATACACATTCGCGTTGTTTGTTTCAGATTAATGTTGAGTTGTGTTTTACTGTAGCAAATTTGTGATCCACTCGAAAGGTGTTTTAAAAAATTCAAAAAAATATGAAAAAAATTATTTTGCGAACTTTGAGAAGAACTATTTAAAACCACACAAAAATAACTACAAAATATTACAACATTTGGCCTATACAAAAATAACAAATTTTAATTTAATTTAATTTAATTTAATCTGAAACAAACAAGGCCATTACCAAAGAATATTAACCAATGCATAGAACTACCAAGAAGTTGGTAAGTAGTACTTAGTAATTTACCAAAATCCAGCGGTTGCCGGCTTGCCGCGGCGTGCAGATCGAAAGGCCTAGGGCCTAGGCTTGGCAGCTCGAGGCAGTTGTTGCGATTTTTAGTGTACAGATCGCCGGGCCTAGGCGAGGCGGTTCTCTGGTGGCGGTGACATCGCTGAGGTAGTGAAGGCAAAGTCGAGTGGCATGGATTGGATTTGTGGTGGCCGGTGATGGATTGGATCTGTCGTGGTAGGGGAGTGGTGGGCTGGTGGAGTGGTGGTGACTAGGGTTTCTAGGGTGAGGGTGGGCGGATGAACTGAGTCTTTGGCCTTCGGGGGTTGTGGTAATGCGGTGGGGGAGTGGGCTATGGGCCAAGTGGGGATGGGCGAACGCAATCACGCAACATCAAGTAGTTTTGGTCATTGTTGGCTGGGCTATAGGGGAAGCTGGTCCACATGGCATACATTTTGGGTCCCTGTTTGGGTAACGGGGCAGGGGCGGATGCACAGTAGTGCATGGGGTAGCATCTGCTACCCTAAAATTTTTGAAAAAAGTTCGCATATAGGTATATATATCCCAGCAGTCAGCAGCCGGCCCATCTAACAGTCAGTCTAACACATATCAAGAATAGTGAGTGAAATTGAAAATTTAGTTTTCTATTACTTTGTTAGTATTTTGGACACATTGATATGGCTGTAATGAAATTATTATGTATTTTAATTTAAACTATTATATTTGATGTGTTTTTTTCATTGAATTGTGTTGCTAAGGTCGGTGTCCATCGTCCGCTACCCTATCATTGAATTCCTGGATCCGCCACTGTAACGGGGTCGTGAAACGTACCCACACTCGTCATACCCGATAGAGACAAGTTTTGTACCAGTTTCATTCCCATGGAGGATTTCTAATGGAGAAATTCCCTACCAGGGATCGGGGAATAGTCCCCGTTGCTAGCCCTAGCTGAAATACTGTGATCTTCCACTGGAGTGGCCGAGTGGGAATCAGGTAATGTACATGTCCATATATCATCGTGCATCAAACAATCGGTGGATTTGAGAACTGATGCATCTTGTCAAAGCTTAAAAAGATACTAGGATGTCCATCTTGCCTCCGGTAATATCTGCTGCCTGCCTTTTGCTTGCAGATGACAAATCCCTTGGCAGAGCTGTTCGGTTGAATTTTCAAGCATGCGATGTTTACAGCTCAGAAAAAAGAAGCGTCCTGTGGACATTGCTCGCTTGTTGCCTGCTTCTCTGCCGTTGCTGCCAGTGACAGGTGGGGGATTTCATTGCCCTTGCAAGCATTTGCAGCTTATCTTTTGCTTACTGTCTGCTGTGACCACAGTCGAGCTGAGGCAGTGTCGCTTGTACATGGTTGTACAGTTGCACTGCTGCCATTTGCTCATATGGAAGGAAGAAAAATAAAGTGGTAAAGTGGGAGGGAGGAGACAGGCATCAAAAGGAGAGAAAGCAAGTGCAGGGAAGATGCTGGGACAGATCTGGTCTGCTCCTGTGACCTATGTCAAGTGTAGAACAGTAACAATTTTTTTTTCATCCTGTCCTCTCTCTGTTACCTACATGCATGGCCCTTTCTTTCTCGACTTTACTTTGCCCCATAGGCCTAGTCCATTTCTTCTCCCTTCTGTGCTCTTTTTGCATGCTCTGCTTTGGCTTGGAGCTAAAACTGGGCCAGGCTTCGCCATGGGATGGAACTCGAGGAGCAGACCAGGTGGGGAGAAAACTAGGCGATGATATGCTACTTTCACCCATGACTCATGCTCATGCTATGTATGGTCATGTGGCCCATGTCCTGATACTAGTTACCGTACATTTTTCAGTTGTTTGCTGACGCCTGTTTGATGTAATCACGCCATTTTATTGGATTCGTGAAATCCTTAGTAACTAGCTTTACTGTGTATTCTTTGCATGTATACATCGACGTCGCATGGTTTTCGCTATAAACAAATAGAAGTCAATTTCGAGTATATCGTGAGAGTTTTTTGCTTGCTCGGGGGAAGGCTGGCTGCAGCTTGCTTTGTTCACTTTCCAATCTGCTTAACAATTCCCATTGGCCTTTCCTGCAAGGGTGTATCCGGAAGACGGTAGGATCCCCAATCCCATTCATTTTCCTTTGGTAAAACCAAGGTCAAGCATCAGTCAGTCATCCAACAGTGTGATGTAGGCAACCAAATCAGAAATGTTCCAATATGATGACCAAGAAGAGAAATCAATTGTTTAAAAGGTGGGTGGATACTATTCTCCCTTCTCTGCCCAGTGAATCTGGAACCCTAGTTGTTTGCAAGCCCGTGAAGCAGGCTTCTCGCTTTAAAAATATAAGGGTGTTTATAGCCAGGGCGCGACTTGGGGACGGACGTCCGATCCTACATGTGTTCATCGGACGCTCGCGCGACCCAGTCAGCCCACCAACGACACGTCCACCCGCTGAAACAACTCTGCGCCCCCATCGGAACAAACTTCTCCGCCATTGTTTCGAATGTTGCCGCAGCGTGCTCGTGAATCCCTCCCTGTTTGCATGCAATGACGTCAGCGAAAAGGTTTCTTTCATTTTCTTCTTTCGATGGCTATAGATTTTGATTGGTTGCTTCAATGCACGAACTGTTTACACCGCTGCGTTCCTCGTATTTTTACGAACAAAATAAGACCAATGTTACTATATAAAAAGTTACTGAAACAATTTGTTATTCTAATGCAACAATTAGTTTAGTCTGTTGACACAATATGGTTAGCCTGCTGAAACAATTATTTTTGCCTAGTGGATGCATAACCAAGTGAAACAGTTGATTTAGTCTATTGGAACAATATATATAGCATGCTAAAACAATTGGTTTAGACTATTGGAACAATATATATAGCCTGCTGAAACAACTAGTTTAGCCTATTGAAACAATTTGTCTAGCCTGATAAAATAATTTATACAACCTATCGAAACAATATGTTTGGCATGTTGAAACAATTAGTTTAGCCTGCCGGAACAATCTATCTAATCTGTTGAAACAATTGGTTTAGCATGTTGGAACAATATTTTTGGCCTGCTGGAACAATTAGTTTAGCCTACTGGAACGATATGTCTAGCCAAGTGCAACAATTAGTTTTTTCTATTGGAACAATATGTCTAGCCTGCTGAAATAACTAGTTTAGTCTATTGGAAACAATCTGCATAGACTGTTGAAACAATTTGGCTAATGAAAAATAAAAAATTTAAAAATAAAAAGTATTTAGAACGAGTTTATTAGGATTTTAGATGAATTATGAAATTTGTTCTATACATTTTGGACTCCATATGAAATATAGACAAAAATGAGAAAATTAAATAAAAAAATGAAACGCTCGTTTTTAGTTAGCAGTGCGGTGCATCAGCGAGGAAGCGCTTCGAACTGCTATGGCATTGGGCAGCACTGCGGGTCATGGGTCAAGCATTCGCCGTATAGCCATCTCTATTTTTTTTGGGCCTAAATGCAAGATACAATCCACATTCACTTGAGGAAGAGGCCATTCGTGCAATTTGTTGCTGCAAATATCTTCCACCGCTCCCGAAAGCTATCAAATGTTAGAGCACATATCCATTTCATTTCGACACAAGCAACCCCGTTCTCGACATAGCCCAATCAGCACTGAAGCCGACCAATGCGTGCACTGTTGCTTTTCACCATGCTAGTTTTGCGCGGGCGGATAGCTGATGGGCCGGTGTCGAAAGAGAGGGTCTGGGATCTGTGACTGTGACCGTGCGTTCTGTGGCCGCCGGTCAAAAAGAACTTGTTTCGTATATCAAGGCTTGAATGCTCTGTCTCAATTTAAACCTCCAAATACGCGTCGCTCGTTATTTTCCTGTCATTTGGAGCCGGGTAGCTGCAACAATGTCCACGTTGTTTTTAAGCTTTTCTTAAAGAGTTGTTCAAAGTCGCTAAGCTGAATAGATAAACTAGCTAAGCTGAAATTAGTTGTGTGCGAGGTTAAATAAATAAGCTGGCTAAAGGAATAAGGCTGAACTTTAGACTGTGTTCCCCTCGAGTTATCTAATTTGACTTATCTGTTTGAGATAGTCTCAAGAGTACAGTCCACTTCGTTCAACTTGTATTTTAACTTCGAGACAAAACTTTGAGATAGGAAAAAAACCACATTGAAAAAATTAAAAAATAAACAAACATACGTAAATAGATGGATAAATCAAATAAGTCAGATAAACTGACAAGAACATACAATGGTTGAGACAACGGTTGTCTTTATTCTATAATCATGGGCATGTCACTCATAGATAGCGCTAGAGATAACTTATATGTCAGAGATCTTTTAGGCATCTTGCTCACATGCAAACTTTCTTAATTCTCGTGTAGAGTTGATTCTTGAATTAAAAACGGCTCTCCACCACATCATCATCCATCTTATATGGTAAGTTTTATAGATGATTTAGTGCATGCACAATGGTTGAGGCAATATTATCTATAGCCATTGTCATGTCACTTATGAATAGCATTAGAGACTAGACAACTCATAAATGGTAGAGATGGGCACACGCTTTTTTAGACAACTTGTTTACACATAAAATTTGATAATGCTCGTGTAGAGTTTACTCTTGCATTAGAGACAACTTAAATTTATATTCACGCTCTCTCTCATCCACAGTTGATAGGCACCATTATACATGTTGTTAGAGATAGCAGATGTGCACTATTTATACATTCTCTAATAAGTTGTGCGCTCAAAAATCCTTACATAAGTTGTATAAAAGACATTGTCACATTTAATAAAATATATTGTTGAGCGATTTCCCAAATTTGGCATAAATTTTTTTCGCAAAACTCATAATGCATGACCCCAAGCCATCCCTTAAATTATCATCATTTTTTCTAGACCATTCCCTAATTTTTCCCATTAAGGAAATGCAATTTTCTAATTTTCTAGGGAAATAAATCCCGTATTTTTTTTTCATATTTTAAGATCCCCAAGCCACGCACACCTCCCCTCCCTCACTGTCGATGATCCCCAGAGCACCCTTCGCCGCCACCTCCCTCGAGCGCCACCGCCTGTCCTCGTCGTCCGAGGCACCTCCCTTGCCATCGAGCACCAATACCATCTCCACCAAGTTCGCAATCCAACTAAACCCCCCTCCCCAACCACCTCTTCAATGTCCGCAACCGTCGCTTGTCTACACTGCCTCTTCCCGGTGGTCCCCCTTTCCACTTATTAATTTGGCTCACCGACAAACGAGGCCCGCCTATTAGCAGGCCCCTGTGCAAACGTGCACGCCATGCTCGGGCTTCTTCTTCTCCTGGGTCTAATGGGCCAAAGCCCAGTTCTCCCCCGGCCGAAGCCTCTTACCATTTTCTTCTTTTTCTTTATTTTCAGAATTTTGCCTAAAATTATTTAAAATAGCACAAATTATCCCAAAAAAAATCTGCAAAAAACATGAAATCTTAAAACACGCTAAAGCATTTTATAATATTATAAAATAATATAATTTCGAAAATATTTAAAATCCCAAAAATGATTATTAGCACAAACAATTCATATAATTTTTTCTCAATATTCTCACCTTATATATTAAAAAAATTCCATCTCGAAACTCTGGCAATGTGGTTGTCGTTGACCTCAACCTTTGGAATTTTGTTGGTCCACACCTAACTGTTCCCACGTACACATACATAAATCTTGGTAACCGGAGGACTAACAAAATGCTGATCAAATATTCCTTCAACAAAAGAAAAAAAATCCTTTTTACTTCCCAAATCATACAATCCATCACCACTCTCGTCAACCCCCTACCTAAAACCACCAATTCCTCTGCATTCATATTTTATGCATTCATATTCAACTATTGAATTGCATATTTACCAAGTTTTCCTTTTTTTTTTCTTTAGACGCTAATTTCGAAGCAATTCTGTAAGCCCCTTATTGTTTTTCGGAGAAAACAGTTCTAATATCTAATATTGAAAATTGGTTCCCCCACAATAATGGCAATGACAGACTTTAGGGTGGGCAGGGCTCGTCGAGAGCGGAATGAAGGGAGGCGGAGCGGAGAGGCGGCGAGGCCGCCGCCTCTTAGTGGTGGGCTGGTGGCCAGAGACGGCGGGGGAGGGGGTGGAGGTGCGCGGAGTGACGTAGAGGGAAAGGACAATGATAGTGATAACTGAAGGGATGGATCCGATCGGGGAAGAGGAATGGGATAATAGGAATGGCGGAGTGGTCTGAGCCGATGAATTAAAATCCAATGATCGGAAAAGTAGATTACGCAGAAACACATATTCCAGACAACTTTCAAGTGAATGAAAAACATTTTCTTTACTCTAAGGCCTTGTACATTTCAGCTTAACGTAGCGTAGCGTAGCGTTTCAACAAAATTTAAGAGTATTTAAAAATAGGGGCGGAGGACCCGTTATGACAAGGTATGGCCCGCGTCATACCTTGGCCCAGCTAGCCCAGAGTACCCCCTTTAGCCCCCTAGTAATTTTCGTGTACGGCCCACTTTGCCTCCAGGTCCAACACGCCCGGCTACTTCAAAGAAAAGACCAAGAAGAATGACCATGAGGGGCCGAGGCGAGGCAGAGCTACCGAGCTAAGGTTAGGCGGGCCGTGGCCAAGACCGACCGCCTCCGTCCGCATTCATCCGCCATTGCCGCCTCGGCCTCACGGCTCATTGCCGCCCGCCCGGCCGGCATTGCCTCGCCTCAGCTGATCGCGCCCTCGCCTCATGAGCTAGCCTCCTCGCCGTCGCTGCCTCGCCCGCCGCCTTGCTCCTCGCCTCACTGGCCTCGGCCGCCTCCCGCCATCTTGCCTCGCGTCCCGGTTTAGTTCGAGTACTTTTCGATAATCTTTTTGTCTTAATTTTTTTTTTAAATGTGATTGTGTTGAATGCGTTCCCCAAGCCCGCCATACCTTATTTTTCATCCGTCCTTCGTCACTGTTTAAAAAGTGGTTTAAATATTATAAAAAATAATTTTAAAATAGTTTTAGGATTTTTATGAGAACTACTAAAACCCGGAAAAATATTACGATTCTTACACCAAATAAATTTATATAAAAAGATAAATTTTCTTTGAACGCTGCGCTACACTCCTGGCTGAAATGTACGAGGCCTTACTTTCAAGTTTCCAAGGCTGCGGGTGCCGGTGCCGGTGACGGTGGCTCACCCGACGGACCCGACCTCCGGACTCCGGTCTTAACTCTGACGCCCGAGCTATACCCCTAAACCCGTCGCCGCGGCCTTGTTCTGCCTTCGCCCCCTCCAAACCACGTCCATGGCGAACGCCAGCGACGGCGGCGGCGGCGGCGAGCAGAAGCGCCTCCTCTCCATCCCCAAGGAGGGCGAGCGCATCATCGCGCCAACGCGCCGCCCCGACGGAACGCTCCGGAAGGCCATCCGCATCCGCGCCGGCTACGTCCCCCAAGAGGAGGTCGCCATCTACCAGTCCAAGGGAGCCCTCGTGAGTCCTCGCCCCACTCCCTCCCACGCTTCCATCGCTTCAGAACTGCGGTTTACTTCGATTCGCTGCCCCTACTGGGAGGCTTATGGTGCCTGCTTGTGTTTGTGCTCGGTGCAGATGAGGAAGTCAGGGCCCGACGTGCCGCCGGGGTACGACCCGGCGCTCGATGCCAAGCCCAAGACGAAGTCGGCCAAGCGGAACGAGCGGCGCAAGGAGAAAAGGCACCAGGTAGGCATTCCTCTCCCGTGATTGTGCCACCAATCGTCGTCAGATTTGGTTGAATTGGGTTGGTTTGTTGGTAGGTTTCTTGTCAACGCTGTGTGCTCTGGAGAAAACAGAATAATGGGACTGGGCACGCGATGGATGAACGCATTGACCTTCCTGATCCTCACGTGCTAGTTAGTTCATTTATTTCTAATGTGCGAACGATTACCATTGTATGATCGTTAAGATAATTAGTCGCCAGCATCGGGTTAAGAGTTCAGCTGTCCAAATGATTTGAAAGCAACATCTCCGGCTAAGTATTCATGCCAGATGAACTGCGACATGTTTTTTTCAGATGCTGCTGTCTAACCGCAAGACCTTTCCTGCTTTTGTTGATACCTGATAGCCTAAGTTATTGTGGCAGTTGGCTGTCATCTGCATATCAGTTATCCACAAATTCATGATTAAGCAGGGTTATCATTAGTCCACTAACCAATCCAAACCTGGACAGTTTATACCAGGTCCCAAATTAATGCTAATATATTTGTGCATTTCCTGAACAATATACAAGTCAATGGTACGATGTGTTTGGTGTGTATGTATGATGTTCACGGGCACTCCATCCAGGTGCATTAAACTTGTTATGACACATGAATTTTAGCAATTCTTATGGAATTTTTTTGTGTGTATAATTTGTAATTTTTATATATTATGCAAGTTTAGCAGGACAAAGATAGAATAAAAGGACACTATTTACCTTACGTTAGCTGTGATCTTATATTCCTCTGTAGAAATCTACTGCCTGCCCATCTTTGTCATTTTAAATGAACCAAAACTTAGTTGTTCTTGTCATATCAATCATGCTGAAGCTCCAACACCTAATCTTGAATGAATCATTTATGATGTCGAGTGCTCAAAATTTGTTGCTTTAGGGCTTCTGGCATAATCAGCTTTGGAAATAGCTCTAGCATTCTGCATTTCTGCTGCAGTCTCACTATTGACTGCTGTTACTGCAGTGGAGGCATCACAACATCTGTTATCACCCTGTTTCTTATTGTCATATTGTAGTTCTTGTCTTGGACTCTTGGTTAGTACTGATTTAAGTTTCAAAAGGGCATCAATGTCTAATCAAGAAAGTATGCATTATGTAGCTTACCAAAAACCTTTGCATTCAAATAAGGGTCTTATAAGCAATTACACCGTTTACACTGTCCAAAACAAGGTGACACAGCGATGCATTCTTCTTGATTGCATAAAAGCAGGAGCATAGCCTTGTGTGAACTCTGATTTCGTTCAAATTATGCCACAAACTCATTTAATCCAACATGATTCAAATGAAAAATGGATCGAGAAATAACCATGAAATCATGGCACAACCGACATGATAAAGCTAAATTTCGATGTGCAACTTTTAAGTGTGTCTATAGAAATGCTTAATGATTATTTAATGAGTCAACACAATAACTTGAGCTATTAATGGCTGATACAAGTTACTTTTTTAAAAAAGATAGAGAACATGTTTAGTATCAATGTTCTGGTTGTTCAAGAGTAACACAACATTGTCTGTTAGTTGTCTAGCACCATCGTACTGATTATATATCTTTAACTATCTGCTTTATTAGAATATATGTAGGACGTACGATATAATTCTGGGCATGACCTTATTTATCAGCAGGCTAGCTCAGCAGCAAATGATAAAGGGAAGAGCTTGGATACAGAGGAGGCCGATGCTGGCGAAACCGCTACGACTCTTTCTCCCAGTTCTGATAAGCAGAGGGATACAGTGGACAGTGTAATGAAGCAGATAAGCAGCATTGCTATTTCTGAATCTCCAGTTACAGCAATCCCCTCCACAAATGTTAAAGACAACTCTCAATCAGAGTCATATGCTCCAGACATAGATAAGAAAATTCGAGCACTGAAGAAGAAGGTTCTCCCTCCCTCCCTCCCTCTCATGATTTTCTCACTCACGCATGTGCATGCAATTTTTCAGAAAAATGGCAATATAACTGCTAATTGTGTTTTCGACCCAGTTTCTAGTTATTCTGGGTCTGGTCCTTGTTGATTTTATCTTAACTTTCAATTTGTTGGTACCAAGTACCAACTGCCAAAAATACTGTGTAAATCTCTATATTGATTGTGCAGTTGTGCTTTCTTTATTGTTGTTCTTAATACTTGAGGTATTTTGCTTAGCTTAAAACTTCTAGGAGAAGCCACAGTAGATTCTGATAGTGCTATTTCCACTTGTCAGTATTGGAGTAGTTTAATTGAAATTATATATTCGCGATTTCTGATAATTTTTTTAAAGTGGTGTTTTCAGTTGCCACTTTTGGGGCTTTTATATCTTGTAATTATATTGAATAATATATCCCAATGTAATATTTTAATGAACTTATACTGTTCTGTTTTTTTGTAAAACATTCTTTTAAAAAAAAGAATATTAACTTTTTAGTATTCATTAGTATTTTTAATTGCAACTTATGATATTTAAAAAGGATGAAGTTTGATGTGGATGGATTCTGCCTTGATTTCTTACAGATCCGCTTAGCCGAAGCACAAGTACAAGGAGATCCAGAAAAGTTGAAACCTGAGCAACTGGAAAAGATGAAAAAGATTGAAGGGTGGCGCGAGGAGCTGAAGCTTTTGGAGGATAAGAGGTCTCCGCCTGTTTCTTAGATGAAGAAGTCCTCGGCTCTGATGTAGAGTAGAGCAATCACTTCCCAACGGCCGCTGTGGCGTTTCGCTGATCCAAACTCCAACCAACCATGTTATGCATCTCCAATACTTGTGGGTTGCTGGAAAAGCATTCCAGTAGACGTGGGTTTGCACACAACGAAGATTTTTCGCCACATTTGTTGTCTCGTGTACGTCCATCGGTTCCAGGATTTGCATTACAAGATCCCATTTGTCATAGATATCATAGGGTGAGATAACTGATCGAAGGTTCATTGGTGTGACAGTACGACGGCTGTCTTCATGTATTCTGCCAACTTTGGGCTTCCTTGGTCACTGGACCAGAATTTACTCCATTTCTTCGCTACGCCTATGGAATGTAGGATCTCTGCAGTCTCCTGTCAACCCTGTTTCTAGGGTCCGGTAAAAATCTTGCAGTCCTCTTCGTGACCGACAAAGCTGCAGACGGGACAAGTCATTTCAGCATTTACAGGGCTCGTCACAATTTATCTTGAAACGACCCTTCTACGGAGGACGGACACATTCCAGACTTTTTCAGTGCTAAAGAGGCAATGTCTTACTGTCTCTTTTTTATTTGAAATTTTCCGTATTTGTTTAGTCCTTGAATAGTCAAAAATACATAGCTTCACGACAAAATGTTTAGAACCGTGAGACAGCGAATCACCGTTTTTTAAGAATTGAATTGTACACTGTCGCCCGGTTTACCGCTTTACCAACGTTGGCACAACGATTTTATTTTTTAAAAAAGAAAAAGAAAAAACGACGGCGCATATGGACACGCATAAAAGTCAACAAATAACGCGTGAGAGAATTCCTTTCGCGAATGGCGAAAGTGATACGTCCAGAGACATGCCAAATGGAGAACAGCAGACGATGTAAGAACTTTCCTAGGAATTGCCGCACCCTGCTCACAAAGATACAGTACTGCCGTACGCTCCTGCTTCAGCATAGAAGTTAACAACATGGCATGCAGTTCCCAGGAAGCTGCTGTCCTCCGAAGTTCCAAAAATCATTCCTTTTTTTTTTTTGGGATCAACCAGTAATCTCAGAATATAATGACATTAGAGACAGTCGCAACATGAACATGCATACACATCTACACTGTCCTTTTCTGTTCCTACTATACACTCAGTGCGCTCAGATGCACATCTATGCTACTCTCCCGGGCAGAGGAATATTAGCCAGCGGCTCAATGACGAGAACTTCTCCCCTCATAAACATGACGAAAGAATCAAATAATGTCACACATGAAGTCGGCGAGGATGCTGTTGACAATACTTGTCCCGGTAAAAAAATGGATTTGCCATGTCCAGCCAGCTCCCCATGATTAGTGAGTACTAATATCTGCAGATAGAATAAGCACAAATGTCGAAGGTCGGATTAACCACACGGCTATGTAAGAAACAATGGCAATCTAGTGCACCACAGCTGATGGCTAATGGCATGAGGGTTGTTTTCCCTTGTGCGCATGATCTATGAAAAACTGCTGGGAGCAGCATGGTTCTTAAACTCGTGAAGCAAAGTTATTATGCAGGAACTATGACTACACACTATTGAGAAAGAGCTGAGAGAAGATTAGCTTACAACTCTGCCAATAAATGATATGACTGTCTTCGATTCTATCCACTAATGCGCATAGATGAATTTGATCGCGATGATGTCCTCATAGACCGAATTGACCGCATTGACCTATTCACGAATGGATGTCCCAACAGTTTGGATGCAGAAGGTCTATCCTCTGGATTGGGTTTTACGCACTGTCTTATAAAATCACGAGCATCCCTTGAAAGAATATTTGGAATCGTTGGCGCCTCCCCCTTACCAATTCTGTATAGGGCTTGTGTCTACAGAAGATGCAAGAATGGGAGTGAATATCTGATGAAAATCGAGAGAATCTATAAAGTGGCCAGCTTTATCAAATTTTAAACCAACATCATAATTCAAATTTGCAGAAAATAGTATTATACTTGTGAAAAATTACTCACCCATTCCAGATCAGGATAGGGAAGTTGTCGCGTCAACATCTCAAGGACAGTGCAGCCCAGACTCCAAATATCAGCTGCAGGTCCATATGTCTTCCTGGGATCGACAACCTGAAAGTTCAGTTTGTCCACTTAGAATGATCTTACAAGGGTACGAGCGTATCAAGCATGCTGTTATGGTATGCCAAAAAAATCTTGTCAAGTCAATAACAGAGGATGGCCACACAAATGAAGTTTACACAGAACCGGTCCAAGTCAAAATCACTGTCTATGTTGTACTAAAATATTTAACTCAACCCTTTATCCCACAAGCGTCAACTGCAATTAGATTGTGAACTACATGTTCAACAGTTATGAGTCGTGACAATTCTCTCTCAAAAGTTGAGGCTAAAAGAGACAAATGAAGTGTAGTGCACTACAAGCAATATTTTGGTACCATTTTAGACACGAGTCCAACACCATCAAACATTATCAACACCCTTTATCACTGGATAATACTTTATATTTGCACTGGCTATTAGATTATGCCAACGAATAACAAAATAAAAGGTAAGGTAAACAAACAAATCCAATCATATTCTAATTTGATTTTATAGAGTACGGTATGGTGGTATACCTCAGGTGCCATCCAATAGACAGTTCCTTTGCATGATTTAAGCATGTTGAATTTGGTAATCTGAAAGAGAATTGATAAATCAATGTTATACCAGGGGTAGTGTATGCCTGCATAGAATAAAAGTATTCAAGGATCAAACATAACTATCCAGAATTTTCAAGGCATCAATCAAACCTCTTTCGCGAGTCCAAAATCTGCCAGTTTTACAGATCCATTTGCATGCACCAGTATATTCGCACATTTGATATCTCTGCAAGATGCGATTTTGAGTGTATTTAGACCAAACAAACATAAAGTGCATGAGCATGATTCTCTACGACTTTTCAAGTTGATGTGAAAAACCCCATTGAGTGGACATTGCTTTGTAGATAATTTCTACCCCTATCTCATTACTATATAGAAGGGAATATATCAAATTTTGGCAATCTAATTTGTGTTATACCAATGCAAACTGAAATAGGATACATTATCCCCTTAAAAAAATAGGATATGCAATTCATATATGAATTAAACTAATCTTATTACCTATGAACAATGTTTCTCTCGTGGAGGTAAGTCAATCCATTGAGAATTTGCCTTGTATATGCTGAAACATGAGTATCTTGCAGGCAATACTTCTGATACAAAGATGCAAGAGATCCTTGGGTTACTAGTTCTAGGAAGATATAAAGTTTTGAGTCCTCCTACAACATAGTTGGATGATCATCAGAATCAAAAGAAATAAGTACGAGATAATCTATGAATTTAAGTACAGTGCAACAGCACATAGTATTTCAATAAAGTGGTGCATAGTCAGAAGATGAGCAACTTACTTTGTCAGTTCCATAATATTGTACTATATTCTCATGTTCAAACTGACTGAGGAGTGCAATCTCCTGAAAAGTTGAAAAGAAGTTGCATGAGGTTAAATTTCACAACACTATTAAATATAGGAAAACAACCAGTAATAGATCATGGCTCTGATATTATCAATAAAGCAAACATCTAGCAACACTAACCTGCTCAAGCTGAAAAATACACTGTTGTGCATTGCCCCCTTGATCAAATATGCACACTTCTTTGACAGCAAAGAAAACACCCTCACTGTGAAACATCACATCATAAGATGCAGAAGTAGAATAGCATATAAGAGTGTAGTGGCAGGAAAACATTAAGAGTAAGCTATAATAAAGATAATTATTCCATTGAGCACCAGCACATAAAAAGAACAACAGATGGTGCAATGTTTTGAACTTTTGATAATTCACAACCCTTAACAAGTAAACATATGCTTACCACTTTACCTCACTGCCAGTCCAAATACAACAAATCGAGTAAACAAAGATTACCTACCTGGTCTTCACCTAGAATGGATGTACGCAGCATTTTGGCAAAACAAATTGTAATTATGCCCTTGTATACGAGAGGATTTGGTTGACAGGATTGGATGACATCCTCAATCTAACAAAGTTTTGATAGGCTACAACTCAGGCCTGTGTTGTTTACTTGCTTATGTTGTTGAAGGTGAAACAGTGCAGAGATTCAATTACTATTAGCTATTAGGCATTTAGGCTACATGCCCCAGTGTCTGGTACTTAATTGCTATAAATTGGAGAAAGTGAACTTCCAATCAACCAGAGTATCAGTTCTGCAAAACAGATATTAATCCTGGATTCTAGATATATCCTATGCTAATTATGCACAGACAGAGCAAGTTGAATTAGCTTTCTAATTTAAAGCACTTACTCGCTGATCCCCTCGTAGACTGTTCCAAACGATCCATTCCCCAGGAGCACCCCGCGGTTCCATGAACGGATCCTCCTCCTAAACCTCCCATTCGGGGAGATGTAGAACATGGACTCTGTGGTCGTGCTTGATGTCTCGTCATCGTTCGTCGTCGATAGTGACGACGTGCCTGTGAATTCCTCGGACGTCTCGCCTAGCCTCAGCTCCTCCAGCGCCAACACTCCGGCGGCATCATCATTCTCTTCCGCATCCTGACCTCGAAAAGCACCATCAGATCTGTCAGACGGGGCTTGCCCTTTCTCCTCTGGCGCGAACGACAGTACGATGTCCCATGTGGAGCCAGCTGCGGAGAGGACCGGCAGAGCCATCGACGGTGGCGGCTTGAGCATCACCGGCGGCGGGCGCACGCCCTTGATCCCTCCCTCGCAGCTCGATTTCTTCACATCCGGACGCGCTGGCTCATACGGATCCAACAGTACCAGCTTCGCTGGAGCTTCAATTGCCAAATCCCTGGCCTTCTCCTTTGGCGGAAGCTCGAAATCAGCGGCTGCGGGCAAGGCCGCCTCCTCCACGGCCTCGCGGCGGAGCAGGGAGCCCCGCGGAGGGGTATCGGGCTGCGGCGGAGCGGAGGGAGAGCTGGAGGTGCGGACGGCCTTGTGCCTCTCCCAGTCCGCGATGGGTATGGCGAAGTCGTCGGGCCCGGACAGGCCGAGGCTCTGGCAGAGGAGCTGGACGTCCCCGCCGCCGTCGCCGCTGCCGCCGATGCGGAAGCTGGTGAGGTCGAGGGAGCAGGCGGCGGAGCCGCCGAGGGACGGCGCCCCTGAGGCCGGCGACGACGAGGGGGACTGCGGGTAGTTGCAGAAGAGCGTCGCGTCGTAGCCGATGTTCTTGGACGCGTTGCGGCGGTCGAGGCGGCGGCGGCTCCTGGACGCGCCGGACGGCGACGACGACGACGCGGCGCCCTGCGCGGGAGGGCCCATCGGCGCGGCCTCAGCTCATGGGAGGGCGCGCGCTCCGCGCTCCAGGGCAAAGCGAGCGAGAAAGAGGGAAGCTTTGGAGGGATGGAGGAGACGGCAGGACAGCAAGTTGCGGGATTTTTTCACCCTCTCGTCGCCGCTGAGGCTTTGGGGGTTTTTTGGTGGAGCGGAGACAGGGTTGGCGCTGTCGCATTGACCCGCATCTTTCCACCGCGGGGATGGAGGGAGGGTGGGGAGTCGGGTCAGCGAGGCAACTGCAAGTTTAACCACAGACAGCACGGCCCCGCCCGGGCCGGCGCGGGCGTCGTCGGCGTAGCTCTCGGCGGTGCCATTGCTGCCGTATGTGAGGACGTCTGATGTTCCGCTCATCCGTCGTCGTCGGGCGGGCACATACGTAAATGAGCTCTTGCCAAATGAGCGTACACTTGTTTACTCGTTTGTTTTATCCGTTTAAAAATTACAGACGCTTTAGTTTTTTAGTTCATTTTTCTTTAGTTAGTTTTAAAGATTGGTCCATAAAGCAAAAATAAGTTAGATGAGGTAGGTCATTTGCTAAAATACAAATTATTTGCTGTTCGAGAAGGTAGGTATGCAAATGAGCAGATAAGTCAAAAGGAACAACATCTAAGCGCCTTTGTTTGTTTGAAACAGAAAAACTTTTAGCCTCGTAAGTCGGTTTCAAACAAACAAACACCAACTTTTAACCCCTTCAAAGAAATCAAAAGCCACCAAAACCCAATATGATCGATCCGAACTTTCTCGTTTTTTGTGGCTTTTTTTAGCATTTTAGAAGTTCGCATTTCAAACAAACAGGGCCTAAGTTGTGCTCAAACTTATGTGCCATGGTGATCAAGCTAACCCTGTGCTTATGGGCGTAAGGCGTGATTAGTTGCCTGGCTTCAGCTTAGCTCGTGCGAGGCAGGTGGCGTGCGATTGGTTGCCTACACTATGTGTTGATCGGAGCTAGAACCCCGTGTGCAAATCCACTATCGAGGGAAACGTAGGCCTCGGAATGGGCGTGGTAGGGTAACGACATGTGGTCGGGAGGAGAAGGCGGCGGCGCACAAGCTGGTGAGCTCAGTGGAGCCGAATCCGCCAATGGCAACTCCTGTGTATGCCGGATCGTGCGGTGACAAGATCAGAATCTGGAAGGCCGGATCCAAAATCTGGAAGGCTGGATTCAACGGCGGCGAGCTAGTAGAGGCTGGATTCAAGGCATAATTCACCAGAGACAATAAAGGCAGCGATGCTCAAACTGTGCTTGCGAGCAACCAATACGCACTTGAGATGGCCGAGCGGAGGTCATGCAATACAACCAAACAGGGTGTCCAACATAAGCTTGGCCAAGCCAAAAAAAGAAAAATTCAATAGTTCTTCACTAAAAAGGCTTCGCCTGGCCCTCTTGCCGCGAGATAAGATAGTTGGTTAGAGCCAACAACAAACCACGCTATATGTTTGTGTTCTTGACATAATGGCTAAAAACAAATAAGGTAATATGTTACTTAGCGAAAGGAAGGAGCTCTAGCTCAAAGCAAATAAGGTAATATGAATGGCATCATCCAACTGGCACTTCGCTCTAGGATGGAGACGGTACCACTCACCTTTGGTGGCTCGTCCAAAGACGTTATACAGGGCTTATACAAGTGTTCAGCAAGCACTCCTGTTTGAGAAATAATTGTGAGGAACCAACCTTGGACAATTGGTTTGTCATGGTATTGTTCTTTCTCGGCGTGTAAAGTACTTCAAAAGTTTGTGAGTACTTCTTCATCTTCCTCACTTCAGCAAGGCAGCTCATCATTGAAGCATGTGAACACTGATACTTCTTATTTACCTATTGCACTACCAACCGTGAATCCCCTTTCATGGCCAGTCGTTTGACTCAAGTGATTTGCTGCACAAAGCCGAGTCAAGACGGCCTCATGCTCTACGACATTGTTAGTTGCCGGATTAATGTAGGGGGATTACATATTGGAGTTGCTCGCCTTCAATCCCAGCCCTCAAACGTCCATAGGCGCAAGACCAAACAAAATACGTAGTCCATCTATCATCTGAGATAGACTGTTGCTCTGCGCGGGTTAGTCCACTCAATCAGGAAATCGATCATAATTTTGTGACTTGATAGATGTCCAGGCAACAAACTGAATATCAAATTCCATCAAGTCAATTGTCTACTTAGTTATATGGCCAGTGTATTCTTACTTCCTCAAGATATCACCTAACGGGTGGATGGATGGAATTGTGATTTTGTACGCCTGAAAATAGTGCCGCAAAGCACAAAGTAGCTTCTGGACCATCGGGTAACGCTCCTTGAGCCCATGCATGACTTCGCTCATCTAGTAGATAAGTCTTTGGATAACAACACTTACCACTTGAGGGGTAGCCGCCTTCATTGGGGATCCAATGCTCTCGTCCCAAACCCATTCTGCCGGTGCCACAGCCCACCCAGGACTCGATGACAAGGAGGGGAGGAGAGATGTCCACCAGGATAACCATCTTTGCCATAAGAAGGACTCTGTCTGCCGCTATCCGCATCAACGATCACTGCAAGCCGTTGAATCTACATGCTTGCCGCCGTTGTAGAAAACTGTACGTGCGCAACTGTCGGTGCTGCGTGCTACCGCCACCAAAGATTTGCACGCATGCCGTTGGCGGTTGCCGAGCTAAGGAGGTCAATAAGAGAGAGTGAGAGAGAGAGACAGAGAGAGAGAGAGAGGAAGATGAGGAATGACTCATTGTCTCATTGTGAATTTGCGAGAGAAGAGACATGAGGAGGGGGATGAGGTTTAGGGGAAAGATGGAGGCTTTTAGGGTTTGGGCTTCAGTCCTCACCATAGGATATAGGTTGGATAAGATTATGAGATTAGCAGTGGATCAGGTGTTCGGGATGTGGCTGATCTAGATGAACAGTGATGAGACAATAGTTAATATGATTCTGTATATGAATAACAATGGTGCAAAATCATGTCGCTGCTGGCGCCATGCGATTCGGCCAAAGCTGCGTGCCGTGTTGCCGCGGCAACCCCTGCAGCTAGCTAGCTTCTACCGCGCATCAGTTGTACAGCGTCTGGGCGATTTATGACTAACGGTTGGCTTGTTGCACCTCCGGTTTGCAGCTTCAGCGACTGTTCGCGCCATTGTAATTAGTAAAGAAATCGGTCGCCTGTTGCTGATGAGTGATGACACGCGCGTGCGCACGAATAAGCATTTTGACCATTGCATTGGATACATACTGTACAGCTCTTTTGACCTTGGGAGAGAGCCGTCTCAAGACTCAGCTCTCAGGTCAATTCACACGCGTGCCAATCAACAGAAGGGATGGAGATTTCTGGCTCCCGGCCGCAGCGGCGGAGGATTAGGATTATTAATTCTTGGTGACGATTAGGAATGTTAGTGAGATCAAATAGTGTAAAGTACCCTGGAAAGCAACTAAAGTACAGGTAGCCAGGACAAACGCGAGACGAGAGAGCACGCACTCGCGCAAATTAAGGCAATATTGCCAAGAAAAATATCTGATACTACCATGCTTCAAGAGTGATCGAGGAAAAAACGAGAAGACGACTAAAAAGGCTACGACGTTGAAGCAGGGAAATACCCTGGAATCTAATAGAAAGCGCAGGTGGCAGAGAAGAACGCTGGAAATGTGTAGTGCAGTTTTGTACAAGACCTTCTTGGCCGAAAAAACGGCGGCATTGCAGCAGTCATCGCTGCACGCTGGGATCGACAGACGAGTGAGGCGTCTCGCCTCCCGAATTCCACTAGCGCTAATCTAGGCCTCCAGGGTCCACACGTCCCCAATTCGGAGGTCCTGTTCATTATTGTTCGGTCAGACCATGCATATGTACACAATTACACATGCGCATACGCTCTTTATCTCGTTATATTTATCCACGCCCACTATTACACATAGATATAAAAAATACAAACTCAAATAAAAAGTGCATTGACGACCATGCTAATTTTAGTTAATGGGTCTGGTTGACTGTATGCATGAATTTGATTGGCTGAATGCATTTAAATTTTTCTCAAAACAACGATTTGATTAGTTTACTAGAGGTACAACATTAAAATAGATCATAAAACATCTTTGATTACCACAATAAACAAACAATTTAAAACAGACGCTTCCGAGGCTATGGACAACAATAGCGAAATGAGATAGTACTAGGTGGTGTGTTCGTGATGATGTTTGAGCGTGTGTGTGCATCCAAGTTGTTCCTTTGATCTCTCGAAAAAAAAACAGTGCAGCACAACCTCAATGAATCATCATGCCATGCAATACTAAACAGGTGTGATTGTTGCATGTTGGTTTAAAACTATGTGATCTAGAATTAAAATGGTCTCAACAACCCAATCAATTTGTTTTCCTAGGTTTACGCGTCGAGAGCACACACACACATAGAGCAGCGCTCACGGTCACGAGTCATTCATCGTTTCTGCCAGCTGGAAAAGAGCTCCCAGCACCACCATCCATCGTTTTCGCCTTTCCATAAGGAGGAAGAACCGAAGAAGGAGGCGTTCCTGGCCGTGGAGCTCGGTCGAGGTCGCTGACCCCAACCAGGTGTTTCGCAGGGGGAGCGCAGCTGTCGAGACAAGACGTGCTCCACGTAAGTGTCCCCGCTGGAGGGCAGCAGGATCCAGCTCATCTTGCTTTCGGGCTTTTGAGGGGAGGCTCTTTGCTTTGCGCTGGCCGTTGGAGACTTGTCCGAACTAGCGTGGCTGCACACGTCTGCGAGAAAGAGGTTAGCTGTGCAGATTCTTATACCCGTGTCGCCCTGTCGCCACGCAATTAACCGGCGCGGACAAGTGACCAGCCATGGTTCATCATTCATGAAATTGTACGCCATGGAGGCTGTTCCACCTTCCGCGTGCTTTGGGTGACATCTGACGTCTACGGCGGAGTGATTGATTTTTGAACAAATTATAGTATGAAATATGATTGAAGATGGCAACGATTAAAAGTGTGTATAGTAAGTTTTGAAATGTGATGGTTTGCATGAACACATGTATCGAGTTCTTGTACTCTCTTCGATCCCAGATGTACATCGGCTTTAGGGGTATAAATCATGCCTTGAGTTCTTGCACCACATCCGTCGACTTATATGTAGCAGGGATGAATCATAAATTGAATTCTTGTACTACCTTAAGCCACAAATAAACCTTTCTTAAATATTTAGCAGGGAGAAACTTTTGAAATTTCAGCTATAGATATCTTTCTTAAATATTTAGATTTACATAAAAAAAAAATATGTACGAATTCATCTAAAAAGATATTTCTAGAATCTTGTAAATTCATCATATTTTATAAATAATTTGAAAGTTTATTAGTGGCCAAAATAATGAGGACTATGCCGATTACAAAACAACAAACTAAAGAGAACATAATGCAACTGAAACAGCATAACATGTTAATTTCCTTTATACCAAACTAAACACACCCTTGCGATAACAATAAAGGCAGGCCTTGCTTGCAAATGTTTGTAATACAAGTCATAAGAGCGATATTGTGACAGATGATTAAACGAAAGCCGCTTTCAACTTCAAGGTAACATGAGCGCACTAGTTTTTGAGATTGATTAAAATCATCAGCTGGACGGTGCCATGGTATAAATTAGAATGACAACATCCACAGCATGTATTTACAGTGTACAAGGAATACATTGGAATTGTCAGCTGCACCAGAACTTGAACACTGGACTGCTGATCATGAATTGCGGGTATAAAAAATGGCTCTATCGGCCAACTCAGCGGTCCTATTCCCTCTTAATCAACCTAGCAAAAAAACCGCTGCTACTTACCTAAACCAATTAATTAATCTATATACTTCTATCAACCACCTATTCAATAATCTTACTAGCGTCTGTCACTGAAACTACCGCTTTGCGCTAACAATTCAACTTCTTCGGAAGACAGTGAAAGTGCACCAGAGCTCAAATAATGCCTTGTCTGACGACACCTGCGACTTGGTAAACAGACACATCAGTAGCGGCAGCAGGGCAGGGAAAAGATGCACATGATAGCACAAAATGGTAGCTCAGTTGTTTCATAGATTAGTAAAATTAAACCATGATAGCACAAAATGGTACATGATGTTGCAAGAACAGAAGGGTGACTGGACGATTTATTTATGAAATCGAAATATAGATCAAGGCAGTAACATGGATTTATGCTTCAACATCATAACACGTAACTACCAAACTCCAATTGAAAAAAAAGTGGGAAATACAAGAACATTGAAACATCTTGGTAAATGGAATCCATAGACCAGATTTACAATGATAAATTTCTAAACTGTCGATATTTATTGTCTTCCATTGGGTAGCACTATTCCACTATTCATTTCGAACTATTAATTGAACAGTATGTGAATTAGACATTATTTCAGAATCCGTAGTAATTGGGACAAGCTTGCAGGTTCATACAAGGGATCCAGTGAATTTAAGCCATGTAACCAGATATAAACAGGACCTTCAAATGGTGCAACTATGGAATCCATAAATTAAAATATGGACCCACAGCCCAGCAATAGTAACAAGTCAGAAAAGGAGGATTCTTACATGAACCCTGCTGTTCAGTTTTTTTTTTTTCGGATTTTCAGAGTAAGACAGCTAATTTTTCATGCATCATCAATTGTTTTCACCGCCCATTTTCATGGATGTCGATGGAGCTAAAGGCAACAGCAAATCTTGATATATTAGTAAATGCAAACAGCACTTTAGGGCCTAAGGAGCTGGCATATTTTTGGATCCCAAATATGCCGCGAGGCTTATCATTTGACGATGGGATAAATTTGACAAGGAAATTTGTTTAGAATCATACTTATAATTTTAGGCCCTGTTCTGCACAGCTACTTAACTTATTTGACTTATCTACTTATTTGCTTATTTTTGTTCAAATGTAAATAATTTGGATTTTCCAATCCGTTTTCTTTTCTATCTCGAAGGTGTGTCTGAAACCTCTCTAAAACAAGCCAAATAAAGGGGACTCGGCTCTCGATGCCACCTCAGGAAGCTTTCCAAGTTACGAGATAAGTCAAATAAGTAAATAAGTCAAATAAGACAAGTTACAAAAAATGTTTATAGGAATGTAGGATTACCTTCTTTGCTTGCTTGTGGCTTTACCTTCGAAAAGTCGCAAGTTTTCTAAACGAGAAATTTTACTCACTGAAGACAAATAATCAACAAATGCAGGACCTCTCAATGACTGAGATAGCTTTGAAGGGACTACTGGAAGAAGGGATTCATAGAGATGAATTTGTTCCTCCCTGCATAAAGCATTCCAATAACTATTAATATAGTAGTCCATGTTAGGACTACCAATAGGACAAATATACAATAAGTCTAATACTATGAACGGTTCAATATCAGAGAAGGTTTCCACTAAATTTTTTTGCGCCTCACAAAAAAAATAAGTGTCAGTGACATAGTGCCTAGAAGGATTTCCCATTGGTACATACAGCAAACAAATTAATCTAACTATACTTGGAAGAAATTAAATTCATCGAGGTAAAAAATAGTTAGTTGTCGACTTGTCGTCGTCGTCGTCATCGTCATCATCATCATCATACCCCAATGTTTCCAAGAAAACTCCCGCAAAAGCAGGGTAAAGGAGGGTCGGTGTCTCAACCTTACCCCTGACATTAAAAATCACATAGAGGTGGTTTCCACATGACCCTTCGTGGTACTAGAAGTATAACTTCATGACAAAAAGAAGTATAGATAGTTTGATATGCCATTTTACTTTAGCCCATAATAATGGTTAGTGAAGTTAAGATTATCACCAGAATATTTTAAACTATCGAAGTTACTAGTGCAATTTATATGAAATCCAACATATACGAAATTGCTTAGCAAGAATAAATGACTAATAGATGCCACCTGCATTAAAAATATGCAGACTTCATTGAATTTGAAATAAATATCATCGGGCAAAAACAAGATCTATCTCTATCACGTGAATTCCATGAGCGCAAAACAATACCCATTTGATATGTAACCATGGTGGTTTAACAATTAAGTGTCATAATAATCTTCAATGTGGACTGACTGTTCGAATATATGCATATGCCAGCCAACCAAACCTCATTTGCATTCCCAAATAAAGTGTGCATCATTTATACATTCAAAAATTCTAAATTGATATATTCTATCTACCATTTTGCCAATGCATATGCTTATGTGCTCATAGTAGCTGCAAATGTTTACTGTTTTGACCATTAAAATAATTTACTACACTTGTCTTCAATTTAGTGTTTACGTGATAGAATTAAATGCATGATGGAACTGTATACCATGGAAAATATAGCATGTCAACAATATACAAGTAACAGAAGTACTTCCAAGTGAAATCCAATGCTTACCCTCTCTTAGAAACACACCTTGTTGCATTTTTCAGATGGGAAATGTTCCCAGATCCATCACTGCCACTGATTCCTGAACTAAGTTTACAAAGAGACGTGGCAGCTGTATTGGCAAACAGCAGCTCTTTTGATAAATCAATGAAATCATCATCTGTGTCTTGCAAATTCCTTGAGAAAATGCAAAGAGCATGCTGAGCATATACAGATCCCATTTCAACCTGCCTGTTGTACCATGAAAAGTCAACAGGCTCAGCACAAGGAGCTGAAAATGGATCCAAAATGTCCTGCACAAATTATACATATCAACATTAACATGAAGACCATATACAGAAATGAATTATGAATGTGCAAGGAACCAAAAGAAGATGGCTGACATTGGTAAGAGGATAGCAGCGGGTGAGCATAATATCTGATTCTGATATCAAATCAGACACCCCAGAAGCAAGCTTCAGAGCTCCAGAAGCTGCTCTGTTGTTGTTAGTCTCGTGCGGAAGTACAGGACAGCGGCGTCGTAGCCTGCTCCAAGTATCCTGTACATGTTCAACCTTGCATGAGTAATCAGTTCTTCTGCTAGAAAGCAACCAAATGCTTTCAGCGCGGCTACATTCATCCATCAATTGATATCCTGCAGTTGAACAACTCGCTTGTTCATTCCTCCCTAACAATTCCATATATCCTTCACATGTCTTGCCAACTACATCTTCCATACATTTATGTGGCTCATCCGTTAGATCTTTCACATTGCTAGTGTCTTCTAATGGCACTGTAGATTCAGTGTGAGTATTGTAATTATGAAATTCAGACAAATCATTGGACACTATGCCTGATAAAAAATCATCACTGCTAATGGATGCAGATTGTCCCCCAACTATGAAAGATGACTCAGGCACACATGAGATGTCCTGTGACATAAAAGTATCACATATTTGTAAAATGGAACCAGTCATGCTACTTTCATATTGGTTTTGAATAGTAGTGGTTTCAAAAGCCTCCTTTGATTCATTGGGGGAACAGAATTGATTTGAAATCGATTGGCCATGTAAATAGGGCACTTCTGATGATTGTATAAAGAAACCACCTTCTGGAACAGCATTTGAAATCCCTTGGCCATGTAAATGGTGCACTTCTGAAGGTTGTGGGAAGAAACCACTCTCAGTAATGGCATTTGAAACCCCTTGATCATGTAAATCATGAGCCTTTGAAGATTGTGGGAAGAGACAACCTTCAGCTACAGTATTCCTGGCATCTTTATCAGTACATGTTTCAGCTATATCGTTATCGGACTCGGATAATAGCACTACACCACGCCTACTTCTCATTCTCTGCTGCTCAGACGGAAGAGGGGTATCTGGAACATCATGGAAATCGTCAAGATCATTCTTACAAGGTGAAATATCATTACACTCAGCAGAGCGACCACACTTTAACTTGGGTTTTTTAGTCTTTCTTTGTTTAGTTGTGTTTCTTCCCTTGGTTGAAGGAGCTGCCATTTGCAATTTGAGGCCTTCAAACTCCAATAATTCCAACTGCTTTATCTTTTCTTCAGCTGAAAGGATTGTTTTTTCTATCTCCATGCATACTGCTTCTGATAATTTACAGGGGAAGTCCCAAGGCAACATTTTTGGTACAATAGAATGTACTGCGTCCAAATCAAGGGAGAAATGACCAGACAAGCATTTATTTGACCTATCTGGAAGTAGAATAACATCAGAAATAGTGAAACTGGTATGCTCACTTCTAGATTGAACACAAAAAAAAAAAAGCAAAATCTTTAAATCTATACTACCAATTAGTCAGAGAAAACACATAAAAAAGAACTAGAAGAGCTTTTCTCAGAACATTGGTCCATAAATTTTGGTGCTAACAGTGAAATGTCCTTTCAGAGAATATAAAAAATGAATAGGCAATTCCTGCAACGAACATATCAAATCTGTATATCAATGACAATGAGTTTGAGCAAGGGAATACGCTATGGTAAACCAAAGGCCTAACTGTCCCAGCTTATCTTATAAGCTAGCTAACTGTTATATAGCACATATATTACCATAGTTGGGTTCCTGAGAAGAACCCTGCCAAGACTCATAAACCACCCTAGTGATTTCAACTTTTACAAGGTAGCTTAAGGTGAGACTGTGACAGTTAAACACAAAATAACATAGCTGTTTGACAATAGACTAGACCCATTATGAGGTGTCTTTATCATTAACTCAATCAACTAGTCTAACAGAGATTGCAAACAAATTACAAATAATAGTCTTGAATTAATTGAAAGTAAAATCCCATTATGCAGGCAGGCAACCACTACAGCCATAGAGAACAAGAGAAAAGGCATTCAGAGATATAGTATATCACTGGGTTAAATATTTGTAAGGAATTATCCAGCACAAACATGGAATGTAGTAGTGAAGGGTTTTCCTTTCAAAGCAACGAACCTGTGTATTGCTGTTTGCCTTGGTACCAAAACTGCAAAAGCATTATTGTTCTCCTAATATCACCTGAACAAGCATTAATTATATGCAATAATTGAGGAACAGTGATATTCACTCCCTCAGACTTACAGATCTGCACAAAGTTGGGATATAGTCATCTTTCAACAGATCCAGCAAGCGGCATAATTTTCAGTAATTTCAGCCAAGATAGTTCTTTACCATGTCAACATGTGAGAGTAACTCTGCAGAAGATGGGTGTTTAAAATCCAGAACTAGCTGATCCAAGAGTTGAGGCAAAGATGGATCCCTCTCTTCAGTAAATAAGAAAAATGCAACAAAACAAAAGAAGCTTTAGCATGTTACAACAAATGAAATTACAAATGTCGACCATCAATAGAGTCAAGCAAAATTATAAAGGGAAAAAGGTTTACTGTTGCTAGTCAATATGATTGGCCATTTTGTAGTCTCTACCATCTTAAGTATGGTCGAAATAAATCCACGATCCTCATCAAAGATAGTATCCACATCCTCAAATAGTATAAGCGTCTTGTTAATGACTTGTTTAGGAGCTTCATCAACCAACTTAGAACTTGAGCAGTATTTTAAATGCGATTTTTGTTGGTCACCATTAAATTCTATTCTTGTAGAGGTCAGTGATTCTTCGTATTCACTCCTATCAGGAGTCCTTGAAACTGGATCCAAGGAATCATTCCTTGGTTGACTGATGGCCTCCTCTTGTGACCTGTGTGGGAGACAAAAATACTTGAGGTATGCTCACTTCTAACAGGCAAGATTACAAAGTTTTGACAAGAATGGGTAGGTTGACATTTAAACAGCATTTCCTTCTTAGTTAAAAAAAATGCATTTCATTGCGTACCTAACAACAGTAGGAATAATAATAAGACAGCAATAACATGTTTTAAAAAAGAAACTTTACATAACAGTAAGCAAGTTCCATCAGGTTTTCATGCGCCCCAATACCATCATTCTGTATAGGAGGTGGTAAGCCAGGATTATCTATTGAGCAAGCATTAAAGAATAAATAAGTATCCTTCTGCTGTCAGAATTAAAGCATGGTCTCATCATTCTGCTAGGTCCTAAGGTTTCTGATAATTCAAGCTGTCAGAATCCTGCAGAACAACCCCCCTCCCCCCCCCACCCCCCAAAAAAAAAATTGTAAAAATCTATAAGGAAGCATCATGAACAGAATATCGGTGATTAAAAGGGAGTGAAGACTGGTTATAACTGATTGTAAACACAAGTGAGAACTTAGAGAAGAAATTTACAAACCATTTTTCAAGGCCATGTGATTTAGTTGCTTCCTCAAACTTTTGCCTTACATATGCCCCATTTCTCATATCAGATGTGTTTACCTAGAACAGTGCCACATGCTTTAATTAGAAAGTAATACTACCAAAGTATACTGTAATATCTAAAGTAACAGCATACCAACTGCAAAAGAACAATGCATCCATACAAATGTAAACACTGGTGACTTGATTACTGCATCATCAACATCATGTATGGTTGGATAAAGGCCAAGAACATAATGCATTTAAGATCCAAACAAAGAATGGAAGATGGAACCAATTATAGCATGTATGAACCCTTGATACTTCTACCGTATGTTGGGTTGGGTTGAAATAGCAGTACAAAATCACGATTAGCGAAGGAATCCCGCACACGTTTTGGCAGGCCCCTCCGTTATAAAATTTTGGCGAGCCAATTTTTTGCATCAGCGAGCCAAAAGCTGGATGCAATCCAAACGATGTCCAAAACACTCGGGCATGACCAAAATTTGGTAGGGTAGCAAGCCAAACAGGCCCATAGAGCCCAAAAAAAGCTTGATCTTTTTTTGAGCGAAAAAAGGTGGTTGACCTAATAAGCACAGTTTCAGCCTGGTTTTAAAAAAAGCTAATAAGCAAGCAGTGTACAGCTTGAGTTTAGGCTGTGGTTACCAGACAACTAGGTTTAGGTATGCATAGAGATGGACGATACTGTTTTTCATCAAGCTAGGTGCCATGCAGAATGCTGGAATAGCTTGCATAATACTAACCCTTACCAGTCTGGGTGCACATAGAGATGATTATGATAACTTTGGTGATAAATATGAAACTCGAGCAACCGTGATACCTAACACCAAGTAACTGGAATTGATTTCAGTTAATCTGCCGGCATATCACTATAGCTTACACAAAACATACCCAAATCAAAACATTCAACAACAATGGTGAGTACCACCCTGCTTGAAGTAAATATAATTCCACTTATTGTTGTAAAAAAAAGAGAGAAAGCTCCATAAAGCATAAATTTGTCCTAGATAGTATTTAGGCTTTTAGCATATAAATGATAATAACAATAAGGAAGCTCCTGCAAGGTAATAAAAATAGAAACCCAGAAAATACCTCAATTATATTGAAGCCTTGTTCTCTTGCACATGCAAATACTGCGGCTGATTTTCCAGACTGAAATTAAGAACTGCAAAATCAGAGTAGATCTAGGCTCCATGTCTATACATTAATAGCGTAAGAAGTTACATATTGTTCCCTTTTTTGCTGAACAAAAAAAATATTACTGATAGTCATAGGCAACTTTAGGTGGAAAACACTTTCAGATGGACCAATAGAAAAAAAAAAGATTCAAACAAAGAAGTAGCATTAATAGATTACAGTAAGTGATACTTTATGTAACCACACCTCTGCGCCCAATTAATACAGGCAATACATACTGCTAGGGAAAAAGTGGAGGTAAACTTGCTATGTTATTCCTAGACAAAGCCCAGTGCTCCAAATGTACAAAATAATTTCTGAACAAGTTACAGTCATACAGTGGCTGTAAAACTTGTTGTTTATGGTTTACATGAACAGCCAGTCAAATTTAAGTTGAAGAACAAATGAGAAACTCTATCCTGCCTCTTGCTCCAAGAAAGAAACTCTATCCTACAGTGCCATGATATTCAATGAGGGACACTAGTCCGTAAATTTTTGTGGGTGAGTTTAGGATGATGTTTGTTCATCTTTACAGGCAGAAAATCCCAAAAAATAACAATACGTCGATAAAAATGGCAAACAGCTTCCAAATATAAATACAGAGGCCAACTGCTAAAAGGCATGTTGAATGTGTTAAGGGTACTGTAGTAATTCCTCATGTAAGGGTAGAATAGTATTTTCCATTCTCTAGGGTTTTCCTCTTTGTACTCTATTGTCCTCTTTGATTCACAGTTTGGTTTGGTCGAGACAAATTTTGTCATTTTTGTACAGACCATTCACTGCAACATTTTGTAATATTTTTTCCAAGGCTTTGTGGGGGAAGATCTCAAAATTATTTTTTAATAATTATTTTAGCCTTTCCATGCCTCTTTTTAAAGGCAATCAACTTTTGGCTCAACCAAACCAAACCGTGAATCAAGAGGGCCTATACGTCGTTGGGCTGTCAATACAACATCTAACCATTGCACACACTACTCCCTCTCACATTAACAAAATGAAGCATACAATGCAAATGGCAAGCACTCTTGAGAATGACACTCACCCCAACTGGTCCAGTAATTAGAAGCACATTGTCACAGCCAGAAGCATCTTCCGAACAATCTGTGTCAGATTCATCTTGAAATGAGCTGTCATTTACATTCCCATTGGCAACTCCAATTTGTTTATTTTTTTTGTGGCCTTTTTCATCCCACCCTTCGAGCCATTCACTGAGAAACTTTATATGCTCAGTATTTCCACAGACCTGTTCAGCCAAGCTAGAGTTGAAATCGCAGAGCGAATATAAATACATCTGAAAGTGCTGTTCTGTGCTTTCCTAATATAAGCATCTTGGGCAAAAAAGCTGACCAAGGAAAAGAAAGAATTGGACGATGGCCAATGAGAGTGTATTGAGAACTGAGATTGTATTAGCATACGATGAATAATATACAATACACAAAATGAATTATCATATTTACCTGGGCAGCAGTCACAGGCCTGTACTTGTCAGTCCATAGATAATAAGCCAGCTGACAGCTGCAATAGTAAATATTACAGTTATATCCGTTAAAGATTCAGCTATAAAAGATAAAAGAGAGTAAATAAATCAACATTTTCCCAGCATTCTGTCTATTAATTAAATATATCTTTAAAAAACAACTCGGCTAGCATCTTATATATTGATATAGTAAACTTCCAAGACTTAAAGGTGTGAATCCAATGACTACTTTAGTTTGATTAGGGAATACTGGTGAGGATTTACTGTCCAACATAAAATGATGAGACCTGCCCTTTTTTGCTTGTGTTAATGAAGGTTTTGGGTTTACAAACTTGTCAGGTAATTAGCATTTAGGAGTATGCAAGTTGAAAAGGCATAGACATGTCTAAGGGGCACTACATCACTATTACATACACTATCAAACAGTACAAAACATGACCCCTCAATCTCAATACCAAAAAAGAGCATGGAAAGAATAGAAACACAAAACAATCATTTCAATGGTTCAACCCACTCTAGCGGGCGTTAATACAAAATATATGGCACTGCGAACTTGTTTGCCATAGTCATTTTCACAACCAATGTTGGTTCAAGAAACTACGCTCAGCAGCTTCATGTGATGATGAGATTAAATTACAATAAGTGTGATTTTGGTGTGAAGACAAACAAGGTAGCAGAAATCTGACAATACACATCTGGTCAAGCAATATATGTAATGTTGTTTACCCTTTTGGAGGGGCTTCTGAAGATCCTTGCAGTATCCTCTCCATGTGTTTGTTATCGAAAAGATTAGTACGGCAACTGGAATTGGACCACAATATATTCTCATCATCCAAACTAATCTGTAGTTTGCGAGTTTAAATCTAGATTAGTGCATGGCTAGGACACTAAATTTTACTGGCTATAAAATTATAGCAGAAGCACAAAGCAAGCTCCTTAAAATGCTTCGTAACAGATACAGTTTGGAGAAAGGTTATACCACATCCAAAAAAGAAAACTTGTTTCCACTCTGTTTGTCAGAACAGCTAAGCAAACCCATTCCTGGAGCTGTACACTCTGCAATACTCTGCTCAGCCAATTGATCAGAACGCATCCTCTTGCAATTAGTCTCTATTGTCAAAGGTTTAACCAAGCCTTCAAAGAATGAAACAGATTTTTCAGGTGTATCAGCAGCACTAGTATCAAGAGAAGATCCCTTAGCCATCAGCCATTTACTCCAGATAATTGGCATAGCAGTCTGCACAAAAAGAATGCAGTTCAATTGCATTGAACCTCCTCAAATAGATCATAATCTATGAGATGTCTTGAAACTAGATTTATGAATATATGCTGGGCATACCTCCAACTGGTACACAACATGAATAGGCCATAATGTTGGGTCCCTCTCAAAATCACAGAATGCGCCAGTATCCTCAATATTGAGGGCATCTTGGCCGTGGCCTTTGTTTACTTTCCTACTAGAAAAAAATGGGTGCATTTTCTTTCCAGATGATAACCTCCGATTTTCCTGGTGATGAAGTCAATATATATTAAGATATAAATGTTATAAGAAAAGCACAGCATCAACTACAAGTGTTTTTTCAGAGCACCCATATGGAGATAAACATATTAAGATATATGACTTTTCAAACATGTAAGGATGGTTTTGAAACTTTTCTATGAAAATCTTTGAATTATCATAGTTTCGGTGTATTATAAATAAATTACAATAACAATTAGCGATCAAAGTTGCATTGCAGAGATCATGTCAATATCCAAAACATCAAGTTTTTGTGAACTAGAGGGAGTACTTTATTTCATTAGGGGAACAGTAGAAGAGCTATACTTGTTTTACTTATATAATATATACACACAAAAAAACCGGAGAAAATGTAGTCATTTTTATCAAATTAGCACTTGCAAACAGATGGAGTTGCAAAAGCGGTTCCCATAGTTCAGTATACTAGTTGATTCTTTTAGTCTGGAAAAAAACAATAGATGTGCTCCCTAAAAGACTACTACGATGACCTTAAATCATGAACGAGTATCCAGCATTCAGCCATCCAAAAGACAACCACCATCCAGCCTCCAAAGACAAGAACCCGTATTCTGAATGACTAACAATTGACTTGTTCGTTTTCCTTAGGAACAGTTAAAAAAATATTAACAACGTGGCGATCGTATGCAAACACCCAATTGATCTATCAAATTTTCAGAACATTATCAACAAATCAATGACAAAGTAGCAAAATGGAAAGCGTAGAACCAGAAGAAAAATGCTATCACAATAACATAAAAAAAATCTCTGAAAAGAAGACAATGATGCTCAGCTTACCTCTGCAGCTAGCTTCGCTTCTGACCTTAGGTCAACTATTGATTGCGCCTTATCTTGACTGTCTAGCACATCAAAACTATCATTCGCATGTCTTGTATCAGAAGGCACCATCAGATCAATGTCAATTAATACAGGCGAAGCTTCTGGTGAGACAGCTTCATTCTGACTGATATTTAGTTGCTGACGGCTTCTGCGACCTTCATAAGCAAAAGTCTAATTACACTTCTGCAGTATAAGTTGACCAATCAAGATACGAATAAGTAGGATTTTTCCTGAATGCTAGTATACATACAAATAAACAAGTATAAAAATGCATGACTTCTTGAAAATTCAATTTATAACAGACAATTGAATGAAGATAGAAGGTTGAAATACGTCATGTTTGATGCATAAACTTCTCACTCTTGACACTCAATATAACTAGACATCACTTCAATAGTTGGTGTAGATAGAACTGGACATCACTCAATGTAGATAGAAGATTCTGTAACAGCAGTATTTGGACCTGATGTACAAAAACTCAATAATATTATTCTACGACAGCCTCCATTAACAACCCACCAACCACATATTTGATGATTTGGTCCTTAAGGTAGGAGTATTAGATTTAGAGAAATTTTAACTAACCATAAAGCATCAAAGAGAGAGAACTGACCTTCAGTATATTCCAATGCCTTGCAGTGCTTTCTGTCTGGCTTTGGCACCTTCAGTGCTGCATCTTGTTTCTTACCTTTCCGCTGCTTTTTCTGAGGGCTCTCATCTGAAATTCAACAGGACAAGTATTCAGAGATGAAATTTCCAGCATGATGCAATTAAAACATTTATTCACAACATATATTTTTCTTTTAAAAAAATTACTGTGCAAAGAAACAATTTTTAAAATGGCAATAATGTTGTAGAGTAATAACAAGCTGACGTACCAACCAAAATTATTTCATCCTTGCTATCAGGATCCAAACCAGTTGAATCTTTGTTTGAAGACGACTGCATGAAGTTTTGGTTAAACAAATCACTGAATATGAAGCATTCCCTCAAAAAATTGAATATGAAGCATATAAATTGAATGGAGGGACCCTTTTTTTCTTAGAATATGAGATGTACACAAAAAAGGTAAACATGGCCATCTTTGCACCTAGGAGTATGCAATTCTCTACATGTAACTGGTGAAAGATTTTCTCCTTGGTACATTGTGCTGCATTTGTCTGGAAACTTATCGGATGCTTCATATAGTTTTGGAAGCTCCTTTGATGAAGATAAATGAATGAAATGCACTAGATGAAAGAATAGAGCCAACCATAGTGATTACCAACAAACTAAGTAAAATGTAAGCAAGTGGATTAAACAAAGGGTACACACATTGGGTAAAAAGTAAGCAGCATGTACCGACACACTGAATTCATTCATCCTACTTATGTGCTGCTACTTTGAAACATCCTTTGTACTTTATAGAGGCAATATTACAAACATTTACCCGTCTGTGACACTTACTCCTTGAATTATGGACTTCAGAACTTCTTTGGAAAAAGAATATATGGGCTCAACCCTGTTATATTACTATCTGCTTGGAAGTTTATTGCAAGTATGCAACCATGGTCAAGACAATTGGAATTTGCGTGTACCCGATTTAGACAAGCCAGATAGCCAACAAAGGAAGATACAAGATACAGCTCTGTCGTGATTACTCCCGCAATTCAACAAAAATGAAATCAAATTATTACATCACCGATAGCACACAAAAACAACAGCCGGATCAAGCAAAATTATATAGCAATCTACCTTCCTGGCAGCCTCTGATTTCCGCGGCCTTCTGCTCCTCTTCCCCTTCTCCGGCTCCTCCCCGCCCTCTTTCTCCGCTGCCACCTCGACCGCGGGGACGGGAGGGGACTCTGCCCCTCCTCCACCACCACCACCTTCGCCGCCGCCCAACTTAGCCGGGGCACCCCAGGAGAGCTTCGACTGCACGCACCGCCTCAGCCGCCTCGCGTCCGCCGAGGAAGGCGAGGGCGTAGGCGCCGGGGACTGCGACGGCGTCGGTTTCTCGGGGCCAGCGGATCCGTCCATGGGAGGAACCATTCGCCCGAGGCCGAGCTAGGGTTTGGCTCTGGGCCTCCGGCTACAGAGTAGAGTCGTGCTACTGTCGATGGAAGACGGGGTTGGATACTTGGATTGGCTTCACGCTTTCCCGCGCTGGGAGCGGAGCGGCGGGCAGATTTGGCGGGCGCACATATATACCGCGCGGAGAAGGGAGGCGCAGGCGCGACTGGTGGACACTCGGTTCTTTCGGTTTTTGTGGTTCGTCGAAGCGATCTGGAGACTGGAGGAGCAGCAGAGGAGGAAGCAGGCGAGGTGGTCTGTTTTTGGGCGGGGGATCAGGAACTGGTTTTGGGGGAAGAAGTCCATTTTACCCCCTTGAACTATCACACAAGTTCAGTTTCCCCCCTTAACTTTAAAACCGGATAAACCTTTCATTATCAAAACCGGTCAAAATCTCCTCACCCAAAACCATGGTGGTTTTGAATGACATGGCATCCTAATCAATATTTTTTTCCAGAAAATAAATTTAAAAAAATTCTAGAAAATCATAGGAAGCTCAAAAAATAAAATAAAAATACCAAAAATACAAAATAGGTAGAATCCAAATATTCATTGAAAATACTTTTCTATGTATATACTTATACGTAAAAATAGTACATAATGTATTTCATTGAATAAATAAATCAAGTATTTAAGAAAACTTAATTTGGCTTGTAGGAAAAATGAGAAAACCCATGTAAATAGAGGATGCTAACTTTGCCTTTCAATTTATATTTTCAAATTCTAATTCTAATTTATTTTGACCTTTCAATTGCATTTTTAAAAAATCAAATTCAACGGTCAAAATAGCATCTTTATGTTTTTATTAATTTCTACATCATTCTCAAAACTAAAATATTTTCACCATTTTTATAGAGAACAAACAAAATTTTCTTGAATACTTTTAATAAATAAAACACCTTATATAAAAATAATAATTTTGCAAATAAGTATGCACATAAACTTTACAGTTTTATTGCATATTTGGATTCTATGTATTTTTCTATTGTTGTGCATATTTTTATTATATTTTTGAGCTTCCTATAATTTTCTAGATTTTTTGAATTTATTTTCTGAAAAAATGATGACTAGATGTTATGTCATCCAAAACCACCATGGTTTTAAAGTAGGGTATTTTGTACCGTTTTGATAGTTGAGGGTGGTTTTGTCCGTTTTGAAGTCGAGGGAAAATCAACATGCGATAGTTCAAGGGGGTAAAATGAACTTCTTCCGGTTTTGGGCGTGCGCATGGGGGATGGGCCGGATGGGATAGTGGGAGATTACGGACTGGGAGCTTCCTTCGTGGTTGGGCCTTGGGCCGCCTCGCCGACTAGAAGTGGAAGATGTGGCTCGCAGGTTAGGACGTTGATCGGAAGAAGTCCATGTTGCCTTACTCAACTATTGCTCTCTCAACTCATTTGTGGCCATTCGATGCAAGATTGAACGGCCAGATCTTACCCATTTAACACAGAGGGAAGAAAAGTAAACTTTTTCAATAGTTGAGGGAGGCAATGTGGACTTCTTCCTTCGGTAAATCGGTGAGACTGGTTTACAGCTACGAGAAACCGTACCAAAAAACATATACCGAACTAGACATAAAATATTCTAAAAAACTAGACCGAAAATAAAACCAAAAACTGAGGAAACGAAAAATTCCTTTCGGCATGGCTTGGTTGGTTCAATTCAGCTTTCAGTTTAGGCCTTGCTCTCTACCGTCTACATCGACATATTTACTTATTTGTTTATTATTTAAAATATAAATGAATTGATTTGTTTAATCGAAAACACTTATACACGGACGTCCGCGCGAGTGCGTGCGCCGGACGTGCGCAGACTACAGTGAGGGCATGCTGCAAGGGTGGGTCCCACAGCATTTTTTCTTTTTTGTGGCCATAAAATTTGACTGGGTGCTCTAATCCACCAATCGTTTGCACCAACGTGCTCCTCGTGTTTTTTCGAACAAAACAATATGTATGTTGTTGTATAAATTTTGACCGGGTTTTACTCAAACTTCAATCTTGTCTGGTGAAACTTTGGGTTTCGCCTACTGAAACTTGGATTTCATATTAAACTTGCCGAACTGTCGAGTTTCATTAGGTTTAATCCAAGTTTCAACAGGTTTCATTAGGTTAATCCAAGTTTCATCAAGTTTCAATAGGTTTCATCCAAGTTTCATCAGGTTACATCCAAGTTTCATCAGGTTTCATCTAGCGCTCGCTTTTATCAATACGTGGACCAAGGTTCATTAGCACACAGCCAAGTTTCACTGGTATATGTGTCAAATTTCATACGTGGGTTCTCCTAGGTTCACATAAAAAAAATTGAAAAGTAAAAAATTCAAAAAAATAAAAGTATTTAAAATGGGTTGCCCTCGATTTTAAAAGAATTATGAAATTTATTCCATGCATTTCAAACACTGTTTGAATTTTATACAAAAATCAGAAGTTTTAATTGAAAAATGATCAACTGCATGTCTAGCACATCTAGCCAATGTCAGCGCGCGTGGATGGCTGATCGAACGGTCGCCGCTGGACCGACGCTCGCGCATCCGGACGCTAGCGTTCACCCTGTTTAATGTCTTTTTTTTCTATCTTCAAGGCGTATTTAAAATCTAACAAAACAAACAAAAGAGGACCAGACTCTCGAATTCATCTTAAAATACTCTCAAAGCTAGAACATAAATTAAGTAAATAGATCAAATAAGATTAGTCAGCAAAACCGGCTCCAAATATACCCACCCCTCGGCACGACGCGACCGGGGAACTGGCGTGGCTCTCTCCCTTTGACGCAATCATATGTAAAGATTTAACAAAGCCGACGGGTTCATATCATTATGGGCCTGCCTCATGGCCCAGACATTTCGAACGATTGTTTCTCCAATTATTGATGATTACTCCAATCCTAGATTTTGGCACTTTACGCAACCAGGACCTAATTCCACTACTTAAATGCATCACACATCATATATCAACATAATCACAACGGAGCCTAAAGTTTCACATAAAATACTTTTAAAACAGCACATACCAGTAAGGATAGTGGCAAATATAATGATATGCTGATGCTCAGGTATTTGAATCGCATATAACATAATAAAAGAGTTTGCATGCTTTAACACATATCAGGTCTATTTCATGGCGATCTGGGGTTGAAATGTCTGCAAACCCACAAGGAACTAGTTCGGAAGAAGGGGATAACTAGTTCTGTGGAGATGATGTTTATCCTCTCAACCATGTGTTCCTGTATGATGAGTTGTCTCGCAGTGAAGCATCATGTGGCTTGTACTCCATCAGATAGCTGTGTGGCAGCTTAAGGTGTCTCTTAATTGAATCTCTCAAGGTCATCACAGCCTGCGCGGCACAACACGAGTAACATATAGTTCCCAAGTCCAAACATCATAGCTATAGACAAATAGAGTTTTGTCACAAACCTGGTGGTCTGATGCATTTCGATTCCAAACACTTAAAATGTCTTCATTAAAACGAACACTGAGCACCACACCACAAATATCATCACTATAATCAAGTTGATCACCCACTAGGACCAGCACCTGGGGATATAGACACAATAGGCAAACAGAATTAGAAATCAACACATCGTCCAGGCGCATGACCAATTTATTAATTCATAGAACACATTTTGGACAATCAGGTATCATGATCGAAGCATTGGAATATGTATATAAGATTATAACTGGACCGATTGTGATTATACATACTGAATGCAATAACAAGCCTCCCATGTGCAAGTAAAATGCTCTGGTAATTTTTAGATGTTTGTGGTCAGTTATATGCATCATTGCAACCTTTATAGATTTTTTAGAAGGATGAAATTGTTCTCATTATGACTTTGGGAGATGACAAAACAAAGCTAAATGTAAAAAATGTGTGTCCACTGAAGGTAATCTTTTATAAATATAAACATAATGGGATTGAAGCTATACACAAAATCCCTAATAAAAGAGTAGACCACACCAAGCAGTGTGCAAACTGAGGCATGGCATGCTCAAAGGAGAAAAAGGAACTCTAAATGGTATGTCTAAACAAGAGAATTGAGCTATATACACAGGTAAGCGTAGACATGCCATTGGCTGCATTCTGCACAACAAAAACAAAAGTGGAGCAACAAACAAACAGCATGCAAAATAATATGAAAAGGAACAGAGGAAAACAGAGCATGGTGTGAATGTGCTATCAATGCTGAGCAGGCAAGACAAACAAATGGGATAGTGCCAGCACATAATTATAAAGCCTAATGGTTGCATTATAATGGGGGAGATGAACTAGACACGGCATTGAGGGATGATAACAAGAGTAATGCACAATAGGCATGTAAATGCAATGGGACAACAGTACAACACAATGGTATGCCATTTCAATTTCATTTAGCCTTTGCATATAGCAAAGGTGATATCCACATCTTCCTAGATAAAAATAAATGAACACACTGCCCCAGAACATGGTAACCATGTGATATTCATGAGTCCAGTCAAGGCCAAAAATGCAACAAGCATATATCATACCAAACATTTATTGCATATTTGCATCAGGTGGGCATGCAAGTTGCAAACTTCAACAGATTGAAGGCGCCCATGTGTCCAATTATCTATATATTTATTTTAATTTTTCAAATTAAAACCCAGCATAATTCAGCAAAGAAAACTGCACATTAGAAGTATAGAAAACATCAGGCGTGTGCATATCTAAGGATAAGATATGTGCTAATCTTGTTTCACATTTTTAAACACCTTGCATCCATTTTGTACTAGCAGTGCATAAAATTTACTCATAAGAATTGGGAAGCACGCAAGAGGTTATTAGCAATGTTAATTTCATAAATATCAATAGGGAAACATGCTCTCATGAACAGTTTGGTTAAGGAATGGCCTCTTTAATAGGAAATGCACGTCCATTACATGGTCATGTCATTCCATTTTTAAGGCATGGGCCCATTCCTCATTATACATCAGCATTTTGGTCATAAGGACTAGCATAGTGAAGGACCGACCCTTTCCATTCCATAAATCAAACAAGAATATTGGGTTCGGATCTAGGACTGGATGAACTCCATAACTAATCTGCTTGCTTGGCTTGAGTAAACAGAACAGTTGGTCCATCACCATGACAGCCCACATGACCACAATGCTAGTTGAATTACTTGAATATAGGCAATGAGCAAAAAGAACATCACTGAATGATACCACAACAGAGAACAGACAATCACATGGTACAACAGGGTCATTTCATAAACAAATCGAACCTACTTTTAGTCCTTAAGGCAATGGGTATACATTTTAGGAGAGGCGGATTAGCCAACAACAATGAAGTTTGGGCATGAAATGTATGAACATTGATCAATCTCCTGAAAAACACAAAGGAATAGGCGGTATAAGTCAACTCACCAGATCCTCCCAGAAACGACCAGAAACAGCCTTCTTGAACCGTATAATCCACTTGCCACCATTCCGATTTGCAGGATCCTGATTAATCAAACTCCATAAATCACTAGAAACACATGCAGATATAACAATATGCTAAGCGCAACCAAAACTAAACAACACCATGTTCCGAGTAATACCTCCCAAAGGGGGCGGATGCCCTCCTTGAAAAGATGCAGGTCAGTAGGGCTCGGCAGGCTAGCCGGGCGCGAGAGGTGGCAATAGCAAACCCAGAAAGACTCAACCTACAAACCATATGTTAGAATAATTATGGGGTTGGCCCATTTAATTATTTTAATAGAAATTCCAAGAGGCCCATTTAATACTAAACCGTTCGGGAAATTGGGAGGAGAAAATCTCAACTTAAATAGTTGACTGTGGTTCTCCCAATTAAGAAAAGAGAGAAAAGAGAAAGGCGTGGGCGAGCTCTCCCTGAGCCTGGGCGAGCTCTCCCCAAGACGGGCGAGCTCTCCCCGAGATGGGCGAGCTCTCCCCGAGCCGGGCGACCTCACCCTGAGCATGGGCGAGCTCTCCCGAGCAGGCGACCTCTCCCAGCGAGCTCTCCACGAGCACGGCGACCTCTCCCGTAACCGGCGACTTAATGGCTGGTGTAATGGCGTCAGATTACGTAATGAGGCGACTTAATGGCCGGTGTAATGCCGTCAGTTACTAGTGCTTGATGGCGTCGGGTTCGACAAACCTTCTCTTCTGGCGCCTATAAAAGCATGAGCTCCTCGCCCTGTGAAGATATAGCTAAAAAGAGCTCTCTCTCTCCCGCACATTTCATACTTCCATCAGTGGCTGCTTTTTTGCATTCCGCCTCTGTTTCCTTGCGCGCTGAAGGCGGAGGAGCGAACCTCGGAACCTCGTCCTTCTTGAGATCCCTTTCGGGATAGAAGGCCGATAAGGTTTTGGGGGCGACCACGCGATTGCTCAAGTTTCCTCTTTGGTTCAGCTTCATCTACCAAACATCGACGTTCGATTGCAACGACCTCTCCATCTGCATCAACGGCATCTCTGCACCAACTTGTGATCGACTACATCAATCCGTCATGGCGGTGAGAATGTGCAAGTCATTCCTCACTTGCAATACCGTGTACTGCGCTGTAGTGGGCTGCGGCTCGGCTCAAGGGTATATTTGTTTATACCGTGCCTTTGTTTGGCTTGTTTCTTGTTCATTAGCCTTTGTGTATGAGATAGATAATTCGTTATTATCTAGTACCTTTGGTTATGAACTTGAAATATTCAATTGGTTAATTATGATTTACCTAATTTTGTGGATTAAGAACTTGAGGAAATTCCTAATATTTCCAACAATCCAAAAACCTTATCCTAGGAATTTTACAACTCTTGGTTTATTTGCCAGCTTAAATAGCGGTATTTGACGGTGCAAATTACAAGCGTTAGCGCGCCAAGATGATTTTATGGTTGATCGCCATGAGCGTGTATCACGTTCGCAAGGCAAGCCACGGTAGGAAGGAGGCTCTCTCTGGCGGAGAGAAGTGCCTTCGCATTGCGGATAACTTGTTTAGAGCGCCGTGATTAGCGTTTTGGAAGAAAATCTTGTTGATGTGTATATGATTTTGCCTAGTGGTAAAGAAATGTGGGATGCACTTGAGGCAAAATTTGGAGTTTCGATGCGGTAGCGAGCTCTATGTCATGGGCGGTTTCATGACTACAAGATGGTCGATGACCGATCGTAGTAGAACAAGCTCATGAGGTGCAAGCTTTATAAAAGAACTTGAGAATTTTAAATGTGCATTGCCCAACAAGTTTGTGGCGGGGTGCATTATTGCTAAGTCGCCACCTTCTTGGAGGATTTTGCCACTACTCTAAAACACAAGAGACAAGAGTTCGGCGTTCTTTGGTCTCATTGGGTCTCTAGATGTTGAGGAGAAGGCGAGGGCAAAAGATACACGTGGGAAAGGAAGTTCTAGTGCCAATGTGGTACAAAAGAAAACCTTTCAATTCAACAAAAATAAAAACAAGTCTGAAAAGCGACAACAAGAACAAAGCCAATCAAACTACTAGCTTCAAGAAGAAGAAGAATAAAGGAAGGAAGCGCTTTATGCGTAATGGTGCGATCATTGGGCTAAGGATTGCCACGATCGTAAAGACAAGCGAAAAAAGTCCGCCAGCGTTGTTATTGGCAATCTTGAGGAACATCTGGGTATGTAACGATACCTCTTGTTCTTCGATTATGTCGTTCGCTTTGATTGGTGGATTGACACGAGGCCAATATACATGTTTGTCTTGATAGATCCTATTTTCTTCTTACCGGTCGCGGGCTGCCTCCGTGTTGATGGGGAATGGGTCGCAGCATTTGTGCGTGGAGTCGGCCTTTATTGACTTGAAGTTTACTTGAGCAAGGTCGTCGGTGAGGAACGCATACAACATGTGCCCGCGATAAATAAGAACCTTGTCGGCGGATCTCTATTGTGTAGAGATGGTTTTAAGCTAGTTTTGAATCAATAAATGTGTTATTTCCAAGTTTGGAAATTTTATTGGAAAAGGCTATGAGGCGGAGGCTTGTTCCGCTTTCTTTGATGGACATGAATAATGAGATTAATCATGTTTGTGATCATGAGACTAATGTTTGGCATTCACGACTTTGTCATGTTAATCTTGGTTGTATGATGCGGATGGCCGGTATGGATTTAATCCCAAAATTTACCCAAGTCAAAAGTTCTAAGTGTCAAGTGTGTGTGCAATCTAAGCAAACTACTTAAGCCTCACAAGGCGTGAGAGAAAACTTGTCACCATTAGAACTAGTTCATACCGATTTGTGCGAGATGAACGGGGAGTTGACTAAGGGTGGTAAGAGGTATTTCATGACTTTGATTGATGATTCTACTAGATTTTGCTACGTGTATTTATTAAAGTCTAAAGATGAGGCTTTTCACTATTTTAAGATCTATAAAGTGGTCGAGAACCAACTTGATAGGAAAATCAAGCGGGTTAGGTCGGATCGTGGTGGAGAATATTTTTCTAGTGATTTTAATATATTCTGCGAGGAACTTGGAATAATCCATGAGAGGGCGCCTCACTATTCTCCCCATCAAGCGGGGTTGCCGAAAGAAAGAACCGTACTCTAACGATATGGTTAACGCCATGTTAGAAACATCGGGACTTTCAAGGAATGGTGGGGTGAGGCTATATTGATTGCTTGTCATGTCCTAAATAGGGTTCCTACAAAGAATAAAGAAATCACACCGTTCGAGGAATGGGAGAAAAAGATTAAATCTCACTTATTTACGGACTTGAAATTTTTTTGGCTAAGGTTAATGTGCTGTCCCAAAGAAGCGTAAACTTGGACCAAAACCGTTGATTGTGTCTTCATTGGTTATGCTTTTCACGGTGTTGGATATAGGTTCTTAATAGTGAAATCTGAGTACGATATGTATGAAGGTACAATCTTAGAGTCGAATGATGCCACATTCTTTGAGGACATATTCCTATTAAAGAGACACTTAGCTCATCGGCCAAGAATCTATCTTCTCTCCTAAACCTTCCACTCCTATACAAATTGAACCCACTTTTGAGGAAAATCCAATAGATGAAGACAATGAAGTAACTTCGAAAGAGTAAGAGACAAAAGACCGCAAAGTCTTTTGGTAATGATTTCATTGTATATCTAATGGATGATACTCTAAGAACCATTGAGGAGGCTTATTTATCTCGGGATGCGACTATTGGAAGGAAGCGGTCCAGTGAGATGGATTCCATCTTGAGCAATGGAACTTGGGAAGTTATTGATCGTCCATATGGATGTAAACACAGAGGATGTAAGTGGGTGTTCAAGAAGAAGTTGAGGCTGATGGTACAATTGAAAAGTACAAGGCAAGACTTGTGGCCAAGGGTTATACCGGAAAAGAAGGCGAGGATTTCTTTGACACTTACTCACTGTTGCAGATTGATCACTATTAGAGTACTACTATCCATGGTCGCTTCTCCTGCAGTGCGATCGTTCATCGGATGGGCGTGAAGACGGCTTTCCTTAATGGAGAGTTGGAAGAGAAATCTATATGGATCAGCCAGATGGATTTGTAGTAAAGGGTCATGAAGGAAAAGTGTGTAGGTTGTTGAAGTCTTTGTATGGCCTTAAACAAGCACCTAAGCGATGTACGAGAAGTTCGACGAACTTTAACATCTACCGCTTTGTTGTAAATGAAGGCGACAAATGTGTGTATTACCGCTATGGTGGGGGTGAAGGAGTGATTCTGTGTCTGTATGTTGATGACATACTGATCTTCGGGACGAACCTTAATGTGATTAAGGAAGTCAAGGACTTTCTGTCCGCGAATTTTGAAATGAAAGATTTGGGAGTAGCGGATGTCATCTTAAACATTAAGTTGTTAAGAGAAGATGATGGTGGGATAACTCTTGAGCAGTCCCATTATGTGGAAAAGGTGTTGAGTCGCTTTGGCTTTAGCGATTGTAAACTGCTTTCCAACGCCATATGATCCAAGTGTCTTATTACGAAAGAACCAGCGTATAGCAAAGGATCAATTGAGATATTCCCAAATCATTGGTTCATTTGATGTATTTAGCTAGTGCAACAAGACACGATATCTCGTTTCTTTGTGAGCAAACTTAGCCGGTTTGTTTCAAATCAGGAGATGATCATTGGCATGCTCTTGAGAGAGTGATCTTATTATCTAAAGGGACATCAAGTTATGGTATTCACTACACCGGTACCCAAGGGTACTAGAGGTTATAGTGATTCAAACCGGATATCCGATCTTGATGAGATAAAAGCCACAAGTGGTTGTATTCACATTGGGTGGTGGAGCTGCATTTCTGGAAGTCTTGCAAGCGAGACCATCTTAACGAGGTCTACAATGGGCGAGAACTCACGGCATTAGACATCGCCACTATGGAAGCCGATTGGTGCGTGAGCTTGTGATGGACTTCTGGGTGGTTGAAAAACGGTGCTCGCTATCCTTGTGAACTGTGACAATCGGGCGGTGATTGCCAAGGTGAGCAGTTCAAAGGATAACATGAAGTCATCAAGGCACGTTAAGAGGCGATTGAAGTCTGTCGGGAAAATGAGAAACTCGGAGTTATAGCATTGGACTATGTCGAGACGGCTAAAAACTCCGCGGATCCTTTACAAAGGGACTATCACGAAATGTGATAGATGAAGCATCAAGGAGATGGGCTTGAGACCCACATGAAAGTCATGTCTTAGTGGTAACTCATCCTATTTGATCGGAGATCCGTGAATTAGGATGTTGAGACAAGCTAGTGATGGATCGGAGGAGAATACTTTTGTACTTAACCCACTCCGTTTGAGATGCACTACTCTCCTATTCTCATATGGCGGGTTGGTTATACCTTAATGTGTTCCGAGTGGCTTTTAATAAGCGAGAGATGTTATCTACGTAACATCTTATGAGGAATACACCTATATAAGCTCATTGCTAGTCACGATCTATGAAATTGGGTGATCTCTAGAGGCTCATGAAAGGCAAAGGAGTATGACTTATCTGCTCCAAACCGGGGATGCATTTAGCGACTGGTATCGATAAAGGACTTTGGTGAAACTTCGTTCGCACAAGACCGTCAATTCAAGGCTTAGTCCATTGTTCAATTGTGGATGAGTGTAACCTTTGTTCTAGTGGAAGTTCAACTTAATAGTCTCCATGAAACACCGGTATATCAAACTACGATTGGGCGAGAGTATTTCAAATGTGCCTATGAAATTTGGTGGGGATTGTTAGAATAATTATGGGGTTGGCCCATTTAATTATTTTAATAGAAATTCCAAGAGGCCCATTTAATACTAAACCGTTAGGAAATTGGGAGAGAATATCTCAACTTAAATAGTTGGTGTGGTTCTCCCGATTAAGAAAAGAGAGAAAGAAAGGCGTGGGCGAGCTCTCTCGAGCACAGGCGAGCTCTCAGACGGCAGGCGAGCTCTCCAGTGGCGAGCTCTCTCAGAACGCAGGCGACCTCACTGAGCATGGGCGAGCTACTCGGCCGGGCGAGCTCTCCCGGCCGGGCGACCTCACTCGAGCATGGGCGAGCTCTCCACGGCCGGCGACCTCTCCTCGGCGAGCTCTCCACTGAGCAGGCGACCTCTCCCGTGATTTACTTAATGGTGGTGTAATGGCGTCCGTTCACGTAATGAGCGACTTAATGGCGGTGTAATGCCGTCAGTTACTAGTGCTTGATGGCGTCGTGTTCGACAAACCTTCTTCTTCGCGCTATAAAAGCATGAGCTCTCGCCTCTGTGAAGAAAAAGCTAAAAGAGCTCTCTCTCCGCACATTTCATACTTCCATCATGTGAAGGCTTTGTTTTGCATTCATACTCTGTTTCCTTGCGCGCAAGGAGGCGGAGGAGCAGAACCTCCGGAACCTCGTCCTTCTTGAGATCACCTTTCGGGATAGAAGGCCGATAAGGTTTTGGGGAGCGACCACGCGATCGCTCAAGTTTCCTATTGGTTCACTTCTACACAAAGATCGACGTTCATTGCACCGACCTCTTCATCAGTATCAACGGCATCTCTGCACCAACTTGTGATCGACTACATCAACCGTCATGGCGGTGAGAATGTGCAAGTCATTCCTCACTTGGCCTTTGTACTCTTCGCTGTAGTGGTGCTGCGACTCCTACTCGAGGTATATTTGTTTATACCGTGCCTTTGTTTGGCTTGTTTCTTGTTCATTAGCCTTTGTGTATGAGATAGATAATTCGTTATTATCTAGTACCTTTGGTTATGAACTTGAAATATTCAATTGGTTAATTATGATTTACCTAATTTTGTGGATTAAGAACTTGAGGAAATTCCTAATATTTCCAACACCATAGTGCCAACAGACAGCACCAGTAATTGATCTAACTGCACAGAGAGAGGAAATCCCCCAAAACAACTAGACAGTCTGTTCTATAGGGAAGACGTACAGTGCTGAAATCGACGATCTTCCTGATGTTGTCCTCGTATGACTGCGACCTCGCCCCAGGCGTCCGGCGTGTGTACCAGAGCACGAACTTGCGCTGCGCACGCACGGCAGATGAACACAAGTTATACATCCGGCACTTCGATCTCAGGTACCACGCGCGCTGGGCTGCTGGAGACGCGAAATTCGCACTTGTGGGGGGATTTGGACCCGGGGTAAGGGTTAAATCTAGCGGCGACTGGTCTTACCCTGAGGGGGTGGAGGCCGGCCTTAAGCTCGCGGCTGCGGCGCTCGTTCTCCACCGCCTCCGCCTCGTCCTCCTCGGCGGCGGCGGCGGCGGCGGCGGCGGGCGCGTCGTCGCTCCGTGCGTGCGAGGACTGAAGCTGCTCCTCCTGCTCGGCCTCCTTCCTCTCCGCCGCTGGCTCCATGGCGTGCCCTTCTACAGCTAGTCGATTGGGTTGGGCGCTTGCGGGGAGGAGGAAGGTTCGGAAGAAGCAGGACTATGAATTGCAGAATTGGTATGGGTTTTGGCCCTCTCTCTTCTCTATTCAGATGAACCCGTGTGCAGGGATTACAAAACCGAGCCGATCGCAAAAACCGCTGGGGTTCCGGTTCGGCTAACCGACCGGTTTTCACGGTTAACCGGAAAATTTCGCTGAAAAACCGGCAGATTCAAATTCATATTTAAAAAACGGACCGGCCGGTTAACCAACCGGTTTTACCGGTTAGCCGACCGGTTAGTCGGCTAACCGGTCTGGTTTAGATGACAATAGAAAAATTAGAGAAAAAATTGAAAAATTAATTTAAAAATAGAAAAAATTATAGAGACATACAAATGTCAATTTAGCACTAATTTGGCACTAGAGACATACAAAAATTATAGAAAAATAGAAGAATTGCTATAATTTGTCTATAATTTGAAAAAATTATAGAAAAAATAGGAAAAATTATAGGGACATACAAATGTCAATTTGTCTATAATTTGAAACTAATTTTACTGTCGAAAAAATTATAGGGACATACAAATATCAATTTAGCACTAATTTGGCACTAGGGACATAAAAACATTATAGAAAAAATAGAAGAATTGCTACTAAGTTCTTTATTTCTACAAAACTTCGACAACACCTCCCCTATAATTTGGTCATCCACTCAGCAGACAAAGAGACATAATTTACATATTTCATAGCATATATTATATATCCACCATCTTATTATTTCATACATAGTTCACAACTCAAGATGTCATACCGTCAAACTTTTTATCAAAAGCTTACCTCAAGCGTATTAATCAGGAACGATGAATGGAGGGAGGTAGTGGCACGCCGACACCTACAAATGAGACATAAAAAAATTGCACATGCATATTATAAAGGAATATATGTAAGTATACAATGGGAACAGAATATTACCATTGTAAGTTGTATCTAATATCTAAAATATTGAAGTCCAGATTCAGAGTATGCTTTGTAGTACTCCTCTGTACACATGACTATTAGACCATGGTAGTTCATTAAGTCTAATTTAAAATCTTCCCAACTTTGACCTGTGGTCCAGTCAGTGGCTTGCCAACTTTGATATAGAGTTGCATAATAATCCGGCATTTTCCATTCATATACTTTTCTCATATGTTGATTAATTGGTTGAGGATATGAGGGAGGAAAAAAATTATAACCCGTATAAGTACCACTCGTGGAGCTTGAGCTCTCTTGGTCTTATGAGTTGTCTTGCTGCCCTTCTAGGCGTGGATGGTCTGGGCCTAGTGGCTCCCTGCGAGATAGGATGTAAACCTTGTGGGTAGAATTTGGTCACAGGTTGCAAGCCACCCCCACCCTAGTCACCACCCTCGTCATCACCCCTCATCATCGGCGCACCCCCCCTCACCATCACCGCCTCATCACCGCTTATCCCGTCATCATCCCCATCATCATCCTCCCCATCATCTAAGGATGAACTGTCGTTTGATTCTTGGTATGTGGGACTTTTTGCAATTTCTTCCTCGCTTGCATCACTATCCTCTTCATAATCATCTTTCGTGGATAGCCTCTTCCCCTTCGTCCTCTTCGATAAGCGCTTGATAGGAGGAGGTAGCGAGTCTTTCTCTTACCAATGTGAGTGTCTCCCACATTACATTCAAATTTCTCGTCCCACACTTACGCCCTTGGTCTTTTCTTGGATAGTCTTGAGGTCTTCTAGGTTAACAACAAATGTTGATGGCGGTGGGTTGTCGATTATCGATCTTGCCCTCATCTAAAAGCGGAGTGGAATTTAACCTACAACAAAATAACAAACATACCATGCAAATTAGATTTTCATGACATATGCAAGAATTGAAATTTGAATAAAAATAACAAACATACCTTCCATTCTCCAACCAATCGAACATTGGGTCATTAGTGTACTGTAATTGAAAGATGTAAGAGTTGGTCTGCAGGATCATATTCTACATCCCTCGTCTGAGTTTTGACCCGCTCAAGACGAAGTCTTGAGTTGTAACAAACAAAAACAAGCTTGTGCAGCTTGTTATATCCAAGTTTGTTACGGGGCCTCATGTGAATGAAGACGAAGGTGCTCCAATTTCTCTCACATCCACTAGAGGCCTCGCACTGGCTCACAATCTTTTTGGCAAGCATTTGAAGCGTTGACGTGTCCGTGCCAAACATGCTCCACCATTGACCTACACGTAACAACATACATTGATAAACAGTCTGCTCCACCACTATTGTATCATGGTAGATTGCAAATCATAATTATCTGGGTTAATTTTTTCATGTATTGCCATTTGATATGCAGTCTGCCCAGCGAACGAACCACCCTTTCTCCTCCACACATCTGCTTCCACCAATGCTTGGGCAATGTAACAACATGTCATCATTCTATCAAATGCCCATCGCAGATCTGCTAGCATGGTGTCAGTAGTGCCTCTACTATAGTGGAGGGATGGGCTCAAAGCAGCAGCTGCATGGAAAAAATACACAATTCAATAAAAACAATTTAATAAAACAAACCAATAAAACAATTCAGTACTAACCTGCTCCAATAAAAGTGTCATATGCCACATCTCTAAACCTGGTATCAAGAACCGTTAAGTAGTGCGTACGATCGGGCTCTTAGATGTCTCTGAACATCCATCCACGGACATCATGGTACATTGGTAGCACGTTGCATATGGTTGGAATCTTGTCTTGGTCGGCCATACGAAGAAAAGTATACAAGTATTCCACTGAATCGACGCACTCTTTAACCCTAGCCCACCAACGTAGATCTGACAAATTTTGATGTGTATATTGTCCGTCCGCAGACTGGCAGTAAGAGGTAGTTTGGAACTCTGCATTTGCCATCCACCTCATGAAGGCACTCTTATGCTTCAAAAAGCTCGCTAAGAAAGTGTAGTTGGTGCCAAATCTAGTTGCGTTCCACTTCACTAACTCTCCGCCAATGGCTTGTTTCATCATATCATGAAGCTTTCTAGAGTTATATAGCCATCGGCATATCCTCTTTGCACTATCAATGATTGCTTTATTTTTAGGGAATTCTCCAATATCCTTTAGCATCAGATTGATAGTGTGAGCCAAACAGGGCTGCCAAACGATAGACATGTATTTCTTACTTAGCTTCAAGCACGCTGCCTTATAGTTGGCACCGTTATCCGTGACAATCTGGACAACATTCTCCACCCCCTACCTCTTTCACCACTTTATATATTGTCTGCATGAAAAATAACAACAGCTGGTTAGTAAAACAACAACAAATAGACGGTAATAGAACGTAAAACAACAACAAATAAGACGAAGTATACCTCGACGAGGAATTTAGTGTCCTGCGTCTAGTTAGTTGCATCTACTTATTTGAAGAAGTAAGTTGTGCCGTTGCAGTACACCATAAAGTTTATAATACTCATACCAGTAGGCCCCGTCCAAGAATCACACATTATAATCACTCCATAGTGACCCCAATCTCTTTTCCACACCTCCATCTCTCTTTTGATCTCTGTCTCCTCGTCGTCTAAATATATTCCATCAATATCCCGATCAGACGGTGATTGCACCGTCTCTCCTACAAAAGCAACATATGGCATAATATGATTAGTTGGCAACAAAGTAGTACATAAAGTAAGAAAAAACAACTTTAAATTTTTTACCTAATCTTTGTGTCTCCCTTACGGTAGCGACAAAGTAAGGATTATCGGCTTTCCTCCCAGAAATGCCGGACGCGTGAAACCATCTGGCCCACCCCATGCTAAGCAAACGTTTCGCCTTTTTGCCTTCCTGTGAGACAGAGAACCTGCCTCTGTCAATTCTGGGCTGAACCGTGGTACCGGCATCGATAGGTTGAGTTTCCCTTTGTGAGCTCGATCGCGATAACATTCGCCGCAGCATCCCTTGTTTAGGCTCTGGTTCAAGACCACCACCCCCACTTCCACCGCCATGCTCATATCTTTCTCCTGCTCGTGTCCTAAAGTCTGACTCCATCCTCGACGCAGCCATGGCCCGCTCATATTGCTCTCGCTCATTGTAACCTCCCGTGTACTGCTCTTGCCAACCGCCTGCACCACTACCATAACCCCCCATGTGGTGCCCCTGCTCCTGCCAAGCCCCTCCATCTCTCCCTGCCGATGCTGCGGCTTCTTCCAATCTAAGCCGCTCTCTAATTTTCTCGGTCTTTTTTTCGACGGTTCTATCCAGATACCGTCGAAAGAAGTCCCTCACCTCAGGAGGGACTGATTTACAAGATTTCACATTACTACCACGACCGTCCAAGTGGTGCTTAAATCTGCTTGCGCCACCTCCCGCTTTGGTTTCTTTACAGAAATTACATTTGAATCCCGCTTTCACTTTCAGACCATACTCCCAAACCGGATCGCTAGATTTATCCGCCATTCGTTCAACGCCTCACTGCATGCCAACACAAAATCTCTTCGTAATAACAAATAAAAAATTTGCTAAAATCCTAATCTTTACCTAACCCTGACAATATCACTGCATTTATCAAATAAAAAAACAAATTTGCGGGGCGCAGCCACGGCCCATGGCCACGGCCACGACCACAAAGCGGCTAGCCGACCGGCCAGACCAGCTAACCGTTCGCCATGCGCGGCTAGCCGCTGGCGCGTGGCCCGGGCGTGGCCCGTGCGTCGCCGCAACGGCTAGCCGCTCGGTTAATCCGGTTAGCCGCTCGGTTACCTCGGTTAGCCGGTGTCGCAACCGTCGCCGCTCGCCCGTGCGCCCGTCGAAGGACCGGCTAGCCGCTGTGTCGCGCCGGTTAGCCGAGCTAATCGTCCGATTAGTCATTGAATCGCCGACCAGCGGCCGGCTAACCGCTGATCCATGGCTATTTGCCGTCCGTGGCTAACCGCTTCGGTTTGGCGGCTAATAGCTTCGTCGGCGGCCTTCGCGTGAGGAGAACCTGGAGCAGAGGGGAGGCGCAGGAGAAGTGGAGAGGAGAATGGAGATGGGTCACGGGTTGCTGGGTGGGGGGTCTGAGGAGCGGAGGAGGTAAATATGGCATATCTTATTTTTTATTTTTATTTATTTTCAATCAGATGAACCGAAAAACACTTGAAAATTTGAAATTTTTAAATTCTGTTTCAGCCAATACTCATATAATAACCTTTACTATTTTATGGAATTTTTTCAGATTTTTTCACGGATTTTTAAATTTGAACCAAATTTGAATTGAATTCAAACCTAACCGGCCGGTTTTTCCTAAACCGCCCCGCACCGGTTCACCGTTTAACTGCGGTTTTTGACCGATTAACCCCGGTTTTGTAATCCCTGCCCGTGTGAGCAGCCGAGGCGGACAGTGAAGGATTTTTCTAGTATACCAGAAATATCAGTAGTAGTCAATATTATTATAGATTTCATTTCAAGGGTTACTACAAATGTACCATTATATTAGATTCCCGAATTTTGACGCATAGGAGCTCACTTCAATATACCGTTATATTGGATTTCTGACACATACAAGCTCGAAATACATTTTAAACCGTCCTAAAATATGTTCCGACGAATTGGGTTCGTAGTCATACTCCTCATTTTTCTTCCTCTACCTTCTGCCTCCTCCCACCACCTAACCATCCCTCCCAACTCCGGCTACACATCTCTGCCTTGGTCATCCCACTGCCATGCGTCGTCGCTCGCCGCTTGTCCCTCGTCCCTACGTGTGTCGTCACTTGTCACCCTCACCGTGTGCAGGCTCATCGAGAAGCAAAGGCCGCCTCACCAAGGTCCGCGCGCCGTCGATCATCACCCATCTTCTCACAAAGGCTCACTGAGATTTGTGATGGCATCGAATGAGCTCCCGGTTGAAAGAGGATCCTAAGGCCTAGAGGGGGGTGATTCGTTTATTCGTTGATTAAGCATCAAATTAATAGTGACCCAATCCTAGTTTCAAGTTTCATGTAAGCGGAAGCGATAAACAGATGAATTGATAAACTAAGACATGGCATCACAATTCATCACAAGTAATGCAACGGAAGTAAGTGCGGAAAGTAAATAAGAGAGCGACGCGAATTTGTTTCACCGAAGTTGAGTCATAACTCCTACTCTCGTTGAGGCTACCTCTTGCGCAAGGACTGCTCGCCTCGAGCCTAACGCCTCACTTACTCTCCCAGAGCCGTTCCGCCACTCCGTGAGGTGGACTCAAACCACCGTACACCGACTCGAGAGTAGCCACATGCCAAGGCCTACTCCCAAGCCCACGCCTCCACGAAGGATGCCGTCTTCAAAAGTAACAAGCCCGAAACGCCCCGATCATACCTGATCGAAGGACTTCAATGAAGCTCGGTGTTGGGGATTAGTGATTTGTGGCTTTGGATGATTTGTGGGTGGAGGAATAGCTCTAGATCACCCAATTGATGAGCAATAAGTGTGGTAGGTGTAGAGAGCAGCAAAACCTCAAAGAAGCCAGCCACTAGGCAAGTATTTATAGCCCCTAGAGCAAACTAGCCGTTGCCCCCTGGAAGGGGACAAAAAGACTAGCCGTTAGCCTCTATCGGACGCCGTCCGACGGGCACCGGACGCCGTCCGACAGTGGCTACTGCTCACTAAATTTGGTTTATCGGACGCCGTCCGGTAGCCACCGGACGCCGTCCGACAGAAAGGAATGCTCACTGAAAAAGGATGATCGGACGCCGTTCGGTAACTACCGGACGCCGTCCGACAGAACGCACTGCACGGGAATTGTTGATCGGACGGTGTCCGGCCGTTTCCAGACGCCGTCCGACAGAGAGTTGTTTCGTGCTAGAAAGTGTGAGGGAATTTAGGCGGGTTTCTCTCTCTCTAGAAATCTCACAAGAATATATTTGGGTATTTTTAGATGAAGTGGACTATGGAAACCGATTTTTCGAGAGGTCGCAAAGATCCGGCATAGTCCGAGAAATTCAAACCCCTTTTGAAATCCGACAAAAACGAAAATAAAAGACCTAACTACTCCTAATCTATACGTGACCTCATCTCTCGCCCGGTCACGTACTTAGAACCTTGGAGCAGCTCACAAAATCATCGAAGCTTCAAATTAGAGTTTTACGTGAAGCCGAGTCTTCGCTAGGGTTCCGAGAAGTCCAAAAAACCCCTAGCACTTCATATTAGATAATTTGACATCAATGCCATTAATAAAAATTAGGGCTCAACGATGCTCACAATCTCCCCCTTTGTGGCACTTGATGGCAACCCAAGAGAGAATAAATGTTTTGAGCTGCAAAAGGGGTTAGACGGTTCAACCTGGGTTTGCTGCCGAGTGTGTTCAGAAAGATCTTCATTTGATGCTTCTTGATCTTACAATCTCAACTCCTTGCCTCATCCTCAGAAACCCGCTGTGTCCTAGAGAGTAACAGGTCAATATATGGTGCAAGAGGAAGTGGCCTATTAACCTCTCTGAAAATGGCGTCATCAAATTCTCCCAAGAGGGTGGCTCCAATGTTTATGGTCCTGCCTGTCAGAAGATACAGCATAAACCAACTGCAGATGGGTAGGATCCTGTCGCGGTTGCCACTTCGAACAAACAGGGTGCTTCGAAGTATAAGGTTGATTAGAGCAGTCTCCTGTCGCAACTGATTTGCCTTATCCACACTGATTTCCTCATTGTCAAGATCGAGGTACATGAATATGATTTCTTCAAGTGGGGGATATTTGGCCCTCCAGAAGGCATCTGTGGACTATATGGGCCCCGGGTATCCTCTAGAAGGCCCATAAGGGAGCAGATGGGGGCGATCCAAGTCGGCCGGTTGAGGATAAGAACCACTCACGCTACGCGAGGCTTGAGCCGCAAGGAAGTTCCCGAGGATATAATCTGTCTCCATGTAATTAGCAGATCAACACATGCATTCTATGTAACTGCATACCAGAATTAGTTATCAGGGATCCCGAGATATCCTGTAACTCTATCTCCCCCTACGCTATATAAAGGGAGGGAGTAGAGGCCATCGGCATAGAGCTCTGATAGGCATCTAAGTCTACAGCGCATAGCATCATCTTGCATCTCGCATCTTGATCCACCATATAATCCCGAAACACGTGGCGTGGGGTATTACCTCCTCCGTTGTGGGCCTGAACCTGTCTAACCCTGCCTTGTGTTACCATTTAGCTTAGTTCTTGATTAGCGTCCCCTCGTACAAATTCATTGCCGGTGGTGACCCCCCAGTTAGTCACCTGCCGACAGCATATTCATATGCCATCTTATTTAGGTCGGTGCCAGAATCAGGAGTACCCAATGCAAAGTTCATGTGCGCCACTGAGATCCCTTGAACATTTCCGTTGACTGAATGATAGTAATTGAATTCTGACACATCCTCGGCAGACTAGCGAGTGGCAAAGAATTCACAAGGCTCTCTTTGCACCACGTCAACTTCTTGTTAGAGATCGATTACGCCAATCACGGGTGGAGTCAAGATAGTGTGAACCAAAGGCCCTGCCACTGCGGTGATCTCGCTCCAATCAACACAATGGGGGTCCCGTAGACCACCTTTGGGTGCAGAGAAACACATATACAACTGTTTCTGAAACTTGGTGTAGAATCTGAAATCTTTGGTATCCTCTCAATCATTTGAGGAACCATTTTGCATAAGAGACGGCCCTCTTCTTTCTCAATGTTTCCATAGATAATTTTAGAACCAAATTATCCACGGGCTCGTCCTCAGCGACCACAGTCTCAGTGACATCATCCTCTATCGGGTCCTCAGCATAAGTGTCATCGTCAATATCATCAGCTGTCGCAAAAGAAGTCCCTGCAACCCGCTTCCAATTGAATCCCTCGTCATGCTGCTGCTGCTGATGCTCTCTAGTGATCTTTCTTGTGCGAGGAGCGGCACTGCTAGCCGTCTCATCAAAATCATCACGAATACCTCGGCTGTCACTGTCACGACGTCCGCTCAAAGTCCTGCTCAGAGCCTTGCCCAGTCTCTTCAATGAACGCGACATCTTGAATCAAATTTACTGATCAAATTCCCACTGACGAATCTCACTGCCAAGTGCCTACTGACCAAGAGCCACACCACGAGCCAACCCTAGACACAAGCGCGGGAAAAACCTATTCAAAACCTAGAACTCGGTAAACAAAGGAATTTGCGGGAATAGGAGGCGGGAGCCGTTACCGAGCCCTAGAAGGGAAGAGGATGCCGCCGTGCGCGAGAGGATCGTCCCCTAGGCCCTTCCCGGTAGGGGAAAAGAGGGGAGCTCGACGGAGATGAGGCCCAAGAATCGGGCCGTCAACCTCCAATCCCCGTAGTGGGAATCGAAGAGGAGGACGAGGGGACGCCGGTGGTGGTGGTGGACGTCGCCGGAGAGCCTCCCCCGGTGAGGAGGAGAGGAAGTGGCGGTGCCGGTTTGGTGAGGAGAGTGAAGAGAAATGAGGAAAGAGGGAGGCAGAGGGGTGAGATTAAAGGCGATCCGCACAGTTGGGCCCATCAGACGGCGTCCGACGCCTATCGGACGGCGTCCGACAATACGGGTGCAGCGCGGGTAAGGCTTCGTCGGACGGAGTCTGGGAAATCAAGACGGCGTCCGACAGGAGGATTGCGGCGCTGAAAAGACCTCGTCGGACGGCGTCCGCTGGTTACCGGACGGCGTCCGACAAGATCTGAATGCAACGCAAAAACCACAGCTTGACGGCGTCAAGAGTTTCGAACGACGTCCGATGAAGGCTGAATTCGCCACTGCATGCACTTCAGACCAGTGGGCCCCACCAATGCAAGAATTTTTATAAAATAGTGTTTTGAAGGGATATTCTCCATTTTTGCTCAAAATTCAAAGAAAGATTCAAATGTGAGCAATTTGAAGTAATTTTAAATTTTAATTTTGAAGGGATAAGATTCTAAATTGACAAATGAAACCAAACTAAAATCAAAATCCCAAATTTTGGTCTTACAGACCAAGAAAATATGTGAACCCAAATTTTGCCTTGATTTCTCATATAGGCGTGAAAATCTCGCATAGGGGTTCACTTTAGAGTTTAAGCACATGTTTTTGAATTTTTTTGGCTCCTTTTCAAACATTTTCGATAATTTTGATGCCATATGATTTTGAGGAGAACAAATATGCACATGGAGCAAATTTTTCAAAAAGGATAAGATTTTTTTAAATTGAAAAGTTTGAAGTGGTAAGAAGATAGAGGATAGTCTATTAATTTTAAATTTGTTTTGGCTTGAAATATAGGACAAGAATGTGCTAACCTAAAATCAAATTTATCTTTTCACCACTAGAGGGAGTTTTGAGATCATGAGTTGAAATTAAACTCCCCCTAAATGTGACAAGAGTCAAAAGCAAATGAAAAAATTCAAATAAGACCCAAAAAGTCACAAAATCCAATTAACACACATTTGATCTATCTAGTATTGAGTTCATTTCTTAATTTGCAAAACCGTGCCTCATCCAAGGGTTTCGTGAAAATATACGGGAATGTTGGACCGGATTGTTGGCTATTTTCACCGCACTTTCATTATCGCATAGAAGTGGCACTTTTTTAAATTTTAGCCCAAAGTCACTGTTGACACCTAAATTTGGCAGAAAATCGGATATTCAGAAAAGGCCGAGTATGTTGGAATTATTGGACCAAATCGGAAATGGGCTTTATCGGCAAAGAAGAAAAGCAGAATACCGATACTTGTAAGACTTCGGAAGAAATACGATATGATCAGAAGCGCGTTGTGGTTAATTAGGTCGTATCGGTATCGATTTTGTAACACTATAAATAGGACCTTTGGTCTCGATAAAAAAGATACATAAATACTCAATACACCAAATACTTTCTCGAATCCGATCGACTTCGTCGAAAGGCTTCAACTCGCAAGTAGAGCTATCTCGATGGGATAATCGATTCTCTTCTTATAACCCGTATGCATGGCTGCATCTTCGTTGATCTCATGTATACAAACCATGTTAGACTGTCTCGGGATTTACCGATCTTTAACATGTTTTCGCATATTGCACTGTCTCGATCCAATCGATCTGTAATGTGTGTTTATCCTGTAATACTGATTGTTAAATATTTCATACGCTTTCTCCTGAATCCGATATATGCAACTGCCTCGTTTAATCGATCTTGTGTATGCCTTGTTTAGGATCTTGCATATGTAAGCGTTACCAATCTGTATTGCATCTTTTATTAGTTCTAAACCGTTGAATCGGTTTATTAGTTTATATTGAGATTTAGATCTGAATACTGTCTTGGCCTGACCAATCTGTTCAATCTGTTTCTTGATTTAATCTGATATATTGATATTAAGGTTTATTGCTAATATTATAATAAAATACCAAAAAGAAATAGAAGATTTAGATTTGAATATATACTTAAATTTACTTGCTCTATCAGGCTTAAAGCCGATAGATTTTATAATCGGGATCTAGCAAGCCGATTACAAATAACCTGATCTGGCTATTAAAAAGCCGATTAGGCTTATATTACTGATGATTTTCTCCTTGTCGATTAATAGGTCAAATCGACAGGCACGCTTGGTTTGAGTTGCGACACAATCACTGGATTGACGCTTCTGCGCGTGTGTTCACAGAAACCCTCGTTTTTGTGTCAACATACTTTTTGGCACGCCCGGTGGGACTTAACAATCAAGATTAACGTGATGACGCGTACCGACACCGAGGCGGCTTTGGAGGCGCTCAAGCACGCTGCTGAGGCAGTAACGTTTGACGAATTGAGCCCAGATCAGAAAAAAGAAATCGAAGATAGGCTCGCGGAAATCCACGAGGAGAATAAAAAGAGAATACTGACTGGCTATCGGAAAACCCGTAGCGGCCAGATTACCAAGACCTCCATCGGAGATCCGCTGCTGACCGGAGATTATTCTGAAGTGATAAGAGATCAAATCAATAATTCGATCTACCGATCGATGCTGGATCAGTCATCGGTATTGAGAAGAATCGTCCAAGAGGACACCAGTGCTGCGCAACATAACATCATGACTGGACAGGCTCCTCAGGTGAATCGGAATTCCCCGCAAGGGATGAATTTTGGGAACCAATACCCAGCCTACACTCAAGCAGGAACGTCACATTCTGGAGCTTCCCAATCAAATCCTCCATTGACTATTAATCCAACTCCGATTCAGATGATATCGTAATCGGGCTATAATCCCGACCCAGGCGGTGTATCGGTAGATCAATCCAGGATAAGTGAAAATCTAGAAGAGATGACCAGAATTTAGTTTACAAACATGATGAAGCAATGCGGGTTCAACACGCCTAAAATAGCCCGCATTATACCATGCCGTATCCATCGGCTTTCAATGAAACGGAGTATCCGCACAAGTATCGCGTTCGATTTCATAAACGCCAAATTCAATGGAAGTGATCACACCTCTGGCGTGAGCATCTGACTAGATTCCTTGCGTTGTCGGAGAGGCTACATCAAAGGATACTCTTAAGTGTTGATTATTCCCACTGTCACTATCGGGATCGGCTTTTAACTGGTTCACATCGCTCCCTCCAAACAAATACTACTTCATGGCGGTTGGAGAAGAAGTTTCATGAATATTTCTATTCTGGAGAAAACGAAGCGAGGATCACCGATATCATGATGATTAAACAGAAATTTGGTGAATCGGTGAATGATTATCTGCGTCGGTTCAGGGAGGTGAGAAACCGATGTTATAGCCTTTCACTGCCCGAAAATGAACTGACAGAATTGGCTTTCAAGGGTTTATTACCTGTTAATCAAAAGAAGGTGGGCAATCAGGAGTTTGCTGATATTTCACATCTAGCCCATAAAATCGCGCTGTATGAAAGCCGATTATCTGATAATTCTTACCCGAGCCAGAAAGAGTATCGTAATAACAACAACAATTACAAGGGTAAAGATAAAGCCGTCAATGTCGTTGAAACAGATGAAGTTGAAGATTCCGATGGTTCCGACATAGACATTTCGAATTCCTTAGACATCATTTCTCCAAAGTTATTACATTTAGATTTGTTAGTGCATCCAAAGATAATATCATCCACATATATTTGACAAATAAATAAGCCATTTTCTATAGGCTTGAGAAACAATGTGGAATCAATCACACCGGTTTTAAATCCCTTTTCTAAGAGGAAGTCCCTAAGACGCTCATACCATGCTCTAGGAGCTTGCTTGAGACCGTATAGCGCCTTAGTGAGCTTATAGACATGGTTTGGGTGTTTGAGGTTTTCAAAACCGGACGGTTGCTCGAAATAAACAAGTTCATCAATAAAACCATTTAAGAAAGCACTCTTAACATCCATTTGAAAAAGAGTAATGTTATAGAGAGAGGCGAATGCCAAGAGTAACCGTATAGTTTCAAGTCGAGCAACGGGGGCGTAGGTTTCTCCATAGTCAAGTCCTTCGATTTGTGTGAAACCTTGCGTCACCAATCTTGCTTTGTTTCGCACCACTTCACCGTTCTCATCTTGTTTGTTGCGGAAGACCCATTTGGTTCCAATGACATTGTGGTCCTTCGGTCTTTCCACAAGCTCCCAAACCTCATTGCGGGTGAAGTTATTTAGTTCTTCGTGCATGGCGTTCACCCAATCCGCATCCGCCAATGTCTCATCAATGGTCCTAGGCTCAACAATAGACACAAAGACATGATGCTCACAATAATTAGCGGTATGAGAACGGGTTCTTACGGCTTGATTGAGATTGCCAATGACTTGATCTAGGGGATGATCCTTGGAAAGAGAGCGGTGTTGTTGGACGAGTACTTGTAGATCAACGCCTCACCCTTGAGCTTGATCAACTTTAAAGTTTGCATCTCCGTCCACGGCTTTGTCTTGAGTTGTTGGTGAAGGGTCTTGAACTTGATTATCAATGGAGGTGGCGGGAGAGATTACTTCATCTTTTGGTACCTCCGGTGAGGATCGAATTTCCCCCAACTCCATGGCTTCATGCGGTGGCTCATCACCTACATTTCTTGTCAAATCTTGCTCATTTTGCGAGCAGTTAGTTTCGTCAAACTTGACATCATAGGCTTCCTCAACTAGCCCGGTAGAATTATTAAAGACTCGAAAAGCTTTGGAGCGAGAAGAATACCCTAACATGATTCCTATGTCACACCTCTTTTGGAACTTACCCAAATGAGTCCTTTTCTTATAAATGTATACCTTGCAACCGAAGACTTGAAAGTAAGAGATGTAGGGCTTTCGTCCCACTAGTAGTTCATATGAGGTCTTGTGAAGAAGTAGATGGAGGTAGAGGCGGTTGATGGCATGGCACGCCGTGTTGATGGCTTCCGCCCACAAAGCATGCGGCGTGTTATACTCGTCAAGCATTGATCTTGCCATCTCTATCAACGTACGGTTCTTCCTCTCCACCACTCCATTTTGTTGGGGAGTGTAGGACGCCGAGAATTCGTGCTTGACTCCTAACTCGTCACAAAATTTCTCAACATTTGTGTTAGTAAACTCGGTGCCGTTATCACTCCTCATCTTTTTAATAAAAGAGTCAAATTCCTTTCTAAGCTTTCAAAGCAAATCTTTTAAACACATCACCGGCAAGTGATTTATTTGTAAGGAAAAATACCCAAGTGAAACGAGAAAAATCATCGACAATCATATGACAACAAGAATTACCGCCTATGCTCGCATAGGTGGTTGGGCCAAATAAATCCATATGCAAAAGTTCCAGTGGTCCGGATGTAGACATGAATGTCTTAGTCGGATGAGAATTAGCCACTTGCTTGCCGGCTTGGCATGAGTTACATAAACGATTTTTCTCGAATTTAACATCCTTCACTCCAACAACCAAGTTGTCTCTAAAAACCTTTTTCAAAGTGCCCATTCCAACATGTCGAAGACGTCTATGCCACAACCAACCAAGAGTGGTTTGAGCAATAAGACAAGTCTTGATTTGAGAAGATTCACGGTTTGAAAAATCAACCAAATACAAATTTTAAAACCGGGTGCCTTCAAATGCAACACTTTGATCCTTGGTGGAAACAACACGAACTCCGTTGACCGAAAAGAAGCAATCAAAGCCTAAATCGCACACTTGAGCAACGGAGAGGAGATTAAAGTTACAAGCTTCCACCAAGAGAACATTAGAGATGGATAGGTCATTGGATATTGCAATTTTACCTATACCCTTTACCTTTCGCTTGGAGTTGTCCCCAAATGTGATCTTGTGTTCGAAGTCCTTCTCCTCTTCTAGTGAGGTGAACATACTTGAGCTACCGGTCATATGTTGGGTGCAACCGCTATCAAATATCTAATGCCGGCCACCGCTCTTATAGTTCACCTACACACACAATTTCAAACTTGGGTTTTAGGTATCCAAGACTTTATCTTGGGTCCTTTTGAGTTAGTCATCAAACACTTGGTCACCCAAATAGCTTTTACATCTTTCTTATTATTGGGTGCACCAACATACTAAGTGCAGCCATTTTTCCTCATAAGCATGTAACTAGCATCAAGCACTTGAGTTTTAGACATGAATTGAGATGATTTTGCAAAAGGACAAGCAATGGCTTTATGTTTCTCATTCTTGCAAATATGACAACGGGTCCCTCTCTTAACGAAAGTTAGCTTGGTCTTACCCCAACCTCCCTTGGGCAAATCCCCGGGATGAAATCCCAAACCATGCTTGTCCAAGGTGTACCTTTGCTCCCGAGGCACTTTGTTAATAGAGTTGTTCCCCACAAGCAATTTGGCCAAGCTAGAGTCTAGTTGCTCAATTCTATCCTTTAGAAACAAATTTTTCTTAACTAGCTCATTAGTACATTTAGCAACACCACAAGTACCAATAGAACAAGCATTTTCATTTAAAAAAGTAGTACTAGTGGGTGAAGATGAGCTAGCATTAGGTGTGCTGGTGGGTGACAAGTTCAAAGATGTGTCATGAGATAAGCTAAGTGAACCATTAATGGTATCAATCAACTCACAAGTCACACCAACATTGCATTTTTCAATTGAGCAATCAAGAGGAGTCTCATTATCAACATTTGAGCTAGCTAGTTTATTTTCTAGAATTTCAACTTGCAAATTTAGAGCTTCATAATCATCTTCTAGAGTTTCATGTTTTTCAAGCAAAATCTCAAATTCATTTGCTAGCTCCTTATGCACTTTCATTAACTTTTTTCTCTTAGATTTTTCCTTCTCTAGACTATTATTTAAATCATCAATCAAAAGTTTAAACTCATTTTTAGAGAGGTGCTCATTTATTACCTTCTCCTCTAGTGCCATGAGGCACATGGGAGGTGTATGATTGTTGATGGCGACTCCGGACACCTTGATGTTTTCATTATCGGAGGAGTCCGCCCAAGAGCCTTCATCGTCGGTGATCCATTCCCCAATCATCTCTTCTTATATGTTGGCGGTGAGACAAAGCTTTTGCTTGGAAAGAGCCGGATGAGCATTTTTCTTAATCGCAAGTCCGGCTAGCCCATGAGCTCTAGTATCTTCTTCTTCGGAGGAGGATTGGGAGGATGATGAGCTTGAGCTATCTTCCTTTTTGATCCTTTAACCGGCAAGAGCCTTTTTCTTGTCCTTGAATTTGTGATCGCTCTTGCGGTAGTGACGGTACTTCTTCTTGTCGTCATCCTCATCTTCCTCTTGATTCCTTGCCTTGTGCTTGCTCTTTTTGCTTCTTGGGCAATCTGCCGCCAAGTGACTGTCGACGGTTGGGACATTGACCCAAGTCAACTAAGGTTCTTTAAGAGGGAGATAGGAGACACGCCGAACAGAACGAACAGCAATCAACGACGAACAGGGAGACAAGGGTTTTTATCCTGGTTCAGGCCTCTCTGGAGAGATAATAGCCCTACGTCCAGCCTTTCTTATATATCGAGGATGAATACAAGAGGTGGCTCGACGAGACTAACAAGTCTCGACGAGATTATGGTGTACAAGTGCGACAATGCGAAGACTCTTGGCCAGGTCCCCCCTACACGCCGTAGGGGCCCTGTGTCGACGGTTGAGATATCGATCTCAAGTCGCTAAGGTTCTTGAAGATTGAGATAGGAGACACGCCAAACAATGCGAACAGCAACGAACATGAGACAGGGGTTTTTATCCTGGTTCGGGCCTCTTGGGAGAGATAATAGTCCTACGTCCAGCCTTTCTTATATATCAAGGATGAATACAAGAGGTGGCTCGGCGAGACGAACAAGTCTCGGCGAGATTATGGGTGTACAGGAAACAATATGCAAAGACCTCGTGTCGTCCGATGATCTTGGACGCCAGATGCAGTCCCCTCTACACGCCATAGGGGCTCTGTTTATATAGTGTTGAGCAAACCGACCTACCGAGGGATAACCGGGCCGGGCTAACTACGAGTTCGTAACGAACTCGTACCATGCCAAATACATCCTTCGGCAGATAAGATAAACTCCAATTCTTGGGAATCACGACTCCTAATCCAATCCGGGAAACCAACGTCCGGGTCTTCACGTAGCCGTGCAGAACTCTTGTTCGAGACGGACTCAAACACGATTCCTTGGCCACTACGCACCACGCCACCAGAAGCTGTTGGCAGATGCATATGGGCGAGATAGAACCTTCCAGGAGCCGGGCCCCGTAGGTCGTTCGACCGGGCCGTCAGGGGAGTGGGCCATGGCAATGGGCGTAATTTAATCCTCGACAGCTAGTTCTCGAGACTCAAGTGGAAGGACTCACTAGAGCGGGTCTTCCTCTTGAGACTCTAAGTCATGAAGAGGTATTTTTCCGCTACAAAGACGCAACAGAGACCGAACAGGTTATGGTTCAACCGAACAATACTTGTTCGGGACCGAACAAACTCCGCCGGGTCCGAGCAACTCTGTTGCATCGAATCAGGAATGACATCCGTCCGAAAGCAGAGTACCTAGCCCTCGATACGTAAATCGGAAGAAGTGAGGTGAATCATCTCCTTGAGGTTTGAACGTCATCAAGGAGGATTGGATTCTTAGTAGTGAAGAGCGTACCACGCATCCGTAAGATCGATCTTCCGGAGAATGAACATAGCAAGTCGCGAGACGGACTCGTCTTCTTGCATCCGAGCATTCAGATGCCTAGGAAAAGATAGGAATCCACCTCTCGCCAGAGCTTGCCCGAGAAAATAGAGATTGCGCCTCGAAGCGAATATCGCGCTCGGGAGCGAAGGTGATGTGCCTCCAGACGTAGATCGTGTGCTAGGAGCAGACAATGTATACGAATGGGAAAGGTGACCCACTCCCAGAGCGTAGAGCTCGCCAAAGGAACCAAATAAGGAGATCTAGTCCCGAGCACGGAGCTCGTTAAAGGAACCGTAGTGCGACCAGCGAAGACGTACGGTAGGAGCCAGCGCTCGGGCGAAGAGCTGCCGGTGCGGTGATCCACCGAGCACGAGAGCTCGTCGCGGGGACGAATCGCGCTCCGGCGAAGAACTGCCGGTCGAGGCGAATCACAACCCGATGCGCCAGAGCCGCAAGAGAACGTGTGAAATCAACGCTTTACCCATGACGTATTCCTTGCGGCGGTGATAGCGTTGTCTTGGCAAGTGCGTAACCGACGCTAGAGTGCCCGCTATGCGATGAGAATCGCTTACGGTGGGCATACCGCTCGCGATGAGAATCGCTTATGGTAGGCGGGACTCCGTTGGTGGCGCACTACCTTGACTTAGCCGAACTGTGAAGGTCAAGACGGGCAAAGGCAAGAAATCATACGCGGGTGAAGTGAATCAGCCTCGGGCATACGCGAGCAAACCCGGAAGAGAGGGATGCGACATCGGCTTTGGTGGGGAAGCTCGAACCTCGCCACGACCATCACCGAGTCCGATGTTCCCTGCCTCAGATTTCCGCAGAAGACAAACAAGAAACGAGCCAACAAGGGAAAAAGAGAGCAAGAACAGTTCTAAGAAGAGCAAAGCGAGCTTTGAAAACACGCAAAAGACGACCTACCAAGACAAGACACAATTTTTTTCCGCACGCCCCCGATAAGCGTTAGTGTCACCTCGGCGAATCGCGGAACCGACGCAAGGAGTGCCCGCTATGATGAGAATCGACTACGGTGGGCGGGACTCCGTTGGTGGTGCATTGCTCCGGATTACCGTGCCGAAAGGACGAGCATGGATAAAAAGACATATGCGGGCAAGTGCAGCCCTCATTGGCTAAGACCGCCAACCGTGGAAGGCGATTGAGACCTTAGCCGCAGTAAAACGTGCGAGGTAAAATCTTATCCGGCTTGGACCCAGATAGCGTTAGTGTCGCCTCGAAAGCGGGAACCAGCACCAGAGTGCCGTTGTGATGAGAATCGACTACGGTGGGCATGCCCGCTATGGATGAGAATCGGCTTACGGTGGGCGAAACTCCTCGGTGGTGCACGCCGTTAACCGGAGCCGTCTGGTCGCCGCCGATAAAGACATGCTCAGACGCTGAGCGCGCTTCGGAGCAAAAACCAACGAGGTTTTGGAAAACCAACGCTAAGGAAAGGAACCGAAAACTGAAAACGCATCGGGTTGCCAAATTCAGCTCAAGTCCCAATCGACCGAGGAGAGGCGGATCCTCCGAGGAGTCGGCCGAAAGACTCAAGACCGCCGAAAAGCGCTTGAATCGAAAGCAAGAGTTCGACGAGCGGCTTTTCCTCGCAAAAAGAGCAAAGAAAAGACAAGAACGAACAGAAACCAAGAGCAAGGCGAAACAGTAGCTAGAAAGTTTTAAGAAAACCGGTGAACGCTTAGCCTAACTCCCACCCGTTGTCAGTACCGCCGAGGACTGAAGTTTGCGAACTCAACAGTGCACAAGAGAAAGAGCGACGCCTAGCCCCTGCAGCAGACGATGCATGAAAATCTGAGCTTGCGACTTCAAGCACGTGCGCAGAGAGTTAGAGCGACACCCGTATCCTGATCGACTCGTTCCAGGAACTACTCGTTAACGTAAATTAGGCGATTCCGAAGGTAACCGAACAAGGAAAGTGCCTCTGCCGCGGAGGGCTTACGAGAGCAGGCTTTGCCAAGTGGTTGTGCCGTGAGCGGTAAGTGCCTCTGCCGGGGAGGGCTTACGAGAGCAGGCTTATCCGCGAGGCTAGATGCCGTGTTATGCAACTCTGAGTTTAGGAACTTGTTGAAACCAGATACGGGCGGGGAAAACCCTTAAAATTGCGGAGCCAAGAGTTCGCAAGACCGGGCAGCCATCAAGTGTTACCAGAGAGAAAGAGTAGTCTGAGAAGACAAGTGGTGAGGAGGACCGCAGAGGGCCGCTAGCATTCACCGCTCAATGGGTCGAACTTTACATGGCAGCCCGAGAGACTTGGACGAACTAAGGCGCGAAATTTGAGAAAAAGCGCGAAGCTAGGAAACGAAAGACTTACACGAGGAACTTACGAAGCTGGTCGATGTTCCAAGTGCTGGTCAGCTCTCTCCCATCACCCACTGCCAGGCGAACAGCCCCGGGATCCGGAAGGAGTTTTGATCCAGTCCCCGAGCACGGAGCTCGTCATGGGACAGACGCGTGCCGGCGAAGAGCAGCCCGGCTGAAGAGATCCAAATGAGCGGAGCTCGTCATGGGATCAGACGGCCCGGCGAAGAGCTGCCCGGCCTGAAGAGATCCAAATTTCGAGCAAGGAGCTCGTCATGGGATCAGACGCCCGCTCGGCGAAGAGCTACCCGCGAAGAGATCCAAATTTCGAGCACGGAGCTCAGAAGGGATCAGACAGCGCCCCGGCGAAGAGCTGCCCGCGCGAGGAGATCCAATCTCGAGCACGGAGCTGGGAACCAGATCTGGAAGGCTATCAAGATCAAGAGATCGATCCGATCCGCGAGGAAGAGACATCCCGCCTTTCCGAGTCGAGTCCTCGTGGAGAATCTCCTGTCAGCCGATAGAGTTCGACATGCTCGATCTGCAGATCCCCACGGACGGCGCTTAACTGCCGACGGTTGAGATATCGATCTCAAGTCGCTAAGGTTCTTGAAGATTGAGATAGGAGACACGCCAAACAATGCGAACAAAGAACGAACAGAGATGGGGTTTTATCCTCGTTCGGGCCTCTCGGGAGAGATAATAGCCCTACGCCCAAATTTTCTTATATATCAAGGATGAATACAAGAGGTGGCTCGGCGAGACGAACAAGTCTCACGAGATTATGGGTGTACAGAAACAATATGCAAAGACCTCGTGTCGTCCGATGATCTTGGACGCCGATGCACGCCCCCTATACCGTAGGGGCTCTGCTTATATAGTGTTGAGCAAACCGACCTACCGAGGATAACTGGGCGGACTAACTACGATTTCAGAATCGAACTCGCACCATGCCAAATACATCCTTCTACAGATAAGGTAAACTCCAATTTTGGGAATCACGACTCCTAATCCAATCCGAAACCAACGTCCGGGTCTTCACGTAGCTGCAGTAACTCTTGTTCGAGACGAACTCAAACACGATTCTCATTACTACGCACCACGCCACCAGAAGCCGTTTCGGCAGATGCATATGGGATGATAGAACCTTCCAGTGAGCCGGGCCTGTAGGTTGCTCGACTGGGCCGTCAGGGAGTGGGCCATGGCAATGGGCCGTAATTTAATCCCTGACACCCTGTTTATATAGTGCTGAGCAAACCGACCTGAAGGAACCTAAGGCCGAGAGGGGGGGTGAATCGGACTATTTCAAATTTTACTTTTGTTGCACTTAGTCACTTAAGCAAGTTAAGGCACACAGCTAGCACGTGGATTCCTACACAAGTCTAGTTGGCGGAAGCAATCGATGCACAAGTGTAGGAGGCACGAAGGCACTCACAGGCAATGGATATCAAGATGCGGTTAAGTAAATAAGACAGAGAGGCGCAAACCGAGTTGTTTACCGAAGTTCGGTGCGCAACACATGAACACCTACGTCTCCGTTGAGGAAACTTCTCACACAGAGAAGTCGGGACTCTCTCGTCCCTAGCCCTCAATCCACTCGATGGTAGCTCTTCACCAACACATGGTAGGCGAGCTCTAAACCCTCACACGAATCGGCATCCTTCACACGCGAAGGACCCGAAACACCGACTTCACAAGCGAAGCCGACCTCGAGCACACTGAGGATTTAGTACATCTCCGACGCACAGAGAAGAGCACCTTGGAAAGCAAGGTGGCCGTCGACACGATGACAGACTTTACACACCCCGACGGACGGAGAGGAAGCACCGTGGGAAGCACGGTGACCTTCACGAAGAAGGGTTTGCTTGTGGTACGGTTGATGGAGCTAGACGATGACGACGTCTCCCGGTAGCAAGAATCCCAAGAGCACAAAACCGGAGATATCACAACTCACTCAACCCTCATCCCACCATGGAGGATGGCAAGACAACCATGGGAGAGGGCACAAACCTTAGGGATGACGAGGAGGAGACTAGGGGATGCTCTCTTCTTCTTCCTCACTCCTTCTCCCTCACTCTCTCTCACTCAATCTCTCAAGCACATGGAACCCTAGAGCAAGGATCCATGGGGAGAGCTCTCACACTTGGGGAATGGTGGCTAGGGTTGCAAATGAGTCTCTCAATCCTCTCCCACGACTAGGAATCCCCTTTTATACTCCCCCACTTCGAAACCCTAAAAAATAGATCTCAGATCCAAACTTATGCCCTAGGCCGGACAACCCCCGGACAACTCCCGGACAGTCCGGACGAAGGCAAGTGCTCCTCAGAGAAAATGCACCGAGACAGGGACACAACTAGGGCTGACAATCAGGACACCCAGCCGAATAGTCCGGACGAAGGCACGCGTCATTGAAAATGAAATTCGCAAACTGGGGAGGAAAGCACTTGGGCCGGACAGTCCGGCCTACAGGGACGGACAGTCCGGACGAAGGCATCGTGTCGGCAGCTTGAAAAATAACACTTGGGCCGGACAGTCCGGCCTAAGGCATCATTTTGACTGCGTCCCAGGTTTCCAGGTTGCTGAGAGCTTCCCGAATTTTTATGAATTTTTCTGTTGCTCAAATGAAAAAGTTGTAAACATGAAAAAGATGCGTCTCGAAATTCTCTACAACTTTTATGTTTTGATATTTTTAATCCGAGCATGGAAAGGCTCTCAAAAATATGAAATACCGTAGATCTGGCACGGAGGCCGAACCGGGCACTTGGACCGGACTGTCCGGGCCCACGGGCCGGACTGTCTGGGCCCAATTGCCCCAGCTCGGCCAGCAGCCCACAAAACCCTCTGTTACTGTAGCATTTCCCGAACAAATATATTTTTGAGGATTTAGAAATATTTGGCGCCAAAACTTAAGCTCAAACGGGCGGGAAGGTTCGTAGGCTTAGGCGGGAAGTTTCGCGCCCACAAAGAGTTTTGGTTTTTGGATGGCTTAGTGGCTACGAAACCTCGGACACGTGGCTACCCCTTGGAATCCTCTGGACCTATCGCCAACTCTCTCGAAGACGAATAAGGATAAGAGACCGGATATGTGCTCTGTGGGACCCAGCAGCCAGAGATTCGACAATCGGCAGGCATGATGACGTAGACTACACACACGCAAGAAATCAAAAGAACTATGAAACAAATGTCCTTAATCTTGACGTGATTCATCTCTACAACTCAGTTGCCATCAATTACCAAAACCAAATAAGCCCCTCGGGAGCTTGCTCTTACACTACTCCCCTTTTTTGGTAATTGATGATAGGTCGGTTTGCTCAGCACTATATAAATTGGGCCCCTACGGCGTGTAGGGGGGACCTGGCCAAGAGTCTTCGCATTGTCGCACTTGTACACCATAATCTCGTCGAGGCTTGTTCGTCTCGCCGAGTCACCTCTTGTATTCATCCTCGATATATAAGAAAGGCTGGACGTAGGGCTATTATCTCTCCCGAGAGGCCCGAACGGGATAAAACCCCTGCCTTCCCTGCTTAAATGCGTTGATTGTTTTGTCATTTTGTTCGGTGTGTCTCCTATCTCCCCTTCTCAAGAACCTTTAATCGACTTGAGATCGATATCTCAACCGCCGACAGTGACCCTTCTCTCCGCATTCATAGCAACGCATTTCGGAGATGGGTCTTCGTCTTGAAGAGGATGATCCACCGCGGAAGCTCATTTTCTTAATCAACTTTCTTGATCGCTTGACAAGGAGGGCCAATTCTTCAATCTCCGAAATTGCATCATCGGAGTCATCATCATCTTCTTCAACTTCAACCTTCTTCCCACTTTTGGCTTTGGCGGGGAGAGCAATTGACTTCTTGTTGAGCGAGGACTCTTCACTTTCGAGAAGTCACATCTCATAAGAATTGAGTTAACCGAGTAGCTTGGTGGGAGTCATCTTCTTGAGTTTTGACTTGGATGCTCGAATTAAGGTCACAAATGGATTGAAGCTAAATGGAACAACATCAAGCATCTTCCGACAAATGTCAATGTCCGCCAAAACCTTCCTATCCGAGCATCCGGCAATTTCATTGACGATGGGGTTCAACCTAAGAAACATATCATTGACACTTTCAATAGGGAGCATTATGAATTGATCAAATCTTTTTCTAACTCGAGATAGCTTCTCCTCAAGCATCTCGGCACTACCAACATGAATTTCTTTTAAATGCTTTCAAATATCATAAGTTTTAGTGAGATTGCCAATACTATCAAACTCTTGGGAAGAAACATTGGAGAGCAAAGCATTTCTAGCAATGGCATTAAAACGTTTGTACTTAGCAAGAACTTCATTTAGAGCCATTGTTCCTTCCGGAGGATCCGAATAACCGGTCTCACAAGCAACCCACACATCATAACTAAGAACCTCAAGAAAACATTGAATTCGAATTTTCCAATAGTTGTAGTTGGTCCCATCAAAGATAGGAGCTTTTTCAATTTCTATCCTAGGCCCCTCTTGAGCCATCTCCTAGCGGTGAAGCTAATACCGGAGAACCTAGTAGCTCTGATACCACTTGAAAGAGGATCCTAAGGCCTAGAGGGGGGATGAATAGGCAATTTTAAAACTTTTTCGGTTATTCGTTGATTAAGCATCAAATTAATAGTGACCCAATTCTAGTTTCAAGTTTCATGTAAGCGGAAGCGATAAACAGATGAATTGATAAACTAAGACATGGCATCAAAATTCATCACAAGCAATGCAACGGAAGTAAGTGCGGAAAGTAAATAAGAAAGAGCGACACGAAATTTGTTTCACCGAAGTTCAGAGCCGCAACTCCTACTCTCCGTTGAGGCTACCCCTTGCGCACAAGGACCGGCTCGCTCTCGAGCCTAACGCCTCACTTACTCCCCGGTAGCCGTTCCGCCACTCCGGTGAGGTGGACTCCGTCACCCGTACACCGACTCGAGAGTAGCCACATGCCAAGGCCTACTCCCAAGCCCACGCCTCCACGAAGGATGCCGTCTTCAAAAGTAATAAGCCCGAAACGCCCTGATTATGCCGGATCGAAGGACTTCAATGAAGCTCGGTGTTGGGGATTAGTGATTTGTGGCTTTGGATGATTTGTGGGTGGAGGAATGGCTCTAGATCACCTAATTGATGAGCAATAAGTGTGGTAGGTGTAGAGAGCAGCAAAACCTCAAAGAAGCCAGCCACTAGGCAAGTATTTATGGCCCCTAGAGCAAACTAGCCGTTGCCCCCCGGAAGGGGACAAAAAGACTAGCCGTTAGCCTCTATCGGACGCCGTCAAGACGTGCCGTCCGACCCACTTGCTCACTAAATTTGGTTTATCGGCGCTAGGTAGCCACCTAACGCCGTCAACAGAAAGAATGCTCAACGAATGGCATCAAAGGTGGTAGGTGTGAATGCAACGGAAGTAAGTGCAAAAGTAAATAAGAAAGAAGCGACACTAAATTTGTTTCACTAGGAGTCGCAACTCCTATTTAGGCTACCCCTAGAGTAGCCGCTGCCTCTGGTGGACAAAAGACTACACCGCCGTCAGGCCTACTATCGGACGTAATAAGCCGTCGATTATGCCGGATCACTTCGGACGCCGTGATTTGTGGCTTTGGATGATTTGTGGGTGGCTGGCTCTAGCTCACTAAATTGTTTTCTGGACGGTGTCGGCAAGTATTTATGCCGTAGAGCAACTAGTTGCTCATCGAGACGGCACGGACGCCGTCCCCAGAATCACGGACGCCGTCCGGACGCCGTAACGAGGGTTGTTTTTCTGGACGTGTCCACCGCTACGAAAGTGTTTCGTGCTAGAAAGTGTGAGGGAATTTAGGTGGGTTTCTCTCTCACTTTAGAAATCTCACAAGAATATATTTGGGTATTTTTAGAAGAAGTGGACTATGGAAACTGATTTTTCGAGAGGTCGCAAAGATCCGGCATAGTTCGAGAGATTCAAACCCCTTTTGAAATCCGACAAAAACGAAAATAAAAGACCTAACTACTCCTAATCTATACGTGACCTCATCTCTCGCCTGGGTCACGTGCTTAGAACCTGGAGCAAATTTCACAAAATCGTCGAAGCTTCAAATTAGGGTTTTACGTGAAGCCGAGTCTTCGCTAGGATTCCGAAAAGTCCAAAAAACCCCTAGCACTTCATATTAGATAATTTGACATCAATGCCACTAATAAAAATTAGGGCTCAACGATGCTCACACCGGTGGCACCTCAGCACCGGGCAGCCGCCTTGCCCTCACTGTCGTCTCCTCGGATCTGCGACATCGTGAGCTCAAGGTCACGTCGTCGCTCTGCTCGTGAGTTGTCGCCATAGCCGGATAGGTTGTTGCCCTAGCCGAAGAAGCTCACCACGTCGTCGTGCTCTGCCTTCGGGGAAGTTTGTCGTTGTTGCCCTAGTCGAAGCAGTTGCAACCCTAACTGGAGAAGCTTGCCATCGTCACCTTGCATGTGGGCGCCCTGAGGCGGCGACGACGAGATGGGCGGGGCATGACAAGGGGGACAAAAACTGGTTGCATGGGAGTTGAAAGAAGGAAGAATAAAGAGTAAGGATAAAGAAGAAGCATGATAAGAGGGTGTGATATGCAGGCCCCACTAGTCTAAACAGTATTTTAGACGTGTTTTGGGCCCGTATAAGTTACAAAACCCCATAATGGCATGTTTGAAGTAGGATCCCTCGGAATACACTAGTCTTCATATGCTGCAAACTTTTCCTGCAGCGTATCAACCTGGGTCTTCTTAAGCCTAAGGACCTCGATTTGCGCCTCCTAGGAAGTCTTGACTTCCTCTCGCAACTCCTTGACATCCTCCTATCTCTTCTTGAGCTAGGCCGTGAGTGTCTCAACTCGCTCAGCTTGCTCCAAGCTTCCCCTCTAAGCCTTCTTAAGAAAAGCGACCTTAGCCTCCACAACCTCGGTCTTGGTCTTCTCCTTCCCGAACAGCTCATGATGCTTATCAGCTTCCTCTGATCGATTATGCAGCTCCTTAACCTTCACCTTTAGGGTGAAGTTCTTGGACTTGGTTGTGTTTGCTTCATCCGGATGTAGTCACATAAGCCATGGGTTGCCTTCGCCTCATCCTAGGCAACCTCGATCTCGTTCCATGCCTGGTCGGTGTTATTGAGCGTTGCCAAGATTCCTGGGAAACCTTGGCCTTCTCTTCCTCGAGCTCATGCTCACGTAAGATGCCCTCCACTTGCAGAGGGTGTGCTCAGGAAGTCGTGGGTAAGTTCATGGGTAAGTTCATTAAGGCTAACATCACCTCTTCTCTCTAAGTTTAGTTGTAGGAAATTACCTCTCGGGCTCGGGAGAACAAGTTCTCCTGGATATGAGGGAGTTTATCTTCCGAGCGCTAAGACTAGTCCACCTATCCATCTCTCTGTGCAACATCCTTGCACGACGCTTGTCAAAAACAAACCATTGGACGCCTGTATCGACCCGTGGAGACCACACTTGCGACAACCCCTTTGCTAGGGGGTCCATGGGATCTTCCTTGCCTTGCCCAGTGTGATGTGTTGCAGTCTCCTCCGCAGTGGCCACGACTAGTAGGCAACTTCCCGTGCGCTCCTTGGCGGCTTCTAGCGCGGGGAGTCCTTTTTCAATCTGCATGAATTCTTCTTCCCACAGGACATCTGTCGCCACCCGATTTACAAGATCGGATTCCACCTGCGTAAACCCGTACTAGTCCCAAGGATCATGGCTAGTACACACAGATATATAGAAACGGAACAGTGCCAACGATATTATTATTACAAACGGAACATAGTCCAGTACAAACAACATACAACGGCTCGCAGGCCGCAAATCAGAGTACACAACGATACAAGCCTAATACAACATCTAGAATTTTATTCATCCCACAGCACGGAGGTCAGAGGAACAGCGCAACCCTAATCTTCATACTCTTCATCGGAGAACGCCTCGACGTAATCCGGTCCTCCTCCTCGACGGCGGGCCATACTCGGATGGACCACCGTTGAAATTTTGAAAAGAGAGGGAGAAAAGGATGGTGAGTACAAATTGTACTTTCAAGTCCGAATTATGCAAATGCGTTCCGTATAAGGAAGGTTTAGGATATTTATGAAATCGCAGCTTATTTAACCTAGTTTTGACAAAGCAATTTCAAACTTTAAATCTCAACATTTTCTTTGGGCTCTTCTCAAACGGTTCTCGCCACTTGGCCTCAATGCCATAGCAAGAACAAAATTCTTTCTTCTTTTCTTTTCTCAAACTCGTTAGGTCCAATCCGTGACACTTCCGATAGGCCGATACCCATTTCGAATATCACCGTGGCACCTAGCTCAAACGAAATCCTTCTCAAACCCTTACTCATCTCAAATCCTTTCTTCAAAATCCCTTTTCTAAATTTATTTTAAAATGAAGAAACTACCATATAATCAGTCCCTTCACACTCATAACATGAAAACACGGCTATCATGACAGCTTTTAACTCGCAGAGTGGTACGCCTTACCCTCGAGAGGCTACGCACCTGCACGGTGTTTTGCCACAAGACCATCAACCACGAGGGCCAACGATCGGGCCCGTCCCCATTCCGGGCTCGAGGTCGCATCAGAATGGCTCACCATAGGATCATAGGATGAGCGGTCCTTAGACTAGGGAGATTTGATATTTTAGCCCAGTTTCAAAACATGGTGCCCTCTGCACCAACCGACAAAATATCTCCCTAGTCGGAAAGATTTTGGGGTAAGAGGAAAATCATTTCCTACTCAGCATCACCCCTGATGCGCTATGTTTAAATCACCCTTTTCCAACCATTTCTTAAACATTCACCTTTCACACAAATGATTGAATCATTCCGCATAAATGATTTTAAGCATTTATCCTACCACAATCAAAGCATATAAATAAGAGCAATTCATATTTTAGCCTTAGGTTTAATCCTACCATATCTCTTACCTTTCTATTCGGTCACGATAACTAAGTCTAGGAAATACGGCATTTAACTTTTAAACTAGCATGCATAATTTCAAGTCTAATAACATTTTCTGAATAACCGAAAATGGCTTCTCAATATGATCAAAGGGGGACTTGCCTTGATCGGTTCCGGGGAAAGCGAAGGGGACGTCGTCGATCGGGTCTTCGAGAGCTTGACCTCCTAAACGCGCACCCGCATATGCAAAGCAATACAACACACATAAGTAAAATATTTTATGCCATGCTGTTTTTTAGGAAAATGCAGAAATCCTATTTCCCATGCATTTTCATTTAAAGGAAACATGATGCTAAATGGTTAATGCATACATGGTATAATGCCATCCCAAAATTACTTGCATAACTAAAACAGATGCTGGATGGATGCCATGCATACAACTAATGTTTTTAGGGTCCAGCAACCTCCAAAGTATTTTTCCTGAATTTAAATAGAATAATTACAGCACATGAAATTTAAAGATGCACCTAGAGCTTATCTATTTAACCAAAAATGGATTCCAAATGCATGACATGCAAATACATAATTTTCCTGTGTTCGAAACTAATAAAGTACTTTTACTAATTTTTACGAATTTTTAGCATGCACCACTATTTTAATAAATACTTTTAGTGAATCCGAATTGATTTAATATAAAACAACAAGAAAAAAAAAAAAAAAGAAATTTGGCGGTGGTATCGGGTGGCTCGGCTCACGCCCAGAGACGCGACGCGCCCCAAGACCGCCAGCAGAGAGGCGAGGCAGGCGAGCCGACAAGCGGCCCCACCCCGGCCGGTGGCACCGTAGAGGCGGAAGGGGAAAAACAGAGGAGAGGCAACCGGCGGCGACGCTGTCCACGGCGGCGACGGCCCGCCACCGAGAGCGATTAGCGCACAAGGCGAGACGCAGCGAGGCGAACGCTATGGCGTGCTAACCACCCGAATGATGGACGGAGCGGCGTAGCGACGGTATATGGCGATGGCGGCGCGAGCATTGCGGCGATGATGAAGCACACGGCGGGCCACCAATACTGGGGATGACAATGAGGAAGGATCAAGGGCTACCTTTGAGCTCGCCGGTCGAAGAAGCAAGGCAAGCGATCAAGGGCGGCGGCGGCGGCGCGAGCTCCGGACGTAGCGGATCGCACGGCGTCGGTCCACTTGGCGAGAGCTTTTGGGCGACCATGGATCACCCACGGAGGGCATGGGTTAGGAGGAAAGAGGCGAGACGAAGGAACGGAAACAATGGCGGTGTCTTTGAGGATCGACAACGCACCGGCTCGGGTGAGGCACAATCTTGCGGTGGCGCAAAGCAAGGGGCGCGAGGTAGCAGATACTCCATTTATAGGGATGCTTCACCGGGGCGATTCAATCTTTGCTCATGGGGTTGGCGGTCGTCGGTCTTGATTCCGCCGGTACCGTGAGGAAGCGCATTGAACGCGGAGGGGTTCGCCACGACAAGACAAGAAAGGGTAGGGGCGGAGAGGGGTCCGGCGGAAGAGTGTAGGGGCGGCGATGCGTGGGGAAAGGAGCCACGGCGGCCCCGGAAAAGAGGACGAACAGCGGCGGCGCAGCGAACAGCGGGCGCGAACAGAGGAAGGAGAAACAGGGGAGGAAGAAGGAGAGAGGAGAGGCTGACGCGGTGGGCTCCACCTGTCGGTGTCGCTCCTCCTCATTAGCAAAGGAAAACAATGGTGGATCGGGCTTGCAAGGACGGTTTTCGCGACCAAATGAGCGGGAAAAGAGAAGAGGGAAGAGAGCGGGCAGCTCACCGAGGAGGAAAGGAAAAAGGGATGGGTCGGCCTAGGCTGGGAAGGATTTAAGGCCTTTGGATTTCTGATTTTCAAATGGGCTTTTATTTTCCAAAAGCATTTCCTTTTCAAAACCCTTTTCACATAATTTCATATTTAAGGAATATGGTTTTGCTTTCCCAACACTTAAAATATAATTCCAAATAACTTCACCTGGGGTATTGGTTTATAGAAAATATTATTTAGAATAATCACCATATTTTTCCACCAAAGGACATAGACTTGGAAAGATTAAATTATTTTTCTAATTTAGATGCAATGCATGAAGTGATGATGTCATGATGCAATAATGAGTGATTTAACATTTTTAAATCATGCACTTAAGAAATTATTAACTGTCAAATTGGTTTTAAAAATTTGGGATGCTACAAACCTCCCCCCCTTAGGATGAATCTCGTCCTCGAGATTCCGATTCTTCTGAAAACAACTCTGAGAACTCAGCCTGAAGATCTGACTCACGCTCCCAAGTGGCCTCAGCCTCAGAGTGGTTGCTCCACTGAACTCGGCAAAAACGCGTAGCCTTGCGACGGGTTTTGCGAACTGCCACATCCAAAATTCTGACTGGGTATTCCTTAAAAGACAGATCAGGCTGCAAATCCAACATCTCAGGAACCAATTGCTCTTCAGGAACTCGCAGGCATTTCTTCAACTGAGACACATGGAACACATTATGCACACCTGCCAGATACTCAGGAAGTTCCAACTGATAGGCCACTTCACCTCTTCGGGTAAGAACCTTGAAAGGACCAATAAACCTCGGAGCTAACTTGCCACTTACACGGAATCTACGCATGCCCTTGAGGGGGGACACGCGTAAATACACAAAATCTCCAATGGCAAATTTCAAATCCCGTGGACGGTTATCAGCATAACTCTTCTGTCGGGACTGAGCTGCCTTTAACCTCTGTTGGATCATTTTGACCTGCTCTTCGGCCTCTTGCAAAATATCCAACCCAAATATTTTTGACTCACCGGTCTCTTGCCAATACAAGGGGGTCCTGCACTTCCTTCCATACAAAGCCTCAAACGGAGCCATTTGGATACTGGATTGATGACTGTTGTTGTATGCAAACTCAGCATAGGGCAACTGCTTATCCCAACTGGTAGGCGCAGCCAGAGCACAAGCTCTCAACATATCTTCCAAAATTTGATTCACTCTTTCAGTCTGCCCATCAGTCTGAGGGTGAAAAGCCGTGCTGAAATTCAGTCGAGTCCCAAGCGACTCGTGGAGCTTGTCCCAAAACTTTGAAGTGAACTGCGTACCCCGATCTGACACGATCTTTTTAGGCACACCATGCAGACACACAATTCGGCTCATGTACAATTCAGCGAGCTTGCCTCCAGATAGGTGGTCCGAATCGAACAAAGTGGCCACCTTGGTCAACTCCACAACGATGACCCAAATAGAGTCGTGGCCGCTTGGGTCCTCGGAAGACCAACAATGAAGTCCATTCCAATTTCTTCCCACTTCCACTCTGGAATTTTCAAGGGCTGCAACAGACCTGCAGGACGCTGGTGCTCTGCCTTCACTCTTTGGCAAATATCACAACGGACCACAAATTCTGCGACCTCTCTTTTCATGCCTGTCCACCAATACGAACTTTTCAAATCCGAATACATCTTGGTGCTACCAGGGTGTATGGAGATGGGGCATCATGAGCTTCCTTAAGGATGAGCTCTCTTAGAGCTACCGACACGTGCACAAAGATCCTTTTCTTAAACCAAAGCACACCTTCATCATCAACAGAAAAATTTGGTGCTTTATCTTTCAGCATTCTGCCTTTGATCTCTTGAACTTCTTCATCACCCTTTTGGGCTTCCTTGATTTGATTCAACAAGGTGGGTTGCAATTCAATGAATTCAAATGACCGACTTTTACCATTCCAAGATTTAGCTTAAGAAATTCTTCACACAGATCCGGCGACATCTCCTCACCCCGGAGGTGATTACAAGCGGGACGGCGGCTTAGAGCATCAGCCACCACATTGGCTTTGCCAGGGTGATAGTGAATTCCCACATCATAATCCTTGATTAACTCCAACCAACGCCTTTGCCGTAGATTCAGGTCAGGCTGGGTGAAAATGTACTTAAGACTCTTATGGTCAGTGAATATCTCAGTGCGATTCCCCATGAGATAGTGCCTCCAAATTTTCAGGGCATGGACAACAGCAGCTAATTCCAAATCATGGGTAGGGTAATTTTGTTCATGTGGCTTAAGCTGACGAGATGCATAAGCCACCACCCTTCCTTCTTGCATAAGGACACAACCAAGACCTTGACGAGATGCATCACAGAAAATCTCAAAGTCTTTGCGAATATCAGGCAAAACTAGCACGAAATGAAGTTAGACGCTTTTTCAACTCTTGAAAACCTGCTTCACAACTGGCGGTCCATTCAAACTTCTTTTCTTTCTTCAACAAATTAGTCATCGGTCGGGCTATTTTGGAGAACCTTCGATGAATCGGTAATACCCGCCAAACCAAGGAAACTTCGACTTGAGTCACAGACTTGGTTGCTTCCAACAACCACGGATGCTACTTTCTCGGGATCCACAAGAACACCTTGGTGAAATGAAGTGACCAAGGAAAGACACTTCTTTCATCCAAAATTCGCACTTACTCGACTTGGCGAACAGTTGATGCTCCCTTAACCTTTCTAGAACCATCCTCAAGTGGATCTCATGCTCTTCTTCGGACTTGGAATAGATCGAATGTCATCAATGAACACAACCACAAATTTATCAAGGAAATCCATGAATACTTTGTTCATCAAGTTCATGAAATAAGCGAGCATTGGTAAGACCAAAAGACATGACAAAGAACTCATACTGCACCATACCGAGTAGTGAAAGTCGACTTAGGAATATCGCACTCCTTGATTACGATTTGGTGGTACCTGCACCTTAGATCAATCTTTGAGAAAATAGAGGCTCTTTCAACCGATCAAATAGATCATCAATGCGAGGCAGAGGGTATTTGTTTTTAATGGTCACCTCATTAAGTGACCTATAGTCCACACACATCCTTAGGGATCCATCCTTCTTTTTCACAAAAATAACTGGAGCACCCCAAGGTGACGCACTAGGGCGTATAAATCCTTTCTCTTGCAACTCTTCGATCTGCTTTCTTTAACTCACCATTAGATTGAGGAAAGACAGTCTGACCTTTGGGAGATAGGCGCAGATCGGGGCTAAGTCAATAACAAACTCAACATCTCTCTCGGCGGCATGCACGCAACTCTTCGGGAAACACATCAGAAAATTCCCGCAAGATAGGCATATTCTTCAGATCAGACCCTTCCAACTTATTTAGGGCAATCAGATTCTCAGAACCGGAGTTAGCAACAAATTGAACTTCCTTACCATCATCACTAGTCAACTTGACCGTTTTAGAGGCACAGTCAATATGACCCTTATATTTGGCTAACCAATCCATGCCTAGTATCACTTCTATCCCTTTTGAATCAATGACCACTAGGTCTGCTAAAAATCCCACACCCTCAATTTCAATGCAAACATCAGGGCACATCAATATGGTACGAATGACTTTTCCAGGGGATTTAATCAAGATAGGTTTCTTTAGTGCACTTATTTCAAGACCATGATTTTAGCAAATGATGCAAAGAATAAACGAATGCGTTGCACTAGAATCAAATAATGCAAGATGGCGATTGAGTTGATGTGAAACTTACCCATCATCGCATGGGGTTCGGCGTGGGCGTCCTCAAGATCGACGTGGTTCACCCGACCACGCCCACGTAAGTAGCATTCTCGCTCTGCGGAAAATTCCCACGAGCCGGCATGTAATTCATGGTCTTGGCAACACAACTTTGGCTTGACCTTGTGCGGACACGGCACCTTTATTGGGACAAGAATCGGCGTAGTGTCCCATCTGGCGACATCTGCGGCACTTGATGCTCGACAGGTCCTTCTTGGGGAGAGTGACATCCGGTGCGGACCGTGGAGCCGATGCATGCACTGGCGAGGCATCACCCATCGAGAACGTGGGCGAGGAGAAACAAAGAGCGACGACCACGGGTGCGGTGTCCCTTGGGACGAGAGCTAGGATGACCATCCCGCTGGGCTCTCTTTCTCTTCCTAGCGACCAAACACCGACGACGATTATCCTCCCGCTTCACAAAGACGGCAAACAACCGCTGAAGGTGGTGAACTCAATGGAATCGATCAAGGCTCGGATCTCGTGGTCCATACCCTTCTTGAAGAAGTAGATCTTGTCAAGATCATTCCTCACATCACGGGCACATAACGAGCCAAATGAGTAAACCGAGTGAGATACTCATGCATCGCCATGTTCCCTAAACCAAAGCATGAAACTCACGCCTCTTAGCCTCCTTTGAGCTGTCGGGGACATAATTTTCCTCAAATGCCTCAACAAACTCATCCTGTGATAGTCTCGGGGCATCATGAGACTCACAAAATGTGTCCCACCAGTCGACGCAATTCCAAGAAGTCGATAGGGTCATGCAATGAACACTCTCCGTGTCTCCGCATTGGAACATGATCAAACATTTCTCAATGGTTTTAACCAATCTGCGCCTCCATGGCATCGCAGAACCACCGAACTTGGGAGGGTTGGCTCTTAGGAAATTGTTAACACGGAACCGGCGGGAGGTGGATGGTGTGGCACGGTGGAGGAGTAGGGCATTATTTCTTTCTCTCATAAGCTCTCGGAACATCTGAATCAGATCTCCAAGATCTCCTTGCAGTGGGATCTCTAGGTGGGGGCGGTGGAAGGTGGGGAGACTTCGGCTTGGTTCTCTTGGGGGTTCTCTCGGGGATTTTCTTGGGGTTTTCTCGTGGATTCTCTTGGGGTTCTGGGGAGTATTTGTGGCGCTGGAGAGGGAAAAGGTTGAGCTCACGGGTGGCCTCCAACGGAAGATCTAGCCTGGAGCAGGGCTGTCTGGCTAACCTCCCAAGTCGGCGGGCCCACTAGCTCGCTAGCGGCACCACCACGGCTCGACCACGGATAATATCACCACGCCAAAGACGGCGCGAAATCACCATCTGCTTGCAAGAGGACGAGAGACAATAAGGGAAAGAGCTAAAACCCGGATTTTTTCCAAAACATGAGTTAAAACATGCAAACTTGGCACGATGCACACTCACATACATAAAATAATAGTTTTCGTGGCACAATAGGGCGCGGTACCTGGCAAGTTTCAAGACGTCACCCAAATCGCGAGCTAACTACCTACGGGTTACAGGGACTGGCACCGGGACGATTAGTAGGACTGGATACATAGGGCCCACTAGGTAAGCACCAACCAAAGTAGGATGGTTACCACGGTGATCCACAATGGAAGTGCCTCATCTCCTCGAGGAATGCTGAACTCGCTCGGCTCGAGCCGAGGCGAGGACTCGGGAACGACGAGGACTTGGAACACGGCGAGAGGACTCGAGAGAATGGCGAGGGACTCATGAGCGGCGAGAGCTCACCGAGCGGCGAGGACTCGCGGAACGGGAGCGGCGGCGAGGAGGACTGGCGGAGCGGCGAGAGGGACTCACGGAGCGGATCTCCGGCCTCCTCCTCATCGCGGCTGGAGAAGCAAGGCACGGCGGGGAACTTCAAGGCAACCAAAGAAGGGCAACAGTAGGTGGCAACACAAAGCCAGCAGCAAGCAAGCAGGGCGGCAACACAAGAATGGGCGGTCCTCTTAAAGAGACGGCCCGTTATTTGAGTGGGGGACCGCAAAGAAAGCGGCGGACAAGACGCAAAGCAAAAGAAAAAGAAAAGAAAGGATGACAGCGACTCTTGCAAAGGGTAGGGAGAGCTACGAGCTAAACCTGCTCGTAGTCGGACTCGGAAACCAACTCGACGGGGTCATCTTCTTCTTCATCATCGATGTCGACGGCGGTCTGCCAACCAGGCGGCGGCGAACGAACCATCAGGGGAATGCCCTGAAGCTCGACAAGGGTAGGAGGCGGCGCCCTCACTCCAGTTGGACCCAGATCCAACTGAAGATTCTTGGGGTGAGCTCGAAGGAGCACAGAGAAGATCAGCGAGATCCTTGGGCTCGAGCTTGAGCCGAGCCGACATCCTTCTCCTTGGTAGCGAGGACGGCAACAGGAGTAGGAGTCCGGAGGAAGAAGCGGCATTCCCGAGACGCCGGTTCTCGCGAACCAACTCACGGAGCCTCTTGCGAAGGTGGATCTTCTCCACCAAGTGATGGGAGTCGCTTTTTTAAGGTCGCGACTCCTTCTTGATCGAGTCCACCGGGCGGTTGGCGCCGTGGCGAATTCAACTCCCTTGAGGCGATGGTGTCGCGTCGTCCCGTGGATTGGACGAGCTCGGCAAGGTGGTACACCGTCGGGTCACTCACCCCTCCGCACGTCTGGCGTGGATCGAACAGCTCGTCTGGCGAAGAGAGGAAAGAAGCGGCGGGGAGACGGTACTCACGCGTGAATGCATCATGAGTCGGTGTAGAGCAAGTCTGACACGCCCCGATGGCGTCTCGAGCAATGACGCGAGTGGCGGAGTAGCTAAACGGACCCGGGTAGGTGGGGACCGCAAGAAAATGGTGACGACACCACCCAAAGATGTGCGTCCCTTGCGTGGAGCAAAGGCACCATGGTACATGGGGTCACCAAAGCTAGCGTGCTCAAAGATCGCAAGAAGAATGGCGCCGCGAAACCTCCGTAGCTAACACCAAGGCTGGAAGCGAACGCCGGCATCTACAAGTTTCCAAAAGATCATCAGTCGAAAATAGATTGCGAAGAATAAGAATATATTTAACAATTATTTCTTTTAAAAATTATATGGTCTCTAATTTCTAGGGCTACGTCCTAGGGCCAATAAGAGCTCTGCTCGATACCAATTGCCGCCACCCGATTTACAAGATCGGATTCCACTGCGTAAACCCGCACTAGTCCCAAGGATCATGGCTAGTACACACGATATATAGAAACGAACAATTGCCAACGATATTATTATTACAAACGGAACATAGTCCAAGACAAACAACATACAACGGCTCGCAGTCGCAAATCGTAGTACACAACGATACAAGCCTAATACAACATCTAGAATTTTATTCATCCCACGTGCACGGAGGTCAGAGGAACGCCGCAACCCTAATCTTCATACTCTTCATCGGAGAACGCCTCGACGTAATCCGGGTCCTCCTCCTCGACGGCGGGCCATACTCGGATGGACCAAATGTTGAAATTTTGAAAAGAGAGGGAGAAAAGGATGGTGAGTACAAATTGTACTCGCAAGTCCAGAATTATGCAAATGCGTTCCGCACAAGGAAGGTTTAGGATATTTATGAAATCGCAGCTTATTTAACCTAGTTTTGACAAAGCAATTGAAACTTTAAATCTCAACATTTTCTTTGGGCTCTTCTCAAACGGTTCTCGCCACTTGGCCTCAGTGCCATAGCAAGAACAAAATTCTTTCTTCTTTTCTTTTCTCAAACTCGCTAGGTCCAATCCGCGTGACACTTCCGATAGGCCGATACCCATTTCGGAATATCACCGGTGGCACCTAGCTCAAACGAAATCCTTCTCAAACCCTTACTCATCTCAAATCCTTTCTTCAAAATCCCCTTTTCTAAATTTATTTTAAAATGAAGAAACTACCATATAATCAGTCCCTTCACGCTCATAACATGAAAGCACGGCTATCATGACAGTTTTAACTCGCAGAGTGGTACGCCTTACCCTCGAGAGGCTACGCACCTGACGGTGTTTTGCCACAAGACCATCAACCACGAGGGCCAACGATCGAGCCCGCCCCATTCCGGGGCTCGAGGTCGCATCAGAATGGCTCGATTCATAGGATCATAGGATGAGCGCCCTTAGACTAAGGGAGATTTGATATTTTAGCCCAGGTTTCAAAACATGGTGCCCTCTGCACCAACCGACAAAATATCTCCTAGTCGGAAAGATTTTGGGGTAAGAGGAAAATCATTTCCTACTCAGCATCACCCCTGATGCGCTATGTTTAAATCACCCTTTTCCAACCATTTCTTAAACATTCACCTTTCACACAAATGATTGAATCATTCCGCATAAATGATTTTAAGCATTTATCCTACCACAATCAAAGCATATAAATAAGAGCAATTCATATTTTAGCCTTAGGTTTAATCCTACCATATCTCTTACCTTTCTATTCGGTCACGATAACTAAGTCTAGGAAATACGGCATTTAACTTTTAAACTAGCATGCATAATTTCAAGTCTAATAACATTTTCTGAATAACCGAAAATGGCTTCTCAATATGATCAAAGGGGGACTTGCCTTGATCGGTTCCGGGGAAAGCGAAGGGGACGTCGTCGATCGGGTCTTCGAGAGCTTGACCTCCTAAACGCAAGACCAAGATATGCAAAGCAATACAACACACATAAGTAAAATATTTTATGCCATGCTGTTTTTTAGGAAAATGCAGAAATCCTATTTCCCATGTATTTTCATTTAAAGGAAACATGATGCTAAATGGTTAATGCATACATGGTATAATGCCATCCCAAAATTACTTGCATAACTAAAACAGATGCTGGATGGATGCCATGCATACAACTAATGTTTTAGGGTCCAAAGAACCTCCAAAGTATTTTTCCTGAATTTAAATAGAATAATTACAGCACATGAAATTTAAAGATGCACCTAGAGCTTATCTATTTAACCAAAAATGGATTCCAAATGCATGACATGCAAATACATAATTTTTCCCAGGTTCAGAAACTAATAAAGTACTTTTACTAATTTTTACAGAATTTTTAGCATGCACCAGCTATTTTAATAAATTCTTTTAGTGAATCCGGAATTGATTTAATATAAAACAACAAGAAAAAAAAAAGAAGGGGCTGAGCGGTGGTACTGGGCCGGCTCGGCTCACGGCCCAGAGACGCGACGCCCCAAGACCGCAGAGAGGCGAGGCAGGGCGAGCTGACAAGCGGGCCCCACCGGTCGGTGGCACCGTAGAGGCGGAAGGGGGAAAAACAGAGGAGAGGCAACCGGCGGCGATGCGGTCCACGGCGGCGACGGCTCCGGCCACCAGAGAGCGATTGGGCTCGCGCGAAGCGAGACGCGGGCGAGGCGAACGCTATGGCGTGCTAACCACCCCGAATGATGGACGGAGCGGGCGGCGCGACGGTATATGGCGGTGGCGACGGCGAGCATTGCGGCGGTGATGAAGCACACGGCCGCCACCAATACTGGGATGACAATGAGGAAGGATCAAGGGCTACCTTTGAGCTCGCCGGTCGAAGAAACGGCAAGCGCAGGGGCTCATGGCGCGCGACGCGCGAAGCTCGGGACGCTGTAGCGGATCGCACGGCGCCGGTCCACTTGGCGAGAGTCATTGGGCGACCATGGATCACCCACGGAGGGCATGGGTTAGGAGGAAAGAGGCGAGACGAAGGGAACGGAAACAATGGCGAAGTCGAGGATCGACAACGCACCGGCTCGGGTGAGGCACAATGCGGTGGCGCAAAGCAAGGGCGCGAGAGTAGCGATACTCCATTTATAGGATGCTTCACCGGGGCGATTCAATGTTTGCTTTCATGGGTTGGCGATCGTCGGTCTTGATTCCGGCCGTACTGTGAGGGAAGCGCATTGAACGCGGAGGGGTTCGCCGGCGACAAGACAAGAAAGGGTAGGGACGGAGAGGGTCCGCGGAAGAGTGTAGGGCGGCGATCGTGGGGAAAGGAGCCACTGCGCCCGGAAAAGAGGATTTAACAATGGCGCGCAAGCGAACAATGGCGAACAGAGGAAGGAGAAACAGGGAGGAAGAAGGAGAGAGAGAGGTCGACGCGGTGGGCTCCACTGTCGGTGTCGCTCCTCCTCATTAGGGAAAACAATGCAATCGGGCTTGCAGTATGGACGGACCTTCAATGACCAAATGAGCGGGAAAAGAGAAGAGGGAGAGAGCGGGCACTTCATTTGGAGGGGAAAGGGAAAAAGGGATGGGCCGGCCTGGGCTGGGAAGGATTTAAGGCCTTTGGATTTCCGATTTTCAAATGGGCTTTTATTTTCCAAAAGCATTTCCTTTTCAAAACCCTTTTCACATAATTTCATATTTAAGGAATATGGTTTTGCTTTCCCAACACTTAAAATATAATTCCAAATAACTTCACCTGGGGTATTGGTTTATAGAAAATATTATTTAGAATAATCACCATATTTTTCCACCAAAGGACATAGACTTGGAAAGATTAAATTATTTTTCTAATTTAGATGCAATGCATGAAGTGATGATGTCATGATGCAATAATGAGTGATTTAACATTTTTAAATCATGCACTTAAGAAATTATTAACTGTCAAATTGGTTTTAAAAATTTGGGATGCTACAACATCCTCTTGGGGCAAACCTGGTTCCATCAAAACCCGCTATGCACATTTGTCCATAAAGAGTCGTTATTACCCAATTTAGGACTTCAAATAACGGTGGGGTTGGCCATGCAACAAAACCTGGGAGACATTCTCATGCTACCCTCCAGTCGAAAATCTTGAAATGTGGGTAGAAAGAAGTTTAGTACATTCCGTTGTTGCCTCGTTGGGGAGTGTGAGCATCTATTCATCCACAAGCATTGTCACAGCCTGCTGGCCAGAGTCTTCTTCCTATCTGGCAGCAGCGTTGGTTGTTGTTGTTTCCCCGGTGCTCTAGGAACTTGCCCGGGTCTGGGACAGGGGCACTACTCGCTGGCCTTGCTTGGTTCGGGCACCTTCTCCTTGGCAAGGTCCCTCTGCGGTGGTAAGACTAGCGTGAGCTTGCACCCAGGATGCTTCCACCTCTCGGGAGGTGGGGTCGGGATGCTTTTTTGTCCTTCTTTCTCTGGATGTCGATTCCGTCGATCGGGGCAAATGTTCCCGATGTGACTGGCGGGCTCCGACCCAGCTTGGCTTCCGATTCCTCTAGCTCCATCTTGAGTTGGGGTTCCTCCTTGCGCTCAACAATCCGCTCTTGCACCAACTTAAGACGTTGCGCCGATCTGGCATCATTCAAAATCTGCAAGATCATGGACCAGCGGTCGGGTAAGTAGCTGTAACTATGTTGCAGTCACATCATCAAAACCACTAGGGGAAACCAACTTGTGATGTGTTTTAACACACTTTTGCAAGTTCGGGTATGAAAGTAGACCAAATCATAGTTTAATGAGTTTTCCTAGATTTGCGTTATAGTTTAGGTATCTAAAATAAACCTATTCCTAAATTAAAACATCACATGTTTATGAAAGTACAACATATGTCCGAAAACAAACACAAAACAATTTACACATAGAATACAACATCAGTTCCATCATCAATTCCTTAAAATGAATATAGTGCATAATATCTTTTCAATATTTTAGATTATTCGAATGTTCGAAATATCCAATGAATAGGTAATCCACATTTTACCATTCGGCCGTCAACCGGTGATTTCTTTAACCCTTATATATATATTTGAAAATATTGGAAATCCAATTATGATTTGCTAGTCACCCACATGTTAGGGGTGCTTGAGTTTCACCTTAATTTTAACTTACCCAAAAAAAAAATACACATACCCGTTTTTCATCTGGTTATCATTTTCTCAGAGATGCCCTCTAGGTCTTGTTTTTTTCAGTGTTACGTACCTCTGCGTATTACTTTAGCAAGTTTTGTTACTTTTATATAGCCTATATGTTGTGATAATTTGTAGCAATTTTTTCGTCGCTTTTAGTAGTCCATCCAAATACATTAAAACTATTTTAATTTTTTTTAATCTTTAGACATCTTTTCGAGGGCTCTCAAATTTGCTACGATAACAGGTCAACGCAACGGAGCATAACCGTTCTTTGTGGTAGAAGTTTTTACGGATTCTCCAGAAAAGTATGTTAGTCTTGTAGAAACAATTAGGGTGTTTCAACTAATTCTTTATGGAGAATTAGACGGCCTACCCCACTAGGCTTTTTATTTGGTGGGTAATATCGAAGGCCCTGATGTCAGCATACGTGCAAGATGAGCATTCCAAACTCTATTTTTGCACGTAAATTCAGACCGCTTTAAGTGTATTAGGTGCCACATCGTAACCTTTTTTTTCTTGAAGCTTCTATCTTCGTTAACGTGTGCTGAAACCTGGGATACCACAATAGAATGCTAAGTCGAAATTAAACGTTCTATAAAAGAAAGTCGAATAAAAACATTGTACATTTCAGTTTAGTGTAGCGTTTCAATAATTTTTTTTATATAGTCTATTTGGCGTACTAATTTGTAATGATTTTTCTCAGATTTTTAATAGTTCTCTTAGAGAACTTAAAACTATTTTTAATTATTTTTTATAATATCTAAATCTATTTTTTAGATCTAAATTTTATTTAAATGCTACGCTAAGCTTTCTAAGTCGAAATTAAACATTCTATAAAAGAAAGTCGAATAAAGAAATTGTACATTTCAGTTTAGTGTAGCATTTCAATAATTTTTTTTATATAGTCTATTTGGCGTACTAATTTGTAATGATTTTTCTCAGATTTTTAATAGTTCTCTTAGAGAACTTAAAACTATTTTTAATTATTTTTTATAATATCTAAATCTATTTTTTAGATCTAAATTTTATTTAAATGCTACGCTAAGCTACGATTAAGCTGAAACGTGCATGCCAAAACGGTGCAGGAAAAAGGAAACGATCGAATGCAAGTACGCTCCCACTAAGCGCACGACCCCACATACGGAGTATTTCCGTATTCACTTCACCTCCAAACTTTCCCCTCCTCTTTCCTCCTCTCCCCCCACCACCTCACAAAACACAGAGAGAGCCACCTCGCAGTCGCAAATGCCCCATTAGCTCCGTAAATCCAAATCACTCGTCCTCCCCACCCACCGCTGGGATAGTGGGATACCCATCCACACCACTGCGGCGGCGTGGGGGCGGCGGAGCCATGACGACCCGGTCCAACGGCGACCACCACGGCCCGTCCCCGTACGCGCAGCGCCGCCCGCACTACGGGGGCGCGGCGCCGTCGTATGGCGGGTCGGCCTCCTTCCGCGGCTGCTGCTGCTGCATCTTCCTGCTGCTCACCTTCCTGGCGCTCCTCGCCCTCGCCGTCGCGCTCGTCGTCGTGCTCGTGGTGAAGCCCCGCAAGCCCCAGTTCGACCTCAACCAGGTGTCCGTCCAGTACCTCCTCGTCACCCCGCCGTCCTCCGCCTCGTCCCCGGCCACGGCCGCCGCCGCGATGCCCGCCGCCGCCTACCTCTCTCTCAACATCACGCTCCTCTTCACCGCCGTGAACCCCAACAAAGTGGGCATCCGGTACGGCGCCACCGCGTTCGACGTCATGTACCACGGCGTGCCGCTCGGCGTGGCGGCCGTGCCGGGATTCGAGCAGCCCGCGCACAGCACCCGCCTGCTCCAGACCCGCGTCATCGTCGACCGCTTTAACGTGCTCCAGGCCGACGCCCAGGACCTCGTACGCGACGCCGCGCTCAACGACCGCGTCGACCTCCGCATCACCGGCGACGTCAGCGCCAAGATCCTCGTGCTCGGCTTCTCCTCCCCAAAAGTGCAGGTAAAATCACCACCTCACCCACCGCGCAACCAAACTTTTGCTCGCTTCCGCCGCAATCGATCGACGCTCGAGCTGATCGAAAGTGACCTGCGAACGAACCAGGTGTCGGTGGATTGCGCGATCGCCATCAGTCCGAGGAGGCAATCTCTCACATACAAGCAATGCGGCGTGGACGGACTAAGCGTCTAGAACCACACCAAGCCGCCGCCGACGACGATGACGACGCGGCATCAGCGAGAGCCGCAGCGGAAGCTATAATCTGTTCGAGATAGAGATAAGTGGATGGGATCTGTACCTTGGTTCTTCTAATCTCTCTAATCTTGGGTTGCTTTGGATTACTTACCGTACGTGGGGGTAAATTTTGGGCTCTCACCTCACCCTACAAGAGGCCACCGCTGATTTTTGTGAATTACTGGCTGTTAATTGTTAGCAGTAGCACATCACCGTGTGGTAATTCATCAACCTCCTCCATAATACTTTGCTCGTTTATGAGCAAAAGATAGTGGTTGGAGTCGGAGAAAGGTGGGCGCGAGCCAGCGGAATCAGACCGCTAGCTTTCCCGTCGCTCCTCCTTGTTCGTCGTGTGCTTTTGGTGTGTGCAATTGTTTCCTGCGTTTATTCGCTTGGGCTTGGGAGTTGGCTGCTCTGTCCGATGCTCGCTGCCACGGCCATGTCTGGTACTCTGGGTCGGCCGGTAGTGGAGCACTGCCTACTGGAGTGGAGTGGAGCTGGGGGCCTGGGCCCTGGGGCATGGGAAGACGAGGGGTGGTTGCCTGGTTGGTTTCATCCGTTCGTCGTGGTGGTGGCGGGGTCAGACCGTCAAAGTTTCAGGGCTTGTCTGCCCCGTAGAATTTCCCCCTTTTTTTCGATTCTAACCCTCGTGAAATTTTGCCCTTTTCAGACTCGTGAAAAATTATTGTAGAAATATAGAATAATATATCCATATAATTTTGTTCGTCAGAAAAAATAAACATGAGCTCAAACTCCATGTTATTTTCGATTTTTCATGTTGAGAAGTCACTGTTCTACCCTTTTTTGCCCTTAAAGCTGCTCCATTATTACGTATAACACTATTTTACAACCTTTTCTATAGATTATTTCCATCTCTAAAATTTCTTTGCAAAAAAATATCCTCCATACGCTATTGTCAAATAGTGTTTTATAGGAGGTGTTCGGCACTCTAAGACCTTGTACATTTCAGCTTAGCGTAGCGTTTCAACAAAATTTATCTTTTTTATATAGCCTATTTGGTGTAATAATTTGTAATGATTTTTCTCAAGTTTTTAGTAGTCCTCTTAAAGATTCTAAACCTATTTTTAAATTATTTTTTAATAACATTTAAACCTCTCTTATAAAACTTTCTAATTTTGCTGAAATGCTGCGCTAAGCTGAATTGTACAAGCAGTAAACATCTGGACTTGTTTGATAATACGGTTTTATTATGGCTTTAAAATATCATGATTTGTCAATCGATTTACCATGAATTTTATGATTTTATCAAATCCACCAAAACTATGGTATTTTGAAACTACGAATTGTTGGTTACATGATTCTATAGAGACCATTACCAAATAAAAGAAATAAAAAACTATTATTATATTAGAGCAAAGTTAAACGACACTACCACATTAAAATACTATTAATTCCCATATTAATCAGAGCGAAAAACAAAGATACACTGTTGAGACCAAATTATAACGGTTTACTAGATTACATGTAGAGTCTATATCAACTGCAATAAATAAGTAATAGAAATAGGTGTCTATGTCAGCTACAAAGCTAGAATAGAGTCCATATCAACTAGGAAAAAATGACGATTTGATCCTCCAGCTAGACCCGTTGGACTATTTTGATCCCTGAACACAATACCGGACTTGTTAGGTCCTTGAACCCTCAAAACCGGACTTAGCTAGTCCTTTGATCGGTTAAAACGGTGGTTTTAAGATTTTCACTGACGTTGATGTGACAGATTTCTTCTGCGTGGACACCATTTAGGGCTGCCATGTCGTTACCACATGGCTGTTACATCAGCAAAAGTATGCCAGATTTGTCACGTAAGCTGTCACTCCGCCTAAAACCATCGTTTTGACCGGTCAAAGGACTAGCCAAGTCCGATTTTGAGAGTTAAAGGACCTGACAAGCCCAATATTGCTGTTTAGGGATCAAAGTGGCCCGACGGGTATAGTTGAGGGACCAAATCGACACTTTTTCCTATCAATATAATAAAGAAACATAAGTTTGGAATAAAAAAAATCTAAATCCGTGCATATGCGCGGGACAACACACTCATTTAGATCAAACTTAATTTTCTATGCTCCAAAAAACATGGCATTGACGAGTATCATGATATTCTTATGGTATAAAATACCAAGAGTAAAATGCACCGGAGGTCCATTAACTTGTAACGTAGTGTCATTTAGGTCCATCAACTTTTAAACTGCAGTTTTGAGTCCATTAACTCTTTATGTTGTTTACTGCAGGCCCGTACCCCTTTGTTTTGTTTTTAGATCCGACGTGGTATGGACAACTTAAAGGGTTAATGGACCTGCAGTAAACAACTTAAAGCGTGGTGTCCATGCCACGTTGGATCTAAAAACAAAACGAAGGGGTACGGGTCTGCAGTAAACAAGTTAAAGAGTTAATGGACCCAAAACTGCAGTTTGAAAGTTGATGGACCTAAATGACACCACGCTACAAGTTAATGGACTTCCGGTGTATTTTACTCAAATACCAAAGTTAACCAAACAACCAAATACATTGCTTTCAAAGAGGACCCTAATCTCAAAATTCCTATTTTCACTTTCCATATGGAAGACTATTAACTTTAAACTTATCTCTTTGTGCTCTCTCTATTGGGCGTATATTTTGAATGGTTTTGTTGAGAAATATAAGGCTTACATGCTCGCGTGGGTGAATTGAGCGATCGTCGTGCACTTCGTGTCTGGCACTCCGGCTAAGCCACATTAATTTAGCATATTTTCCAACTTTGAGACCATTTTGAGGTAGACTTGAGAGTTATATCCATTCCGTTCATTGTGTTTTAGAGTTTTTAGTCAAGTTCTCGAGATAGGATAAAACGGATTAATTTATGATTTAAATAAGGATGAGTAGATAGACAGATAAGTCAATTATGTCCAACAGGTTGAGACCAGGTCACCACCAGGGTCTCAATGAGGTGTTTCCTACTATATTTCTATTTATTCTTTTCAACCATCTACATTTATTCATTAGCATCCATACAAAAACGTTCTCTATTTTCAAGGCAATTGTACGAGGACACGCAGATTATTAAGACTCGCTTCTTTTTAAAATATCACCATCTTAAGACACGCAAAGTATTTTTCAACGGGGCGAGTAAATTTTAATCGTAGGCACAAAGATTGAATTGTGTTTTTTTTTTCTAGTTTGTGGGCTTTTAGATTCGCATTCGTAATAGGGACTCTATAATATTGTAGCTTTGGATAGAGTGTCTGACGTAAGAAAGAAATCTTTTAGAGTGCAGTGTAAAGTCTGAAGAAAATTTAGAGTAAAGGATAGAGGTAGTAGATAATAGTGAAATAAAGGGTGGGAATAGAGTAGCAGGTGTGGATGCTTACGGTCTACTGAGCAGAACGTGGGCTTGGTAGATTGTGGAAGATTCTTTGAAGAGAAAATTGCACTGTAGCTCTCGAAACTTGTACCAAATTGCACGAAATTTCCTAAACTTTGAAATTGTTTTCTCGACTCACGAACTTGTCTCCGCTTACACCGATTAGTCTGGTAGTTAGAATCCGTTAGAAATTCCGTTAAACGGTGACGTGGCGCCCACGTGGCCGTTAAGTGCTGACGTGCCCCCAAAAAATCCGACAAAATCAACAAAAACCTTTAAAAAATCTATAAAAATTTATTAAAAAAAATAATTCACAAAATTCATAAAAAATCCAAAAAAATCATAAAAATGCAGAAAATGCATAAAAACAATTTTAAAATTTAGAAAACCTGAAAAAATCAAGAAAATTCATAAAACATAATTCTAAATATAGAAAAATTTAGAAAACCTGAAAATAATCCACAAAAATCATAAAAATGTAGAAAATTCATAAAAACGCAAACAAATCATTTAAAAATCTAGAAAACTTTAGAAAACCCAAAAATAATTCACAAAATTCATTAAAAATACAAAAATTTATAAACAAATAAATAATAAAAAATCATTTCAAAATTCACAAAAAATTAGAAAAACTAAAAGAAATTCACAAAAAACCAGAACGTCACTTAACTTTTTTGTGAATTTCTTTCGGTTTTTCTGTTTTTGTGTGAATTTTAAATTTATTTTTTATGAATTTTTTATGAATTTTGTGAATTATTTTCGGGTTTTCTAAATTTTTCTAGGTTTTGAAATGATTTGTTTGGATTTGTATGAATTTTCTACATTTTTATGATTTTGTGGATTATTTTCAGGGTTTTTTTATTAAATTATTTTTTATGAATTTTCTGGATTTTGTTTAAGTTTTCTAATTTTTTTATATTTTAAATTATTTTTATGAATTTTCTGGATTTTTATGAATTTTGTGAATTATTTTTGGGTTTTTATGAATTTTAATTTATTTTTTAAGGTTTTTGTTGATTTTTTCGGATTTTTTGGGGCCACGTTAGCGCCACGTCAGCACTTAACGGCCACGTGGGCGCCACGTCACCGTTTATCGGAATTTCTAACGGATCCTAACGGCCCAAGACTAACGGTGCAACTGGCGACAAGTTACAGGAGCCGAGAAAGCAATTTCAAAGTTTAGAGAATTTCGTGCAATTTGGTGCAAGTTCCGGAAGTTACAGTGCAATTTTCTCTTCTTTGAAGTTGGGACTCAAGTCACGTAACATGCCGTGTGACTCGTGTCGGCTGTAATAATTGGGTAGCATCCAACGCGGACTGGTCAGTCGTTATATTTAAACCAGTGTCATGAACTCCATGAGTCATGAGCTACTGGCTAGAAATCTCAGTTCTCACATGGCATCGCATGTTTTTTATGAAGCTGTGCAAGGACTCTGCTCGGTAGATCTGATTAAGATCGATTCAGTCACTATCTATATTGTCTTACTATTTTTTTTATATTTCATTTGTTATAGCAATAGGATGATCTAAGTTATGCCGTTGTGCTCTCTTTGATTCTCACATAGTTGTGGTGGTATCGTATTTTGACATACAGAGCTAAATGTTATTCTTAAATGTTATCCCCTTGTGCGACTCATTTCTTAAACGTTATTCCCTCTCTATATTCATCACACTAAAATTTCTCCACACTTTACTCTACACTCTATGAACATCTCTAATAATATAGTCAATCACTAGTTATAAGAAATGAACATGTCATCTCTAAATATCAAATAGACAATTTTCCATGTAATATAACTATTTTCTCTCAAATTTAATATGGGTTCATATGTAATAGTATGCATGCATTTTATAATTTGATATAGACTGATTCTTAGCTAAGCTCTAGCCTCTATATATCTTTTCTCTTTCTCTCCTTCACATAAGAAAAAAAAATGAGTTGAATTTCTTATGCACAACTGATTTCACAGCATTGAAAATGTTCTGAAAGATTACTTCCCTTCAACAACTACTTATCCAAAGAAGAAGTTAGCTACAATGTTTTGCATTTTTTGCTAGGATGTTTTTAGCTAGCTAAATGAAGACCATGCCTTCATTATCTGTGATCCACTTTCATTATCTGTGATCCACTTTGCGTCCATCAGGGAGAATTCTAAATGTGAGAAGGGATGTTACTCCCACCGTTTTTTTTATTTGACGTCTTTGACTTTTTGGTACGTCTTTGACATATTTTGTGCAAAGATACAAAAAAATAAGACATATTTAAAGTACCTCTATTGATAAAACAAATCACAATAAAATAAATGATATTTACAAAAATAATTTGAATAAGACGAATGGTCAAAGGCGTCAAACAAAAAAAAACGGAGGTAGTACAACATATTGTCCACACTTTCATTATCAGTTTGAGCTGGCTTTCCGATAAATTGATTGGCGCATGAAATGAAATTCCCTTCATTAGGAAATTGCTAATGAACAGTCGACTGAAATTTATCTTTTCTTCATCGATCCTCCTCCTCCCTTCGGCGACCTCCTCCTCCGTCTTCCTCCTCCCATGACCTCCTTCTCCCCCGCCGCCATGGATGGTTAGGGTTTAGGTGGGTTCGGTTAAGGTACATCGTGGTGCCACGGCTTAGAGGATGGCGGGAGGCGGCGGCCTTGCTGTCAGTGAGGATGGAGTGAGGCGGCGCGCGCACGAGCGAGGACGGGAGGAAAAGCGGTTGAGGCGGCGATGGCGAAGTGGAGGCGACAATGGGTTAAAGTGGTGAAGCGTCGTCGGCGGGAGGTTGGGTGACGGGCGGCTAGGCGCCGGGCGGCCAAGGCGGCCGTGGCGCGGCGAGGCGGGCGGGGAGGAGGAGGAGGAGAGCGAGCAGGAGGAGGAAGGGAAGGGGAAAGTAGAGAGAGAGAGAGGGGGCGGGGTTGATCTGGACCGTTGGATCTCAATCCAACGGTCCAGAAAATCGACTGATGGGTAATTATAAAAGTAGCTGACTGTTGAATAGGCAGTCCCAATTCATTAATATAAGTGATGATCGAGCTGCATCCGTGGCGCGCTGATTGCGGCGGGTGAGCTCTCAAAAGTCTGGTACGATTGGCGGCAAGCCGTCGTCATCACGAAATGTATCCGCCGGAGTGCCGAGCCAGCCTTGTTATCCTGCGTTGAGTTGCTTTGACCTTTTGCTTCTCATTTTTTTGGTGTAGAGCGACCATCATTCTTTTCTACGGGAGATTTGATTATTTGCCACTCTTAACATTAACGCTCGCTAAAATGTCACTCTGGCCCACATGTAATACATACAGACAGTCCCATATGTAATATACATAGGAGTGACATTTTAGCGAGCGTCAATGTTGAAAGTGCCATATCATCGTTTTTTTCTCTTTTCTACGAAGTCTCGCGAGCTTTTACGCCGCTTCGTACTCGCGTCGCTGGAAACCGGACGTGCGCGCGTCACGATCATCGCTGGTATAGCCTCGCGCATTTTCCAACCTCATGGGCCGGGTTAGGCCGTTTGGATGCGTTTTTTTCTACCGCCAAGACCAAAAAAAAGAAAATACAAATACCATTATTAAGCCGCTGTATCTCAGAAATAATATTAAAAAAATAACTGGACATGTTGACTTCACAAATACCATTTCAACCTTTTGTGCAATATACCTGCTCAAAATATGTGCAAAAAACACAAATATGACTTGACCGGTGGATTCGACATGTCAACAACTTTTTTTTCCTTTTTCTTTCTTGTTCCTTCTTCCTCCTCTAGCTCCCATGGCATCGTCCCCCGGCCATCCTGCCGCCGGCCGACTCCACTGTCACTGCTAGGGAAAAGGGCTTTCCAAGCGGTTAGTAAGCCCCCTACAAGCGGTTTTGGTAAGCCCCCACCGCTTGTAAGCAACCGGTTGTGAAGCGGTTAATAGAGTGTAAAAAGACAAATAAATATTGGAGGAGGTGGGATTTGAACCCTTGATCTCTTGTCTCACACCTCACCCAGCTAGCCAACTCACCCACGCGCATTATCTGACAGAATGGGGGGGGGCTTTCTTTTCATCTATTCGAAAAATGGGCCTCTAGCAGCGGTTGGGGCTATTAAACCGCTTGTAAAGACAAGCATCCTAAGCGGTTCGTGTTCCCAACCGCTTGTAGAGGTATAGCAGCGGTTAGGGACACAAACCGCTTAGGATTTTAGGTCTTTAAAAGCTGTTCGTGTCCCTAACCGCTTCTAGAGGTTATTTTCTGGCTTGAGACTGTTTTGAGGCTATTAAACCGCTTATAGAAGTTTGTTCCTCTTTTTTGAACCGCTTGAGAAAGCTTGTTTCCTAGTAGTGTGTCGTGCCCATGCTAGAGGAGCTCGCGCATCCCACTGCCCCACCGCGACGTCCCGCACCACCGCCCATCTGCTGGTCACGCTGCCGCCGCATCCGTCCCTCGCGTGTCACCATTGCGGCTGCTCGCCTGGGCGCTCCGTCGCTCGTGCATGCGCATCGACGTTGCGATTGCTTGCCTGGTCGCGTCATTGCCGTTGCCGCTCACCTGAGCGTGTCGTCGTCGCGGCCGCTCGCCGTGCTTGAGCTCCATTAAGGAAGGAACCAGGATGCTTCTTGGCACGTTGTGGGCTGGCCGGGGTTAAGAGAGAAGGATAAGAAGGAGCAAAGAAAGAAGAGTGTATGACACTAGCTGAGTTGGCGCGCCCGTGGCGCGCCGTGCAGTAAGACGATAGGGTCTGTGACGGTGATAATTACACATGCAGCAACGGACATCATTTCAGTTTCATATTACAGGCCTACGATGAGCAAAATGAGGAGCTTAGGTCCTTAAACATTAAGCTTGCAGGCGCCCTAGATGGCTATTGCAGTACGTGCGCAGCACGCAGTAAGGGCCTGGGACGGCGGGGTTCTTAAATAACGCGTAACAAAAGTATGATCATAGTAATGCATTCTAGTAAGTAAAAGATGTTAGATACTTATTTAGCAAGGGAAAAGAAACTCATTTAGATGTAATGCATGGTCCAAAAGGACTACAAAGCCGCAAGAGTAGCCATAGGAACAGCAATCAGGCAAATACCTGAATGAACAATTGTAAATCATGCCATCTAAGAACTGAACAAATAAAGCACAACCTTTTAAAAAGGAATAGAAGTGAGAGGAAGGTAGAAGTAAAATACGCAGAACATACCTAGCATAAGAGAATTTCAAATGAATATAAATTACATCCATAATATTTAGTTTTTAACTGAATCATCTACATCCCAAAAAAATATAAACAAGCACTCATCTGATGGGTAAACAGTGAAGGACGCACCTCTTTTGTTCTCATTGTAATGCTATTCTGGTAGCTGCATTGTGCCAAAAAAAAGGGCAAACCTGATGAGAAGGTTCTGTATTAGACTAAGCATTCATCCTCATCCATTGAAAAAACAAAAGCAAACATATGTATAGTGTGGCTATTTGGGACTGTAATAACATCAAAATAAAATGAGCATATGAATTCCTCTTGCAAATTTTTAGTACAGACAGCTTACAACACAATCCATAAAACTATCCTAGGTAAAGAATAAAAAAAATATGTATTCATTATGCTATTTACTAAAAACGGTTACAGACTATTTAAACAATATTTTTTTTACCAATGAAGAAATATAAATTATTAAATAGAATGAAGAATTGGATGCTGCAAACCTTCTGAACTATTATATGGGTTGCTACCTGACCAAGGTGCACATTTGTGCTATTGGTTGGCACAAATAGCTCGAAAATCCACAATGGCAGGCCATGAAGGCATGAAACATGAGACTTATTTTTGTTAGTGAGCATCAAGTAATACCATGAAGTCCTTGGTAAATGGTAAGATATCTATTTTTTAGTATAAATAGAAATGGTAAGATATCTATTTTTTAGTAGAAATAGGTACATATATCATCTGTGCAAAAGAAGAAAAACCCAAAGCAACGCAAACACACATAAAATATATATGTAGAATTATAAGCTAAAAAATAAAGGACAGCACGTCTCAACGAAACTTGATAAATAATTGTTAAAAAGAGGCATGATGAAGTGTATTTCTCCCTGATGAAGAACAGAGGGCTCACAACTTTTGTGTGAAGACAACATAAGAGAAGTTTGATCCAACATCATTGTCCTCTTGAACAGAGAAGAGTCACACTCAAGAAGCAATCAGAGTCTTAATAAAACTGCTTTTGTAATAGCTGAGTTGTCTTCTTGCAAGGATGAAAACGCATCATGCTAGGTTTTTAGTTGTGGTCAATTTGTTGGAATCAATACCCACTCTACCTGTATTGATTATTGCTCTTACTAAGGTTTGCATCATCCTTTCCAAAGGAATCCACGGTGTATGGACTGGGTTAATTAACAGCATGACCAGATCACTACAACAAACTAATAGCCTTCCAAATCCTGCTTAACCTCCAGGTTTCTTCCCTCAATTTCACTCAATTAAATCAACTCACGAAGAGAAATAAACAAAAACAAATAATTCAATATAAAACAGCGTGTGATGACATTGGAACAAATATTGTAGATCACTGCCCTGTGTAACCTGAATAGATAGGTAGAAGAGATGTCACCGGGGAAGGGGATGGCAGTAGGCCACACCTAAAGGCTGAAGCTACGCTCTTCTTGACTGACCAACCTTCAAACCTAAAGCCAAAAAAATGTCTCTGAGTAATAAATATAACTTGTAGAAGTTAATTATATAGAAGGAATATAGGAAGTCCCTTCTTAGAGGATTTTTCCCACTGCATCACAATTAATAATTACAGCAGTATGGAGCAGGTTGCTTACTGACCAACCCTAAAAAAGCATGGCAGCGAACGCAGAAAATTCATTTGTACCAAATATAAAGGGAAGAAGTACTCATCAAACATCAAAAAGTAAGTGAACACAATGTCTCACCTTCAGTGAAGAATATATCTATATGTCATATTGTCTCTAACAACACAGAATTTGAAGCCATGGTCAGAGGGAACTCTGAAAAGATATGTACAAAATCCGGTTTCCTAAGCCATGGCCTAAGGCTTTGTCTGCAAAATCCTGTAAGATAGAGATGAAAGGGGACCATGGGAATGCAAAAAAGCATACATAAAAATTTACTTAATAATTTTCCTTTAGTACCTCTCATATAAGCGTTGATCACAACAAAGAAACATAGATCAAATTTAGAAGTAATAAGTAGATTGGCCGGTAGTACTTCTCGTAAACCACAACTTGTCACCTGGTCACAAAAGGTCATATGAAAAGTAGAAAAGCAAAAGAAGATGGTACCTTATATGATGTCTCCATAATAAACCTGGCATCATCAGAAAAACATGAAAGGGTGCCTTGTTGGCAAAAAGTGATGTGTGTAAAAAAAGTTCAACTGTTCAATACTCTCTGTTAAAGATTAGCAAATAGGTTGGAAGCCTTGTGCATCTATAATTCCTACCAAATTAATTAGGCTAAGCTGGAATGCTGGATAGGTGCTTTAAAAACTACATATGTCATCAATATCATTGCTATTAATAATCATAATAAGTGGAGCTTGTCAAAAATATATATGCCCACATAAACGGTGCTTGTCATGTATCTACGGATAGATGAAAAGAGTAAAATATCATAATGCCAAACAGAAGCTACACTTTCAGCAAGCATGTGGACAGCCCTCTCTCGGAATCATCCACATCCCAAAAAAATAATAATCTGGGCAAAGCATTTCAGCAAGCATGTGGACAGCATAAATTAACCAAGTGGAAGCAGAACATCCCATTAAGCAAAAATTCACGAAACAATCCACAGATGCATGTGAGCATTCCATTAAGCAATCCTAAAATCATGAGGATTCCATTAAGCAATCCAGAAATAAGGCATTCCACTATGCAATCAATAGTTGATTAAAGAAGTAGCTCACGTACTGAGAAAGTAGCTCGCCGTTGCCAGAGCAGAAACTACATTGATTAGCAGGAGGTAACTCAGGCAAGGGCTGCGGCAGGGGAGAGGACGGCCACGGTGGCGGCAGGGGGAAGAGCCGCCGCCCCCGCCGCACCTTGGAGACAGAGGAGGAGCAGCTATGCAATTTGACCGAAGGGAGAAGTACGGTATGGAAATCAAGAACTCAATAAGAAATACCACCGCGTTTTTTGCCTGGCCATACCGTACTTCTCCTCCTCTATCCGTACTTCTATTTGAATAAGAGAGCTAGCGCGGGGCCACGCGTTCGTCGGGGGAACGGCACCCTGCTCCTTCCCCTACCAACGGATAAAGCCTCGCAAGGCCCAACCGTGGACGGATCCGGCCTCGCTTGAATCCGGCGGCGTCGGATCCAACCTGCACAGACGACGGGAGAAGACCACCAGACCATGGCGGCGGCTGTGGAGAGGGGCAAGGTAGAGGGGTATCACTGCACCAGCGGGGAGGCGAAGAAGAGACCTAGCGCGGGGCGACGCGTCCGTGGGGGGAACGGCGGCCTGCTCCTCCCCCGATGAAATGATCTAGCCTCACAGGGCCCAACCGGCGATGGATCCGGCCTCGCCGGAACCCGGCGGCGACGGATCCAACCTGCACGGACAACGGGAAAGGACCATCAGACCATGACGGCGGCAGTGGAAGGAGAGGAGGTCCGCAGCGGTAAAGGACAGCGGCGGAGGAGGAGGGGAGGGAACAGCTTGTGGATGAAACAGCGGCGGCGGGGTGGGCAACCGGCACCGTGGGGGAGGCGGCGGAGCAGGGCACGGAGGAGAGACCGAGATAGGGGGAGAGAGCTTTTTTTCGTGGGAGCTATCGGGGTGAGGCCGACCCGGCGTGGAAGGCTAGGGTTGCGAGAGACAGAGAGGTGAGAGCCGGGGGCATATCGGGGGTGGACCGCGGGTTAATTTATCAAATCGCAGGGGCCTTTTAGCAAAAACGTCAGGACAAAGCTGGGATCGAGCGCACAAAATCGATCGGACGGTCCGACGAAATCGCGATGACGTGGGCTCGACGGGAGGGACTGCGCTGAGCTCGGCCAGGGCGCTGCACGCAGCGCCGAGCCACATGGCGTGAGGAGGTACCTCCCTAGCAACTTTGTACTATTTATACTAGCGGTACAAACGCGAATTCGCGCGTTAGCTAACCCGCATATAGATTAGTTAAGCTAACATATACAATGTGCACAAGATAATATACAATACTACTTTTTAAACAGTGCTTAATATATATAACCATGTTTCGGTCATGGTGATTACACATAAATCATACCTAATAGGGCACACACAATGGCATCAGCATAGCTCTACACTGTAAATAGACCGAAAAGGAAAAATCAGACAATACATCTCATTCAAAAGGAGAATATGTCACATTCTACAAAACAGGACTACTATTAAAGATAACAATATGGACACAATAGGCAAAACAATTTAGCTGCAATGTGAGATTACATAAAAACCTGTCCTAATACCACTGAATGCTATTTATGCATATGAAAATACCCAACTAAATATTAACCGACACATCTAAAATCCAAATACATAATGTTGAAAACAAACAACAACATTGGCCTTCCTTGCAATGGATCTCAACCAGGCCTAAAACTAAAATAGATGTACACATAAAAAGAGTAATTTCAGCAGACCAACACATAAGTACAGTACAAGACGGTTGTTTATTGTTCGCAATCTATTGATTCCCACCTTATCTCAAGCTCAGCGTCGAAGGAAGAACTGTGAGCCTGGTTCAATGGCCACGCCTCGGTTCAAAAAAACATAGCCCCATGCCTGCATAATAGCAGAAGGACATCAACCTAACAATCTAACATAGAAACAAATTACGGACCAGTAGGGCAATTACGAAGCAACTCACGGCAAAACATGGATCAAATTGCCAAGCATACTAAATCATTATGTAACATACACTCTGAATAACCTTCGTAAAGCCTTCAGTAAACAAAACCTCAACTCCTCCGTAGACAAAACCTCAACTTAGAGCACAAACGCATACGAGAAGCAACCGAACGGTTTCTATCCTCAATTGGCAAACCACGAAGCATCCAAATTCAGAGGCCTCAAATGAGACAATGTGAAGCGAGATGTGAAGTAGGCGTGAAGTCAAGCACTATAATGGATACAGTAATATATCTGTACAACCAACTGACAAAGGATAAATTTATAAAATGCAGGGAAGAACCAACATCAGAAAGGCATAATATTGCTAGGCCAAAATCAGAAAGCTAACAAACAAAAGCAGAGTTACTTAAAAGCAAACTGTCAAGAAAAGAGTACCAAAAGCAATAAACTCGAAAGCCTTTGAGTTTTAAGTGGAATTTTATTTTGCTAAAAAAAGTTGAATTTTGTGTCACAGTGTCAGGGCCCAACTCTATATAAAAAAGGGAAACCATCGAAGTGTTCATTTCCAACTGACAATTCTGCTCCTGCAAATGTACAGCAAATAATTCACCAAGAAACATCAAGTTGTTCTTTTAAGATATTTTTGCATCAGTCAATCAACGACAGATTTTATCGATACTATATTTATTTTTGCAGTTTGAGTGCTTTGCATGGAACTTTTTTGAAAAAAAAGGACATTGCATCTGTAATGCGATCGTCAATGACAAATACAATGAAACGTTTCTGTCAAGCATCCTAAGTGTATAAACAGAAGCTAGGTTCTCCCCAGATAATCGATCATGGAAAGTGACACATGGAAAGTGACTAATCATGTAATATCATAATTTTAGCAAATAAAGGCTCTGTAATGATTCCAACAGGCCATTGAAAGATTTTAGGTTTGTTTATGTTCAACTGTCCACCAAATAATGAAACACTACAACGTAAATTATACCAACAATCCATTTTTTTTAACACAAAAAGATTGTCGGAGGTTAGGTCTCCGAAGGAACCTTGCCTTGTAAAAACAAAAAAGTCATAAGCTGTAAAATTATATGATCTTCAAATTTTCTACAAGGCCTTTTTTTAAAAAAAAGAAAACGAAGAAAGTCCACAGGATAGCAGTGATAGACTGGCAGTGATTTGAGTTTGTGGCATGCTGCCTGTGCATTCAAGGCATATTCAAAGGATGGTATCATATACATATACATAAACCTACAGTTTCAATTATAAATACACATGGTTCTGGTCCAATTAGGTTGTCAAAAAACACTCATATTCAGTTTATTCTTGTCCAACAACTGACGGCAGTTTTATGTAAGTCAGTTAATTCAGAGCAAACTAAAGCCGCAGGTAAAAACAAGATCAAATCCTGTATTGGACTAAGACAATGCAAAGTATGAACAAGAAATAAGACGACATGAAGCCTGCTACCACCTATTCAGACACAAAAAAACGCAGTTCTATGCACTTGTACCAGGTTAGTATCGGGGAAAGGCTTAGGAAACAAATAGCATATCCAAATGAATATTGTGGACGACATGCTGCTAACAAATTTGAGGGTATGCAGTGTGTGAGCACTAATGCCGCGGTGGAGGCGATGGACGACGCAGGGAAGGAACGACGGTGCCGGGGGAGGGGGGAAGAGGAATCGTCACCGACATGGAAGGAAGAAGCAATGACGGCTAGGGTTAGCACTCAGGACGGCGTCCGGCAGCGACGGATCCGGCCATCCCGACGGCCGTCGCCGGAATATGGCCACGACGACGCCACCATCGACGGATCCGGGCGACGGCGGCTAGGGCTAGCACCACCGCCCGGCGCCCGGCGCGGCGGATCCGCCACCCGATGCCGTCGCCGGAGAATCGGCGTCGCCGGAGAATCAGCCATGACGACGCCCACCGTCGACGGATCCGGCAATGCTAGGGCCCGGTGCGGACAAATCCGACCACACCAGATTCCGAGAGCCTGGCATCACCGACGGCCCAGGAAGGGAGGCGGCACCGGGGGGGAGAGAGCGGCGGCGCTCCAGCAGCAACGCAGAGGTCGGCCGCGAGAGCCAACAATGGCCGGACGGCACATGGCACATGGGAGGAGGCCTTGCGAGGAGAGGGAGAGAGGCGGAGGAGGAGCAAGTGCGGCGGCTGGAAAATGAGGCGAGAGGGCTCGGTAGGGAGGGCGATGGGATTATATGCGATGGCATTGGCGGGTAGTTTTCCTCAAGTCCGGTGTATCTACGGCGAAAAAGCTGAATCTGCGAGACGAAGAACCGGGAGGGCTGTGGGGAATTAGGCTGGGAGGCGCTCGCTAGCTGGGGGCACCTCCGCAAATAGACGGGACTGGAGCAAAATTTCATAAATAACAGGGTTTTGCAAACTCGTCCACAGGAAACCAAAGAAACAGACGGACGGATTAGCGGCGGCGAGGCGCGATCGGACGGCAGGGAACTGGGGGGCGACGTGGGCTGCTGAGGAGCCAGCAAAGCTGAGGTGGCGAGCTCTGGGGGGAGGTACAGCGCAAGCACTATGTAATAGCGAAGCTAATGATGCGGCACATACATCAGCCTGTTCATATATGCGAGAAAACCTTGGCAATGGCATGTTTGAAATCGACTTTATAATAGCATTTATAAAATATACTAATTTAATAATGACATGTATGTAAAAAATACGACAAAAATGATAATAGTTTTTGCACATGGTGTTAAGTTATGCCTCCAAATATTAGTTTTTACTAATTTACCCTTGGGCATGCCTATATAAAGGCTCCCCTTGTACCCTGTACATCTTGCACCATTATAGTGATTGTTTTCCCCATGGTTTTTTTCCTCTCCACCTTGGAGGGGTTTTTTCCACGTTAAATCCTGTTCGTTCCCATTGAGAGAAGAAGAAAATTCCTTTTTTTATACCTTCTGGCATCGGTTTCCGTGCGCAAAAAGAATAAAAAAAGGCTGCACTGTGCTTCGTGATCATCCAGGAAGCAACGGAAAAATACCCGAAATAATCAACAGTTAAATAGAAATTAATAAAATAATCCGCTGTAAAAAGAAATTACAAAAATATCCCCGGCTCCCGCCACCGGGGTGGTTGCCATGCCATAAAAGCAGCAGAAGCCGCCGCCACCCCCACGACATTGCTTATACGACACACGCACGCACAGCGCATGCACTGCATGCATGCATGCACACACTGCACACACACACTGCACTCTGCATGCACACACACTTCCTTTTCTTTTTCTCTTTTTCTTCCTCCTTTCTTTCTTCCTATAAAATCAATTATATATATATAGAGAGAGAGAGATTTGCTAGCGTGAACTAGAGTGCACGGATCCCTCCGTGAACTTCGACGGGTTTTTGAAATCCGAGATGTCTAATGACCGATCCGAACCGTTGATCTTGTTCGTCACGTCGAAACGTAGCCACTAACCAAGTTTCGTATTTTTTTGAATTTTTTTGATATTTGATTTCTAATTTTGAAAATCAGCTTTTTTTGGACGCTCCACGACTATTTAGAAGGCTGATTTTCAAAATTAGAAAACAAATAGCAAAAAAATTCGAAAAAATACGAAACTTGGTTGGTGGCTACCTTTTGACATGACGAACAAGATCAGCGGTTTGATCGATCACTAAAGTTCTCGGATTTCAAAACCCGTCAAGTTCACGGAGGCTCTGCAATCGGAGTTCACGCTAGCAAATCTCTCTCTCTCTCTATATATATATATATATATATATATATATATATATATATATATATATATATATCCAAATCTCACCAAAATCATTAGTCAAGGTTAGTCCAATAAATCATTAATCATGCTCAAATATTCATCCAAAAATATTATTTTCCTTTCAAAGGATATTCCAATAATTCCAAAAATTCACATAAAAATATGTAAATAAATTGAAAAATCATCTCATCATATAATATTTAAAATATTTACTCAACAGATAGGGACTCTGCTGGAGATGATGGAAATATAGGGAACGAATATAACATATATTCGTTCCCTATATTTCCATCATCTCCAACAGAACGAGCTTGACTTGAGTCTGCTTAAACTTATTTATAATCTTAATATTCTAGACAACCATATTTTAGCTAGTTTGTTTGAGCTCAAGCTTCATCTGAACCTACTTGAGCTTCGTTAGGCCTAATTAAACTTTTTTTTTAAAAAAAAGTTAGTGTACGAGTCTACTATAATTTGAACTTGAGCTTTCTTCAAGCCTACTCGTTTTTTGCATTTTTGTATTGTGTAAATGAACTAAGATCAAGCTTTGTCGAGCTCGATCTTGAGAAAGGGCGTATGCGCTCTAGCTTGTGTTTATATATGCTCCCAGGAGGATGTTGAGTGAATATTTTAATATTTTATGATGAGATGTTTTTTCAATTTATTTACATATGTTTGAAATTATTAGAATATTTTTGAAAGGAAAGATGATAATTATGGAATGAATATTTGAGAATCATTGATGATTTATTGGACTAATAAGAAAAAGAAATAAGGAAAGGAAAGGAAAGGAAAGAAAAAGAAAAAGAAAAAGAAAAAGAAAAAAGAAAAGGAAAAATGTGCACAGTGTATGAATGCATGTGTGTTTTATGTGAATTTTTGAAATTATTGGAATATCCTTCGAAATGAAAATAATATTTTTGGATGAATATTTGAGCATGATTAATGATTTATTGGACTAATGATTATTGGAGAGATTTGGATATATATATATATATATATATATTGATTTTATAGGAAGAAAGAAAGGAGGAAGAAATAGAGAAAAAGAAAAGGAAGTGTGTGTGCATGCAGAGTGCAGTGTGTGTGTGTAGTGTGTGCATGCATGCATGCTGTGCATGCGCTGTGCGTGCGTGTGTGCGCAGAGCAGCAGCCGTCTTGGGGTCATGCAATGGCCGCGCTCGATGGCAACGACCACCGAGTGTGGGGCCGGGATATTTTGTAATTTTCTTTTTCTGTGGACTATTTTATTAATTTTCTATTTAACTGTTGATTATTTCGGGTATTTTTCCGAAAGCAACACCATTCGCACACTCATCTATTTTGCTTCGTGCACACGATTTCTTGCACCAGAAAATCTGTTGTTTAATTGGTTCTCATCGGATCGGTTCCAGATTAATTATTTCAGGGATTATTTTCTTATATTAGTTCCTGATATTTGTTTTTGCCATTATGTCTGCAAAACTTGACATTGCAAAATTTGATGGCAAGATCAGTTTTTCTATCTGGCAGGTTCAGATGAAAGCTGTTCTTACACAGCTCGGTGTCCGGAAAGCTCTTTTAAAGAAACCGGAAAAGGTTGATGAAAGTGAGTGGGAAGAACAAGATCAAAAGGCTTTGCCTGTCATTCAGCTCAGTTTATCTACAGATGTTCTGCGCGAAGTTATTAAGGAGACGACTGCTGATACGAGCTAGCTCGGGGTGAGCGTGCTCATACGCGCGGGTGCCCGACCGATGGCCAGAACGCGAACTGCTCGACGAAGAACTCATCGATGCAGCTAGCGCTTTAGTGGTTTTGGCTGTTTTCGGAGCCACCGCCTAAGATCAGTTTTGCGGCATCAATAAGGCATGCCCTTTTCTGAGTTTATTTCCCCTTTAAATAAGATACAGACTCAACCAACAAAAGCAAGAAATCTGCTAACAACTTCAACAGAAAATAATATCTCTAAGACCAAACATGCTAAGACTTATCGAATAAGACTTATCTAATACTACTGCAATACTAAGACTTATCTTTACTGCTGTTGAACGTTGGCCTCCGGTGAAACCGGCTGACCACGTCGCTTCCGATAATAAACTCGTGCTGGTGCTGGACCTGAAGCCGCAACATTACTCCCCCCTGAAGAACCAGCTTGTCCTCAAGCTGTAAATGTGGATAGGAACGCCGCAGAACCAGTGCATCCATCCAAGTAGCTTCGTCCCTGGGTTCACCCTTCCACTTCACCAGAAATTGGCGATGGCCATTCACAAAACGCTGCGCCAAAAAATGAGCTCTGGTTCTGGAATGTCGGCAGCTGGAGCTGATAAGACGTCCAACGGCAATGGTGTGGAAGCTGTTGGGGGATTGCCAACAAATGGCTTGAGCAGGGATACATGAAAAACATTGTGAAGACGCGCTGTCTCTGGTAAAGCCAACCGATAAGCCACTGGCCCCACCCGAGCCAAAACCTGATAGGGCCCAAAGAATCTCACTGTGAGCTTGTTGGTTGGATCAGAACGCAAGGAGGATTGACGGTGATGTTTGAGGCGAAGCCAAACCCACTGACCCACAGAAAACTCCAGCTCCCGATGAGACAAATCATATCGCTGCTTCATGCGATTCTGGGCTTGAGACAATTGCTCTTTGGCTTGCCGAAGGAGATGATCATGATCCAGAAGTTGGCAATCCACAGCCGCAATAACAGTAGCGCCCTGCTGATATGGTAACAAGGGTGGAGGCTTGCGACCATAAACCAGTTCAAAAGGTGTAACTCGATGATCGGATTGAAAAGAAGTATTATAGCAAAACTCCGCCCACGGAAGCCAACCAGCCCATGTTGAAGGATTGTCTGTTGCCAAACAACGTAAATACATCTCCAAAATCCGATTGACGACCTCCGTTTGTCCGTCCGTCTGTGGATGATAAGCGGTTGAAAAACGAAGAGATGTACCGCTGCGTTTCAACAAGTCCTGCCACAATGCACTAAGGAAAACTGGGTCGCGGTCGGAAACAATGGATTCCGGAATTCCATGGAGCCAAACCACCTGATCAAAGAAGATGGTTGCTACCTTACTTGCCGTCGCAGGTCGCTTTAAGGAAATGAAATGAGCATATTTGGAGAGTCTGTCCACAACCACCATAATGGCCGTACACCCCTTGGATGGTGGAAGAGCTGTGATAAAATCCATTGATATATCGGCCCAAACCTGATGAGGAATAGGAAGGGGCTGAAGTAATCCCGCCGGCACCATTGAGCTAGTCTTGCAACGTTGACATATCACACAACGTGCAATATACTGTTCCACCGACTTGCGTTGATGCTCCCAATAGTAATCAGCCTGTATGCGATGTAGAGTCTTTTGCACCCCTTCATGTGTGAGTTCATGCACTGAAGCAATAATGGCAGTGATCAATTCAGAGGAGGCAGGGACGTATGGACGACGCTGCCAATAAACCAAACCATCCCGTTCTTCCCATTCAGCACTTGGCAGTTGCCCACACCGGCGCTGAACCTCAGGGTGCTTGCGCAGCTCGTCAGTCCACTGCTCACGAGTTAATTCCACCGGGCTCGAAAGTGCTGCACAAGTCGGGTCTGATTCCTCAACGCGGGACAAAGCATCCGCCGCCAAGTTTGCCCGTCTCGGCTTATATTCAACCTGAAAATCAAAACCCATCAATTTGCTCAACCAATGTTGCTGGGGTGGTGTAACGAGCGCTTGCTCGAGCAGGTATTTGAGGCTTCCATGATCAGTGCGAACCACAAAGGTCTGTCCCCAAAGATACGGCCGCCAATGTCGCACGGCCTTAGACAACCCAATGAGCTCGCGCTCATATGCAGCGAGCTTCGTATGCCGGAGAGCCAACTTGCGACTGAAATATGCAATCGGATGACCTTGTTGTTGCAGAACCGCGCCAATGCCTGATCCGGACGCATCACACTCCACCACGAAGGGCATGGTGAAATCGGGCAGTTGAAGTACAGGGCCGATGTTAATGCTTGCTTCAAATTGCGAAAGGCTTCTTCTGCTGATTCAGTCCAATGGAACCCGCCCTTCTTGAGTAAGGACGTCAAGGGTTCAGCTATGGCGGCATAATTCCTGATGAAGCGCCGATAATATCCAGTGAGCCCGAGGAATCCACGCAGAGCTGTCACCGAATTCGGTCTTGGCCATGCATCTACAGCTTGAAGTTTTGCTGGATTTGCTGCAACTCCATTGAATGAAATGATGTGGCCTAGATAACCAATCTGCTCCTGAGCAAAAGCACGTTTGGATTTTTTTTAGGTACAATTTGTGCTGTCGAAGCCGATCCAATACTTGACGCACATGCTGCTGATGCTCCTCCTCCGTCTGACTGTATATGAGTATGTCATCGAAGAAGACCAAGACAAACTTGCGAAGGAAATCATACAGTATCTCATTCATGAGGGCTTGAAAAGTGGACGGAGCATTCGTTAAACCGAACGGCATCACCAGAAATTCATAGTGTCCGTGATGAGTTCTAAAGGCTGTTTGGAGATGTCCTCTTCCTTCATGCGGACTTGGTGGTAGCCGGACCGCAGATCCAATTTAGTGAAAAACCGAGCTCCCCTTAGTTCATCAAGCAATTCTTCCACCACGGGTATTGGAAATTTGTCCTTGACCGTTCGGGCATTGAGCTCCCGATAGTCCACACAAAAACGCCATGAATCGTCCGCCTTCCGAACCAACAGAACCGGTGAAGAGAATGGAGATCGGCTAGGGCGAATGATGCCTTGCTTCAACATCTCCTCACATTGATGCTCGATTTCGTCCTTCTGTCGATAAGGGTAGCGATAGGGGTGCACCACCACTGGATTTGTTCCCTGGACCAAGCAAATACCATGGTCACACTGCCGTGAAGGGGGAAGGCCGTGTGGTTCTGCAAATACATCTGCATATGTTGCTAGGATCACCTCCATTTCAGTTTGAGTAGTCACCGCTAGAAGCAATCCTTGAATTCCCTGCTTTTTCTAGATACCATGGAGTGTAGCTTGTTCCTTCCCTTTGTTGAAATGCATGAGCAGATTCTGAAAGTCCCACTGGACTAAACCCAGTGATCGGAGCCACTCCATTCCCAGCACAATATCAAAGCCATCAAGGGGGATTATAGTCAGAGGAGCGATAAACTCGTGTCCCTGGATGATAAGGTGAGCATCAGGGATGCGTCCCAGGCACGGGAGTTGGCCACCATCTGCCACCTTCACCTGCTGATTGGTTGTTGAAACCTGAGGCCAAGTTCCCAAGCCCGCAACATACCCACTTATGAAATTATGAGTGCTCCCACTGTCGATCAGGACCAATAGGCGATGGCCCTGGACTTGAGCTTCCACCTGCATTGTGCGTCCTCCCTTGGAACTGCTCGCTGCCATCATGGACAGGGACAACTCGCCCTCGTCCTTCTCATCCTCTTCATCAACCACCTCGAGATGAAAGACCCGTTTGCACTTGTGCCCCCGCGTATAGACCTCATCACAGTTGTAACAAAGGCCTTTGGCGCGCCGTTCAACAAGCTGGTCCGCACTCAGGCGTAGGCGCGTCGACGACGTCACCGAGCTGCCTTGCGACCCTACTGACGGAGCCGGCGTTGCCTTGGCGCCGGTGTTGGGCCCTCCCGTAAGCAAGGACGGGCTTGACGTAGGGCCTCCTCCGCTTCGCGCGCTGCCTCCCGTCCATGGCGCCGCCGATGGTGTGAAGGGTGTCGGTGATGCTCCTCGCCCCAGTGCCTGTCTCAGCCGGTTATTTGGACCAAGACCTTGCAAGGCCTCCGCGATCCAAGCTTCCTTCCTTGCTTGATTTCGCACACGACAAAGATCGGCCAAGTCTCGAGGTCTCTCATACGGACATCCATGCCAAGGCGACTGAGAGTCCCGCGGTGAAGGTCTTTATTTGATCTGTGCGACGCATATGTGGTGCTCGCGCCAACAGGCGTTGGAACTCCCGCGAATACTCATCTACTCGGCTGTTCCCCTGCTTCAAATTCACCAAGTCGCCGAGGGGTCCTACCGTGGAGTGTCGAGTGAATCTCTGGCGAAAGTCTCATGGAAATCATCCCAGCTCACCCATCTATCATACTGCTGCCAATTGTCCAGGACCTCCAGAGCTTCGCCTCGCAGATGAACGCCGCCACGCCGACCCACTCCTCCTCTGGAATTTGGTGGAAGCGAAAGAATCGCTCGCACACCCGTAACCAGCCCAACGGATCTCCTACTCCGTCATACTCTGGAAGCTCAAACCGAGGAGGATGGGGTGTCCACCTGCGGCCCTCCTCTTCATCTCGCCCCTGCCACGAATTCCGACGACGGGGCCAATCATCCTCCCCTCGTGGTACATGCGCTCTGTTCATCCTATCCTTCGCCTGCAGCGGCCCTTCCGCCGAGTGTCTTGATTGCTGGAGTCCTTCCTTCCCTTGCTGTTGGTGCAGATCATCTGGGAGCTTCGCTGACGCCTCTGCCGTCTCCTTCCCTTTGGACTGTTTCAGCAATTCCTCCAGGAGTCTTCGTATCTCCTTGTTATCTGCTTCTAATGCTGCAAGCCTATCCTCCATTGGTGTGGTGCTCATGGCGTCAGGCCCAGTCGGCTCTGATACCAAATTGATACGAGCTAGCTTGGGGTGAGCGTGCTCATACGCGCGGGTGCCCGGCCGATGGCCAGAACGCAAACTGCTCGACGAAGAACTCGTCGATGCAGCTAGCGCTTTAGTGGTTTTGGCTGTTTTCGGAGCCACCGCCTAAGATCAGTTTTGCTGCATCAATAAGGCATGCCCTTTTCTGAGTTTATTTCCCCTTTAAATAAGATACAGACTCAACCAACAAAAGCAAGAAATCTGCTAACAACTTCAACAGAAAATAATATCTCTAAGACCAAACATGCTAAGACTTATCGAATAAGGCTTATCTAATACTATTGCAATACTAGGACTTATCTTTACTGCTGCTGAACGTTGGCCTCCGGTGAAACCAGCTGACCACGTCGCTTCCGATAATAAACTAGTGCTGGTGCTGGACCTGAAGCGGCAACAACTGCCGCCTCCCTATGGGAAAAATTGGAGTCGTTATATATGACTAAAAATCTTGCCAATAAATTGCGCCTGAAAGAACGTTTGTACACTATTCGCATGGCAGAAGGTACTTCTATTCAGTCTCATCTCAGTGAATTTAATTCCATCATTGTGGATTTAGAAAGTTTAGAAGTAAAAATTGAAGATGAGGATAAGGCTATTTTGTTGGTTGTCTCATTGCCTGCTACCTTTAAACACTTTAAAGAAATTATGCTTTATGGCAATCATGTTACCCTCAGTTTTGAGAATGTTAAATCAAATTTATTGTCTAAGAAGAAGTTTGATGTTGATTCTCATTCCGGTGGAAAGGGTGATGGTTTAATTGTTAGAGGTAGATCTCAGCAAACTGGCAGTTCTAATAGATCAAAGTCTCGGTCTAAATCAAGAGGTCGTAATTCCAACAACTTTTGCCGTTATTGTAAAGCCAATGATCATATTATTTCTCAGTGTGTCAAACTGAAAAATAAAGAAGAGAGAAAGAAAAAGAATTGAAAAATCACGAGGCTAGAATTGTTGAAAATCCTGATAGTGAGGGTGGAGAAGCACTTTTGGTCACCACTGATTTAGAGAAACGTGTTTCTTGGGTTCTCGATTCAGCGTGTACTTTTCATATTTGCTCCCATAGAGAGTGGTTTTCTGAGTATACTGTTGTTACAAATGATGATGTTACTATTGGTGATGAGTCTCCACTAGAAATTATCGGTATTGGTTCAATTCAAATTAAAACCCATGATGGCACTTTCAAGAATCTTACAAATGTTCGTCATGTTCCAAAAATGAGGAGGAATCTTATTTCTTTGGGCACCTTAGAATGTATGGGATACAAGTATACCGGTGAAAATGGTGTTCTTAAGGTTTCTCTTGGCAATCGTGTTATTTTAAAGGCCAATCGTATGAATAACCTTTATTACTTGCAAGGTTCTACAGTTACAGGCACTGCAGCTGTTGCTATTGCATCCAACACCTCTAATACCAAGCTTTGGCATATGCGCTTGGGTCATATGAGCGAAAAAGGTATGCATCTCTTGCACAAAAAAGGTCGTCTAGAAGATATTGGCAATTTGGAATTCTGTGAACATTGTGTTTTTGGCAAGCAGAAGAGAGTTAGCTTTGCTATTTCTACTCACCAGAGTAAAGGAGTTCTTGATTATATTCATTCTGATCTTTGGGGTCGTTCTCCTCACCCCTCCATTGGAGGCTGTGAGTATTTTATTTCTTTTATTGATGACTTCTCTCGTAAGATTTGGGTCTACTTTTTAAAGCATAAGAGTGATGCTTTTCCTACTTTTCAGACTTGGAAAGCTTTGGTAGAAAATCAAACTGGGAAGAAAATTAAGAAATTGAGAACTGACAATGGATTGAAATTTTACAGTGGTGAGTTTGATAAATATTGTGCTAATCATGGTATTGCTAGACAATTGACTGTCCCAGATTCACCTCAGCAGAATGGTCGTGCAGAACGCATGAATCGCACTCTTCTGGAGACTGCCCGTTGCATGCTATCTAATGCTGGCTTATGGGAAAAGCATGATTTTTAGGCTGAGACTGTTAATACAGCTACATACTTGGTTAATCGCTCTCCCAATTCGGCGATTAATTTTCAAATTCCAGAAGAGGTATGGTCAGGCAAACCAGTTGATTATTCTAATCTTAGAATTTTTAGGTGTCCTGCTTATGCTCATAGTAATGATGGAAAGCTAGTGCCTAGAGCTAAAAAATGCATTTTTCTTGGCTATGATTTCGGTGTCAAAGGGTATCGTTTATGGTGTGATGATTCTATGAAAGTAATTGTTAGTTGTCATGTTACTTTTGATGAAAGTTCATTATGTTCCTCTGGAGGTGTTTCTGCTAGTGGTACCTCATCCACTGATACATCTGAAACTGTTGTTATACAAGCAATCCAACGTTTGAGGTAGACTTACCTGTTGATTCTACTGTTTGTTCTTCTACACTGTCAGTTTCTCAGCCTCCTGTTTCTGATGATCATTGCATTACACGTGATAGACCTAGACGTGATATTCAATTGCCAGCTAGATATCGTGACACTGATAATGTTGCCAATTATGCTTTCATTACTGCTAGTGATGAAATTTTTGAGCCGTCTTCTTATTCTGAAGCTATCTCATGTGATAAATCTTCTAAATGGTGAACTGCTATGAATGAAGAAATTGAGAGCCTTCATAAAAATCATACATGGGATTTGGTAGAGCTTCCAAAAGGTACAAGACCTCTGAAGTGTAAATGGCTTTATAAGAAGAAAGATGGACTTTCTGGAGTTGAACCTGCAAGGTGGAAAGCCCGTCTAGTGGTGAAAGGTTTTGAACAAAGGGAAGGTATTGACTTTAACGAGGTGTTCTCTCCTGTTGTTCGTCATTCACCAATTAGGGTTATGCTTGCTATTGTTGCTTTATTTGATCTTGAATTAGAGCAACTTGATGTTAAAACTGCTTTTCTTCATGGAGATTTGGATAAGGAGATTTTTATAACTCAACCTGAGGGTTTTGTTGCTCCTGGAAAAGAGCATTTAGTTTGTCATTTGAAGAAATCTCTTTATGGTTTGAAACAAGCTCCAAGACAGTGGTATAAAAGGTTTGATTCATTCATGATTTCTCATGGTTATTCTCGAAGCAATTATGATCATTGTATTTATTTCAAGCAGTTCTCCAATGGATATTTTGTGTATCTACTGCTTTATATTGATGATATGCTTATTGCTTCTCATGACAAGTCTCTGATTGATCAGTTGAATGCTCAACTTAGTCAGGAATTTGAGATGAAAGATCTTGGTCCAGCTAAGAAAATTCTTGGGATGGAAATTCAGCGTGATCGTCAAGCTGGTACTCTTTTTCTATCTCAGAAAAGTTATATTGAGAAAGTATTTGAAAGATATAATCTCAGCAATTGCAAGCCTGTCTCTACACCGTTCGCTTCTCATTTTAAATATCTTCGAGTCAATGTTATACCAATGAAGATGATAAAGATTATATGTCCCACGTTCCGTATTCCAGTGCTGTTGGTAATCTTATGTATGCTATGATCTGTACAAGGCCTGACTTGTCTCATGCGGTCAGTGTGGTTGGCAGATTTATGCATAATCCTGGTAAGGAACACTGGAATGCTGTTAAGTGGATTCTTCGTTATCTGAAAGGTATTTCTGACTATGGCTTAATGTTTGATAAAAGTTTGGTGAAGTCGAACAATGTTATTGGGTTTGTTGATTCTGATTATGCTGGTGATCTCGACAAGAGAAGGTCTATTTCTGGCTATCTATTCTCTTTGTGTGGTTCTGCAGTGAGTTGGAAAGCTTCATTACAATCTGTAGTTGCTCTTTTTACTACTGAAGCAGAGTATGTTGCAGCTACTGAAGGTGTTAAAAAAGCTATTTGGTTGCAAGGTCTGGTTTCTGAACTTGGTTTTCCACAGCGTGTTAACACTGTTTATTGTGACAGCCATAGTGCTATTTGTTTAACCAAGAATGATATGTATCATGCCAAGACTAAGCACATTGATATCAAGTACCACTTTATCCGCGATGTTGTTGCTAAAGGCAAGATTGTTGTGGGAAAGATACACACTGATGAGAATCCTGCAGACATGCTTACAAAGTCATTATCTAATACCAAGTTCAAGCATTGTCTTGACTTGGTTGGTATTCGCGGAGCTTAATGCCCTTCGGGGATTTTGGGAGAACATTTTTATGGATTTAGAGTCAAGGGAAAATTTGTTAGGTTATGCCTCCAAATATTAGTTTTTACTAATTTACCCTTGGGCATGCCTATATAAAGGCCCCCCTTGTACCCTGTACATCTTGCACCATTATAGTGATTGTTTTCCCCGTGGTTTTTTTTCTCTCCACCTTGGAGGGGTTTTTTCCACGTTAAATCCTGTGTTTGTGCCTCTTATTCCCAACACATGGGAAAAAGAGCACTAGTGCAGTGTATTAGTGGAAGACGAGAGGAATAGAGGCGAACGGATCATTGAGCAGCTCTAATCTGGTCACTTTCCCTAAAATTTAAGGGTACGTGCTTTCTAAATTGTCTCGACAGTTCCTCTTCCCTATTTTTTGGAACCACTATCTTGTGAGCAACGATACAAAAACTATAGTAGGAGTATATAATTGTAGACTTTTTTCGCCGAAGTGTACATGACATAGAGAGTGAAAGGAAGCCAGGATCTAGAAGAGAGACTGGGTGGCTATAAATGTGCCAGAGCCCAGAAATAACATGCAACACAGTGTATCCGCTTTCGAATAGGTTTACAACACTATGTCTTTACTGTACATCTGTTGAGAAAACACACGAGTCTCAAGCCAACTCAACAAAGAGGCCACAGCGTGAAGTGCGAAGGCACATGCTATCATCGATCTCACTTCAGAACGTGCATGAATCCTGCGTGCCGAGCTGTTCGAGGTACCTCGGCATGGGCGCAACGCCGACTCGGAGCGAGCCCTCTAAGATCTGCACGACCTGCGCCATGGTCGGCCTGAGCTCCTCTCTTTGCTGAATGCACCAGCAAGCGGCGTTGCACGCGCGGCTGAGCTCCTCCGCATCGACCGCACCCTCCGGCAACCGCTCGTCCAGCACCTCAATAAACCGCCCCTCCCCGACCTTCCTCGCCGCCCAGAGCGGGAAGTAGCCGACACCGCGGCCGGCGTCCACGTCCAGGTTCCTTCTGCCGGAGATGATCTCCAGTAGCGTCATGCCGTAGCTGTACACATCGGCCTTGGATGTGATGGGCAGGCCCAGGATCCACTCCGGCGCCAGGTACCCGAGCGTGCCCCGCGCCGTGGTCAGCGCATGGCTGAAGTCCCTCCCGATGAGCTTCGCCATGCCAAAGTCGGCCACCTTGGGACAAAACTCCGCGTCCAGGAGTATGTTCTCCGGCTTCACGTCACAGTGCACGATGCGCTCCTGGCATTGCTCGTGGAGGTAGGCGAGCCCCCTGGCGACGCCGGCCATGATCTCGAACCTGGCACCCCAACCGAGCAGCCTGAAGCTATGCCCCGACATGGCGGAGGCTAACGACCCGTTGGGCATGTAGTCGTACACCAGCAGGCGCTCGCGCTTCGTCACGCAGAAGCCACGGAGGCGGATGAGATTGACGTGTTGAACCGTTCCCAGCGTCCTCACCTCTGCGCGGAACTGCTTCTCCCCGTGCGCGGATCCCTTGACCTCGAGCCTCTTCACGGCGATGGCGGTGTGATCAGGGAGCGACCCTCTGTACACGGAGCCGAAGCTCCCCATCCCAAGCTTCTGGGAGTAATTCTTTGTGCAGCGAGCTAGATAGCCGTAGCTGAACACGAGGAGGTGGCCGTCATGCCGTACGGTGTTGGAGCGACGCCGTCGAACCCATGCGACAACGACGAGGAGCACGCAGCATACGGCGATGAGGGCCACCGAAGACGCAGCCAGGATGGCAGTGGTGCGACCGTTTGTCGACGTCGTGCTCTGGCTGGCACCGGCGGCGAGGTCGGCGGCGGCGACTCGGAGGAACAAAACAGAAGCTGCGGCGTCGCCGTCGGCGAGCTGCTGAGCGTTCCGGAGATCACCGCCCCAGACCATGCAGAGATCTTGACATGCGTAAGCAGTGCAGGAGCAGTTGCTCAAGCACGCAGACGCGCAGTCTCCGAGGCTGCGTGCACCAGGCACCGGGAAACCACCGCTTGGCAGCTTGACGTTCTGCACCGGGAGGAACCCATCAGTGGAGTACGGCGACGCGCCTTCGCCGTCGCCGCCGGCGCTGCAGCGCAAGCTCGTCTTCCTGGCGCATCCGGCGCTCCAATCCTCCGGCGACGTCGCGGGCTGGAACCCCGGCAAGCACCGGCAGTACCGCGAGCTGGCCACGTCGCATAGGCCGAAAGGCCCGCACACGGAGTGGACGTCGCACGGCGAGGTGGGGGTTGCCCAATGCAGCACCCACTGCCTCGACTCTCTGGACCAGTCGAACATGATGAGCTGGCCGTGGGGGCTCATCACCAGCCTCGACAAGGTGGAAGAAGGGTCGGTGACCCGGAACGAGTAGTTCACCTCCTCGGCATTGTTGACGTACATGAACGTGTACTTTGGGTCGGCGCCCATCTCCGGGATGGAGGTGAAGTAGTGTCCGTTCCAGGTCGCGCCGACGTAGAGGTAAATGGTGGTGCCGTTCCACAGAAAGACGTACAGGCCGGACCCGTAAGGGTCGACCCTGTCCATGTACAGCCCCGTGGATGGGTCGCCGGCGCTCCGCCATGACCGGAGCGCCTGGTACGCGCCGGTGCTCTTGTTCAGCCCGACCCACCCACCAGGTATAAGCGTGTCGGTCGGGTGGTCGAAGCTCTGCCAGAGGATCGCCGGCGGGTTGCTCGGCCGCCGGCCACGCAGAACCAGGTTCCCGGTGTCGAGGAGCACCGCCGCCACGGACTCGTTCTCGTTGCGCTTGTGCATGGAATTGGACGACCAGATGATCAGTGGCTTCTTGGGCTGGCTTCCGCTCAGGAGGAGGACGAGCTCGCCGTCCGGAGCCACGGTCAGCTCGGCGGACGACGGGCTGGAGACCGGGCAGTCTCTGTTCATCACCCAGATGACCGTTTGCCCCGGGATTTGCTTGTACCACACGCCGACGTAGTACTTGGAGCTGCCGGCCGGGGAGAAGAAGCCCAGCTCAAACTTGCCTCCCTCCGAGACCAGCGTCCGGTTCCCGGTGAGAGACTCCCTCACGGAGAGCGTGTCGCCGGCCGCGGTAGAGACGCTCAGGCACTGATCGGTCGAGCTCGCAAGCAGCAGGAGCAGAGCAATTTGGCGCCAAGAGCACATGGCCACATGCCCGCAAGTCCGCAAGGCATGCAGATGCAGGATCGCGGAGAAAAAAGGCCGTACTGATGTGAATTTGACCATTTGGTAATCTGCATCCATGTATTCATAATCACACAGCTGTATTGGTAGTAATTTATTTAGGGATTAGGGGTTGAGTTGAGTTGATTGCAATTTGCAAACACATGGTCAAATAATGCTGGTGGACCTGGTGGTCATCCTTGAGAGTATTATGGGAATATGGGAGCATGCTGAAGATGACCAAAGACCAGCAGTAATGCATGGACCGACTCTTTTGGAGTCCGAGTTGTTTGGACTGGAGGGGGAAAAAAAATAATCGTCTTATCAACTTAAGTACGGTTCGATATGGACATCAGACAGTATATATGAGCGTTTCTTTTTTTAATCCCTAGTCCTAGTCAAGTTTCAAAAAGTCAGCTAGACTTATTTCGTGTAATCTTGTGTTATGTGCATAATATTTTTTTCTCGACTTGTTTGATTGTCTTTTTTCTTTGTACGTTTAAGTCAGCTAGACTCTTTCGTGTAATCGTGTTACGTGTATTTTTTTCTCAACTTGTTTGATTATTATTTTTTATATTTTAACTTTTTGATGTCGTTTCTCAACAATATCAAAGTCACGAGATATACATTATCAAATATATCAACGGTTTTGCACATGGGGTAAAAGGGCATTAGTATCGTGTACTGTTGGAAGACTAGAGGCAGTGGCGGACGCAGGACTAAAATGTAGATGGGGCAAGCCTAAAATTACTTTTGTCTACCGTTATCTAAATACGCCACATACTAGTTAAACTATATAAACACAACAATAATAAGCACACTAGTTAATGATCGCATCCATTGGATATTAAAATTACTAACAAAAAGACAAGAAAACTTAAATATAGTTCGAACACATAGAAGTTAAGTAATAATACCAATTTGCCAAAATGATATAGAAAATCTTTAAACTGCACCATGCCATCAAATCATTGATAAAATTCAATCTATAGTTAGAAAAATTGTATATTAGAGAAACATCAACTATAATAGTATATCTCAGATGATTAGTAGCACCTCTGTTCTTTGTTTAGTTAGCACTGAATCTGTAAACTAAATCAATGTAGGCAGCGGCATTGAGGCACATACATATAGTGATATAGAAGTAAATCTTAATCTCAATCACCCAATCATAAATCACTTAACCTAGCATTGAGGGTTTGAGGGTTTGAGGCGAGGCGATGAGTGCAAGATTGCAGCAGGCGCAGGCGCAGCCCACAGCCACGTGCCAGCAGGTCGGAGGGGCAGGTCGCAGGCGGTGCCGGCCGCTAGGGGTTTAGCGCCGCCGCCGCCGTTAGGATGAGGCGGCGCCGCAAGGACGGCCGGATGGGGACGGCGGCGGCTTTCGCAAGCCGCAAGGACGGAGCTGCGATCGCTGCTCTGCGAACGGCCAAGGACGGGACGGCGGGCGGCGGCGTATGCGTCGGCAAGGGCGACCATGGCCATGAGCGGGCGATCGGCTGCTGGCGCCCGGCTAGGTGAGGACGCGCCACGCTGATACGGGGCGCTGGCGCTGGGCGGCCGGCGGGTCGGGGCTCTGTAGGCGGAGACGGGAAGAGGAGCCTTGGGGCTAGGGTTGGGGGCTTGCCAGTTGCCTGCTTGGGCATTGGGGAAATGGGGCGTTGGGCCGAAACTGTGAGGCCTGAGGCTAGTTTGCGCGAATGATAGTTAGTGGGCCGGCCTCAATCTGTCATCCAGGTGTTTTCTGCCCCACCTAGGGCCCAATTTATCAAATATTTGCTCTCTACTCCAACTAGGGTATAAATAAGGTCAAAAATTTTAGGTGGGGCCGCGGCCCCACCAGCCCCCATGGTGGGTCCGCCCCTGACTAGAGGAGTAGAGGGTAGAGGCTGACTGATTGCGCAACTCCAAACCGGCCCCTTTTCCTAGAATTTGAGGACATTAAAATGAACTTTGTAAATTGCCTATTTAGTTCCCTATTTTTGGGATTTCTTTTTTCATATAGGTCATGTACAATGCTACGAAAGTACGAATAACTGATGTCTATATACATTATCATGCCATCCATAAATAACTGTAAAGATTTACGTAATGGTACGAGCAACTGTTTCTTTCATATATTGTTTCTCTACGCGCAAGTACGTAACTACTTTGGTTCTCATGCTACAAGCGACTATGGCTCTGTTTCTTTCAGCTTATAATCAGATTATAAACTGCAGCTTAAAATTTGTCATTTTTGTAATGATTATATTTTGAAATATTTTATAGTTATTTTTTTCGAAACTTTACACAATTTGTCTCAAAGATCTCAAAAATATTTTTTTCATAATTTTTTTGGCCCTTTAAATCTTCTATAAAACACCACAACCTTTTCAGATTATAATCTAACCGCCGAAAGAAACACAGAGTATATAATTACGAACATCCAAATTCCATGCATCCTCTCTCTCCTACCTATATCACGATGTGCTTTATATGATAAGACATATAGATCGCTTACAAACAAATGATATGAACACATGAAATGTTGTACATATTCTCTGTAGATCTCTAGTTTTCTCCAGAAAAGTGAGAATTCATGAGTAAGGATAAAAATGCATATAGTGATATTTTGAAGGAGTATGTTTAGGCGAAGAATTTTTTGAAAGCCATTGGAGATGCTTTGCTATTGTACTATTGTCTGCGGCAAGCCACATTTTTAGAAATCGTTTGTTGGGCGCTAGCACAAAGCAAGGCATCGGATAGGGGAATGTTGGTTTCGATCATGTTCGAGGTGGCTTGCCTTAATAAATACCATTACAAAATGTGAAATGATTTAAATGATTACAAATTAAATGACTTCGGGGTGTTTGACATGTACTTCAACATACAGTCTCATGTATAAAAATATGGTCTATCCCACTTGTCATGGTCACGTCATCTTCTTACTCCTTCCCTCATTTCTCTCTTCTTCACTCTTGTCCATGGAAGCTATGCCGCCGCCGCAATAAGAGCTCTGCCATCAGCTCCTCCGTCACCATGGGAGCTCATTCACCGTTAATTGTTGTGAGCTCCTTCGTCGCCGTTGACGGGTGAGCTCCCCCATGGGGAAGGTGACGCGGAGCCATGGTGTGCTTGCCAGAGATGGGAAGGCGTTGGTGGCAACATGGCAATGGCGGAGGTTGTGTAGCAGCGTTGGAGCTTGCACGGCAGAGGTCGTGGGGCAGTGGCATTGGAGCTCGCGTGGAGTTGGGGGTGGCATTGGTGCTTGCACGGTGGAGGTCGGGCTCATGCAACAACGCCAAGGCACATGCGGAGCTGGGGGTGACACCAAAGTTGGGAGTGCTAAGTTTAGAAAGAGTTGGGAAAAAGAAGAAAGAGTATAGAAGTTGTTCGAGGGTATGACATGTGGGACCATCAACCATAATGCGTATTTTGAATGTATTTTAATTTTGCATATCCCGAGGTCGCTTTATAATGTCAGTTTTGAATCTATAGTTGTTTTGTAATGATAACTGAATCAAATCGTGTTTCTTAATGGTATTTCTAAAAAAATCATTGTTCTCTAGCGGCACACAAGCAAATAACCATAATTTTTTTTAAGAAAATTGCACGATTAGTATCCAAACTTGTCCCACCTGTGCACATAAATCCGTAAGTATCGAAACCGCTTATTTAGGTACCTAAACATACGAAACTGTTGTAATCAGATACATAGGTTGGTTTTTTAGGCTGTTTTGATGATGTGAATTATCATGTCAGCGTCTACGTGACATCTTTCTTTTTCTTTTTTACTATTAATGTGGGACCTACTTGTCATCTCCCCCCCTCACCTCTCTACCTCTCTCGCATGCATGAACGCGAGAGCTCGCACATTAAAAGTAAGGAAAAAAAAGAAAAAAAATATTACGTAGGCATTGACATGATAGTTAACATCATCAAAACAGACTAAAAAACCAATTTATGCACCTGATTACAACGGTTTCATAAGTTGTCGTACCTAAATAAGTGGTTTCGATATTTACATATTTATGTGCACAAGCGGCACAAGTTTGGAGACCAATGATGCATATATTTTTTTTCGTTCAGATACTTCAGATACACTTTCGGCTGCCTCTGCTTCCTGGTTCCTGGCTCCGAGACCCCGAGCATGTCGAAACAAACAGTCGTGACTCAGCACGCACGAGAGCACAACCCCACTGTGAGTCTGTGGCCTTGTTTGTTTCAGATTAATGTAGAGTTGCGTTTCACTACAGCAAATTTGTGACCCTCTCAAAATACGTTTTAACGAGTTCAAAAAATTATGAAAAAAATATTTTACAAACTTTAAGAAGTACTATTTAAAACCCCACAAGAAAGACTACAAAACATTACATCATTTGGCTTATACAAAAATAACAAATTATTTAATTTAATTTATTTTAATTTAATCTGAAACAAACAAGGCCTGTGACCAACTGCGGAACTGCCCTTCCCCTCGGCGAATCCAACTCCGACGGGGTAGAATATCGCCGCGCCGTCAGGGGCATCCACGGCGACCTTTGACTTCCCCTCTCCCGATTCCCTCCCAACTAACACAATCCGCTGATCCGAACCCCCTCACTTCCTATCCCGCTACGATGGACGGCGGCGGTGGCGGCGACGCCTTCGGGTCCTCGACGGCGCCGCTGGCCTGGCACGACTTCCTCGAGCGCATGCGCCAGCCCTCCGCCGCCGAGTTCGTCAAGTCCATCAAGGGGTCAGCTCCGCCCCCGCTTCCACCGAATTCCGTGCTAGGCCTACGCTCGATTCAGCTCGTGTTGTAGGGATCTGAGATGGTTCGCTGCAATTGGCTCGTCCCACGCGATGCGCGTAGGCTGAACTAACGCGAGATGAGAGATTTTACAGTCGCAGTGGGGATTTGGGGGCTCTTCAGGGTGCAGATCGAAGTGGATTCTGCTTCTGTGCTCTTCAGGATGTCAGCTCATTGTTTTAACAAGCTGATTGGAGTTGGGACTAATCGCTGCGCCACTTTATGTGGAGAGACTACCCTAGTGCTACTGGCTATTTGGTTTCTGATTACCATCTTCTGTAGTTTCGAGCTGGGGTATAATGTCATTCCTGTTTGCCCCATCTGGGGTTACGTACTTGTAGGCACGCCTTGCAGCATGATATCTTATTGTTGGGCAATGTGATGAAGCGACACATGAGGGTTTTTTATATATAGAGGAAACTTGCATAATCAGTGTCTGCCCTTCCTAGGTGCTGCATGATCTTAGGCGGATAATTACTAGTTTGAGTAACAGATCTACTTTGGGCAGTGCTTGGAATTTTGACGTGTCCATTGATTTGGCAATTTCAAGATAGATCTCTTGTGTATATTTTGATATAGAGGATGTCTTGGATTCCTCTGTAATGGCGGCTACAAATATGGCAACCAAGGTTGAATTTTCTACTTTGGCCATTGCAAGGACATCATAGGTCAAATATTGAGCACTATCTTCTTCCATATGTTGCTAATTAGGCCCAAAAATCCGTTATGAATTAATGCTTTGTGAATTTGTGAGATTACATGGTTCTGCTACATGTAGGAGTAGATGCCGACAACAAATAATTGGTATTTGCAATTAATGTGGGTCTTCATACAAAAGTATGTTATTAATGTAGTTATGTTTTGTGTATACAGCTTTATCGTGACATTCTCAAACAGAGCTCCTGATCCAGACCAAGATAGTGCAGCTGTTCAAGAGTTTCTGGAGAATATGGAAGGTGCTTTCAGAGCCCACACTCCTTGGGCTGGTAGTTCCGAAGAAGAGCTTGAGAGTGCCGGTGAGGTAATTTACTTGTTTGACTGACACCGTTGATAGTACATTAGTACTGCATGTATAGAGAGCTGAGGATCAACAATCAACATAACAGTTGAAATCTTCCATGTTGATTAGCTGATTGCAAACTGCCATATTTTCTGAAGTCCTCTTAACTGTGATCTAAATGGTGATCTTTCTATAAATAACATGTTTTAACATGATGATCTTTCTATAAATGATTTAACTGTGATTTTCTGAAGTCCTCTTAGTGTGGCAAATTGATTGATTAGAAAATGATGATCTTTCTATAAGTTACATGTTGTTTCATCTTGGTTTTTAAATGATGCCATTGGACCCTGTTGGCGTATCTTTTTTTACATGATTGGACTAAGATAATTTTGTTTATCCTTTTTTTCTACAGCTTTAATCCAGCTGTAGATTATATTCTGAAAAGCTGCGAGCTTTCATTAGGAGAATTCATTAGACCAAAAAAAGGGTTAAAAATTGGGTTTTCAAGATCTATTTAGTGTTTCTTATTGAAGCTCTTAAAACCAATTTTTATCAATTTTTTGGTCTCTCGAAGCCTCCTAACGAAAATTCACAACTTTTTATTTCTTCTTGTCATCGTTGCAGCGTCTTATCTTTTTTGTGATTTGTGTGATTCATGCCTTGTTCTTTCCAGCTGAAAATTATAATTTGAAAAAGTTATGATCCCTCGAGAATGGAGAGCCCAAAAGATTATTTTAGGAACTCTGACAAGAACCACTTAAACCCCCACAAAACGACTACACAAAAATTACATCATTTGGCTGGTACAAAATTGACAAATTTTCAGCGGTAGCTTTTAATTTCAATTTACACTGTAAAGAAGAAGGCATCAGGCAATCATCCATCATGTTATCGCAATCTCTGTGTGTTGATGCATCATGAATGTATCAACCTGTTTACTCTAAATGTTTATCCTTAAATATATTGTGAATGAGAGAGATGTTGAGATACAGATCTCATTTATTCATGAAAACATATGCATTCATCCAATGAGGGGGCTTAGTGAGAATTCAAATAAATCACATAAATTTACGTCAAGGCTGTGGAATGACTTGTATGCAGAGAAGAGTTGAGAATGCCAAAATGGCTTACAGTTGGAATAAGTGGGACTTTTATGCTAGAGCGGTACTTACAAATACCTCTTGTTTTATCTTTTTATATGCTGTACATTCCTTGCTGTTATGGACTCTGTTTTTCTAGCGTATAACAATTGGCTTGTTCTACGCTTTCAGGGCCTTGAGAAATATGTAATGACAAAGCTATTTAATCGGGTATTTGCTTCAGTCCCAGAAGATGTCAAAAGTGATGAAGAACTTTTTGAGAAGATGTCTTTGCTACAACAGTTTATACGACCTCAAAACTTAGATATAAAACCAGAATATCAGAATGAAACATCATGGCTGGTATGAAATTTAGCTCTCATATCAAAATTTTGAATTTTGGGAAATTTGTTACAGCAATAAAAATAACAAGCTTTAAATATAAAAAAATTCAAGCTGAAATTGAGCTCTGATAACACTGTAGTACTTTACTCTTGATTGAACCTGTTTGACCTGTGTACATGAAATACGCCATTATGTTTATAGACTAGACCGCTACCCTCTTATTACACTTGCTCTTTCAATTTGCATCTATGTCACTGTCAACTCAGCTCAGCTATTCCAGTCAGCTGTTTAAGGAGAGTTTTGTAAGAAGCATAAATTTACATATTGTATTGTCATATCACCAACTAACACATAATACTTTCTAGTGGGCAAGTCATTTCTTTACAAGGACTTAATGGCAGCTTTTCAATAACATGCACAACAGTGTCTCACTCTTCGCATATTCATTCTTCACTAACATTTGTTCTCTTCTTTTGTACAGCTTGCACAGAAGGAGCTACAAAAGATAAACATGTATAAGGCTCCAAGGGATAAGCTTGCTTGCATCTTGAATTGCTGTAAAGTCATCAATAACTTACTTCTGAATGCTTCTATTGTATCAAATGAAAACCCTCCTGGAGCTGATGAATTTCTTCCAGTCCTCATCTATGTCACCATAAAGGTATGGTTCACTGATGGCAATACATGTTTATTTTTTGTGTTGTTTTAGGAAGTCCGTGCCTTCACAAATAAAGTAACCATCGTTATCAATATTAGGTAGGTTGTTAGTGCTGCTTTGGAGCCTTTTTGACATGGCACTATATATAACAGTGTGACCATGGGCATGGCATTGACAAGACCTGGCTTGACTTCGATGTATATCAGCAAAGTGTTGGTGTGATGTTATATAATGTGTTGGATATTTCACACATGACATGTGCCTCAGTAGAGGGGTCAATGTACTTTATAGCCTTGCTTTGCTGCTTCATTTTGTTCTAGCATTATACCTGCTCATTCTGATACAGCCTTCAGATTTGTCAACCTAACATCAAGCTAGTGTTGCAGTGTATTCATTTGTTGAATCTGAGAGAAACACTAACTTAGTGTCTCAGCCATTATACGTACATTGTATCATCTGTCCACAATCCTACTTTCATAATAAAAAATCCCAGCAATAACTTCTAGTTAGGATCCACACCAAAGATGATTAAATTGCCAGTAGTGAATCTACTAGTCCGCATTTTTTTATGGAGGGCATGCTTTACAACATTGTGGAAAATTATCCATAAGGATTTTGTGGTCAGAGTATCTTGTATGGGTATCAATTCAGTTTTCAGCCAATCAACTGAAGGAGTTGCTCAACCAAAAGGTGACCCATCAGAATTTCTTCATCTTCACCCCCATCCAGTTTGGCCTTTCAGAGCATGCACAGCAGGCTCTGTTTCAGAGCCCGCCGGCGTCAATGCGCGAGTGCGCGCGCGAAATTTTCAAATAACTCAGACTGCGGCGTGGGCGGGCGGGAGGGCGTGGAGAGGTTTGCGCGTGATGCCGGCGCCTGATAGAGTGCGTCCTGGGGATGCTCTCAAGGTTTCATTCAGTGCTGTAGATTTACTGCAGGTTGCTTGATTAATTTTGTTTTCTTATCTGGACTATGGTATTTTTTGTGGCCTAAACAATTCTTGTATAGATTGCTTTATGTGATTTATATTTGTATTAAAAATAAGGTAGGAAACAAAAACTAAGCACTAGCTGTTCTTAATGCAGGCTAATCCTCCACAGTTGCACTCAAATCTATTATACATACAAAGATATAGGCGTCAATCAAGACTGGTGTCAGAGGCTCAATATTTTTTTACGAACATCCTATCTGCTGAGTCTTTCATCTGGAATATTGATGCTGAATCATTATCCATGGATGAACTAGATTTCCAAAAGAAGATGGATTCAGCAAGGGAACGCTTGTTGGGATTATCAACTGGCTCAGAAAACCAGGAGAATCAAGCCAATCTTGACGTGCGGGAGCATAGATCGCAAACATTGAGGACTAACAGGAATTCTGATGTCAACTTGTCTTTGAAAGATATTCAAGGCCCAGGTCAGGATATGAGAAGGGACAGTGATACGAGTGTTAAACCAGTTGAGCGGGTGCAATCTAGTTCTGATTTAGAGAAGAAGGGAGCCACTGAGCTTCTGAAGGTTGATGACCTAAACAAAAAATTCCAGGAGTACCCATTCCTGTTTGCCCGTGCTGGTGATCTGACAGTTGCTGATGTAGAGAACCTTTTAAACTCCTACAAGCAACTAGTACTTAGGTATGTAGCACTTTCACAAGGGATGGGTGTCAGCATTGAAACACCTCTTGTTCAGACAATGCAAACATCATCGGATCTTCTGATACCTGAGGAGCCTGAGAATGTGAAGAACGAGGTAAATAATAATAACGAGAGCAGTGGAGAAAGCAGCAAAATTTCTGATGACATTAAGAATGAAATTCTTGATTCAGAGTTAGGCAACACTAGTACCCAAGAAACTGCGACAAGTGATGATCAGAAGGCACTTAAAGAATGAAGGAGATCCACAATAATATGCATGAATTACAGTTCAAGTCGGTTTGAGCAGTCGAAATGCAGTGAACAGCATGGCCTTCTGCAGTTCATTTGGCGACAATCGGTCCTAGAACAGAATGCATATCTACCCTGAGCGATATGGAGCTCGATATGGCGTAGCTCTCCCCCTGAGCGATATCCTGCGAGTCTTGAAGCCAGAAATGTAGATGCTGGAAGCTGGAACACAGAGCTTCAATATTTTTAAGATCAAAATTCATTCTGCTGAAGCTACTGGATCCAAACGTTCGTTCATTGAGCTTTTGTTCTTTGTTGTTAGATTGTTTTTGTGGTGAAAACCATTTTTGTAAACTGTTATATGTAACTAGAATTTCCATTTAGCCAAGCTAGTGTTCGTGTCACAAAAATATATAAAAAGGAAAATACAGGAAAATTGTATGGGCTGATTGATGAAACTACGGCACTCGTTGGTTCGCGGTTGTGGGTGGGTTTGGTTTTGTTTGGTTGAACTAAAAATTAAAGGTTTTTAAAAAGAGGTATGAAAAGGTTTGGAAAATATTTTAAAAATAGTTGAGATCTTTAAGTACCGTACAAAGTTTTGAAAAATTAGCACTAAAAAATAACAATTTTTGACACAACCGAATAAAACCGTATCCAACCACGAATCAGACCAAAAGACCCAACCACGCACCAAAAGAGGGCCGCCATTTAGTTTCTTAATCCGCAGATGTATCCACCTATATCAATTGAGGAGCTGACCTCTTTTGATTTCAGAAATAACTATTCCCACTCTTGAAAGATTTTCCAATAAACAAGATGATTATGTTGTGGATATTTATCGAGTAACCATTGGAAGTTTGGAACCTGGAAGATGCGTAACAACATTACTTATTCATGGATATTTACCAAGCACCGAAGAACCGGGAAATTGCGTAATGCGGTATTCAGTTTCTGGTTGCTTGCAAATTAACTTGTATGACTTTTTTGTAACAATAACAATGCAAGCTTGCAAAAGCATCATAGCTAGCTAAATTGGCAAGCAACATAGGTACAAATATCATCGTGGAATTCCTCCAGCCAAACTTATTTGTATGATCCGTGGACTCCAAACTCCTATAAATCATGGGCTTGCGCTGAGTTCAGGACTCTACACGTACGGGTTGCTTGATTGAACACCATCTATCAAAGCCAACCAAGCTAGACTGCTTCGCCCTCGAATACAAACTCTACTAATATCGAAGCCTTAGCTTCTCAATGTAACGAGAATTATGTCGGGTGGAAGAAAACTAGAACCGTAGAAAGAAACAATTATTTTTGTGGCATCCTTTTGCCCTGCTGATTATACTATCCAAGCCAAATCATGTGTGGCATAATAATTCCTAGACGATCTAAGTAGTTGGATCGAGAAAATAAACAAACCATATTAAAAGTTCAATGTAGGATAAAAGAGCTGATTAACATAACTATCTGCCCATGCTAGCTAGCTCATGATCGAGCCATGAAATTATGTCCACGAACATGAGAGAAAAGAGTAAACGAAAAGGGGAATTAAAGTGGTCTGCAGCAGGGCAGCATGCCTTGCTTCCACTCAACGTTCCACAAGAGCTCGCTAGCTGGCCTGGCACCCCACGTTCACAGATCAAGAAAAGCGTGATCGATGCAGATTCAGGCATGGCCATTCGCCCACTATGCCACATTGCATCAAGGCATGCACTACGCAACCAAAGGGGAAATTCAATTTATGGACAGGAGTTTCATATACATCGGTCGCTGGTGGAGAACTACGCAGCGACCGATAATGATCGTACCTCCTCCACCAGCGACCGATGTATATGAAATTCAATAAACGTACCGCCTCCACCAGCATTACTTATTCATGGATATTTACCAAGCACCGAAGAACCGGGAAATTGCGTAATGCGGTATTCAGTTTCTGGTTGCTTGCAAATTAACTTGTATGACTTTTTTGTAACAATAACAATGCAAGCTTGCAAAAGCATCATAGCTAGCTAAATTGGCAAGCAACATAGGTACAAATATCATCGTGGAATTCCTCCATTTGGCCAGTACGTTTCCCACTTGTTCCTCTCTAATCTGGATAGTTGGTTTGAGGACTGGATTAGTGGAGAACTGGATTTGAGAGTAGTTTAGTTAGTTCGAATTTCAGCAAGCATATATTTGCAGTCTTAGAGAAGTTGATCTGTTTGAGTGGTCAAACGTTGTTCAAATGCTTTGAAATTTGAAAGCAGGTCAAGGACTCATTGAACAAAATTCCTACTAAGTTTCAAGTGCTCTGAGCTTGTGGTTTGTGAGATATGAACCAAATACCAAAGGGGACAACAGTGTTGCTTTGTTTTTAGCAAGTGTAGTTACCTCTTTCTAGTTTTTGTCATAATGTGGTTGTGGTTGATACTAATGCCAAGTTTGTAACTTAAAAGAAAGTGTATTGCCGTCTAGGGGTTCTAGAGAAGACTATTCGTATCCGATAATAGTGGAGGAAGTTTGGAGTCGACCGGTTGGTCCTATGATTTTTTTCTTCCTCACATAAGGTTTTTCATATAAATTATTGTGTCATTGTATATGTGAAATGTATTCGTTCCAGTGCTAATCAATTGGTAGAAGCTATCCTCGTTGCTTATCACAGCATGAATGGGTTTTGAATATGGCTAGAGCTGTCCATGACGGCATGACCCAACAATTTCCACGTTCCAAGTTCCAACCAAACTATCGGTACACAAAAGTGAAAGGAGAATCATTCACTAGACACTAGTCATTGTACCTTGTCAGAAAATTAAGCTTATTGTCACTGGATGGATAAGCTAAGTACAGAGTTGTGCAGAAAGTATCAATCACTAATCCTCGGTGTGGATGACGGCGGCGACAGCGATGCCGCGACGGTGAGGGCAAGCGTCGCCAGCTTCTTGAACTCGCTGTCCTCCGCGGCCAGCGGCGACGTGTCGTCGGCCTCGCCGAAGGCGTCCTCGCACGTCCCGGGCGCGTCCAGCGCCGCGCTGAGCTGCGTGACCGCGTCCTGCCGGGTGGCCTCGTCCTCGCCCCGGGCGATGTCCTCCGCGGCCTCGCCGAGCTGGTCGACGGCGTCGGAGTACACCTCCGCGCACACGCCGAGGCGCTGACGCCTCCTCGGGTCCCTCTCCGAGGCGCTGAGGGCGGCGACACGCGCGGCCGTGGCGTTGGCGGCCGCCTCCGCGATCTTGGCCGCGATGGCGGCGAGGCCCCGCGCGTCGGAGGCGGCGCTCGCCTTGTCGGCCTGGAAGGTCTTGACGCAGTAGTCGTAGCCGATGGATGGGTGGCTTGCAGCGAAGGTCTTGCACGCGTCTTCCAACGTTGAAGATTTGCACGTAGCCAACACGAGGAGGAGGAGGAGGAAGAAGAAGACGGAGGAGCAAGAGAGCAGCCGCATGGTTGGCCTGGATCGGAGGCTCGCTTGCGTTTGGCCCTTGGCGTCCGTGCTCTGGAGCTGAGGCGTCCAGATTGCTTCGTGGCAGTGGGTAACTTTATGTAGCACATGGCGTCCGAGTGTAGAACGTCGAAGGAATACTTTTTAAACAATTCAAATGCAAAAAATAAAATTACAGGGAGCGACAATACGCAGCTTATTTGCTAGAAGGGGAATTTTGTTGTACCAGACTTCAAATTTCATATCATGTTATAACCAACTGGCAGAGCCAATGACATTATGGTTTTATAGCACACATATCATAGACACGATCAACACCTACAATATACATTAAATTTATAGTGTCACACAACCATTTTTGCTTTGCTAGAATGATAGGTCTCATTCGCCATAACTACTAATGGCGCAAAAAGAGGGCATATTCTCCATGTTGCTTGGCTCGGTATAGCGTGACGACTTGTTCGTGTGCTGACACCTACAGGAAGAACAATGGTTGCTAGCGATCGCATGCTTGGGGGGGGCGTTGACTCAGCTAGAGCAAAGAGGAGAGGATAAGGGAGGAAAAGGAAAAGCCCCGTATACAAGTGGTGTTCTTATGCATACCACCACATTTTGATTTGTTACTTTGCAAGCGATTTTAGTGTCTTTCATACATGATTCGTGGCCTACCTATTTGGAAAGGGCCATAGCAGGGAATGCAAGTGTTGGCGATTGTCTCTCCATTTTTTTAAAAAAAAACTGTTAATTCCGTATAACAAATAATTATCTTTTCATGTACAAATATTTTCTATGCCATTTTGTGCCATTCTTAAAAGAGCATGACCTTCTTCATTTGACTAAAATACTCTTTTGTCTTATCTCTACCGTTCGTCGTGGTTGAGATAAGTGCACATCCTCACCCTATCTCACATAGTATTTTGCAACCTTCCCCAAAAATTCAAAGCAAAAGCGATCGGATCCTTCTTCTTCATCCTCTGTTCGTCCACTCCGTTCTCCTTTACCCCATTGAATCAGCTCTTCCTTGTGGGTGTGACGGCCGCTCTTCCTGCCAAGGCGAACATGCTGACTCCTGCAAGAATTATTGCGTCGAACACCACCGATTGGCTTCGCTTGAATCTTGACCCAACAAGCTAGTGGGCAGCGTGTTAGCGTGGTTGCTGATGGGAAAGGCAATGGCTAGTGACCACGCCCATGAGGAAAAGCTCGCTTGAAGACACGCCACTCACCCCTATTCCTTGCTCGACTTCGTAGACACCACCCTAAAGGGATCGGAGGCCAAGAGGGGATGAATTGGACAGCTTTTATTTTTTTGTGTGTTTTTCTTGGCGATTAGGCAAATTAAAAGTAAAACATTTAGCTAAACAACCCTGTAGCTACACGAGACGAATCAATACAAAAGTGCATATAAATTAAATGGACAAGTACCACGTATCACAAGCATGCATAAAAGGAAACTTGCGGGAAAATAAAGATGATGCTGTTGACAGTCCTTATTTACAACATTTTGTATACTTTTGACCATCAGCATATCCACAAAATAAATGAATTCAAGCTACATTTAGCATAACATTAATGAGTTCCAGTCTCATGCAGGCATACGTTCAAAATATACAAGAAATGACGGTTTATCGGGCATACGCAAATCGGGCATAAGATAGTGTTTAAATTAAACATATTTGGAAAAGTCTTCAAATGCCAAATTAGACTGCACCATGGTGAAGAGCTCGTCGAGATGATCGAAAAGCATATATTATTTGCTATGTTTTATGCTCGGATGAGGAAGAGATGAGTTCTGAAAGATTGCGAGGTAGGCACGACCGACCCAAACCTAGGCCGACCGACCCAAGCCTGGTCGGCCGGCCCCACTTTTGGTCCAATTTGCCTCGGTCTTTCTCCCATATACCAAGAAACACACCAAGAGGCCATCCTAACCATCCATGTAAGTCGGTTCCGATCATAAAGACGAGATTATATTGGAGAGGATCACTTGGCTCTTAAAAAAGCCAATTATATCGGTCTCAACTGCCAAAACCGTCTCAAAGGAATGATCTACATCGTCAATGGAGCATCCAATGCGAAGGAAAAGGCTTGGATCGACCGAAGCCCGGTCAGCCAACCTACCTAGGTCGGCCGACCCCTTTTTTTGGCGCCTCGGGTTTTTTTTCGACTAACATCAAGTCATCAAGCCTACATGTGTCCTACTACGTGGCAATGTCTCATTTGCTGCGGTGCACTATAAATAGAGGGGCATTGCCTCATTTGCAAAAGCACGGAGAAGTGCGAGAAAGAAGAAAGCAGCGCTATGCTGTCCAAATAAAAATGTAGAAGTAGGAAGAGAGAAGAACTGAGTGCTGGGGAGAAGTCGGCTTGTTGGCTCTCTTCCACTTTGTGCTTCGGATCTGAACTTGGTTGTGAGTTTAGCTCCACTCTACTATTCGGTAACACTTATCCTATCTCTTTAATTATAAAGTAAAGTTATTTCATACATATTGTCTCTTTGTTGGTATTAGGCTCGTGCTAGATCTTGAGTGCTAAATCTCTGTGCTTGAGTGTCACAATAGATATTAGTGCTAGGTTTAGTGGGGTACGTATCGAGTGACGACTTGGTATGTAGTACCGCTAGGAATAGACGTGGTGTCTAAACTAGTTAGTAGGGATGGCAATCGGGTCGGGTCCCTCCGGGTCTAGCTTCCGTGGACCACTGGACCCGGACCCGAGACCCGATATATAGACTCGGATCCGGACCCAAAGTCATCCATAGATCCAAACCTGGACCCAGACTCGGATCCGATGGGTACCCAGACCCGAATGGGTACCCATCGGGTCTAGTCTCAGCTGAATCAACAAAGAGGGGAGGGAAGCCGCCGCTCTCGGGGAGGGAAGCCGCCGTCGGGGGAGGAGGCCGCGCCGCCGCCGCCGTGGGAGGAGGAGGCCACGCCAGCCGCCGCACGCGCCGCCGCCGGCACCTGGATGCCACCGCATGCCACCATGGCGGTTCTGCACGTAGCCCATGCATGCCAAGCCGCCGCCAGCACCACTGTGCTCTGCAGCAGCAGCTGCCATGCCGCCGCGACGCCCGCCGCCGCCTGCTGGGCCATGGCCTCCGTGGAGTAGGATGGAGAGAGAGGAAGGAGGGCTAAGGCCTAAGGGAGAAGGGCAGTGTGAGGAGAGAGGCAGTGTGGGTGGGTGTGGGAGAGGGGTAGGGTTAGATGAAGGAATGGCAATGTGGGATCACATGTCAGTTTATTTTTTCGAGTCCGAGTCTGGGTACCTATGGGTCTAATTTGAGACCCGGACCCGAACCCGAACCCGGACCCGACATCTCATACCTATGGGTCCGGAATTAGACCCATACCCGAATCCATCGGGTCGGGTACCCGCGGGTACCCGGACCCATGGGTATTTTTGCCATCCCTACTAGTTAGTATATGGTAGACACCTGATTCAACAGCTGTGCGGTAGGTAGTAGATGGTAATAGCCCTACTACCCGGCTTAGACTTTGTGAAACCCGCCCCGTTAGTCTCAGCCCAGTCGAGCCCAATCGGGGGTGATCATAACCATCCGGTGTTTTTAGCTGATAGCGTGTGGTAGTGAATCGGCCGAGCTCCGATGCAGAGTAGCTTTTGTATTGAGTGATTTTGTATCTTTGGCTAGTGAAACCTGTAGAGCATCTCGACCCGAATTATCTTATCCCACTCCCGTCATTACCATCATATCCATTCAGCCAAGTTAAGACTAGAAACTAGACACTTTTCGTTCCTCGTGAAAATCGATACCTTGGAATACTTCCAAGTGAAAGCTATCATGATATTCGTGCACTTTAGGATTATTTCTGTTAGACATAAGAATTGTCAACAGACGCAAGGATATTTTCTTGAGGTTCGGATATAAACTCCTACTCCTCGTTGAGGCAAGCCCTCGATGAACGAGAACCGGCTCTCTCTCGAGCCTTCCGCCTCGATCCACTCGTAGTTAGGGGTGGGTAAAAAAAACCGGAACCGAATAACCGCCCAAACCGAATAAACCAAGAAAATCGGTTTTTCGGTTTTCAGTATTCGGTTCGGTATAAAACCAGGAAAATTTCGGTAGTTCCGTTCGGTTTCGGTAGCATTGCTCCGAAAACCGAACTACTGTATATACTTCTTTTTCTGTATCCACCCGATGGTCCCGATCCAGACTTACCAGGCTTGAGGCTTCTACGGCCCACGGCCCAAATGCTCTGTGTCTTGACTGCCTCTCGCCCTCTCCGCAATCCGCATCCCCACTTCCGCAGACGCAGACCGCAGCGCCTAACCCTAGCGCGCCCACCTCCCGGTTCCCGCAGCCGCAGGCCGCAGCCACTCCGGTGCCGCACTGCCGCCGCCGCCGTGTCAGCGCGCCGCCCATCGCCCGTCGCCGACTCTCCGCCCATCGCCCGTCGCCGACTCGCCGCCCATTGCTCGCCGGCTCGTCGCCCTGTCCATCGCCCGTCGCCCGACGCCGCCCATCCTACCGGCTACCGTCACAGTCACAGCCCACAGGCTCACAGCTACTCGCCTACTCCAAGTCTCCAACCCGCCGCCGATCAGATCCAAGGTGTGTATGGTGACCGTATTGGCTTGATTTCCTCGTCTGAATGTATTTACTATCTATGCTATTTCTGCCACTGTTTATCGATGAAATATGGTGCTGAATGTATCTGTTGCTGACTGAAATCTATTGCTGAATGAAATCTGCTGCCACTGTTTGCTATCTATGTATGTATTTGCTTGCTGTATTTCAGTATTCGGTAGTAGGTTTTCTCAGCAAAATTTTGGTACCCATTTTTCAGATACCGAATTTTTAAATACTGAATAAACCGAACCGAAAACACCGAAAAAACCGAATGCCCACCCTACTCGTCGTAGTAGCCCTTCACCACGAAAGCAAGGTGGGCTCTAAACCTCTCACATGGCCTTGACTACTCCCACACGCGACGAGCTCCTCAAACCCATTACCACCAACACACGGCGACAGCCACCAACACACGGTGGGCTTTACTCCATCACCATCGACACACGGTGGACCTTACCCCGATACACAGAGGCACGAGAGCTCAACGAAGGCTTGATGAAGATGGCTAGGTGAAGATCCTCCTTCCGGCGATGGAGTCCCAAAGAGCACGAATCCGGAGGGCACTCACCTCACCAACGCTACTCTCACGTGCACATGGAAACCCTAGGGCTAGGACCCCATGGGAGAGAGCTCACACACTTGGGGAAAGGTGTATAGGGTTGCAAAGGAGACTCTCAATATCTCTCACACTCAGATTTAGCCTTATATACTCCCCCACCGAGATCCACTCCAAAACCGTAGAGGTGGGTTCACGCAGCAGACGAATTGTCTTCATCCAGACTGTCTGGGTCAAAAGCCGCACTAGAAAAACAAATACCACTTCGCGGCCGAGAGTTATCTAGACTGTCTAGATAGCCCACCCAGATAGTCCGGGACAAGAAACTACACAAGAAATAATTGACGCTACAAGGCCGAGAGGAAACCACTACATCCAGGCTATCTGGATAGCCCACCCAGATAGTCTGGGACAAGGCAATTCGTCTCGAACGGCACTCCAAACCTCCACACAAGCTCCTAAACTTCCTAGTCTCGGAAAATATCTGGACATTTTGAAAAATAGGACTTTTGGGCGTGAAACTTGAGGACCCAGAGTGGAAAACTTGGCACTCAAGAGGGAACGACAAAAAGACTGTAGTGCTCTGAGGGACCTTGCAACCAGAGAGAAGATTCTCATAAGCAACTAAAAATAAGCCAACCACACACTCAAAGATAGAGAAGAAATAAACATAAGGTCCTTAGTTTTGAGCGGTTGATGACGTAAAAGATCATCATTTGTGGGGTCCAAAAAAATTCAAGATTTTTCCAATTGTGAAATATGGTTGCATCAATTGCCAAAACAAAAAATAATCCCATGGGAGCTAGGCTTACACACCCTTGTTCCTTACATGGCCTTATCTCCTACTCTCAATCTCAAATATTTTTAAAATTTTTCTCCTATTCTCAATCCCCAAATCTTATGCCGTGACACCCATGCTTAATTAATCCGTGAGATTCAAAGTTTCATGCACATACAATCCATATGTCAATCTCACATGGCATAGCGTGAACCATGAAAATTGAGTGTCAAATTTTGGATTTTATTCGTGCAAGTAGGGATGAGGAAAAAGTTAGGTTTTCCGAGAATTGTAACATGAAAAAAAGAGAGAAAGCAAAACGGGCACAATCATAGATCTACTCGCCATTCTCTTCATCGCCCTCTAGGTGCTGCATACACTACATAAGCTTTTTCGGCATAGTAAATTGCAAGACCATACATTTTGTATTGTTTCTATTAGGAGTTGGTGATCCCTTCCGCTGAGACTAATGGGTTTATATTTTAGTTTGGTTTATAACTTTTATTATTATTATTGAATAAGAGGTTTTTTAAAAAAAAAATCTGAAATTTCTGCATGGTGGGCCGGCCTCATTCAAGAGTCATGTTGGCCCAAACGGCAAGCAATGCTGGCCTGCTGGCATAAGCTGCTCCGGCCATCGCTGAGACGAGGCAGCTTCCCAGATCGGAGTTGCCCCGGCGGCGATGGCGATCCGGCACTACTGGTCGATGGCCGCGGCGGCTGTCGGGTTTCGCCTCGTTCTCGTGCTCTTCGGCGGGGACCTCCACCTCGCTTCCCGCCCAGAAGTCTCCACCCCCCTCACGTCCCTCCGCCGCCGTAAGCACTTCCTCTCTCTCCCTCCTCAACCTTCTCCTAGACAGCCGTAATAGCGCTTCTCATTTATCTCCTTTGTGTGCGCGCGTTGCAGTGGCGGAGGGCTACTGGTTGAAGCAGGCATCTATGTCGCCCTACTCTGGTACGCCACGCGCTCCCCCTCCGTCCTCGCTTAGCTAGTTTATCTTCACTTGATATTTGCACCTGAGTACACTTGGCGGAAGGGATGATTAGTCCTGTCGAATGGTTTTCTTTCAGGTTCAGTGTATCATGGTTCCCCTTTGCTGCTATCGGTTCTTGGTCCGTTAGCTACTAAAAGGTGATTGATCCATTTCTTTTATGTGTACGTGGTTATACATTCACATTCACCACTATACTATGACTTCACACAGTTTGTTTACTTTGTTCGATTGAATTGTCATTTGAAATGTTGGAAATCTATTCTTCCATGGTGGTACAGGTCTGATTGGCGCCATGCTCATATATATTGCAGGTAAATAAGTTGGTATATTCTTCTATAATAAAACTATTGTTGACAAGTAGCTAATATATACTTTTTTATACAAGAAGCTATTTTTTTTGACTTATTATTACTTATGTTCTTTTTTGCCTTGGCATGTAATTATTTGAGTAAAACTTTTTTTTTTTAAACCTCAAATGTTTCCTATGTCTTCTTCATTTTTCTGGTGGTCATGTAATTTCTGACACTCATGAATGCACGACACAGTTTGATTTTTGTGTTTGTAGATTTTATAGCTGCCATGCTCATCCGAGCAACTGGCCATAGACTCCAAACGGCACGCAACAGGAGCTTGAAGTCACTTGACCTCACAAAAGCAGTAAATACTTCAGGTGAGTCATAAAAATAGAAGTTAAGGTTATGTTGCTTGACAGCCCTTTGGAATGTGCTTGTACTTGTTAACTCCCTTCTTGTTTTAGCGATTATCTACTTGTCTTAGCAATTACCACATACAGGATCTTACAATATCATGCTTATTTAATTATTTTCTTACTTGCAGGTTACAAACTGCAAAAGTGAAATAGATATGAATATGATCATTCGATAAAAATGGTGGTTGCTATTCACATTTTTTATATTTTCCTGACAGAAGGAAATGACCAATTATGCCCCCTTTTCCTGTACAAGGAATAAATAAGCAATAGATTTGTTTCATTGAATTAAAGGTGTATGGACCCTTGTTTCTTGTTATGGCTAATTTTGTCCCTTGTTTCTTGTTATGGCTAATTTTGTTGTTGGTAATCCATAAATGAACAATCTAATCTGGAAAGGGGAGGATGAATATTTAGACTTTTAACAGTCTAAAGCTTACAGCTAATTTTGTTGTTGGTACGCCATAAATGGACAATCTAGTCTGGAAAGGGGAGGATGAATATTTAGACTTTTAAAAGTCCAAAGCTTACGGCTAATATTGTTGTTGGTAAGCCATAAATAAACAATCTAGTCTGGAAAGGGGAGAATGAATATTTACTTTTAATAGTCTGAAGCTTTCTGCTTGTGATTAATCCCTTTGCTATGCGACTAATCATTATTATTGTATTGTCCTTGCAGTTAATGTAAATGCAGGAGATATTGCTTCTCTAATGTATCTGTGGAACCCTTGGGCAATAGTCACTTGTGTTGGTTCATGTACATCACCAATCGAGAATTTAATGGTTGTGATAATGATATATGGAGCCTGTTCACGTAAGGGCAGCTCACTTTGTGTTTCCCTTCTTTATTTTCCAATACTAAGTCAAAATCTATAATAAAACTTTGTCTTGAATTAGTTCCTTTTATTTTCCTTATTTTTCTTTGTTTTGTTTTCAAAACTGAAAAATTGTAGGTTATAATTGCCCTTTATTTGGAAATGCATTAGTCAGCAACCTTTTCATGGAAGTTAGTATATTGATCTTTGAGTAACCCAGAAGTTCTCAGGTTTGATGCTGGTTAAAGCATCCTTGTAAAATTTGTAGGTCTTGCTACCCTTGCTGCCTTTGGATATGTTATGGCCACACATCTCTCTCTTTATCCTGCAATTCTCATTGTACCGGTTTGTGCCAGAACTACCTTTTTGTAACTTTGTACTTCATATTAGATCGTATCTTTCATTTCTCTGCATTGTTGGGCAATGGGTACTAAACATGTATGCTTTTTCAGGTCATCCTTTTATTGGGTTATGGTCCAGATACTCCTCCAGCAAAAGTATTTCTTCTAAAAGGCTCAAGTGCCAGTGAGACTGGCATGCCATACAATGATAGAAGTTCTCACCAGAGAGGTTTCCAACAGTTCTCATGGAAACTAATACTCCACTTCATGGTTTGGCTGTTTATCTGGTCATGTTATGTACTGCTATCGAGCAGCATAGTTCTGAGTAAAGTGGGTGGCCTTCCAGAGATGTTTGAAAAGTAAGATGCTTAAATCCTTGTTCTTCAGTAGTGATCAGATTCTTGCAAAAGTGTGCCCTAGTTTGTGTCAAGCTCTTTTCCATAGAAATTCAATTTTGTGTATGGGATTTTTGTCTTGTCCTAATAACCAGTTTTCCTATCCACAGCAAAATGTGGACTTCATTGTTTGGCCTCATTTCATACAAACTTATCCTAGTTTGCAATTGATTGTCTTTATCTCTCACCAAATTACGTGTTGACTATTGCTCTTATTCTGCAGGACTTTTGGTTTTATCCTTACAATGAAGGACCTATCTCCAAATATTGGTGTCCTATGGTAAGTGTTGATAAAATGATAAATATACTGGAACTTAATCATATAATAACAATATTTCCATTGGTCTCATGCATTCGAGAATTAATGCAGGTACTTCTTTGCTGAAGTCTTTGACTTTTTCAGAAGCTTTTTTCTTATAGTCTTCAACACAAACATTATTTTTATGGTATTGCCGTTGGCGATCCGTTTGAAGCATCGCCCATGCTTCCTTGCCTTTGTTTACACAGCAATTGTTGCAATGTTGAAAACTTATCCCTCAGTGAGTATATTTTAGATGATATTTCTAATAAATTTAACCCATAAGCTGCAAAATGTTACCCCCTCTGTTTTTTTTATTTGTCGCTGTTGATTTTTGGACATGTCCTTTAACCATTCGTCTTATTAAAAAATTTGGTGCAAATATGCAAAAATATAAGTCATGCTTAAAGTACCTTTAATAATAAAACAAAGCATAACAAAATAAATGATATTTAAATAGTTTTTTTGGTCAAAGGGCATTCTAAAAGTCAACCACTATAAATAAAAAAGAACGGTGGGAGTATATCAGTATTTTCTCTCAAACCCAATTGTATCTTATTCTTATATATCTTGAAGGTTGGAGATTCAGCTCTGTATCTAGGTCTTCTGGGCCTATTTGCAAATGAATTAGCAGGTAGCATAACATTTTATTATCTATATTTTGGATGGCTCCCTTGTCTCCTTGGAAGTTTAATGCTTTATCTTTACATCTCGCAGAGATGCAGTTCACCTTCTTCTTATTTTTTGGATATATTGGAGTCTCTCTCCTTAGCCCTGTTATGCACAATCTATGGATCTGGAGGGTCTCTCTCTCTTTCCTTCCATCCCTACCTCCCTCCCTCCCCATGTACCACATTGTTACTAACATTACATGTTTTCAGGGCACTGGCAACGCAAATTTCTACTTTGCCACCGGTTTGGCTTATACTTGCCTTCAGGTAAGCGATACTTCCCTTTCATATATTTGCAGCTTTGTTCTTTCTTATGACCATGCATGCCATTCCACTCCATCCGTTCCATCAAAGAGTGCACCTAAAAGGACCCGTGTCTTCGAAATTTTCTACAATGCTGAGAATTATGCATGCTCTTACAACTTAGATACAAATCAATATTTCCCTTTTTGCAGACTGTGTTGATTGTAGAGAGTGTAAGTTCAATGATGAAACATGACTGGAAGCTAAGACTACTTGTGACAGCGTAACTTCATTTTCAGAAGTACAAGAACTACGATGCTTTTTATTGCCGCTGCTCTTTGATGAAAATGATTCGCTGTTCTAGCCTTCTAGGGTTTCGAGTAGATGCTGTTGATCATTTTTGTAGCATGCCTTCCACTTTTGTATAATGTATGAACTACGATTCTCTTAACCAAGACCAAGGAAAGACGTCAGGTTCCACCCTCTTAACTAACTGTGCTTATTACCAAACCTCTATATGGATCCTGATTTATTCCTGCCAATTATTACTTTGTCCATGATCAGGCATCATGAAGTTGGTCATCGGTACAATTTGTACGACCAGTTTGTGAGAATAAGTAGAAAATTAACATAGCACCCGCCTTTGGATGCCTCAAGTTTTCAATCTGAAGGTCCCCAAACAGATGGGAGCTGCGTCGGTTCATTTTCTTCCATCCCAGTAAAACCAAGGTCATTACTGTTCACACGTAGCTGTATAGTGATGCACTATGTACTGCAACCCTTGTCTGCCCCCCAGAGCTTTTAATTGGTACATATGGATCATATGCCACAAAAGTATGTTCCTTCTACGGTACTATATATCTTAAGAAGCCAGCGCTTTCATTTGATATTTTGATATACCTATCCAAATTAATCTAGGTTTTTCAATTCTTTGCGTTTCCTTGGCAAATGTATGTTGAACTCGGCGGACTGGAATATCGGATGGTGTTGTAGATCGACTTCAGAACTCTTGCAGCCACCGGAAACGTAGCTGTAGCGTGCTGGATGTCCCGTTTCATGTGTCGATCGGTTCATCATGGCGAGGAGCGCCAGGTAACACCGTGTCCACCATCACCTTCTGCGTCGTGGATTGCCGGAGCGACTACCACGCGAGAGGAACATGAAGGAGGACTTGGCGGCTGGGTCGAGCAGATGAATTGCAAAGAATTGATTTCCACTTTCTTACCCTACTCTCTGGTGATGGATAATCACAAACTATTCTATCTTTTGTACTTAGATGGTGGTTTGGGTGAGTGTTCAATGATCTAATGTAAGGGGTGTTGGTGCGATCGATGATGAATGTTAGGCTGTCTCCAACAGACTTTCCTAAAGTGTCCTCTACCTTAAGATAGGGGACGGATCGTTCCCCTATGTGTTTTAACAATGTTCTCTATTCTGTTCCCTAAAATAGAGAATTTTTCTTCATTTTCTTATATGTAGAGGTTCTCTCTCCTTTCTCTATACAATTCTTTAAATAGGGAACACCGTTGGAAATGGAAGAAATATATGGAGACATTTTTTTTTAAAGAAACCCTGTATATGAGGCTATATGAGATCAAATTTAGGCTATAGTTTCACAGTCATTAGTAACCACGGTACCGTCCGGTGCCTTTAACTAAATCATCCATCATGCTTAACCCAATGACTATGATTAAACGACCTACTGCCTTTTGGTACTTATTAAAAAAAACTATTGCGTAGAAGAATAAATTTGCATTTTTTTCCCCTCCTCTCTAATTTCTCCCAAGATATCCATGGCCACCTTCTTCCTTGTTGGTAAGCCGCGACGCCTGTGCTACCATTGTTGAAATGCCGCCACGAGCCGTGTGCCTGCATGCAGCCAACGCGCGCCCCATGCCCACGCCGCTGTTGCGGCGAGCCGCGGCCACACGCCCGCACGCGCCTTCGCTACTGGACCAAGGCTGCATGTTATCGGCGCCGTTAGTTGTTTGCCCGCATTGCCACCACCGCGCCACCTCCGTCGTGTCATTGTGATTCGTGTGGCCACACTGGCCACAGGCAAACCGCCGCTGCGACTGAGACTCTGCGAGCCCAATGCGCCGCCCCTGCTCGAGTGCTCGGCCGAACCGCCACTACCTTCCTTTTGGTATTCTTCTTATATGGGATGGTGAAAGAGATAAAAGGAAGAGGCATACCAAACAAAATGGTCCAGAACTGAATTTGATGGATACCATATCTCTCGGTAGTCGGTACCTCTCCAAAGACGATACTACCTTGAAACTTTGTTACGTTATTGCAATGGAAAATTGTGTGCTGGATGGGTGGGGTGGGGGTGTTCCTCCCTTTTGGGAAAAAACACCTTCAACTAAAAGTATCATCTTAATTGGATGACCAAAATTAAAATAAGCTACCAAATATAAGCATGCACATAGCAAAATAATTTTAGTCTTGCTATAGTGGCTCTAGAGGAGTATTGCCCCTTGGATCTTGAGGGAATTCTTTGTATGCCACTAAGAGAATGTGAATCCCCTAATCTGCCGCTTAGAACTCTCTCTTCCCACACATTACACTAGTTCACAATCCCCCATTAGGTCCGTCAGTTTAAACCATTAGAAAAGTCTATTGATGTTTAAATACCCATTTCATAATTTCTGAGTTTGAAACTTTTAAAAAATTCACCTCATACATTTTAACTCCAATTTGAGTAACTCAAATTAGACTCACTCACGGAAACCCGGCCCAGAATCTTGGCTGGCTTGCCCGCCTACCGACCGGCAGACTGCATCGGTGACTCGAACTGGTTTTCTTGGCCGGGTCAAGTCAGTCGGCCGGCCCGGATTTCGACGAATTGCTGCGGCCGGGCCACCGGCTTCAAGCCGGCTTCTTCGGGCTCGGTTCGAGCTGAGCCTGACGCTTCGAGCCGGGTTTTTCGAGACCGGCTTTTCGGGCCCGGCCTGGCCGGCGGCCCGGCGCTTGAACAGTATAATTCAAATTCTAAATTTATGCAAAATCATGCTCTATTGTTGTTCAAACATCTGTAAATTTTCCTGTATTTTCTTAATTTTTCTCTCTTTTTCATTATACATGGCAAATAATATTGGTTTTTAAACAAAATTATATAAAAAAGTTTTAATTTTCACTTTAAGATTTGACTGCATATTTTTTTTGAATTTGTAGGTTTTTCTCTCATGTTTTTATAATTTTATATTTTTCTAACGTGTTAAAAAGACATGAACATAATCGTCTTTATGTAGTTCTTTAATGCTTGAGTGTCACTGAGGTAAGCAAAAATGTGGACCAATGAAATGGGAGAATAGAGGATTATGTGTGATGGATCAGGAAATTCACATCTTCTCAGTGGCACAGAGGGAATCCCTCGTGTGGATTCTCATTTGTATACTTATATTTGAGGACGACTTCCATGTAAAACACATGAATCCTCATTTCTTTCTTCCTTGTTGTTGGCTACCGCGAGTCTAGGGATGGGAAAACGAATTACAATCCTTATAGTTTTTCTTTGTTGTTAATTTGTAATATGCATACTTTGCAATCCGACATCATATTCATATTCTATATAATAATGTACATTAAAAATATACACCATATTTTAATTCTATATAGTAGGCGGGCCAAATAATTCAGATAAAAAACTTTTACCCCTGGCTGATCGTCACCATGCTTCAAACACCACCAGCAGGCAGCAAATATATATTCACATACATTTGTTACGACAGCACGAAACCTAAATGGGAAAACAAGTACTGGTACGGGCGCGCGCGTTAGAATCTACAGTGCATGCACGTAGTCACCTTTACAACACCGAAAACTATGGCAGAGCAGTACATCTAGCTGGCCTGCATGCAGCTGCTGCTTGACCACGAAGCCCCTCTGTAGCATGTGGGAGGAGACACAAAGCGCGTCCTCCCGAGCGCTTTCTGATTAAATTAACTAATCATCAAATTAACTAAAACAATACTACCACGTAGCAAATCCAACCAGTATCCAATGCTCCTTCGATCTCACTCCACTCACTCTTCAATCCTTACAGGTACAGTATTGTAGTGGTATAATCGTGTACTAGTGCTAGGTAAGAAACTCATCTTATATATAATTAATCTTTGTAAATAAGAGTAGATGAACACATGAAAGAATTAATCTATGGAAGATCGAAGCCATAGCCAAGGGCCAGAGACAAGCTAGCTACAGCCTCTACAGGGAGTCCATGCATGGACCTGCCTTGCATTCTTGCAATGCTAGTTAGACAAGAAGTGGAAACACTTTAGTGCAGTACGTGTGCTTCTGCGATCGCCTAGCAGAAGCTCCACAACCTCATCAGCTCGCCGTCCTCCTCGGGCTCCTCCCAGGACGACGAGAACGGCGTGGCAATACCCGTGGCGATCAGATCCATGAGCTTGGGCGACGCGAGCGCGTCCAGCTCGATCCACAGCTCCTCTCTCTCCGGCGAGCCAGCGCTGGCCGCGGCAGCCCATGACGACATCGCAGCGCGCTCCTGGACGTCGTCGGCGCTCCCCGGCGAGGCCGACGTCGGCGTCGTCGCCTCGGCACTGGTAGAGCAGCTGTCGTCGGCGGTGCCGGCGATGATCCCTCCGTCGAATGCCGCGGCGGCAGCCGCGGCGGCGCGCTGGATGGACCTCGGGGACATGTCGGGCGCTGCCGAGCCCGGTCGGCGATCATCGACGTGGTGGGAGGAGGAGGAGGAGGAAGAAGAGGAAGCAGGGAAGTTGAGGACGGCGTCGGCGCCCTTGAGGCAGAGCAGGGCGGCGTCGTAGGCACGCGCGGCGGCCTCGGGCGTGGCGTAGGAGCCGAGCCAGATCCGGCGCTTCTGGTGCGGCGCCCTGATCTCCGACACCCACGAGCCCCAGCTCCGCATCCGCACCCCCTTGTACTGCCTCGCCGCCATCTGCTTGCTCCCAATGCCGCCGCCGTCGCCGCTACTGGCGGCGGCGCTGTCCGGCTGGGCCGAGCGCGCATCAAAGACGGCCGCCGTCGCCGCGACGGCGATGCACTCGCTCGGGTTCTGCTTGACCATTACGATCGCCACGCGCGCTCGCTTTGATCTTCTGTGGGGAAGGAGGGGTGATGCGCAAGCAAAGAAGCTATTTATAGCTAGCGCAGGGGGAATTAAGCTCGAGACTCCTGTGTGAAAAGCAATTGGAGAAAGGGTTCGAGCTAAGCTCAGCTCGCGTTTCGTTTTGGAAGAGAGGGAGCGTGGTGAGGTGTCACCACTAGGAAAGTGCGCGTACTTGTCTTCTCCTTTCCTTTCTGACTAGTTTCCAAATGGCAAGGCTGGCTAGATCTCGTACAAATCTGTACCTGTACTAGTATTCATGAGCAAGCTAGCCGTAAGCCGTAACTAATAGGCATTAGTAGGTGCACACACTTGCAAGTACTAGAGAAAAATATAGGGTGAAATGCATGTTGTTATGTGAAAGAACTTTATGATATTAGATGTGGCGTCACAAGTCACAAATTTATTTATTTTTTACAATTTTGTATAATCTTTAAACTTTTTTGATAAGGAAAAAAAATTCATTTTTTAATTAGTTGGCATTCATTCAACACTTGACGGTCCGATATAGCATGGTGAGATACAAAATGGAGACAAAAAATAGAGGAGCTTCAGATTCATTGTGCAAGATGAGTCGCTATAACTTTAGGTATCTACGGTGCATTTAGAATTTTATCTGCGGAGAGCTATATATAGAATTAAATAATCACGTCAGGTTTTTGAATTTTCTCGCGCTATATTTTCAAGAAAATTGAACACTATAGCTGTATCTTCAGCTTCCTCTTCTTTTTTAAAAATAATGATACAGCGACATATGAGGGTGCCTGATTTTTTTTCCCCCTGATGTATTTGATCACCATTAACATTGATTATCACCGTATAGTCGTATAAACCAACCGAAATTTCAGCATAAATTGTTTTCTTGCTCCGACTTTGCCGTTTAATTCTATCAGAAGCTACAGAACGCTGCAGTATTTTTAATTGCAGTGGCTACTGACTAGCGAGAGATCTCCACATGCATGCATGGGCTGCCAAACTTGCCTCAGCTGTCGGAAAAGTAATTAATCGTAATCTAATACAAAATCAAGAATATTAGTCATACACGACTTTCAACTAATTAAGGGTGTAGACGTGTAGTCAAACTTCCTAATTAACACAGTAACCTCATGATGCTATTTTATGAACATATTCATATAGAAAACAGTGGTTAGCTAGATTTGTACACAAGCCTGGGACGGCATCTAAAACCTAATATATTTTTGAATCTTGAACAGTGTAGTACAAAGTTAACCACACTAGCTGGCCAGCTAGCTATCATGCACGAAAGCTTTTTTAAAAATAAAATCTGAACAAAGCATATTCCTTTTCCATTTCAATACGTTGCTAGCTAGACTAGTGATTTCTAACGGTATTTGTAAGATTCAACAGCAGATTGACGTGCGCGCATAGCATTGAATTACAGTCCGAATTAACTACTATACATGTCGATCGATCTGACCAATCTAGTACAGCTAACACATAGTAATTTATTTGTCATGAACTCCTGGGCAGTACATATATGATCATGTATCTGGAAATCATCAGTACTTCGTAATAGGGTCCCATTCCCATTCTAATAATCAAGTACTGCAAGTCTACAAGTACTCTCGAAGGCTCGCACTGTCCCAGTCGTCATGCCCAAGCAAGTCGCGCGAAAGGGCACGCATGCATGGAGAGCTTCTGAGCTAGAGAGAAGCGGGGCCGATCGAAGAGAAGAAAGCCGACGTACAGCTGCGATGGCTGATCGAGTGCCACGATCTGCGCACGTCTCGGTGTAAAGTGGCTGCGTTAGTAAGGAAAGCTGTGCTCCCCACGGCAAGTGATCAGGGTGATGATAATGTGCTAGTATTCCCAGTTCAGCAAGGAGAGAGATCGAGAGATGCTCAGCATCTCTCGATCGGTCTCTCGAATGATCGGTGCATATATGCATATATATATATATGCTGCCATGTGGGTCACTGGGTGGCATGACTGGCATCACTACGTGCAGCGCCGTGGCTCCATCGATCTACTCAAGGTGTTTTTGACGAAGGCCAGATGCTGCAACGCAAATCAATACTGGACCGGCGACCGCTGGAGGGAGGTCCTACCCGTGGTCGAGCGAAATCTCGGGAGTATGCTTGTTGTTAGCTCTAAATACAGATGCAGCAAAAAAAAAATTAGGACGTAAATAGTGAATTTAGATACATGCATGATGAAATTTAAGGCTTGCATTGTGTATGTCCTAACTCATAAATACGAAGAACAAGCACAATGTTCGGTGTATTTGCGTGGCTAAAATTTGCCTAAGCCCTCTAATTCGACACACTCTTTTTTTCTATTATTTTTTATTCTAAATTTATGTAAACTTTTGTTTTTATTGTATAACCCATGAACTCTTTTTTTACATGACATCGACCTTATTTTTTTTATTTTAAATTTTTAACATTGTTTGTTTTAGTTGATACAGACTTTTTTAAATTTGGCATGGACTCTTATTTCTATTTATTTTTATTTCGAAATTATTTCTTTTAAACCAACCCGTTATAATCTGGGCCCATAATAATCAATGGTGTAGATGTACTTTTTTCTCTCCGATCAACGTACGAATTCCTAATATTTTAGAATTAATGTGGTGGCTCCATTGAACGTCCTTTCAATTATATAATAGCGGATCAGTTAAAAACCAAGTGTCCGGTTTTCATTTATTGTACCAGGCAATTTTATAGCCGTTGATTACAACGTTTGGAGATTCATACATTGAGTTCACTGTGAACCAGGTGCTATGGAGGACAATAGTTGATTTTTTTGGGTTCCGCGAGCATTGATTTGATTTATAATTCGAAACTGTAGACTTTGGAAGTGGTCGAGGACTCGAGGTAAGGAGTCTGGGTCTCTGGAACAGTAGGTGATTTTAGAGTTCTTTCAGGCTGGAGGTGCGTGTGGAGGCTGTGGGCGGTGAGGTTTGGAGCTGTGGATTTGTCTCAATTGTTAGTTATTCTCTTTTATGTTGTTGGCGGATGTGTTATTTGTGTTGTTGATGCCGAATTGCTTGAACCGTTTGATTTAATAACGAATAGTTTCTATCGTGGTTTTGTTGATGGCGATAATGTTGAATATGTAACTTGAAATTGCAGATCTGATATGTTTTGTTTGTGTTGTGGTTGATGTTGAATATGTTCATACTTTCTTCATGCAGCCATCCGACACGTCTAGATCATTCATTGAACCTTCTAGAGCAGACAATTGCACCAGCAACCTCCCTGTATGCAGCCGTCCAAAAACTCAGGGCCATATGGGCATCATCTGCCGCACATAGACCAGCTCCAAACACTCTCGCACCCTCTCTGGACACAATCGTCCGGTAATCTAGGATGGTTCTTCGGACTATCTGGTGAACACAACCAGACCCCAGACTCCCTCCATGCTCTCTAGACTTAATCGTTCGGGAACATTGAATATTTCGAGGACCGTCCAACGATAATACGACGACCATACCAAAATGCTAACTTGGCACAAAACTCGTCGAAAGCCTAGCCAAACTTGTCGGGAACATACACAAGATGCTCCATGGACAAGACATGATCCAAAAACATCAAATCCATCCAAAACCTCCCAAGTACAAATTTAAAATAAAATCAAAGCCCTCCACATTCCATATGAACCCAACTCGACTTTCTAGTTCGAATTAGAACATCCTTAGTTTTGATGACAAACATAAACCATCGCTTGAGGGATTAACCATTATTATCATCACCCTAACACAATGAATTCACCAAGAATCCCTTGGGGTCTTTGCACCTTACATATTGGATGAAGTACAACAAGGAGCTACAATGGTTGAATTCTTGTTTTTTTATATTGGTAATAATGGATTCTGAGGTTGCAAAGAAATAGAAATAAGGTTATATTTTGCTAGAATGTTGGGTTTTCTATAAGGTTCTTTAGCTTTTCAATAGCAATATTAAGTTTCTGGTTTACAAAATTAACTTCCTGTTACAGATTTTTAAAATTATTTAATCACTTTTTTTTTTCAAAAAAATGGGGTATCAAGTATGGATTATATGCAGTGGATCCTATCGAATTCTTTTAGATTACTACGTGTGTAGTTATTTTGGAACTCGAGTACGGTTCTATTTTCCTATCACGAGTACTTACATAGGGTTGTTGAGTGATCTGCGCACATCATTTCTCTAGCCATTCTCATCATTCATCGTTCGAGTGGTTAACCGTCGCTCCACGCCTCAGGCACATTTCGAGCTAAAAACCACCCGTCTCTTTTGCTTGATCAGTGGGTGGCAATCGATTTGTTTCCAGCTTTTCCATCGTCGCAGAAAGAACAAGAGAACACACAGTACGTACATACATGTGGCCTCCGCTCGATCGGTACATGCATGCGTTTCTGTACATTTTCATAGGGAGAAAAAAAAAACCTGAGGGAATTAAGAAAGAAGAATGAGGTGACAACATAGGACGCACGGATATATGTAGCTAAGCTAGCCGGGCACTTTTCCACCACGCTTGCACATGCAAGCATGGAGGTGATCCGGCCATGGCTTGGCGCAGAAGGGACGAAGAGGCTAAGCTAGTGCAGGGAGGTGATCGTCTTGTTTTCCTCTCCTTTTCGCCTTTCTCCAAAGGAAGCATGCACACTGAGACTGAGAGTGATCCATCAGATAAAGCGCTCTCTCGGCTGCAGGAGAGTGATCTGTTTCGGTTCAAATCGGCCTGGCTTCGCCAGCTAGCGCATGCTCTGCCTTCCTTCATGTATGGTGACACACCGGCTAAAGCGGCTAGCAGTCGACGAGCAGACACGGAATATGTTTGAAGTGGTTTAAGCTTAATTAAAAAAGAAAAAAATCTCTTTTATTATTGTGAAGTCATTAAAAAATATCTAAAAAATTGTAGCTTGACATTCAACTCGCTTTAATTCAGTTAGGTTGTTTATTCAGCGTAGCCATTCTGAACATGCATACAATAATGCATCGTGATTGTATCTCATTTGGCTCTAGTTCAGGTGCTTATTTTATTCGTTGATTTATTTAGCGGAAAGATAAACTTTAAAAGTTTTTTGCATAAGTTTGTAGGCGGACACACTTAGGCGTTGTTCTCGAGATGTAAAATATCTTAATATCTATGTATTTTGGAGAGATATGGTGTCTGAAAAACTAAAATTCAACTCATTGATGTCTGATTCAAAGAATCTTAATTACAGCAACTAATGAAATTTTTTAAAAAAATATTAAAAATAAAAGCGGACAACCCTTGACACTCTATGCTCGACAAATCGTGTCATCTTGGGCCAAGTCTCCAGCAAGCGCTTGTTGCCTTGGAAGTCTCACTGAATCTGAATCTGAGCCGTCCCTTCGTGGATGCCATAGAGCGGGCATGCATGCTCCATGGTTTCGCCATCCTCTTCTCTGAAGTACATCTCAAGTTAAAATCTTGTGCTGTAGGGCTGTCCACACGAAGATTTTACACTTCGCCGCCCAAATTTGCAAATGGAAACTGGAAAGGATCTCGACTTGAGATAGCAAAATGAGCAACGTAGACTGATTTTGCTGTGTAGATGCCACTTGTAGTCCAGCGCCAATGAATACGATCAGGGACGTGCTGTCTAAGGCCTTTTTTGTTTCAGCTTAAATTAAACGAGCATTTGCGCGGCTAGATTTGTATTAGCACATAGTTTATCTCTAACTCATATTTTTTTAGCTAATCTCCAACTCATAATCTATCTCTAATATATTAGATCAGATTTATAGTTTATTTATAATATATTAGATCAATTTATTAGTTTGTTATATATATTATTTATTTATATTTTTTATCTGATTTGATGGACGGTATCCTGATCGGATGGCGGAGGATTTGCCGCTATATGATCTTCCTTTTGTGTGCGTCCACGTTGCATCGAGTCGTCTCGGCCGAAAGCACCGCAGGGTGGGATCGACTTCGTGTACTTGGTGGATTACACGAACGCCATTATCAGTTTCTATTTCCTAAATGTGTACGCACGTGCATGTTTGTACGTGCTAGCTATATTTCGTCTGTTGGAGTCACCGCTCGGTCTCTCCTCCTGTGCACTTCGCCATGGAGCGCTGCTCCCGCTCACCCGCTTCCTGCAGAGCCAGCTCAAGAATTGGGTCACCGCCGCCACTGTCGGCGTCGCGCTCGCCGTCCACGTCATCCTCATCTATATGCTCGTGCACATAATCTCGAACTCATAATTTCTCTCTAATATATCAGATTAGATTTAGAGTTTATCTCTAATATATTAGATTAGCTTTAGTACTTATCTTTTTTATTTTTTCAGTATTGACGGTTAGATTTACGTAATATTATCCATATTCAATGACGTAGGTATTTTCTTTTTTCTATGATTAACGTGAGAATTTTAGTATTCTCGATTAACGTGGGAATTTATAGGATTTTAGGATATATTAGATCAGCTTTAGTACTTATCTTTTTTATCTTTTTAGTATTGACCGTTAGATTTACGTAATATTATCCATATTCAATGATATAGATATTTCTTTTTTCTATAATTAACGTGAGAATTTTAGTATTTATTATTAACGTGGGAATTTCTAGGATTTTAGGATTAATGTGGTGACTCCGTTTAACTCCGCTTTATATATATAGTAGATTAAATTAAATAAAAATTCATTATTTTTTATAAGTCAAATGCTGTAATATATTGCAGTTATTTTTGTGTGGTTTTAAATAATTCTTCTTACAGTTTGTAAAAAAATTCATATTTTTTTGAATTCTTTAAAACATGTTTTGAGAGGTTACAAATTTGCTACCGTAAAACTCAATTCAACTTTAAGCTGGAATAAACAAGGCCTAAGAGTGATTTGCTGCCCCCTTGCCCAGAGATCAATGAATTGGTTAACTTCCTCTTGGTTGGTGCATGTGATCCATCTTCTAGACGCTGCTTCCTCTTGCACCGAGAAGTTTTTGTCTCCCCTTTAGAAAACTATAGAGCCATCGATCAGTCTAGAAACGGGCATAGCGGCTGTTTGGATGGCTACCGTGCTAAGCCATGCCAAGATCGTTTTTGGTGACTATTTGGATGGCAAACATGACACCTCGCACCCTTGCCAAATCTCGCCCTCGCCAAATTTTTATACTGCGCTGCAACGCCATTCGACGCGTCCGAATCAATCGCCCTTGCCTTTCGTTGGCGTGCCTTCACTTACTGTTGGCACGGCAAGCCGTTTGTCCTCGCCGTAAAATTTGGTCGGCAGGGCGCCTGCGGGTCATCGTGCAAACAGCCCCTATGTGTCCATTGCCGACCGTGATGTTTGATTATATGTATCAAAGACTTCAAAGTCCATCAAGGTCTTGGCCCTGTCAATCCATTTGGCCCAGCTATGACGCAAGCAAAGGGCTCGGCCGAAACACTCCAGGCCCAAATCCCCCATCGGCTCTGACCGACATATGATCCCTTCCTATTTTGCGCAGCACCTTTCGAAAAGAAGCTTCTCTTGAGCTTATCAATCCTATTTACAGCCCAGGTACCCATCTCTGGGACCGAGAGATGGTGAACAGTTTGGGACGTTAGACCGGCGACATATCCCGTGTGCACAGTGGTATCCGTATAAATTTCGTGTACATTAACTAACAATAGCCACAAAAAAAAAATTACAAATGTTTCAAAGAACATACTCTACCTATGTTTAACGTTTGAAGATCAAATTTATTATATATCAAGAGTTTGTAAGACAAGTATTGCGGCTTTGAAGCCCTACCATTCCACAAGTTTTTTCCGAATTTGTCTAACAGTACCCGGTGAACTCCTAAATTTTGGGGTTGCAAAGATTTTTAAAAAAATGTAGTACAGATAAAACAGAGTGCCATATAGAGGCTCCTGCGAGGAGGTACATACAGAGAGGCATAGAGCGAAAAAATTTAAAGAGCAAGCTATTTACGGGGTATATATACTAAGCGAAATATGCAGAACCCGTTTGGAGAGAACGTAACCAATATTAATACTATGGGGAGCTACTGCAATCCCGTCCGATTTCGATAAGTTCGGATGCTTGTACAATACTAGCAAATACGTCCGTGCGTTGTAACGGGAGAAATAAAAATTCACACACGTCCATAGCCTTTAAGCATGGCACAAGACCCTAACCCCATAAGCATGCTTCCAATTTAATAAAAAAAATCAAGTTGTAAAGGAGTTCGGACACACCAGGGACATGGCGCCATGGACGTAGTAGCAAATCAACTTTTGATATATTGCTACCAAATATTTTCCGCTCAGCGTGGTGACGGGAACGGGAGGGCCCGACGGCGTGGGTCCGGATGGCAAGCAGCGGGGGTCGGCGCGGTCGCACGAAGGAGGCTAGGCAGCGCGGGTTGACGCGGAGGAGGCGGGGCGCTGTACCGGTGAGGTTGCATAGAGGAAAGGCATGGTGGCCTGGTTCGCAGAGACCGACGGCAGGGGCGGGGACGATTCTTCAACCTAATTCACGGTAAGTTTTTATTTTTGAGATTGATTGATTTTGAGGGTTGGGTTATGGGATTGCAGGTTGGGGATTGCGATTCGTATCTATATCTAAATCTAAACTACTCTATAATTGAGCAGTTGGCCTAGATCCAACTACAGTTCACATCCGTTTATTTTCTTGTCCATCATACAACAATCATAATTTTTCAGAAGTTTGCTATCAACTCGATACGCAGAGACCACAGACTCTTTCTCAATACGTATAGACCATGGACCCTTGACTCGATACGTATAGACAACGGACTCTTGACTCAATACGTATAGACCACGGACTCTTGCCCATAACTCGATACGTATAGACCACGAACTCTTGCCCATCTAATCTAAATCTAAACTACTTTATAATTGAGCAGTTGGCCTAGATCCAACTACAGATCACATCCATCTATTTCCTTGCTAGTATCTAGAAGGTTGGGAGTTGGGTTATATTCGATTGTGATTAGATTAGATTAGAATTAAAATTATATTATTTAAGAATTAGAAATCTGTTGATATGTTGTGATTAGATTTCTATCTTCTATATATACTCTCACGGGCTCACTGGAGACTCCTCCCATCACGGACGAACGGAAGAAAAAGGAAGAAGAAACCCACCTTGCTTTATTATTAGGTATAGATGATGATAAAAATATACATAATATACCACAAGAACATTTGGTTGTGGCTATTTGAAAACTAAAACCAATTCAAAAACTACGTATAGAACATGCAACATGGAGTAATCAAGAAAGCAAAACAACTACCGAAACATATCAATAAAACTGTTGAAACACGTCAAAAAAGTTGATGGAACGTAACAAAAAAAAACTGATGGAACAAGTTGAAATATAGTCAACCAATGTTAAAACATGCTAAAACTATCGGAACATGCGAATAGACCGTTAGAATATGCCAAAAGGACTGATGGAACATACCAAACCTAATAAAAAAAAGTCATGTACCATGATTAATCATCTACCCAAAACAAGGCTAGATGCTCCGCAGGAACAAAAATGATATTCAATAAGCAATTCGAGTGTTTCATATGTACAAGTACCATGTTCCAAAGGAAAAAAAACGTGGCGCCCCTTTTCTTCACCATATTTTTCCTTAAATCCAGTGAGTCACCGTTGTGCTTGTCGGATCGGCCACCTAGTTCGTTGGGTTGGAGGTGGATCAAGGCAAGAAGTGAGGACATGTGGAAGGGGGGAAAGAGAGAGACACACATGCGTTGGCGTTGGCTCCATCAACTAGCCTGGCGGTGGGCGATGGGTCACGTAGCTCGACAGTAGACCTGATCATTCATCGGGTTGGGCCGGGTTCGAATCGAGTATGGTTGGGTTGCCAGGTTTGTTCTTTAGGTCTAAGGCCGCCTATTGAACATCTTGGATCAGGTTTTTTTAGGTCGGGCTCAGGTTTTCACTGGGTTTTTGGGTTTCAGGTCGCAAATTGGTACCCGAGCCAGTCCGGTATATCGTTGGATCAGATTCGGTTCAGTTTTTTTTGAATGGGACGGGTCAGATTGGTTGGACCGGGCTACCTCCTGGTGCAATGCCGAACAATGGCTTACACGGAATCCGAAAGGATCGATGTTCGTTTGCAAGTATTTCCCTAATTCTGTTACTACTAGTTTAATTCTACTACTAAAAATGCGTTTTTTACATGGCATCTTTTATGCCGCAGTCGTTGTTCTTCGGAGACCGTCTTTGCCTTCATGCATGGCGTCGGGGGGATGCAAATTTTAGGTCATGAGTCATGGGGTGGGGGGGGATGCAAATGTCATGAGTCATGGCCTTCATCACTTGTAAAAAGAAAAGAACTCGACAATGGCCAGGATTGTCTCGCCCGTAGATGAACCTCACCCTGACCCTGAGCTTCAGGTTGCCGTTCTTTGTGAACGGCGAGTGTGTATGGCTGCACGATGGAGATGAAGATCCGATGCCCATTCAGATTAATGTTAGCTGGAGGAAGAGCAAATGGTGGTTGTTGCCATGTCCTCAAGCGATAGCTGAAATGTTAATTCAGCATTATGATATCGGTTCCTTACAAAGTAGCATGTTAACATCAGCAGTATATAATGGCTACAAAACTTCCAACTACTCTTGCTCAGCAGCCATTGGAGCTTGCCAGGCCCCGGTGACTCGATGCCTCGTCTCCCTTCTAGTGTATCGTTGAGAAAGATTTGTTTGCATCATAACTAAAAGAAGAGAAACACGCTTATATTCCCATACTTATAGAGGACATATGCTGTGCAATTACGCATACGGTGCAATCATCGTGCAATCGAACTACCAAAAGTTACAAAAAAATATGAAAAAATTTGTACATGTACTCTTCAACTTACTCTATCTTTGGATTAAATTTCAAGTTCAAATTCCTTCTATATTGAAAGTTATAAAAAAAATAAAATTTTATCAATTTTGAACTTATGAAAACTGCCCGTTTTTTTTATTTTTTTTATAACTCTTAATATATAATGAATTTTTCTTTGAAACTTCATACATAGGTAGAGTAAACAACGAAGTACATGTACAAATTTTTTTAGAATTTTTTACAACTTTTGATAATTCGATTGCACGGTGATTGCACCGTAAGCGTGATTGCACAGCATATGTTCCCATACTTATATGCCTCAAAGTTAAAGTGATAATTGATTATATATCATAATGTTAGTTGGACTTGTAAGACTCGATAATATGCTCCTTATAAAAATTCTAAAAAATAATAATGAGCTCACGACAGAAGTCACCGGTTAGAGCATGACCAACAAGATCTTGAAGTGAGTCTTCTGTATATGTAGAAACTCACAGTTTCTATATCACTCCAACAGAGTTTCTATATTAGTATTTGAATTTAAAGATTCGTTGTTTTTTATCTTTATATTTAGAGATTCTCTCTTATATCTTAATCTTTTTTAGGATAAAGATTCTATTAGAGAGGACAAAAATATAGGGAACAAATAGTGGTTTAAAGAAGAGGATATATATAACCAAATTTAGAGAAGCTATTTTTCTTAGAGCATCTGTAAGGGAATCTTCTATATATTTAGAGACTCTCGGTAGTCATTTCCTATGCCACTCCTTGTGTATGTATGTTAGTCTTTAAATTTAGACTAAATTCTCTCTCCAAGTCTCTATATTTAGATATTCTATATCCTATTTATAATTTTTTTGAAGACAAGGTTCCTGTTGGAGAGGATGAAATTATAGGAAACAGATAGTGGTTTAGAGCATCCCAATATGTTCCTCATAATCCTATAACACTATCCACCACATTTTCTAAAAAATTTCCTCAGTTCCATAATTTTTTTCACACTTTACACTACATTTTCAAAAAGATTAATTTCTGCATCAACTTTCATATCCCTAAAAAGTCAATAAACAATAAAACATGGCACAACATAGGCTCTCTTAGAGAAGGGGGTATATGGCATTGTTCTTTCTAGCTTAAATTAAAATTAAATGATACAACCGGAAATTTGCCACTACTATAAAAGCCAAACACTGTAGCACATTTTAGTCATTTTTATAAGTTTTAAAGTTTACTTCTCAAAACTTCCAGACAATTTTCAAAATAATTTTTATGCTCTCGTGTTGAGAGCTCGCAACTTTTTAAATTATATTTTACAACTGGTCTAAGGTCGAAAAACAATGCATAGAGATTATTTTGAGATGCTGGTACGGATGCTCTTATTATATACCCTAGCTGCTAGAGAGGGTCAGAAAACATTTTGAGAAGATTTTCACATCCCCACTTTAACAAATCATCACCGTGCGTGCAGCCTGCCTGCACTTCAGGCTAGGCTGCTCAGTGCAACTAAAGCCCATCTCTAGTTTAATATTGTTTATTACTAGGGACTGACTTATTATCAGACGTCTGAGAGTTATTTATCTCTCAGTCGATTTTCTAGACCGTTGATCAAACGTCTCTATAGGACATATAAAAGATCTAACGGTAAAATCTAGCTATGTGAAAATCGACTGAGACTTATATAAAAATCAGTCGCCTGAAAAGCAGCAAAACCGTTATTATTATTAAACGGTAGCACTGGTAAAAATTTATATATTTCTTTCTAGGACTCCAAAAATTCTAAAATAAATTTCTAAATGCTCGGAAAATGGTAATATTTTTTTATATAATTTAACGAGCATTTGCATTCATCATGTTTTCTGCTATTTTTGTGCGTTGTATTTATTTATTGTAATTCGTTCGTTAGATTCGAAAACCATCAAACGTAGTCACTGGATCAACAGAAGAGGACAATACCTCCAGTCTGTGCTTGTAGGGGGAGCTTTTCTCTCGATGGCCGTCGAGATTGATTGAAGACATCCACACGTAGTCTATGCCTGGGGTGCTGACGACAAGTTTTTTGACAGTCTTTTCTTTTTAAAACATGTGTTTTGTATGTCGACGAGTGAGAGGTACACCTTTTTTTTTTCCCTACAATATGATTGTCGGGACGTAGCTGGCCGTCGTTACACCAGACGTTTCCTGTGGTGTTGGATAGCACAAAAGGAATTTTTCCCGTGAAACTATGGTGTCGTGGCCTGCCTTTTGTGGCTTTAGAGAAACTAAGCGTGGGTACGCTTCCACCAGCTTACTGTCAAGCTAGTAGCTGCGCATGGCATATTAGGAGACACAGTTGCAGCTATGCCCACAAGGTGCATTGTCCTAATCTAATTCGCGTCATCGTGTGATGTTCAGAAAACGAGTGGTGTTGCTTGCTTTGGTCTTGTACATTTCAGCTTAACGTAGCGTAGTGTAGCGTTTCAACAAAATTTGAGAGTATTTAAAAAGTGGTTTAAATATTATAAAAAATAATTTAAAAATAGTTTTATGATATTTATGAGAAATACTAAAAACATGAGAAAAATCATTACAAGTTATTACACCAAATAGGCTATATAAAAAAGATAAATTTCACTGAAACGCTACATTAAGCTGAAATGTACAAGGCCTTTGTGAGCCTGCATTTCCCCGATTAATGATTAATGGCACGAAACACGTTGTAAGCTACTCTTCCTCTGTTCTTTTTTATTTATTGCAGTTGACTTTTAGACATATTCTCTAACCATTCGTATTACTAAAAAAAAATTAAGTATCATTTATTTTATTATACTTTGTTTTATCATTAAAGATATTTTAAGCATAACTTATATTTTTTGCATATTTACACTAAATTTTTTAATAAGACGAATGGTCAAACGACATGCTTAAAAATCAACAGAGACCAAAAAAAAAAAAAGAGTGACTAAAGGTGTGAGACCAGCACCTTGTTTGCTTTTATCAGGCGCAAACCTTGCCCAAATAGCCGACATGGAATGGAATGCAGGGGAGAAAAGCTTGACGCTTAAACAGGCGCTCATGGACTCACGGTAATGACGAAAAGTTTCCTGTAAACCGCTAGAGTTTATCCAATTAAAACGAGAAGTTTCCAAGGAACTACTGGTGTTTTCCAATTCAGAGTACTTACGCCTATATGATATGCCATAAAAAACCATTGTTATGATCGGCCGATCGGGTGGACGTTAAAGGCTTAAACCTGCCAAACTTCAGCTCCTGTAATTTAGAGCTCAAAACTCCACTTAACAGGTTCTTGAATATAATAGAGCTGAATGACATAAGATCCTAAAGCCTGAACTTTCTTTCTTCAGGGAAACAAGCTTCCTCTAATCTGCCATTGGTTCAATTTGATAAACATGTCCTGGTTCTGATCTTAATTTTCTTCTTGTTCCAACCACCATTGTTGTGACGGAGACATCGGCTAAAAGTAAGCTAAGGCCCAAAAGAGAGCCACTTTTCCGTTGACGAATTTGATGGATACTACCTCAGCAAAGGCCAAGAACTCATCACAAATTCACAATACAATATGTACAATTCCATGATTAGTGATCGGGACGAGCAAGGTGTCTCGCATATTTGTACGACTAGATCTCATATTTTATATTTGATATAAATTTCTTTTCTAATCTCATATTCACTATAGGGTCTTTTCTTTAAAAAAAAATTGTATTTAATATAGACTCCTTTTGAATTGCTTCTATTTTATTATTATAGCGAATAAGAACTATTCATATATTTTATTTGTAATTGTTGCAGACGTGGTCTCTTTCTATTAATTTGATATAGACTCTTATTTCTATTTTTTATTCTATATTTATTTATTTATTTATTTTAGTTGATATAATTTTTTATTTTGTTTTTTTCTTTTAGCCTAAATCGTTATATCTGGTACCACTAAAATCAACGGCGTAGATACTTTCATTTTCTTTATTTATGTGAGAATTTCTCTTTAATTAACGTGGTAGCTCTGTTGGCTCATGTTTTAATTATATAATAGATAGATGGGTAAGTGTGTAATTAGGCCCTCTTTGATTTGTGGTTTGATTTGGTTTGGTTGAGCCAAATTTGTTTTTTTTTATAGACCAGTGTTACATTTTATCGTAATTTTACAAAGTTTTGTTGTTTTTTCTTAAACATCTTTAAAAAATCTGAAATATTTTTTAGTCTTTCTGTGTCTCTTTTTGAAGGACATCAACTTTTGTCTTAACTAAACCAAACTACAAATCAAAAAGGCCTTAAATTGGTACTAACGTTCAGATTTGAGAAATGCGCTCACATCTGGCTATGTTGTTTTGACCGGACGTAGTTTCAGACGAGCTTAAACTGCCCATGCTCTTTTTCGAGATATAGGCCCTCTTTGATAGTTTGTTTAGTTTTAGTTTAGTTTTTGTTGGGAAAATTTGACCACCATTGAAAGTGTTATGAAAAGGCTAAATAAATTATTAAAAAAATATTTTTGAGATCTTTGAGAAAAACCCTATAAAGTTATAAAAAATTATTTTAAAAAAAGTAAATGGTGTATATAAAAATAACAAAAGTTGCAATCCCAACAAAAACTAAACTAAAACAAGCTATCAAAAAAGCCCATAGATACACACACACACGCAAATATACAAGAGCAGTGGTATAATTGATATAATTCAAATTTTATTGCCCATTTAGAGTCTTCTGCGCAAAGACATACCAGTATTGTAGTATAAATATTACCATATAGTATAAAAAATCAAGATCAATTTAAATTGTTAAGTTGAGAGGAATGACCAATTTGTATTCATCGTAAAATTTTTTGGACTAGGTACTGGCTCAAACTTCAAGAATTGTGCATGGTTTCATCAAATCTGGATGCATCTTAACTACTCACTGTTGACACGAAAAGTGGACTTCTCGCAAACACACGTGCCGAAGCGTCAACTCTGGGATTGTGTCGCAACAAGGAACCAAGCGTGCCAGTCAATTTGACCTGTGAATTGACAAGGAGAAAATCGTCAGTAATATCGCCCTAATCGGCTTTTAAAATAGCTAGATCAGGTTTTCTGTAATCGGCTTTGCAATACCTGATTACAAGATCTATTGGCTTAATGCCTGATAGAGCAAACAGATATAGAATAATAATCAAACTTAAATCTTGTATTTCTTTTAGGTATTTTATTATGATATTAGCAATAAACCTTTGCATCAGTGCATCAAATTACACCAAGAAGCAGATTGAATAGATTGATCAAGCCAAGACAGTATTCAAATCCAAGTCTAGATGTAAACCAATAGACTGATTTAAAGATTTAAAGACTAATAAAGGTAGATGCAATGCTAATCGGCAAACATTCACATATGCGAGATCCTAAACAAGGCATACACAAGATCAAATAAACGAGACAGTTGCATACATCGGATTCAGGGAAAGGCATATGAAATACTTGATGATCGGCATTACAGGGTAAGCACATATTACAGATCGACTAGATCGAGACAGTGCAATATGCGATACACATCAAAGATCGGTAAATCCTGAGACAGTATGATGTGCTTTGTATACATGAGATCAATATGATGCAGCCATGCATATGGGTTATAAGGAGAGAATCGATTATCCCATCGAGATAGCTCTACCTGTGAGTTGAAACCTTTCGACGAGGTCGATCGGATTTGAGAAAGATTTTTGTGTATTGAGTATTAGATATCTATTCTCGAGGTCTAAGGTCCTATTTATACTATTACAAAGCTGATACCGATACAACCTATTTTCCCGCGTCGCACTTCCGATCAGATCGTATTTCATCCGAAATCTTGTATCTATCGGCTTCTTCGACATGCTCTTCTTCTTTACCAACGAAGCCTATTTCCGATTTGGTCCAATAATTCTAACACATTTGACATTTTCCGAATATCCGATTTTCTGCCAAATTTGGGTGTCAACATATGCCCCTAAGTTTGACGATGAGTATTTCATTAGCCGAACTTTCAAGTAAAAATCGAATTTACCATACCAGAACATTTCACACCTTTACCCCTGTAACTTGTCACTTCCGGCCCATTTAGAGAATACGTGTCAGCCCAGCAGACAATATGGGCCGAAACAGCAACGCCGAAATGCGCGGTAAAAACTAGGCGCGGTAAAACCCTAGTTTTTACCACGGCTATAAATAGCGCACCATTCGCCGTCATTTTCACAGTCTCCTCTGCGCACACGTCTCTTGCATCGGAAATTCCGGAGCTCCCAAGACTTCCAGCGCGCAACCAATCGCCCAATCGGCATCATGTCTCAGGTACTATTCAAATGCTCAAAGACTGAGGCTCTCTACTCTTTGGGACCAATAGGAGAACGAGATCCGTCGGCTTTTATATTCCATTCTGTAGGACGTCTCCCTTTATTTGACGATAAGCTCAGTGTAAATAGTTGGAAATCAGCATTGAGATCCTGGCCTAGCCCAATCAAAGGATACAAGGACTGGCTGGTTCGGGTCTATAGCCAAAAATAAAAGCAATGGGACGAGTTAGGAATAACAGATGCCATTCTTCTTTCCTTATCTCCACCACCAGCAGACAAACCGTTTATGGCCGCATCGGCTTATTTCTGGTGCGACACCGCAAACGCCTTCCTCTTTCCCATCGGACCAATCAGCCCTACACTTCTAGATGTAGCCATGTTGACCGGTCTTAGCCCCGATGGTGAGATGCTATCGGCTTTTGATCTCTCTGCCACCTTGAAACTGGTCCCCGAAAAGAACTTTGGATGGCAGCGTTACATCAGCACCCACCAGCAGACTGGTGATGTGGAAGATGAAGAGCACATCGCTTTTCTGAACATGTGGCTCGATCGGTTTTTCTTCTGTGGGCAATCTCTTAGCCCCAGCAAGGTTTACCAAGGCGTAGCCGAAGCACTGGCAGCGGGCCAAAAATTAGCAATCGGCAAATACTTGCTAGGAGCCACCTACCGGATGATGCATGAGATCAGAGAAGGTCTCTGCTCACCAAAAGCCGATTACTCCGTTGGTAATCTTGGCGGCCCTTTCTGGTTCATGTGCATATTCTTGAAACTTCAGATATATAACTCTCTGGGAGAACTAGACTTCGGCCTGAAGTTTCCGAACGAGTGCGAAGCCGATAGCAAAAATCGTCCATGCAGATCTTACGGAGAAATGATATCGGTCAACTGCAACCGACGACGCCTAAACCAAGATGATCTTGCAAATTCTTTGGCTGCTTTGTTTGCAATGTCTGGATCGGAATATGGTCTGGAACAGTTCAATCCATACACTGATTTGGACAGATATCCGATTCCCTCTTTCTTCCGATTAGACAGTACCTTAAAAGGCAAGGCTTTATCGGCATACAAAGAATTCATTTCTCCTGGTATATTCTTCGCCATTCTGAGTACAAGGACTCACAACAGGAAACCACCATATGAATTCTATCACCCAGCAGTGGTCGCTCGGCAGTTCAATCTCGGGCAGGACATTTCCGATCTCTTCATCTATCGCCAACTGAATGCCAGAGAAGATTTAAACCCTCAATCGGCCTATGAAATCTTATCAGCTGCGCACATCGATTTTGAAATGCCATCGAATTCATCGCGTGGTCCGACACTTCACCAATTTTGACATCCGTGGAAAGTATTGCAAAAAATATCTATGCCACAGAGGGTGGAGCCTCAACCTTAATCGAAGGGCTCACTGGCCAGAAAAAAACTTACAAACCCAACTGGCCAAAGATTACTGGCATGACAGAGGTTTCGTCGGAATCGGAAACAAGCAGCTCTGATAGCTCCAATTCTAACGATTCCGATGACGAAGATGATGATGAAAAGGAGGAAAATTCTTCTGAATCAGGACCCTCCTCATCATATTCAAATGACGAAAGAACACAATCCCAGCACTACGCATCATCTTCCGATAGCGAGGTTACTAACTTGCGTGTTTGCTAACTCACGTCATCTTTTTGCCGATTACTAACCTCAAATCATTTCCCTTTTCCAGAGCAGAGATAAGCGTCCCAAGGCCAAACTTATTGGAGAAGCGGCTGGCCAGTTACACTCCACAACGAAGTCTGCATCGGCTTTTGCCCAGAGCTCCCCTCAGCAACTCAAAAAGAGAGGTAAAACCGACTAAACCGGCTAGGGGCAAGCTAGAGTGGAGGCCCAAGTTGAGATCGGCCGTTATTATTGTAAAGGACTCCGATGAAATCTCAATCTCCACCAATATGGTTTGCATGCTGCCTCGGGAGTTCATGAATGATTATGAAGAAGCTGCTGCAGAGCTAGTGGTTGGAGCGGAGGACGCTATATTCAAGAAACCAGAGAATTCCCGATTACATCTGAAGCCATTATTTATCATCGGATACATGAATGGAAAGCCGATTTCCAGAATGATGGTGGACAGTGGAGCTACTGTAAACCTGATGCCATATTCTGTGTGCCGAAAAATCGAAAAATCTACGGAAGATTTGGTCAAGACTAATATGGTTTTGAGCGATTTCAATGGAAATCCGACCGAAGCCAAAGGAGTTCTGGTTGTAGAACTCACCATAGGGAGCAAGACGATCCCAACAGCTTTCTTTGTAATTGAAGGAAAAGGGAGTTATAATGTGCTGTTGGGAAGGGATTAGATCCATGCCAATTGCTGCATTCCATCGACATGCCAATTGCTGCATTCCATCGACATTGCATCAGATTCTAATCCAGTGGATTGGCGATCAAATAGAAGTGGTAAGAGGAGAGTCTCTAACTGCGGAAACCGATTGTGCCGATATTCATCATAACCTGGAGGCACTGTCAGGAAAACCTTGGAGGATTGTGATTTCCTCAGTGTTAGTAAATTGGGGTTCAAGCCAACGACGCTGGAAGGACAATCGGTGACGCAAGGATGTGAGGGTTTTTTATGGGAACCGCGGCTCTAGAGGGGATTGAATATAAGATCGGCCAAGGATTCACATCGGCTGATGAACTAGAAAATGTCGATATTGGAACCGATGGTAAAGAGAGGCCCACTTACATCAGTAAACAGTTGCCGCGGGAGTATAAAGATCGACTTATCGACATACTTAAGGATCGGGTTGATTGTTTCGCCTGGGAATATCATGAGATGTCTGGTCTAGACCGATCCATAGTTGAACACAAAATTAAGATGAAACCTGGGTTTCGGCCAGTAAAGCAATCACCAAGAAGGATCAGTTGGAAAATTTATGATCAGGTGAAGGCTGAAATCCAGAGGTTATTAGACGCAAAGTTTATTCGGCCTTGCAAATATGCCGATTGGATCTCTAACATCGTACCAGTCGGTAAAAAAGATTCTGATAAAATTCGGGTGTGTATCAATTTTTGTGATTTGAATAAAGCCACATACAAAGACAAATATCCGATGCCAATTGCTGATCGGTTGATCGACGCAGCCTCAGGCAATCGGATTATCAGTTTCCTAGATGGTAATGCTGGATATAATCAAATCTTTATGGCCGAAGAAGACGTGAACAAGACTGCATTCAGGTGTCCTGGTGCTATCGGCTTATTTGAGTGGGTTGTGATGACTTTTGGGCTGATTAGCGCTGGAGCGACATATCAAAGGGGGATGAACTTGATCTGCCATGACTTAATTGGTAAACTGGTTGACACGAAAAGTTTGTTGACACGAAAAGTAGACTTCTCGCAAACACACGTGCCGAAGCGTCAACTCTGAGATTGTGTCGCAACAAGGAACCAAGCGTGCCAGTCAATTTGACCTGTCAATTGACAAGGAGAAAATCGTTAGTAATATCGCCCTAATCGGCTTTTAAAATAGCCAGATCAGGTTTTACCTGCTCCAGTAGAGCATCCCTGAACTTCTCGGCTTCAACTTCCTTAGCTTCAGCGTGCCTCATCTGCTACAAGCGCCGCTTCTGAGATTTTGTGATCCCACTCGGGCACCATTGTGGCAACGGCACCTTGGGAGGCCGATGCACATCGGTATTTTTATTCATCGTAAAATTATTGGCTTTGTAACTAGGGAACACCAGCCGATCTTTTACCGATGTTCTCTTGGGAAGAATAAAGGATGATTCATTGGACAGTTTTCTAGAGTAGGCAATGACATCCTCTCTTCCCAGCAACATCGGAAAAAAAGACAGTCCCAATGCTCCATCTCCCAATCTCGATCTGTCGACGGTTGAGATATCGATCTCAAGTCGCTTTAAGGTTCTTGAGAAGGGGAGATAGGAGACATGCCGAACAACACGAACAGCAATCAACGACGAACATGGAGACAAAGGTTTTTATCCTGGTTCAGGCCTCTCAGGGAGATAATAGCCCTACGTCCAGCCTTTCTTATATATCAAAGATGATCACAAGAGGTGGCTCGACGAGACGAACAAGTCTCGGCGAGATTATGGTGTACAAATGCGAAGATCAGGTGCCTATGAGACGCCAGATGCGTAAACTCCTGTAGGATTGACCCCTCAACACGCCGTAGGGGCCCTGTTTATATAGTGCAGAGAAAACCGACCTACCGAGGGAATATCGGGCCGGGCAAACCACGAGATCGTAACGAACTCGACATGCCAAATACATCCCGAGGTAGATAAGGTATACTCCAAGTCTTGGGGATCACGACTTCTGCTCCAATCCGGGAAACCACGTCCAGGTCTTCACGTAGCCGTGTAGAACTCCTGTTCGAGACGGACTCAAACATGATTCCTTGACCATTACGCACCATGCCAGCTAGGGGCTGTTTGGCAGGATGCTCATGGGCCTGATAGAACCTTCCAGGGAGCTGGGCCCTGGCAGGCTGCTCGATTGGGCCGTCAGGGAGTGGGCCATAGCAATAGGCCGTGATTTTATCCCCAACACGATCATTTGAATCCCATTGAACTGCTTCTGAGGTGTACGATTTAACGCTCCTCCGAGGCGTTTCCTTAGTCATCCGATTATATTTTTCCATCAGCTGATCAAAGGTCGGCTTTGGCCTTGGCTTAGCAATCAGATTACGATCGTGTCCGTGCTTCACCTCGCGCCACTCACTAGTCCTTTCGCCACGTCGACCAGACGATCGGAAGTTTAGATCTGGCTTCTCTTCCACCACGATCCTCTTAGATCCGACAAGTACTTGAAATCGATCAGAACCCTCCGGATTGTCGGCTTTCCTCTTAGCGTCAACCATCCCAATAAAACCGACTGGAAACGGCTCTGTGTCGACCTGCGAGTTTTTGCTTTGATAACGAAATTGGCCACTCTCAATCGCTTTCTGCACTATTTGTTTGAATACATTGCACTCGTTAGTGGCATGTGAGTAGGAGTTGTGCCACTTGCAGTACTTCCGCTTTTTCAGCTCTTCCAGCGGAGGAATTACATGCTCTTGTTTAAGCCGAATCTGCTTCTCTTGCAATAGATGATCGAAAATCCGATCACATTTGGATGTATCAAAAGAATATTTGCCTTTCTCAGCTCCTTTCGGCTTTATCCATCCAAGCTCAAATTCTTTCTTATTATTTACCCATTCAGCAACGTAGGCACCCATATCTTCGACATCGGATTCATCAGATTCTTCGTCTTCATCAGCATCAACCATATTGACAGCTTTCTCTTTGCCTTTGTTATTGTTATTATTCTGATACTCCCTTTGACCTGGGTAAGAATTATCGGAGAATCGGCTTTCATATAGCGAAATTTTATGGGCCAGATGCGATATATCCGCAAACTCCTGGTTGCCCACCTTCTTCTGATTGACAGGCACCAGACCCTTGAAAGCCAATTCTGCCAGCTCATTGTCAGGCAGAGAAAGGCTATAGCATCGGTTCCTTACCTCCCTAAACCGACGCAGATATTCATTTACCGATTCACCAAATTTCTGTTTGATCATCATTATATCGGTAATTCTTGCTTCGTTCTCTCCAGAATAGAAGTATTCGTGGAATTTCTTCTCCAGATCTGGCCAGGAGGTGATACTGTTCGGAGGAAGCAACGTGAACCAGTTAAAAGCCGATCCCGATAAGGATAGCGGGAATAATCGGCATTTGAGTGTATCATTCGATGCAGCCTCTCCACATAGCGCAAGGAATCTAGCAATGTGCTCGCGCGTAGAGGTGTTATCGCTCCCGCTGAACTTGGCATTAGCGAAATCGGGAACTCGATATTTGTGAGGATATTCCGTTTCATTGAAAGCCGATGGATACGGCATGGTATAGTGCAGTGCAATCTTGGGAGTGTTGAACCCGCACTGTTTCATCATATTATAAACTAGGTTCTTTGTCATCTCTTCTAGATTTTCGTTCACCCCATGATTCATCGGTTGATAGATCGGATCCGGGACCGGAACCATAGCCTGATTATTGGGTACCATCTGAATCGGAGTTGGATTAACAGTCAATGGAGGACCCAATTGGGATGCCCCAGCATTTGATGCCCCTGGCTGAGCGTAAGCTGGATACTGGCCTCCCGGATTCATCCCCTGCGGGATATTCCGATTCATCTGGTGAGTTTGTCCAGACATGATGTTGTGAAGCGCGGCGCTTGTTCCCTCCTGGACAATTCACCGTAGAACCGATGACTGGTCTAACATCGATCGGTAAACAGAGCTATTGATCTGATCTCTTATCACCTCGGAAAAATCCCCGGTGAGTAATGGATCTCCAATGGAAGTTTTTGTGATCTGGCCACTACGGGTTTTCCGATAGCCAGTCAGCATTCTTTTCTTGTTCTCCTCATGGATCTCCGCGAGCCTATCTTCGATCTCCTTTTTCTGATCTGGGCTCAATTAGTCAAATGTCACTGCCTCGGCAGCGAGCTTCAGCGCCTCCAACGCCGCTTCGGTGTCGGTACGCGCCATGTTGTCGATTTTGATTTTTCGGGTCCCACCGGGCGTGCCAAAAAGTATGTTGACACGAAAAATGGACTTCTCGCAAACACACGTGCCGAAGCGTCAACTCTAGGATTGTGTCGCAACAAGGAACCAAGCGTGCCAGTCAATTTGACCTGTGAATTGACAAGGAGAAAATCGTCAGTAATATCGCCCTAATCGGCTTTTAAAATAGCGGATCGGTTTTTCAGAATCGACTTTGCAATACCCGATTACAAGATCTATCGGCTTAATGCCTGATAGAGCAAACAGATATAGAATAATAATCAAACTTAAATCTTGTATTTCTTTTAGGTATTTTATTATGATATTAGCAATAAACCTTTGCATCAGTGCATCAAATTACACCAAGAAGCAGATTGAATAGATTGATCAAGTCAAGACAGTATTCAAATCCAAGTCTAGATGTAAACCAATAGACTGATTTAAAGATTTAAAGACTAATAAAGGTAGATGCAATGCTAATCGGCAAACATTCACATATGCGAGATCCTAAACAAGGCATACACAAGATCAAATAAACGAGACAGTTGCATACATCGGATTCAGGGAAAGGCATATGAAATACTTGATGATCGGCATTACAGGGTAAGCACATATTACAGATCGACTAGATCGAGACAGTGCAATATGCGATACACATCAAAGATCGGTAAATCCTGAGACAGTATGATGTGCTTTGTATACATGAGATCAATATGATGCAGCCATGCATACGGGTTACAAGGAGAGAATCGATTATCCCATCGAGATAGCTCTACCTGCGAGTTGAAACCTTTCGACGAGATCGATCGAATTCGAGAAAGAGTTTTGTGTATTGAGTATTGAGTATTAGATATCTATTCTCGAGGTCTAAGGTCCTATTTATACTATTACAAAGCTGATACCGATACAACCTATTTTCCTGCATCGCACTTCCGATCAGATCGTATTTCTTCCAAAGTCTTGTATCTATCGGCTGCTTCGACATGCTCTTCTTCTTTACCAACGAAGCCCATTTCCGATTTGTCACAATAATTCTAACACATTTGGCCTTTTCCGAATATCCGATTTTCTGCCAAATTTGGGTGTCAACACTCACCCAAATTGAACGGTGCATGCTTATGGTTGGATTCTGAAGCAAATTCTAGCTAGGCATTTAAAGATGTCATGTCTAGAAAAAAAAATGATGCAATATTGATCAAAGTTTCTTGCACTGTTGCACTAGGCAACCCCTCGAGAACGATGTGTGTTTCAGATCAGCCCTAGGCCATCGGGGCAAGACCAATGTTACTCTAAGTCACGATGAAATTAGCACTATAATAATAAAATAGAAAAAAGAAAAAACTGATAAATTGATGTTAAATAGTGCTAAATTTATTCTAAGTTAGGATTTAGAGTATCCCCAACTAATCCTCCATACTGTCCTATAAAATACTATTCATATAGATATAAATAGTATTTTACAGAATGGTTTAAAGGATATAAATACTATTCACCCTTTAAAGAATTGCAACCTGCAGGTGGGCAAGCTAAGCTAGCTAGCTGCATTTCAAATCAGATAGGCCAAGTCGTAGGGCGTTGAATTCCTTGCCGCTTCCACAAATCATACAGCCTTTGCTTCCTGCAGCATATCAGCCCATCACGCTGACGCGACGTCGCGGTATATTAAGAAAAAGAAACCGAACCCTTTAGTTTTTATCAGCAAGCAGCCATTGCTGATGGCACCGTCCAGCATGTTAAACGCTAGCACCATTTGATTCTCGATAGCCCGCTGATCCAAGCCGCGACAAAAGGCGACTTTATTGAGTTCATGCACAGATGTATTAGCTAGCAATACGTGTTAGGAAGCATATGCCTGGCTCTGGGGTTTATGCCCAGAATATGCCTGCCTGTTTCGGATGCATTACCCAGACGAGACAGCAGAGGCGTCGAGCGCTCACGCTCGCAGGCTGGAATCCACCGGATATATCTCTCTTTTTGCAGTGCCGTCAGGTTGAGCTGGAAATGGAAGGTGGTTTTGGAGCCAACTTTGAGCAAGTGGCCGGATTAGGAATGGGGTCCCCATTATGGGGATGTGTGTTCTGTTCTTGAAACATATTGAAAATTATACCCTGTTTCAGTGATGGATTGTATGCAAAGAGGCCAATAGTTTGTTAAACTCTTGGAGGTGATCGACTTCTTATTAATTGACTGAAAATAAAGAAAATTTCAATCAAAATCATTTACATTAGCTAATAACTAAATTTATATATAATTTGATGTTGTAAAAAAGGTGCAACAACAATCAACTAGATGATATTATCTAGTTTGTTGCAAGTTCATTCAAAAGAAAAGACAAGGTATACAAGAGGTAGACCTGCTCACGGAAACCCTACCGTGAGTCTCGCCAACCGGCCTCGAAAAGGCCGGCTTACCGGCCTGATCGGCAGATCGGGCTCTGCTCGGCCTCGGTTCAAGCGTGGTCGGTTGGGCAGCCGGCCCGGATTCCGCCGATTTAGACGTGGTAGGTCGGGCCACCTGGCCTGCTCGGGCTTGGCCGAGCCTGCGCCGGCCAGTGCGAACTTCGAACTGTTTTTCGGATCGGGCTTTTCTTACCGGGTTTGAACAGTTCTAACAAGAGGCTACCTATAAAACTATCAAAAAATAGTACATAAACTTTTCTACAATTAAATTGTACATTTTGTACAACATCGAACTATATGTAAATCTAGTTATGTAATAGTATAAATACATTGACTAAGATTTCATCTATATTTTTAGCAAGCCTGGCCCAGGGCATGTGCGGGCTGGGCGACCTCACAGGGCCCCCAAATTAATGGGGCCCCTAATTCCAGCCCAGGTAATACCTATTACTAGTAGCCCATTAACCATTTCAATGCACAACGAAGCAGCTAGCCCAGTCCAAGAAGCAGATCGCCCCAACCCCCAGCCAACTCAATGGATTAGCTCAAATTGCAATAGAGAACGATTATCTAGAGCATATTAGATATGAAGATCTTGTGGAAGATTTTGTTTCTCGAATTCTAGAAGGATCGTTCTTTTTATCATTTTATGTAAGCAGCAAGAAATTACAAAAAAAATGAAATTGTTTTATATAATATTGTATCTAGGGGCTAGGGCCCCATTTGAAACTTTGCTATACTTCCGCACCGGGGCCTCAAAATGCTAGGACCGGCCCTGATTTTTAGGTAACTGACAAGAAACAATTCGATCCATAAACTCTTTACCATTATTCCAAGAAGAATATGAACTGGAAGTCTTAGCTACTGGAATTCAGGCTGAGGTTGTTAGGGATCCAAATGCACACACGACGCATGATAATATAGTCGATTCATTATTCAAATGTGCTTGGTGTAGTACTGTAATATTTTATCGAAGGTATACGCAGAGACTGTACGTAGTCAAGGATAGTTACTGTCAACCATGCATACAATGTTAATTACTTGGCCCTTTTGACTACTGTAGATATGGCAATATATAGCCGTTACTCGTTAGTCAGCAAGCCTACTGAGGGTTTTTTTAGCAAGTCCAAATCAGTGCCATATATAGTTCGTACTGCCACTACCACATACATAATGCAGTATTAGCATATTTTCTTCAATGGATTGTCGATCGGCTCACTGGAGGAAAACCTAATTTAAGCCTAGATTCGCAAGACGAAGGCTATAAGCGGCCAGCGAAATACTATCATAAACCAGAGTTAACATCACCACCATTTAATCTTCGGTTGTTAGCTGCGTGCTTAGTCAGACAAGCAGACCGGGCCAAGAACGCAGCTCGTTTCTCTATTTGCCACCAGCTCCAGGCGATGGCGTCAGACACCATGCCGCAACCCGCAAGGAGACATCGAGGCACTTTTTGGCGACCCCGATCCCAATAATTGCATGCGTACGCCACCGCGGCTCGCCAGGGTCCCGGCCGCCGGCGACCGGTCGCTGTCGCCGGCCGGCGAGCCAATCCCGGCGATGCAAGTTAAGATCGATCGATCGCAACACGTACGCACGCAGGAAATTACTCAGACAGTTACTAGCTTGCAAAAAAAAAATAGCGATCAGCCAGTTACGAGCATCTTCAAGAAACAACTCAGCAGGCTATAAGAAGTTCAGCTCATCTTTTTACTTATGGAGGAGAGAAAGAGAGAAGAGAGATCGAGACTAGCTCTCAACCAAGAGCAAGTTTATAGCTGATTACAATATATACTATAGCTAATCCATTGAATATGTTGTTTATAAGCTATATATATAGATGACATGAAGTTTTCTTATAACTAATAGTTGACTCTATCATTGAAGACACACTACTAGCTTTGCAACGAGCTTAACTTAAGCGTGATTTTTATCTCCCAGTTCCAGTTGGATGCACGTACGTACGCAGCCCTGCCTTGTCTCGGTCACCATGCGATCGACTCGGCCGTCCAGCGTACGGACGGCGACGGCTCCATCTCGCAGAGCCATGCATGGAGCCACATGTCAGTGCAGGGGGAGTTCGTCAGAGATGCTACCTAGTTGTAAGTGGTTAGCTAGGCAAGACTGCCGTCTGCCGGCCAGTGCTGGCTCTTTCCCATGATCCATGAAACTAAAGTATTAAGTTGACCAGTGGATGCCTTGGCATGTTAACAAGATTCCAGATCGGTCGATCACATGGGTGATGGCAAGAGAAAGCCTGCATGATGGTACTTTATATGTTTACTCTTGCAGGGCGTTAAGATCTAGGTAGATTTTGCTCCAGTGATCTGGGCAAGTTGTTGCTCCTGAAACCGAGAGAAAAATATACTAGTGTGGTTCATTAATTATTGCTCAAGTTAACAACAGTTTGTTGTTTCCTCCTGAGAGGTAGTAAAGAAAGCATGCGAAGACCTCATCAGCACAGATGTGTTAGGTTTCAGTAAAACTTAGAGAGCAACGAGGGCCCTCTTTATCCTTTGTCTAGTTTTAGTTTTTTATTGGATTTGTAACTTTTGTTATTTTTTATAGAGCATTCACTTTAATTTTTGAAAATAATTTTTTTGGGACTTTGTAGAGTTTTTTAAAAGATCTCAAAAAAATTTATTTTGCCTTTCATACCATTTTCAAAGATGGTCAAATTTTTTCAACTAAAACTAAATAAGAAATCAAAGAGGGCAGAGGACAGGCACAGGGCACTACGCAATTACGCTGGTCGAAACTCAACCTTGGATTAATTTTTCCAATTACCTCAAACTATTTTATTTGTTAAATCACTGGAACATCTTAATAAGTTAGAACTCGTTAAACATGTTCTAAAATTAAATATCCAGGTAACACTAGGTGTAAGTACACCCAATACGTTTGGACAGCGTATTGTGGCTAATGTACCAAAAATACATGCATGGATGTAGCATATCTATATCTATAATCTATTAAATGTATAAGAGGGAGGTTCGGTTCCTGCTTACTGCCACGTCGTGATTAGGAAACCACCCCTGCGGCCACGTCGACGAGATGAGCATAGCCGTTCGATCACGGCCGATAGCTAAATCCTACCGTCCATTTACAATCTATATATAAAATGATTTTTTACGAACGTTCTCAACAGCGCTGGAGCTTTGCTCCGTTGGTATTCTGCAAGGTCTCACTTCACGGGCGCGTTCGAGTCCCACCACCGCGCTTTTAAATCGATTTTCCTTTCTCTACTTCTACCTGCTGTATTTACCTTATTACCTACACAATGTACAACAAACATGTGTAGCCCAGTTGGTTAGTACCCTCGCGTGTGCATAGATAGATCCTAGGTTCGACGGTTTTCGTTTTTTTGCCGTGCGTACCACAGGCGCGCGACCGTCCCTAGTAAATATACAAGAGGGAGTTTAGGTTCCTGTTCGCTGCCACGTGCTCCCCCTGCGGGCCTTCTACGCGCCACGTCGCTGCGATCAGCCACAGCCGTTCGATCGCGATGATGGGTTAAATCTGAGCGTCCATTTGTGCTTTATATATAAAATATTTTTTGCCACTGAAAAAAAGAACAAGGCGGACTGGTTGCTCAACTGGTTAGCAGCACTGCCTAACAGCCGGTTGGTCGCGGTTCGAATACTGGCTCCTCCGCCTTTTTGCCCACATTTTTCCCTTTCCTCTTCTACCTTTTTTTTTTTTTTACCTTTTTCCTCCAGCCCTGGCAGCAATAACACATAGCTCACACGGTAACTCACGCGAGGCTATAGTGGCAGGGTGCTGCTTCCAATCACAGCCTCGCCAATCCCTTTTTGTTTCCTCCAGATTTTTTTCCCAACGTGACAAAACAATGAAAAAAAAATGTAAATAGACTAAGATTTTAGCGTGACATTTTTTTACAATGTGAAAAAATAAAAAAATAGAAAATAGACCAATGTTTTATGGTCCAATCGCATTTTTTGACTTCTTTTTCAGATTTTTTTGACCATGTGGAAAACGCTAAAAATAGAAAATAGACCAAAATTTTATGGTAACGCAGTTAATCCATTATTTCTTTCCTTTCGATTCCATTTTTTACGATGCAAAAAAAGAAAAAAAAATAGGTCATCTATCTTCCGAGCTTAGCATGCCTTTTTTTAAAAAATAAAAAACAAAAAATAGACCAATGTTTTATGGTCCAATCCCATTTTTGACCTCTTTTCCAGTTTTTTTACCATGCGGAAAACGCTAAAAAACAGAATTAATCAATTACTTCTTTCCTTTCATTTCCAAATTTTTTACGACACAAAAAAAGGAAAGAAAAGTAAAAACAAGTCATCTATCTTCCGAGCTATCCCACGTTTCTCCATACTGTTGTCGTGCACAACATCCCAAAGAGGCCGGTCACAGCCTCAAAGCTGGCTATCTATCACAGGCTCACACAGCCAGCAGCCAAGTACTGAACAGTTCATTTTGATCTTTTTTACTTTGTAATTTTGTATCTATTTCATATACCGTCCGAACTGTATTAAATAAATTTTATATTTCATATAAAATTCTAACCTACCTACCTTTATAGTTTTTTATTTTCAATTTATCAAGTTTTTTTTTGCATTTTATGATACAAAAATAGGCTTTTTTAATGGGTTTTTTTTTCTCAAGTTCTAATATGTTTTCAGATTTAAATTCAAACTTCTTTACATTTTTGGAATTTCTAAATTTGTCCATCAGGTCAGTATTCGGTTCATTTTTTTTAACCCATGGCAACCCTACAACGCCAACATGGTAGAACCTAATACTGCCGCATTCCTTCTCGGCGCGCCACAGGTGCGCAATCATGGCTAGTTATGATTATGATGCAACTATACACACCAGAAGCAATACAGTGTTGCATGGACTTCTTCAGTTGTTTTGGTACAATATAAATTTTCTAAACAACTAATTACCGGAGGTATATGCGTGCTTGTTGTGTCGACGGAATTTTCGATGATCTACGATTTTAAAAATGTTTCTCCCAGAATTCTTATGAATGCTTTTTTCTGAGATTAGTCACTAAGCTTAGTATGGCAGCGCCTTAATCCAATCCAGCAGGTGAGACATCAGTAGAAACAAATTAGTGCTCACTTACAAAGCTGGCTTTAATCATCATTATTCATCTGTTGGGAGAATCTTTTCGGTTTAATTGTAGCATACAACTCATCACGTACACATCACTCATCAGTGCACAGATGCAATCTGCAACCAAAACAAACAAAATGGTGGCTCTATCCAATGGTAAAGACAACGCAACGTGCATAGACAAACAAAGTAGAGTAAAATATTACCTTTTGTGTTGATTAGTGATGGATGCCAAAACAGGATAAATCGTAAATGAACAGTTGGAATGATGGCACGTAACAGCAAATACACAGGTCGGTTTCCCTGTTCTTCAAGATCGTTAACATCTGGAACATTTTTTTTTCAAAAAATGTGTAATTTATATTCTACAATTTTCCTTAACATAGGAAGCACTGATTTTTCTTAATTTTATTTTGAAATAATTAAGAATTTGTCACTCTAAAGATTAACAATCGATTGTCTATTATTATCATGTCAATAACATGTGAGATCCGAGACCTCATATGTATCATTGGCTCATAAATGATAAATAATTGATTGCCAATTCTTAGAATGGTGAATATAGAAAGCACCTATTGGTGTCATTGAACCAAACATTCCTTTGTCTCGAGATTCATGGAAATAAAAAAGAAAAGAGAGGGTAAACTTACTTACTAACTGAACCATTTGATTCTTTTTAACATATGGTGTATTTTAAATAATAATTTTCTATTTTTTAAAAAAATGAAGTTATTGACTTTATATGTACGCATGTCCTTTCTTATATGCGTGTGAACCATCAACCGTGTGCTCTCTCAACCCTAGACACACTTCGGCCTTTAAGGTGTGACACTAAGAGCATGTCTAATGGTATCCTAGTTAAGGATGAACTTAACACAATTCATCAAATTTTTTTCTCTGCTATTTTATTGTTACAGTGCTAAATTTATCCTAAATTAGAGTACCATTGGACTTGCCCAAGGACATTTGCAATGCTTGAAGCTAGTAGAGGAGGTTACTCAATGCATATTAAAGGCCCTAAATCAACTAAAATGCTATTATGCATGGACCCATTGGTGTGACCCACTTAGGAATTAAAAAGCATCCCCTTTCCCTTTCTTTCTCTTCATATCCCCTCTTCAATTCTCTCTTTGTCTAGCCCGTCACATCCGATCACTCTCTCGATCAGTCTCCTCCCCTCTTCACTAATCAGTGAGAAGTATTGATGGAGCATCAAGACTCGAGATCGATCCATCTAAGGCAGCCTCAGTAGCAATGGTGGGGGAAGTAGAATTGATTTAGTTGAATGAGTTATTAACATGTTGTCCAAATTTTAGAGCATTTGGACAACGCTTGACCGCTCAAACTGTTCAACTCCCAAGGCTGCACAAATATGATCTTACTAAAAGCTGAACTGACATCGCCTATGCTCAAATTTTGTTCTCCACTAATCCAATCCTCAAGTCAACTATATAGATCAGAGAATAACAAGTGAAGAACGTGCCAACCGATTTTGGTGACCATTCAATCACACGATTGCCTTTCCGATCGTAAGCTTAATGAAAATGATGTGGCAAGGACAGCTATGGACAAATTTCTTCTCCTTTCTTCTCTTCTCTTTTAGTGGATACAACTCACTCTTACTTACGAGCAACAACAAGAACTCTCTCATAGCTTGAAGAAGATGGTGGAGTCTCTTCTCACTCTCAAAGGAGCAATATCATTTATCCATTGAAGAAAGATACCATCAGAATATTAGATAGGATTTGCTGGGTTTTTGGGCTGCACAATCACCTCTATATGGATGGATTAAGCCCAACCAGCGAGACTCCCTAGTCCCTACCCGGAGTAGGGGTGGAAACGAGCCGGGCTGGGCTCGGGCTCGACCCGGTCAGGCCCATATTTGGACGGGTCGGGCCTGGCTCGGCTCGACCGTCGAGCGGGCTTCCAAGGGTGGCTCGGCCCGGGCCATTAATGGCTCATGAGCCACCGTCGGCTGGCAGCCACCGACCAAAGAAGAGCCCAAGAAGCCTAGTAGAGCCGGAGGCCGGCGTGGGCCACAGCCCAGGCCCGGAGGCGGACTATTGGAGCAGGCATGGCGGGCAGGCGAGGCGAGAGGTCGGGTCGCACCTGCAGGAGCCACCAGGAGGCGCACGCACGCCAGCCGCCGTGAAGCCTGGAACCCGTAGCCGGAGGTGGAGATGGTGATGGGATGATGGCCTGATGGAGAGGGCGCCTTGCGAGCCTACGAACCCGCCGCGCCTTGCGCCCTTGGCCCTTGCCCACCGGCGCCAGCGCCTCCCTAGCCCTAGCCGGTCTCTCCGTGAGACTGTGAGAGATTGAGAGCTGAGAGCATGAGAGGCTGAGACCGGTGCTTGTTTGGCTTGGCCTGTTGGGCCGTGGGGGTACTGGGCCTAACTGCGGTGCTGTGTTGGCCTGTTGGTTACCTGGGCTCTAACGGCTCGCCGAGCCGCTCGGGCCCTAGCCGAGCCGACCCGTTTCACCAACGAGCCTAACACATTGGCTCGGCCCAGGCTCACAAATACCTACGAGCCGATTCGAGCCGAGCCGAGCCTGACCGAGCCCGAGCCGAGCTGCGAGCCACGAGCTTATTTTCCAGCCCTAACCCGGAGTAGTGCAAGTACGTACGTCGAGAAAGCGGTGGGTTGATCATGTTCACACAATGGACAGAAGTCGCCGATTTGTACGGTTTAACGAGAAAAAACACGATCCGTCCGTCTTATCCAATATTTTAGGTCCAGTTGCAGTATTGCACTGCTGGTGTTTGAGAGCGCCGAAACTAGTGAAACTAGTGGCACCACTAATACTCCCTTTATAAGTAGGCTGCTCCCCTGTCCTCCCGTACTCGCTAATCCTCACCACTGCTCCCCACGCGCCAAAAACATTTTGTAACACCAAACCGAGCCAGAGCAGGTAGAAGAGCAGCGAGCTAGGAGGCAGAACATGGACGTGATGATGGAGGAGGTGGCCGGAGAGCTCGAGATCTCCGGCTGCAGCTCGACGACCACGTCGCCGTCGTCGTCGTCCTCGCTCGACCACGACATGGGGCTGTGCGCGTGGAACGGGCTGTCCCCCGTCGCCGACTGGGGGCCATTCTTCTCCGGCGACGGCGGCCAGGACCTGCACGGGCTGATCGAGTCCATGCTCTCCGACGAAGCGCTCGCCGGTGATGACCTCCAATCGGCCATGTTTTTCGACGACCCGTACTACTCCAACGGTTCCTCCAACCCCGGCAGCACCACCACCACGAACCCCGGCACGCCCGTGCACGACGACCCGCCGGACTGCCCCGAGAAGGGCCTCCGGCTGCTGCACCTGCTCATGGCGGTCGCCGAGGCGCTCTCCGGCCCGCACAAGAGCCGGGAACTGGCCCGGGTGATATTGGTTCGGCTCAAGGAGATGGTTTCCGGCGCCAGCGCCGCCGCGTCCAACATGGAGCGCCTCGCCGCGCACTTCACCGACGCGCTCCAGGCGCTCCTCGACGGCTCTCACCACGCCGGCGGCGCCGGCAAGCAGGCCGCCGCCGCCGCCGCCGCCGCCGCGTCGAGCCACCACCACCACCACGCTGGAGACGTGCTGACGGCGTTCCAGATGCTGCAGGACATGTCGCCGTACATCAAGTTCGGCCACTTCACGGCGAACCAAGCGATCCTCGAGGCGGTGGCAGCCGACCGGCGCGTGCATGTCGTCGACTACGACATCGCCGAGGGCATCCAGTGGGCGTCCCTGATGCAGGCCATGGCGTCGCGCCCCGACGGCGCGCCGCCGCCTCACCTGCGCATCACCGCCGTCTCCCGCGGCGGCGGAGCCCGCGCCGTCCAGGAGGCCGGCCGGCGCCTGGCAGCCTTCGCGGCGTCCGTCGGGCAGCCCTTCTCGTTCGGGCAGTGCCGGCTGGACTCCGACGAGAGGTTCCGGCCGGTGACGGTGCGGATGGTCAAAGGCGAGACTCTCGTTGCCAACTGCGTGCTCCACCAAGCCGCTGCCGCCAGCACCATCAGACGCCCCACGGGCTCGGTGGCGTCGTTCTTGACCGGCATGGCGGCGCTCGGCGCCAAGGTGGTGACGATGGTGGAGGAGGAAGGGGAAGCCGAGAGAGACGACGACGACGCCGGCGACGCCGCAGCCGCCGTGGCGGCCGGCAGCTTCGTGTCGCGATTCATGGAGGAGCTCCACCGCTACTCGGCGGTGTGGGACTCGCTGGAGGCCGGGTTCCCGACGCAGAGCCGGGTGCGCGGCCTCGTGGAGCGGGTCATCCTCGCGCCGAACATCGCTGGCGCCGTCAGCCGCGCGTACCGTGGAGTCGACGGCGGCGGCGACGGCGAGGGCAGAGGCGGGTGGGGGGAGTGGATGCGCGGGAGCGGCTTTAAGGGCGTGCAGCTCAGCTGCTTCAACCACAGCCAGGCCAGGCTGCTGCTCGGCCTGTTCAACGACGGGTACACGGTGGAGGAGACGGGGCCAAACAAGATCGTGCTCGGGTGGAAGGCCCGGCGGCTGCTGTCGGCGTCCGTGTGGGCGCCGCCGCCGCCGCCGTCCGCGCCGTCGTCGCCGCAGGAGCGGGTGGCGCCGGCCAGCGCCGCCGGTGGCTTTGGAAGGACGGAGTTTGACTACATCGACTCGTTCCTCGTCGAACCTGCCTATGCGCTAGTCTGACCTGTGGAAGGAGGTTGCTTGGATCGTTTAGCAAGGATGTCGTTGAGTATATTTGGTTGTACAAAGACTAGTTGCATTGTCAGTAATGTTTCTGTTGTTTCTGTCAAAAACTGTCAATTGGAAGAGGTTGATACTTTTCGGTCACTAGCTTTAGTAATTTACTTATGAGCAAAAACAATACTTAGTTGTAAAAAAAAGACTAGGTTCATGTGCAGTCACCAGCCCACTGAGAATCCACAAGATAAAACAACCGGAAAGAAAAAGCCCCCGGAGGGATTCAAACCAACCAAGGTTGCGGGCTGTGCAGGCGCGCTGCTTTTCTTCATGCGCCAGATGCAGGCAGTTGACACAGGAGCTAATGTGCATGCTCTCAACCCTCCTATACTATCAATATACAATAAAATATCCGTCTTACCTAAAATTGTTGTGGTTTTTTTTTTTGTTCTAGTCAGGTTTTTCTAGGGAATAAAATAATAAAAACTCGAATAAATTATAAAATATTATAGGAAACTTTAAAAATAAAATAAAAACCTATGATTTTTTTATAGATTTAAAATATGCAATAAAAATATTATATTTGTGTGGAAACTTATATGCCAAAACTTAGATTTGTTTTATTAGGTCTTTTGTTGACTAAATAAATCAAATATTTTGGGGAAATTAGTTTGGCTTATGGAAAAATTGGAGGAAACTAAGAAGAATATAAGGATGCTAGTTTACCTTTCAAAGTTAGTTTGACCTTTTATTTGTAATTTTAAAATTTCAAATTCAAAGGTAAAAATAACATCCATGCATTTTTATTAATTTCTCCCACCATTTTAAAAACTAAAGAAAATTTTCTTCTTTTCTCTAGAATTTAAACAAAATTTTACTAAATACTTGATTTTTCAATCAATAAAAGGCAATGTAAGTAAAAAAATGCATATAGATATGCACACAAACATTATATTGTTGCGTATTTGGATTCCGCACATTTTTTTGATTTTGTACGGAATTTTATTTTTTATAAGCTTCCTATGTATTTATATAATTTATTATTTTCTTGAATTTATTTTCTAGGAACCATGCTAGCTAGTACGCTACGTTGTCCAAAGTCGGGATGGATTCATGTGAGGAGGTATTTTGTCTGGTATTGATAGTACAATAAGGTTGGTCGTCCGATTTTGAAGTTTTATATGGGCATAAGTAAACTTTGGTGATAGTTGAGGGGACGAAGCAAACTTTTTTCAACTGAAAACGGGGCGTCCTCTTTTTCCAGGGGACGTGGCCTTGTTCTTTTGAGCGTATCGTGCAGTTGCGTATTACTGTAGCAAATTTTGTTATTTTTATATAGCTTATATGCTGTGATAATTCGTAACGTTTTTTTGGTGACTTTTAGTAGTCCTTTCAAAGATCATTAAATTATTTTTTATAATCTTTACACCTCTTTTCGATGGCTCTCAAATTTGCTACAATATTACTCCAACGCAACGATACGCCAAAAAGAACAAGGCCTAAACTCCAGTCTTTCTGTCTTCTGAACGATAACTCAATTATTGTAAATTCCATTGTCATTGGGTAATAAAGTGCAATATGATCTTTCTAAGAAAACCTATTGGTCATCCCGTGGCACCCACAAGTCCGTCACAACCTCGCTCACTGGTTGGTCTCCACCATTTTAGCCTTCCTCTAACCAAGGGTGAACCCAACGATGGCAAGGGTGAGATAAGTTGGTCAGTTGGATCTAATTTTTTAGGCAAGTGTGAGTTAACATTTTCTCTATTAAACTCCCAAATTTATATTGTTTAAGAAAGAAATGAGTAGAGAGTTGACAAATCAAGAGATAAGGTTTATAAAAAAGTGCCAAAAAGATTCTAGCACACAACACAATTTCTAGTTAGCACACAAAACTCTGACCGTCATATTATATGACCGCTAGCATGTATCATTTTACAAAGTAAAACAACAGATCAATCGCTTTAGTAAACACCTGCCAACGTTAAACAAGTTCATAAATCAAGTAAATTGGTCTAGTCACCCGATTTTGTCCATGTGGACGGCACCTGTATGCCATGTATCTCTCCTTAAAACTGTACCATTAGCAAACGTATACCAAGTTTAAACAAGTCCATAAATCAAGTAAGTAAACCCACGTTAAACACATCAACAAACTCATAGCTCACATGATTTTTTTTTTGAAAAAATGACAATTTCGGCCCTGAACTTTCAACAAAGCACAAAATTGGTCTTCGTGATGGAAAATCGGGTTGGAATAGCCCATGTGATATTGCAGAAACATTGTTTTAGTCTCTTGACTGGTGAAACATACCTTTAAGGGTTGTGTTTGGCTGAAGTGGATGCCTAGTCACCCGATTTTGTCCATGTGGACGCCACCTGTTTGCCATGTCTCTCTTCTAAAAACTAGCTTCTCTCTCTCCTCAATATTCCCAAACCCAGATTGACGCTGTCTCTCCCCCCCCCCCCCTCTCTCTCTGTCTGTGCACCGACCAGTCCCGTGTACGGCAACAACGGGAGGAGGCTACGGTGGCAGCGCCCTACGCGGGGAGTAGGGATAGTGGTGGTGCCGTCCCGCGCGAGAGGAGGTGATAGTGACAGCACCTCACGCGAAAGGAGGCAATTATGTGTTTGCCATGCATATGCTAGGTTTGCCATCTTTTTGGTCCGGTCAGCATGGACTGGCATCGTCATGGCATTCATATGAGAAAAATCGGGTGACTAGGCATCCACATCAGCCAAAACCATCCTCAAAAATGGGTTTGACCGGTCACATGACTAAAATGGGGTTTTCGCAATACTATGGGAACATTTCAACCCGATTTTACACCATGAGGACCAATTTGGTGGTTCATTGAAAGTTTGGGACGAAATTGACACTTTTTCCTTCTTTTTAAGACACCAGCACGACAACGCTTGAAGGCTTGAAGCGTAGCGTTTGGTTTTGATTCGTCCCAATAACATTTGAAGTGCAATGAATGCAAGAACCACGGCTACATCATCGAAACAAAGGGGTGTAAACTGATGAGAAATCCTACCGGGTCGCAACTGTCCTTGGGCCAAGCGTGCGCCCGAGGTATGGCCCACTTGATGGACCAGCCGAAACCTTACCGTCAAAAATAAATATGAGAGAAATCCATTTATTATGTACACTTAAGAAAAGCAATAGAGAATTTTCCCTCCTACCTCCGGTGTTCAAGGCTGTTTGGTTGCCTTCTCAGTTGAACCAGGCTGTATGAGTTGAGTCAGGCTGGTTGGAGCCAGACTGAGATGATGCAAATGGTTGTTGTTTGGTTAGGTGTATGAGATTGTACAGGCTGTGTAGAGATGTTGTTTGGTTGACTGCACTAAGGAGAGAAAGGCATGGAGAAATTTAAAAGAGGGATGAAACATATTAAAAAATAAATTCTAGAAAAACAAAATAACAAAGAATCAAATACGAAAATAAAAAATCAAAAGAAAATCTCATAAATAAATAAATTCAAAAATGAAAATTTAAACTTTTAAAATTTATATGGCAAGTGTGGTCTAGTTTTGTTCGAAAAAATATCAATAAACCATTTTTGAAATCGGTTCGATAACCGAAAATACTAATCAAAAGATATAGCGAAAAAATGAAACAAATGTGTTGCGCATGTGATTGTGTTGCTGCATCTGTGGAGCCTGGCTCTGGGAAAACGCCCAATTTGGTCGTAGCCTCGCCCGGAGGGGGTAATTGCATCTGGAGAGCCTGGTTCAGATGGGTGAGATAACAACTAAACACCCTAGTTTTGTATCTCTGGATGCAAAACTTCTGGGATGCAGACAACCAAACAGCCTATATGTGATTGTTGATCGTCATCTACTATCTACGCAAGTATAAACAACCTCGAACTATATCGAGTAGTGTGGTTGTTTAACATATTCGATGTTCATTATGTGATTTTTGTTCGTCATCTACTATCTACGCAGTGTAAACAATCGCGTACTAAACCAAATAAGATGGTTGTTTAATATTTACCCTCAATAACCCATGTACAAACAATGCTACAAGCCTACAAGCAACCCGCCTGCCCAATCTCTCTAGTTTCTACCGCGCATGGCATCTTTTTCTCCAGGCGGAAAAACCCCAGCCTCGGAATATGCCTGCGGCTCGGGCCTACCGCTACCGGCCAGCGGCGCGTGACTCTTCCCAAGTCCCAACCCCCACGGCCCACCCCATCCGCGCACGGCGCACCCGAATCTCGCGTCCGCGGCCCAGAAAAGGCGGCCGCCGCACGGCGACGGCGGCACGATCCGCACGCACGCCGCTTCGCTAGCCGCCGGTGCGCGCGGCGGGGGAGAGCAGAGGGGGGAGCCCCAGCTCGCGAGGGGAAGCGGCAGGAGGTGGTTGCCCTCTGCCCTCTGGCCCTCGTGGCCTTAGCCAAAACCCCCGCCCCTCTCCCCCCTACCATGCGCCTCCCCGCCCGCGGCGCCCTCGCCCTCGCCCTCCCATCTCGCCGCCCCCAGCTCCCGTCGTCCCCGCCGCATGGCGAGCCGCGACAAGGTCGGCTGTTCCAGGGCCGCGCTGCCCCTCGACCGCCTGCTGGCCGCGTTCGCCGCCAACGCGGAGCAGCTCGGGCGGAGGTGGGAGGCCGCCGTCCGCAAGCGGAGGACCAGGGGCGCCCCCAGGGCGGTCGGAGTGGGGGAGGCGGAGATGGCGATTCAGCTGCATTCGCCGCTCTTCTACGCCACCTGCGCCCTCGGCGGGATCCTTAGCACCGGCCTCACCCACCTCGCTGTCACGCCGCTCGACCTCGTCAAGTGCAACATGCAGGTCTCTGGCTGACAGTGTGATGCTCTCTACTCCCTTGTTACTCTCTCCAGATTTCTTGCTTCCCCTAATGGCTAGTGGATTTGTTTGTCTCAATGTCCCTTCTCTTGCAGGTTGACCCTAGTAAGTACAGGGACATTTCATCTGGCTTTGGGGTCCTGCTCCAGGAGCAAGGTCCTAGTGGGTTCTTCAAAGGCTGGATGGCCACGCTGGTTGGGTATAGCAGCCAGGGGGCGTGCAAGTTTGGGTTTTACGAGTTCTTCAAGAAGTACTATTCAGACATTGCTGGTCCCGAGCACGCGGAAAAACTGAAGACATTCATCTACCTTGCTGCATCGGCGTCGGCAGAGGTGATAGCCGATGTAGCTCTGTGCCCAATGGAGGCTGTGAAGGTTCGGGTCCAGACACAGCCAGGATTTGCTCGGTGCCTGACTGATGGGCTTCCGAAGCTTGTTCAAACTGAAGGTGCCTTTGGGTATAGATACTGCATGTCTTGTATAGATCGTGTTACAAATAGTTTTCTTCAAAAGTTTTGCAGAACGTTATATAATGCAGTGTGCAAATTTCAGGCTCTATAAAGGACTGCTTCCACTTTGGGGACGCCAAGTTCCTTGTAAGACGAATTCATTAGTACTTATCTATTTTCATACTGTATTTTCGTTCAAGGCTTGAATATTGCATACTTATTGGCCAATTAAATAGGATTATTGCTGAACATTTGGTAGCAGAATATTCCATCACTCTTGTTCTCGTAAAAAAAAGTTAATGCTCATGTGCTATTATTTTGTATGCAGAGATTCTACTAATTTGATATTAATTTTTGTTGTTGCCAAAAAAAACTGTAATTGAGACCTAGTTTGCAGCTGTTGCTCCTGCGTGTATAGGCTGGCTTGATTTTTATTGTCTTATTGTTGTGGCTGATATGTGAAAGTATTGTGTAGCATAATTAAGAAGTAGACTGAATTAGCACAGTAAGAACCATGAGGCAACCCAAATCTATACGATCCATGTAGTTGGTTGTGTCATGTTTGTAAAAAATCATATCAGCTACATCCCAACACTTGGTTATTATTAGAGCTTAAATCTATGTGTGAAGACGTGTAGTCTTTGTTAGTTGCTCGTCAATGTGTTATTCATTTTTTTTAAAAAAATAAAAAGTATAACAATAATTCATAATGACAAAAAGGGGGAAGAACAATAATTGAACATGGTGTTCGTGGATTCCAGTATGAGACTAACCTGATTATCTCTTAAGATGCTATATAGACGGTGTATTCATGTCAACACAGCTTGTTCAGCCACTTCAGCCATCTTAAAATCCCATTCTCATTTTTACCTTCTTATGTTCAGTTGTGCACCCTAATTACCTTTTCCCATGCTTTGCAGATACTATGATGAAATTTGCTTGCTTTGAGACCATTGTGGAGATGATTTACAAGCGTGCAGTTCCAAAGCCAAAAGACCAATGCAGTAAGCCACTCCAACTGGCAGTGAGCTTCGCAGGGGGATACATTGCTGGAGTCTTCTGTGCTGCGATCTCTCATCCTGCTGATAACCTAGTGTCTTTCCTCAATAATGCAAAGGGAGCCACTGTGGCAGATGTAAGTTGAAAGTCCTATTCCAAATAAATACATAAAGGCAACATACCCTGTGTACATAGGGGTTTCCGTGTAAACCCCATGTACACCAACTAGCAAAAGTCATGAAAAATTCTAAAAAAATTTGCAAATATTCTAATGAACTTGTTCCACCTATGTAGAAAGTTTGAAGATCAAATTCATTTTGTAGTAAGAGTTATAAAAAATATTTTTTGTTCTTTATAACTCTTAATATAGAATGAATTTGATCTTCAAACTTTATATAGAGGTAGAGCAACCAATGAAGAATTTATGACTTTTATTAGTTGGTGTACATGGGTTTACACAGGAACCCCTGTTTACACGGGATATGTTGCCATATATAAATACCATAAATGTTAACTATATAGCCTTTACACCTATCCCACTGTCAGATGGTATTCAACAATGGCATTAATTATTTTGTTAAATTATTCTCATCAATGAACTGTACTTTTAGGCTGTAAGGATCATTGGGATGTGGGGCCTTCTCACTCGTGGCCTTCCTCTCCGTATTATTATGGTCGGCACCCTTACCGGAGCGCAATGGGCAACATATGATGCTTTTAAAGTCTTTGTTGGACTGTAAGTATATCTTTCCGTATGCTGCATACATTTCTGCTAACACTGACAATTTACTCTGTATTATTATCTCATGGTTACTTGTGATTAATAACCCAGACCAACCTCTGGTGGAGTCGGTTCCAATTGTCACGCTGCTGCTACTTTGCACCAAGTGGATCATGAAAAGCGAAATTGACCACACTGGGAATGTGTTGTGCTGAACTGTCTGTAACTGTAGTAGATGATCTATTGCACAGTTGCTCAGATTTTGGCCAGAGCTGGGAATATAGGAGGATGAAGTGTTACAACATAACACTTTCCTTGAAGTTTAAACCCGTAGGAAATTCACTTCAAGGGGCTTTTGTTGCTACCTCTTGAATGACAGGAAAGTATAACGAACGCAACAGCACCCCGGATGTTTATGCAGCCTAATACTTGGTTGAGTGAAGGAAAAATGATCTCCAAAAAGAATTGTGGCTTTTTTAAGGTGGTGTAGGCTGCCTTTAGTTTTGAATATGGTTAAACAGGAAGCTTCAAGCTTCAATTTACCTCTGGACTGGGACTGTCCGTTGTTAGGACAGTGCTCAATTTTCTGGACTGGTGACTGTCCTTTGGGGCTTCTGTCTTTGCGCCCTTGACATGTGGGCCCAAAGGAAAAGGGTACTGATCCCTACTTCCCTCTTGACAAAACATGTGCCTCTGTTCCTGCGGGCTCGTAGCTGAGCTGATTTGCCTTGCTGAGCCTTGCAAAATTCTGTGAGTTCAAAGTTGAATTAAATTGCGAGCCAACCATTCCTTTTCTGCTCAATTTCACAAGAAATCTGAAGTTACTAAATTGAAAAGTCAAGCATTTCGTTTTGCTCACAAGTCACAACTTCACAAGAAATCTATCATTGTCTATCGTTTTACTCACAAGAAATGTCTCCGCTATATTTTATTTCCCTTTGATATCCTTGATGTGAAGCTACGTAGGAAGAATTAGGCCCAGTTCTCTTTGACTTACCTTTTTATTTAACTTTTCTTCCAACTTTGAGAGAGCTTTGCGAGGTGGACTCAAAAATCGGGTCCCCATTATTTGTCCTTTTTAAAGAGTTTTTAGACACTCCTTCGGGATTAAGAAAAGATGGATTAAAAATACTAAATTATTTATTTCTTAAATAAAGATAAGTAAATAGGTAGGCAAGTTAAATAAATCATAAAGAACTGGACCTTAACATAATAATTAAAAACTGAATGAATAGCGATGAATAATGCACAAATCAAAATAGCATTGTATGTTCTTTCTTCTTAAGATTGTCCCTCATGATTCAAATCACCATTGCCCGACTACCGCTCGGTTTCAGACCACCATTGCCCATAGGGGCAATAAAAATCGCGTGAAACCGAATCACCACTGTAGCCTAGGCCGAAATCCGAATCACCACTGTAGCCTAGGCCGAAATCTAGGTCCCGTGGAACCGAATCACCACTGTAGTCTAGGGCTCTAGGCCGAATAAACACTGTAGTAGTCGTAAAAAAGGAACAGTTGATCTAGAGTTACACATGCACTTGTTATCTCGAGACACAGATTTACCTTACTTGAAAGTACATTTAAAAAATCAAACAGCTCGATACAGAAAAAGTCTGCGAGAACCATGTAATGCACATGTAGCAACATACCAGCCTGGGTCAAAAAAACATAATAAAGCAAGGGGGGAAGTGTTCTACATTTGCAGCCTGATTTCAATTGATGGCACTCACTCAAGACACCTACTGCTGCGGCCCAGGAAAGCCTTGCATCGGAGGACGTGGTGGAGGTGCTCCAGGAGTGAAGCTAGCCATTGCACCACCAGCAACAGGTGGAGGTGGGATCGGTCGTGGGAGACCATTTGCAAGCTGAGGTGGAGGTGGCGGAGGCTGAACACCCATCGGTGGTGGTGGGATTCTTGGGGGCATCCCCATAGGTCCATTAGGTGGAGGGGGCGGTGGTGCCTGTGTAGGTGGAGGTGGAATTTGTGGTGGTGGTGGCCTTGGTGGAGCACCAGGACCTCCTGTCCCATTTGGCACAGTCCCAGGAGCTGCCGGTGGTCTGTTGGCTTCTGGTTGTCTTTGCTTGAAGTATAGCTGAAGCTGTTGCCAAAGACAAGCCAAATTGTGAAACCATATTGCTTATAAACCAAATAGAAAGGTAAAAACCTGTATATGAAAACCTCACCATGTAATCCTTTTTGTCTGGATCCCAGTACGAGAAAAATTTATCCGCTGTTTTGTCGATCTCTGTGCTTGGTATCTGCAGACATCAAACAGTGTTGGTAATATTCATCAGCCAGTGGGTCCGATGCCCTAGAAATGAAAAAAAAAGAAAGATACACACCTTAAAGCCAATGATTTCATAGGGTTCTGCGGCAAAAAGTAGATACTGGTACTTTTTATCCCAAGATTGGATTTTCTGCACAGATAACAGCAGTACATTAGCATATGGGAGAGTAAAACAGCAAAGAGCCATATATCAGGCCTGGTCATGGTCATTGAGGCTCAAATATCATATCAGCTTTACCTGTTCATATGATGACATGAAACGGTGCCTTGGCTTGCAATTTTCTTCTATCTCAGGGTAACCAATCTAAAAGAAAAGGTTGAAAAGTTATAACTCAAGTGTATAAGTATATTAAATATTCATGAAGGAAGAAAATTACAAGAGGATTATCATATCCAGGAATTTGTGGGTAAAGTAATATGGTATTCATTCAACTATTCATCACTGCTAGCAAAAGCCAAAACTCCAGATAACAATACAAAATTAGCGTGCCAATGTGAGGGCAAGCAAAACCATATGAAGAATGTCCTAGTATAAGCAATAAACTTCAAGATGGAAAAGGGAACTAACTTAACTGGTGCATCACTACAAGATCCTTGGAATATGTAATTCAGATGGCCTACATTACATCACAAGAACAGAGAAATTTATCTCTAGATATGAGCAGGCTGGAATGTAAACTTATAGATCTGGATTTTACAATATTCACATGTAAAAATCTGGTATAGTGGTATGGACTAATTTTAATTGCCACAACTGCAAACATGATGAATACTAACCTCAAAAAGAAACGAGTGTTGCTTCGTGTCAGGATCATATTGTTTGGTTACTTTATACCCAGGTTTGCCAATCTTCACTGCAAAGGAAGATAAGATATTTGAGAATAACTTCCAAGAAACTGCAATGTGTGTGCATGTGTGGTGAGCAAGCTAAAGATAAAAGGCTTATAGAGAAGAACTCATCAAGTTTGAACAATCTAGGAATTGTTAAGAAAGATTTAAGCCTATGTAACCATCCAGCTAAATTTACAGAAAATTTGTCTATCCTATTAAACATTCGCTTGGGATCCAAACATGCACGCAATATGTTTATGCTCCAAATAGGCATTAGTAAAGACTGATAGCATAGCGTTGCATTCAAATTGTCCATGGTGAGTTTGAAAGCTGTTTTGAATGTATCCTCTTCTGTATCCTGATTTTCTGATTATCTGACTGACCAAATATCGAATTTAGAAAAGATGCAAGCTCACTTCAAATCATCTAGGGTCTTCAATTATTAGAATGAGATATTTACTTATGTTTTTTCATTATTGCCAATTAATCTGTAAGTATTATCCCTAGCATTGAGCACCGTACTGTAGAAGACCACATCATCACTCCTTAATGCTCACAGACATGGCTCAATAAATGTTTAGTAACAAATACTGTCGTAGTTGTGTGTGGTACTACAATAAATAAAGTAGCAGGTGGTCTCAATTCTTATTTCCCAAGGATGGAAAAGTTTGGGAAAAAAAATCTAAACAGATAACATGTGAATATTAAGCTATTATAGAGCTAATGTTCACCTATAACCCATTTATCCAGTATCCTACCAAAATGGTCTGATTTGGTCTTCTTACTCAGTGTCCTAAAAAATTGAAAAATGGCAGGGCAAATATTGACTCCTCTCGATGTGGTATTGCACGCGTACAACACACGATCCCTAACCTAGTAACCATCACGCTTATACCAGCAAAAGTACAAGTGAATCATGGTTACACGACAAGATGAAACTTCAGACACCACCTAAATCTTCACAGGAACTAACAATCAATTGACATGTGTATGACATCAGTCTTAGCGTCAATTCTGCAATAGCAAAAAGAAACAAACCCCTAAGGTTTGCTTCACTATCCTAGAATACCCCAAAGTCTATAGCAATAGCCGGCTGTAATTGACTGAAACAGCTACACAGGAAAAGTACCCGACTCTCCCTAACTAATGGAGTCAGACGAAGTCGCAACAATTGCAGATCAATATTTTTAGCTATTAATTCCAGAAACTTGCGTTAGGGCCTTAGGGGGAAGAGAAGGGGGAATTCACATACCAGATTTGCGGGGCACGAGCTTGCGCTTGTTGGGCTGCGGCTGCGCGGGCGCGTCCTTGGCCTCGCGGGCGGCGCGCTTGGCGAGGTTGGTCTGGTGCCGCTTCCCCTGCGTGTGCGCGAGGTAGTTCCCCTCGTTGTTGTGCAGCGTCAGGCACAGCTTGCACTCGTAGCTGGACAAGAAGCAGGGAGAGAGAGGAATCAGCGAATCGAGAGGTGGCGGCGAGTCCTAAGAAGCTAGGGTTTTGCGGTGGGGGCGGAGTACCTGCCGAGGTGGTTGCGCATGAAGTAGGGGTCCTTGGCGAGGTCGATGGTCTCGAGGGCTAGGCGGCGGAGGCGCTCCCGCCGGTCGATGGCCTCGTTCTGGGCGGAGGCGGCGCCGCCGCTGCCGGGCTTCGAGCCCCACTCGCGATCCATGGCGTCCGCTCTGTTTGGCCGCCTCTCGAGTCTCGACTCGGCGTCGCTACTCGCTACTCTCTTGCCTTCTAGCTCCTTGGATGTGTGACTGTACTGATGTACTCGTGCGGCTCAGGTCGGTTTATCACTGGCTGCCTGGCTGGGCCGAACGTATGAGTGGCGGCATGATAATTTTGTAGCTCATCAGCCGTCAGTTATCCATATGATTGTACCATGCGTTTAGTATGAAAATAAGGTCGTCTAAATTGTTAGATGGAATGAATGGTCCATAATTTTCTCTACTGTAATGAAAGGTTGTAATCCGTAGATCAGGTTATACTTACAACGCCACAAATACAAACATAATAGAATTATCTGCCTTGATAATAAAAGTCCATTGTGATCAAAAGATCGGCCGTGAGCTAGAATTATCTACCGAGATAGAATTCTCTAGTGCCCAGTTAATTGCTATAGATAGAATTATCACGGCCTTTCAGAGGACGGTTCAATTTTTTTGAAAAAGGGGCAGGAGAACTGCGTCCTATTTCATTAATCAGCAGGAGAAAATAATGAAAAGCAACGCAAAGACGTAAGACAACCACAATCATTGCAGCAACCCCCGCCAAAGCCAGACACCTCCGACCACCGCCGGAAACACCACCTACAGAGAAGAAATAAGGGAATGCAGCCCCACCACTGCCACCTAGGTCAAAGGCCAAACAAGAGAGAGATACAAGAGGGGGAGAATGGGAAACGCCACCAACACTCACACAGCAACAAGCGACTCCTGAAGCAGCAGACCAAGCGGAAACTCAAGGCGCAAGACGGCGATCACGACGCCTCCAACGAGGTAGTGACGGGGAGAACCCGCCGCCGTCGCAAAGCCGCTAGGGTTTTTACCCAGAGCAGGGAAAGGTCAAACAGGTGATGCCTCCAACGAGGGAACGACACCAAAGGTGACGCCAACACCAGCCCAAAAGGGCGAGGCTTTCGCCCAAGACCCGCCCTACTAGCGCAAAAGGCCGCTTAAGGTCAGAACACAAGAAGAACCGAGTCGCCGGCCGAAGACGCAGAGCCGAAAAACGCGGGCGAACGCCGCCACCTGACACGGAAGACGCCGCCCATGCCACCGAACACCTCGGAGAAAGGGAGGGTCCAGACGACGAGGACGGAACCGGGTCAAGAGACAGAGAACGAGAACGTTGCCGGAGAAAAGGTCGCCAGCCAAAGCCGCCGGAGAGGGGCCACCACGCGTGGTGGCCAGCGCACGGGAAGCGAAATAGACCGGGCGCCGCGCCACCCAGCAAAGACAAGTCCGATCTCGCCGCTAACCCGAACGCCAACCCACGCCACCGAGCACCTCGGAGGAAGGAGGGCAAAGGTGGACGAGGACAGGACCAGGCTAGAAACAGGGGTCGATGTGCCGCTGAAGGATGGGTGCCGGCCCACCAAGCCGCCACGGGAAGAGCCGAAAAGACACCGAGCACACGCCCCTGGAGCCCACCTGCTCCGTCCGCTCCGGCCAGCTACCGAAACGAACCCCCCAAGCGGCCTCCACCGAGACGGGCATAGGGGAGGGGGAGAAGAAGATGCCGGTGCCGAGCTCCGCCGAGCTACGAGGCCACCGGTCCCACAACCCTGGAATACACCTACTCCGACCGCTCCGGCCAACACATTGCCAGATCCGAGCCTCCTGCCCGCGAATCTAGGCCTCGCACAGAGCGGTCCCCCCCGGACGGTCACCGCCAAGATAGGTCCAGGAGGAGGGGAAGAAGGAGGAAGGGGAAAGAGGGGAAAGGGAGGGAAAGCCGGCGTCAAGCTCCACCACTGCACGCGAAGGTGCGAACGAAGAAGGAAAGCTGGGCGTCGCGACCAGAGGAGAAGAGGGGGAGCCGCCGCCAGCGCGCCACGCCACCGCCCACAAGCCAATCCACAGAACCGGAGCCGCTCGCCGCCGGACTCAGGCGCTGGCCCGCCTTGGGACTGAGGGGGAAGAACTGCCGCCGCCACAACCAGAACAAGGGTTAGGGGCACAGTCACCGCCACCGAGGACTAGAGGAAGAAGCCTCCGCAGGCACGATCTGGAGGGAGCGCACCGCACCGGGGAGGGACGCCGCCACGCACCGCCGGATCTGGCAGAGAGGAAGAGATGCGGCGAAGCCACGCTTAGGAGCCGGCGGCTCCACTCGCTGCCGCCGCCTGCGTCGGCCAAGCGCCACCACGCCACGCCGCCGCATCATCAAGGCTGCCGCAGCCGCGCTACCAGGCGCGCCTTCGCCACGCCGCTGCCGACGCCTGAAGCTTCGCCAGTCAAGCCTCCGCCGCCACCGCACCGCCAGTTACGCCGCTGCCGACGCCTCGAAAGCCAGCCAGTAGCGCACGCCGCCGCCAGCACGCCGCCGCCGCCGCTTCGAAGCCCGCCCAGCAGCCATGCTGCCACCATTGCCGCATGCCCACGCCTGTTACCGCTTACCGCAAGCAGTTAGGCCGCCGTCCGCTGAAGTTGACCGGATCCGCGACCTAGCCACGGATCTCGCCTCCAACGAGAAAAAAAGAGGAAGGGAGTAAGGAGGTGGGAAGAAGACGAGGAGAGAGCCGCCGCCGCCACGGCGGCGGCGGCGGCGGCACCGGCAAGCGCTTAGGGTTTGTGGAGGTGGGCTGGGTGTTTGGTCGCCCCCGAGCCGCCCTAGGGAGCGACGCGAGGGCCTGTTTCTAAAATCGCCATATTTTAGAATGAGGACGGTTCAATTTCAACATACATGAAAATAAACTGCACATTCAAAGTCCATTGTTAGCACAAGATCGGCGATCTTATTCAATCTTACTCTTGTGCAACTTTTCTACCTTGTATGGCACAATACAAACGTGACATGGGTTTTGATAGGACCTCGGCTAACAGCATGTCGATTCCCTACCTATAAATTCGCCATCAAATGCACATGATTAGACAAACCACAACCTCTTATTCTAGAACCAACAAACAACGATTAAATCCAATGCTTCCACTACTCCGACTCCAAGGGGTAGGGGAGCGTGGCGATATGGTTATGGGCCACGGTCCCGATCCACAGCTTCCTGCCCACCTCCCTGACCTCGCTCACCAATCGCATCACCTCGCCACCCCGATCCTCGAGCACCTCGACGACGCCCCCCTCGCCGTCGAGGAGCGCGAGAACGGTGTACATTCGCATGCCCACCATCTTTCCCAACGTTGTCATTGATAACGGCAGCTTGAAGTACACAGTCCGTAGCCACGGCCGATGCGTGAACACCTCTTGCGCCGCCGTTCTGCAGCAGTCGATCGCCACCCAGAACCGCCCGCCACTGCTCGCCCGTACGTTGTCGGGGAACCCCGGTAGGTTCACGAACACCTCCACCTCTCGGGCCCTTGGTCCTTCTAGCCAGTACCTCATTATCCTAAATTAATGATGGACATGTGTGTCAATTCAATGTTAAATCTGCATGAGCTTTAGGACATCACCAATAGTGGATTTATTTAAACACTTAGCAAGTTTCAAACATTGTAGCGAATAAAAAGTAACATAGAAATACATGCATAGGTAGCAAAAAGAGGATGTGGAGAATGCCAGATGGCCTTGAGCTTGATTATGTCAAGATTGAGTTTTTTTTCTACCTGCAGCTGGTTGTCTCGGAGAAGAGGAGGAACTGCTGGTCCTCTGAAATCTGCACACCGTTTGGGAAGACCAGCCCGCTCAGCACGACATGAACAGCACGAGTTTCCGGGTCGTATCTGAGTAACCTGCCAGTGCCTTCTCCTTCCAGCAAAATGTTGAGATGGTCCCTGCATAATTTGCTCCGGTTAATTTTACCTGTTCTTAATGAATTAAGCAAATATATGCGAGTGATCATGCACCTAGCTAGCTACTAAATTAGTTGCAAATGGTGCTCACTTTCTGCTGTATCTCATGCTCGTGTCGGTGAAGAATATGGAGCCGTTCCGGTGGATGTCGAGGTCGTTCGCGAACAGGATGGGGCTCCCGCCGGCTTCCCGCGCGAGGGACGTCGCCACGCCGCCGCTTTCGCCGACGGCCATGAGCCCGTAGTACGCGTCGGCGACGAAGAGCTCGCCCGTCTCGCGGTGAAACCTCAGCCCAAGAGGCCGCCCACACCACTGCTCCTTCTCATGCTGCTTTCTCGTCGTCGATTCCACCCCATTCGCGCAATCTTTCTCCGACCTTCAAAATTTTTTCCCCAAGAAAGAGAGAGAGTTATATTGTGCTACAAATATTGTAATCAAGTAACAATTGCTTGCGAGAACAGGGTGATTAGGTTAATTAGGCCGTTAGGTGCTTGCTTAATTTACCATGCAGGGTTCATGACGGCGAAGGTCTCCCAGCCGGCCTCCTCCCCCATCCAGCGCACGACGCGGCCGTCGGCGAGGCCGGCGTACGGCCCGCGGCCGTGGCGGTCGAACTCGATGGACTCCGGCCCGAAGACCTCGCCGACGAACTCGAGCCTGCCGTGCCGGAGCCGGCTGCCGTTGTCGGCCGGCCAGCGCTCCATGACCTCCCCGTACGGCGCGAGCTCGTACTTCACCGGCCGGTAGTCGACTCCGGCGAGCGGGCCGAGGCGTAGCGGGTCCGCGGCCAGCAGCGCCAGCGCCAGCGCCGCGAAGAAGAGGTGCGGGCACTGCACGACGCCATCGCGCGCGCTCAGCCTCCGCGGCTTCTTCTCTTCCATTTCCATGGAGGTTTCGATCGGCTTGCATGCAGAGGAGGATCGATGGCAATGCGGGGGAGATGATGATCTTATTAACGGATTCGCTGCGTCAAATATACGTGGAGCCTCGGCGTGCATGGAGGTTGCATGAGCCAGAGAGACTGTTTAGGAGTAGGTACGTGTTGGGTCGAAATAGCAATTGGATCTGGCGCTTTTTTGATCTGGCGGTTGCATCGATCTTGTCATTGCTTGGACAGCCGTAAGTGCAAGATGTACAGGTCAACAGGTATAAGATGATGCATCATGCATTGGCTATTATAACACGGCTATACCAAACCCGCCCTGGCGATTTTTGCGTGACTGCCTCACTGGGTAGGACTTCGAGCATCGATCGTCAGCGGTGGATGATAAAAAGTCAGATTTGCTCATGACAGTCGCATAGGCGGCGGTTCACTCATCCAGATTATTGTCTCTCTTGCTCACCAGCGCAGGCAATTTAGGGGGCGGCGATTGGGGTGGGGGGGGGGGAGAGGGGAGACGGAGAGGAAGAAAGCACCTGCGACCGGCGGGTCGTCTTCGTCTTTGTCTTGACCACCGTGCTGGGTTAGGGTTCGGGGTTGGGGGTGGGATTTTCCGTGTCGCCGGGCTTAGAGGGATGGCCGAGTGAGGTGGCGGCGGAGACGGCGGCACCGCCGCCGGAGCCGTGGGAGGGGGTGAAGGAGCCAATTGGGTTAGGGTGGACGGGGCGGCACGGCGACGGGGTGAGTTGGGGGCAGAGCGGCAGGCGGTGAGGGTGCCACTGGCTAGGGCGGCGGCGATGGGGGTGGAGGAGGGGCGCATTCGTGGGCGAGACCAGGAGAGAGAGACGTGGGGAGAGATGCGGTGTGGGAGGGGAGATCCGGTCCAGAAAATCGTCTGGGCAGCCCTATAGAGACCCAGTCACCTGTGAGTGAGTCAATCACTAAAGACATCCATTTAACCTTTTTTAGGAGTAGAGCTACCATTTGAGTTTAAAATAATGAATCTTTTGAAGGACATTTGTATGTGAAAAAAATTAAAACTTCCTTCTATTGCAGAGTAGCTACTACATATGCTTTTGACTTAGAGTAGTTTGTACATGAGTACATGACTCCCGGCCTTCATGTTCGATGGTGTTTCTAGGTATGGATGAAAACAAAAACTTTATCGTATGTAGAAGTTTTGTAGCTCGTATATAATCACCGAAGTAAAAATATAGGAAGTTCCGTTTTGTAGGGCCCTTTTTCTCGTCAACATTTCTTCGGAAGACACCTAATTTACGATGCAAACAGAGAAGGGATCCTCGAAAGGCAACTAATTTTCCAATATACATCTTCTACAAACAATTGGATGGCTTAGACCCCTCAACATTATATTCGGCAAAAGTAAAAAAAAATAATCTACACACAAATTTAAGCTTTGTCATGACGCTACAAATATTTTATAAGAAATAGCCTAACAAAGTTTTAGCTTTAACCATTAAAAAGTAAAAGTAAAACATTGTGCATTGGTCTGTAATTTTAGGGCTTACTAGCATCTGATGAGTGAAATCAATGCTAATAAAGTTGTGTGACCATTAGAAAGAAGGGATTGTGTATTAAGTGAATTGCGCACATGAATTTCGGCATCAATTGTGTATTAAGTGAAATTGTCCAACTTGTTTATGAATTTTGTATATGAAAGTCAAATTAAATAATTCTTGTCAGAGCTCGCATTTGTTTTCCAGTTTAGAATTATAACAATTAATAATTTTATGTTCAAAACTACAAGACTTGTGCAACCCTGATATAAATGCAAGAGAAAATTGCCCATGTAGCATATGTCCTGTCATCGTGTGTGTCTCTCCTACGTACCACCCCACAAAGTTCTCGCACCCTAATAGCATCGATAAGTTCCAAAATTACTTATACTAGCATTCTGTCAATTTCTCCGTCTAACGCTCCTCTTTCTCTCCTCCCTCTTTCTCTCTCACACACTCTTACTCTCTCTACTCTCTTCGCCATGGCCGACCACCAAACTCTACCATAATGCACCTCTTTGTGCGAGCACCACTCCCTCTCATATCTCTTCTCCATCACAAGCAACCATGCCTCTCCAGCGAGTATTACTCTCTCATCTATCTCCTCTTGCAAGCCGGTGCGGCTGTCAAAGCATGGGATGAGCGCGACATGGTCGGAGCTAGAGGGGATGGCAGAGGATCGAGGCCAAAATATTAGCCCTAGGCCAAGGTTGGGTTCGTCAACACCAGATCTAGGCGAAGCTAGCCCACGACGCCACCGAGCAAGACATGTCGAAGCTCGTAGAGAGAGTGTGTGTGAGAGAGGAGCTTGGTGGCAGGCCCATCCGCCTCGCCACATGCGTCGATGTCGCCTGAAAGCCTCGCCTACGCTACCATTAGACTATCAGCCTCACCGCGCATGTTGTTGCCTTGCTCACGACAAAGGATGGAGAGAATGTCAGCGAGAGAGAGGAGAGAAGAGTGTGTGTGTGTGGCGTGGAGCTCGGTAAAGAGAGAGAGGAGAGAGATAGTGCGGCGAGAGAGAGGAGAGAGAGAGTGTGGTGGCGCTTGGGAGAGAAAGAGGTATAGGAGAGAGATAACAACGGAATGGATAGGTATTATAATCTGTGCCTTTGATTTTTAGATCTATTGGTGGAGTTCTAAGTCCCGTGATCCACATCTACATCTCGTCCTTGAGCATCGGCGTCGATGAAGCCGCTCCACCAAATCGTGGCACCAATGACACGTCCACCCCATCCCTAGCATCGAAGGCATCGTGCGTCGATCGTCTGACACTGGCCCTCCCACGCTAGAGCCACACATCCTCGTTCTCCCCACACCCACACCGACACTGCTTCTCGCTAGCCTCGCTCATGTCGGCGTTGCCCGTCTGATTCCCTAACCTCTTAGCGTTGGAGGTGCTCGTCCCTGTCATCGAGATACCGACGCACAGCCATCCTAGGCACTGTCCTGACATGTTTCAACCTCAGACCACAAGGTAGCCTCCTCGGCAAGGTCAGCCTTACTGTCAACAAGGACCTCGGCGAGGAGCATCTCCGCGTAGGCGGTGGTTGTTGTGACTACAACCTTCGGCCCCGCGTGACAACACAACACATAAAACATTTGAGCTGTTTTGACGATTGACGATGGAAATTGGGAATAGTTGGGAAGAAGAAGAAAAGGATATGATATTAAATAATATATTGAGCTCATATATATCCCCAAAATCCTTCATGGTAATATCTACGTGCAAATCCACGGTTTATAACAGCATTTGCGATCAAAACAATTTTGTGGTGGTATTTTGCCCCAGAACTAACTCTACATATATGTTCTTTTATCTAAGCTTTAAATGCTCTGGGAATCCAAAGTTTGTTTTTTTTTTATTGTGTCCGTAAACTAAGCAGTTTGAAGCGAAAAATATTTTCAGCAACCACATAAAGCGCGGTCAGCCACATATCCTCCATCGAACGGTTCACAAAGCGCAGTCGATGTGGCATGTTCTAGTTTTGTGCGTGGTGCTTTCCTCACGGAATGGCACGTGGGCCCCATACCTCAGACAGATCTTCGGGTCCACGCGTCAATAGCCCATAAAAGACGCAACACCGCGAACCTCGAGCCCATCGTTGGTCTGTCTCCACGCGCAGGAGCAAGAAGGTTCGCGAATCCCCTTCTTCCTTCGACGCTCGCTTCTTCTCCTTGGAGCGATAGTTCCCATCCTGATTTCCATCGCAGAGGGCGGCAAGGGCGATCCGGCTGCCGCGACCATGGCGTACGTCGAGAGAGGTAATCCGATTCCCCGATTCGGTCGATACCGTATAATTTCAGACGATCCCGTAGGATCTGCATCTGAAATCTTCTCGCCTTGGAGGTTTTTGCTCCGTGATTCTATGCTCGTGAGTTCGTTCGCCTCCACGGTTTGCTAAACATCGCAGTCAAGGATTCGTGGCTAGTGGTTTGTTGTAGAAATCGCTTGAAACCTATCGACCTATTTTACCTATTTGAGACCCAAGCAAGCACTTGGTTGCTGTCTTTGGCTGGAACAGCAGGGGTAGGGGGATGGATTTAGTTGACAGTTAAGCGTTTATGGCTGTTCTAGAATGCCAAGGATGTCCCGTTTCCATATCATTTCCACAATCACACCAAGATTTATTTCCTATCATAAAATGGTAGATTGGCTGTGAACTTGTGATAATTCTTGGCCGTGGTAGATGCACGGTGCGGTTTAGTACTCATAATATATGTGGTCCTGCTACCCCGTAGGAGTTTTAGCAAATGACTAGTTATTTATTATCACTGAAAGACCGAGAATCAAAATAAATTGTTTGATGTGTCCTGATAGTGTCTTGATGTAGCAGCAAATCACCATGTTCATGGACTGGTAATTCATTGTTTACTTGACATTAGCACGGAGTACTTAGTACTTAACAAGCCAGCTAGGTTCTGCCAAACAGTTAAAAGAGCCAATGTATGTAATTAATTGTGCGTGAAGAATCATATCAATTTAGCAAAACAAAGTGGATAAAGAAATGTGTGTTCGATTGTTCATATGTGGATAGTTCAATGAATCACTTCACTTGTTATGGTCTTCCTTTACATTAACTTCTTGGATCTCTTCAAGCAGATAGGAACTAGGGGGTCATTGATGTCCTTTTGGACAATGTAGAAACATGATACATTCGATGGTTTCTTTTGGCATTAAATAGAATTCAACTTACCAAAATTTACAAAACCTTCTCTTATACTAGATGCTTTTAGCAAATTTTAAGTATAGGTCTTATAGTGATGTCGACCTGATGCCTACGGTACTACTGTACCAGATTGGGGTTGTATCCTCCAATACTGTTCCTTTATAAACTCTAAGCTTAGTTTCAATAAATAGAATCATGCTATTAATAGTTGTTAAGAAAATGTTGACCCATATTGTCCATTAAGACTGCTCTGTTTGTTTAATTAGATGGCAATGGACCTTTTACTTTGCTCTTGCCAGAGAAGTTGAAAAATGAAGATAGAATGAATTGTCTGCAATATTTATAAGCAAGTGTATGTTTTAGGATATATAAAGTTTAGTATTTTGTGGCACCATGTGTCAGATGTATGAATCTCTACATGGGATTAATAGGTCCTTGAACTGTGATTATTAGTAACCTATTGCAAAATTAATTTTTCGTCGGACTGATCAAAACTTCATTGCCATATTCCACTTCTTGTTACAATGGAATCACTAAGCGCCACGCTGAACCACAGGATAGGAGAAGTGAGATTACTAGAATTTGAGGGAAATAGGTAGCTGTGCAAAAGCCAAATGAATTGAACTATAGTTGTTTTATGTTCCAATATTTTTTTTTGTAAATTACTAAATTATATTTAACATCTTCATGGCCTCACAGCTCATTTATAGGTTTCTCAAGCTTATGCCCTTCCCTAATAATTCCTTTACACTTTCATTTGTAGTAAACACTGAAAGGAAGAAATATGCATAAATTTTGTAGATGATACATACAGAAGAATATCTTGAAAATAAAAACCAATAACAATTGAATGCTGGAAATAGTCTTTAGACTCTTGGAGATCATATCTTGTATAAGAGAAGTTTGAGATGAATTTGAAGATACTTGGTCACTGTTTATTGTCTTTGCCAGAACCAAATTTGTAGTTTGGGGCATCAATGCATTGGTCACTGTTTGTTGTCTTTGCCAAAACCAAATTTATAGCTTGGGCATCATGTTATATTATATTTGTCATATTTTCAGCACTATGTGTAGTTACTCATATAAGGATTTAAGAGCTGTTGAATTTGTTCTGGTCCCTCTTCATTAGTTTTTTGAATACTTTTTTGTTTAAGGCTGGTACACAGTATTTATTTCTAAGGTTTCATTCAAGTGGACTGACCATCAATCAAATAAAGTTTTATTTTATAATTCACGTATCTTTTAGGTGTTGTGAAAGGCAAGCGGACAATATGGCGGCTAAGCATAATCTCTGACTTCTTTAAGACTATCATGAACTTTATCAGAATGTTCTTCCTCACAATGTTCTCAGTAAGTAACCTTTATTAAATTACGCCAATTATTTTATCTGCTTCTTGAACTGAATATCATAATTTATTATTTGTACTTGATATTCCAGATGGAAAAAACAGACAACTACAGGAAAGGATATGGTGCTGGTAAGAAATGGGATGGTGGACCTGGTGGAGGAGGTCCTGGTGGTGGTTCGGGACGAGGCCCATATGGAGGTGGAGGAGGTGGCTCCCGTGGTCCCCGCACACTAACTGACATACGAGCTAATGATCACAGTAAGCACTCACATTCCAGATAAATAGTGTCCTTTCTGCATAGTGGATGCATGTTTCCTAACCAAACACACTATTTGCAGGTTCTCTTCCTGCTTGCGGATCCTGCTGCGGCTAATATGTGCACAAATATCTTGACTGCTTAACAGAAGGAAATACATGCTTCGCTGGTTGATGACATAAGAACTCTTGCGACATATTTCATTTCTGTTGGGAAATCATTGTGATGTTGGCAGAAGTCCAATATCTCCAGTACATATTCTGTACCATACTAGCTTGTTTCAGATGTGATTTCATGCTGCATTCACTGTTTGCTGGAGCTTTGCGAATGAATCGGTAAAAATTTTAACCAGCTCAATGAATTGTCCTGCACGTAGAATAAGAACCGTGTACCAGTATATGAGAGATGGATGTCCTGTGCATTTTGCTACCTTCTTTTATTCCGCAACCTTCTTTTCTGTCTTCTCATCTTAGACGAAACATCCTAGATCTTGTTGTTCATGCTTATGCTCAACCAGGAAATAGTCGGAACTGTCTTTCAGGTTTCAGCAACCATGAAAGCAGCAGTTTTTTGCTGACCAATATCGTAGTTCAGTTTATGGGAACTTTGGGGAAATAATATCAGATTGTAGTTAAGAATCCGAAATTGTGTTCTTTTGGTGCTATTCTATATATGCCCAAAATACTAGCTTTAAATGAAACGTAAGGAAAGAGAAACCCGTTTAAAGAGCTGCTCTGTTAAGTGCCGCGTTCTGCTAGCACCTAAAGAAAGTGAAGCACTGGTCCGATCGACTCGTCTCTTTAAATCTTTTGTTGAAAATTGGGAATGCCCAATGAGCTCATTGCCTTTTTGTCCTGATGTTCGGTGGGCGCCTAAGCCAAGCTAGAAAAATAACAGATTCTCAATAGAATCTTAGTGAAACCCCGCTTTGTAAAAAAAGGGAAAAAAACTTACCCCAAACTATGGTCCTCGGTTAACTTTTGTCATAAGAATATCACACATATAACAATTTTTACTAATCAAAGATGGTTTAATAGGTGGTTTCAATAAAGTGCTATACGCATTAGAGAATATTTCTGTTTGTTATTGTTTTTTTAAAAAATTTATATGGAAAAACAAAAATAACAAAATTTGTCTCAAAATCTAACATTAGTCGTTGGATCTTCATCCAACGACCAACACTACGCATAACCACTTTATAGCACTCCTGTAGCAATGTAAAAACCACTTTATAGAACTTGGCTATTTGCTAACCCATCAAGCCTATTTTCTACTGCTAACACTGAACGCCATTTTCTCTGAGAAGCTAATTTAAAATATTTAACAACTAATTTCGAGAAGCTAACATGTGTTGATAAGACATTAGCCAGCCAAAACCAAATAGGGCTCTAATATAGCACAAATGATTTTCCTCGGTGAAGCATACAACAAACCAAAAGCTTACCTAAATTTTAATCACCGAACGCACATTGTTCTATTTTTTTTACGGTGTAAACGGTCCTCTGTTCTTTTTAGGGTTTGAAGTCTGAACATGGAATTTTTCTCAAAATCCTAAAATAAATGCTTTATGTTTTTTATTGTAAAATTTGTTTGTTCCAAACACGTCCAACAAAAATTCAACTCGTAAATTTTAATATTTTATCCATAAAATTCTAAACTTCCCTCGTCTAGACAAATATAGCTCATGGTGATGGTGATGTGTATATTTTGGAAAGAATGTTTCCAGATAAGCGTCTAGAGCAAATTTTTCTGCAAGGTGCCTTTAGCGTAATTTCTCTCGAGTACCCGTCGCAATAAACATGTGTCCAGATGACCAATGGGTTCCACTGCTATATGACCCCACATGGCAGTCGCTCAATCACTCTTAAGTAAAACTGGAACTCTGTATCTCTCTCTGTTCGCCACCATTGCTGTTTCTGTGGGAGAGCCCCATTTCGCCTCCGCGCTCTCTCTCTCTACCTTTCCCGACACCGACTTGCCCCTTTCCCCTCACCCTCTCCACCTTCCTCCCCGTCCTCGCCATGGCGTTCTTCTCCCACCACCATCTCCAGCAGCCGCACCCCGCGGCGCCGCCGACGCAGCAGCAGCCTGTGCCTCCCTCCTTCAGGTAGGTTCTGGGCCTCAATGTCCATCTGCGCGGCCTTCCTCTACTTCTCTTGCTGTGGCGGGGCGCCGGCTGAATTTCGCTTCCTGGTGCTGCGAATTTTGGCAGGAACGCGCTGCCGGTGCCGGTCGATGGCCAGATCCCGGCGCCCCTCGCCTTCTTCAACCCGCCGCCCGCCTTCCCCGACCAGGCCGCGCAGCCACAGCGTAAGCGCTGTCCGCGAAACCCTCCTGTTCGCCTACTGAAATTCCGCTTGCAATTGGCGCTGATTGGAGAGGGCTTTTGGTCTGCGTTGTGTAGTGGTGGACGCGGTGGGGCTGACGGCGGCGGCGGGGCTCGGGTGGAGGCAGCCGAGGGAGCAGGAGTTGCTGGGGGAGAACTCGCAGATGTCGTCAATCGATTTCCTGCAGACGGGCTCGGCGGTGTCGACAGGGCTGGCGCTCTCTCTGGAGGACCGGCGCCACGGTGGCGGCGGTGGGGCTGGGGCTGGGAACTCCTCAGGCGATTCGCCGCTGCTCCTGCTGCCGATGCTGGATGATGACATCTCTCGTGAGGTCCAGCGGCTCGATGCAGATATGGACCGATTCATCAAGGCTCAGGTCATGCACTTTTGAACCTTTTCTTTCAGATTTGCTATACAGTAATGTTAGTATGTGTACAATTGTATGTGTCACATGAGGCCCTCTTGATCGATCAGCTGTAAGTTTTTTAGAGCCGTACAGGAAATTAGTGAAGCTTTAGTTTGCTCCCTTATAGTCTCTCTACTTTTCTTCATGCTAGTCATAGTCATTCTGCCTTTGTCATGAAGACCACTCGGATTGTGATGAGTGACTGGTCTCCTTGAGGAAATGATCAGTCACAGGGAAGTGCTTCAGTACTGCTAACGATATCTTGGGCTTGTTTCCCTAGGTGGTCGTCTACCCTGCCTAGTTTATAGGCCCCGGCATCCCGCATTGGCCACCTTAGTGATTTTTCCTGCCTAGGCAGGATTAGGTAGTACCAAGTGCCAATCAGCTGCTCGACTAGCACCTACTACTCTTCTACTGCCTATGGAAAGTTGGAAACACTAGTTGAAGGGACCTTTTCTATTTTAACTCATCATCTACCTTTTCTTTCTTCACGGTATTTTTTGTTTGATGTTCCTTCACAAGGTCACTACATAAGGTGATCAACCTTTTTTTTTCCCTTGCGAATGATCTGTTTGACCATGCTGATTTAAGGATAGATGAATGCGTATACTGGCCAAAGAAATGTCTTGATAGATGAAGAGGACAGGAATGGTTAGGTGGAGTACTGAAATAATTCCCTCACTGTTTTCCCAATTCACCATTGTTTGGGCTTTGTAAGCGAGAAAGTATATTTGTATCCTTTCTGATAGATCGTTCTCCAGGGAGAAGTCCATTTATCAACTTGTGGGTTGGGGTACAAAATTTGCTAATGCCCAACCTCTCAGCACCACGTGGCATGGCCCTACACATCTCTACCAATTAGTAACCATTGGCTTTTCCGCTTTTGTTATCCGCTCAAAACTGTTGCCTCTGAAGTTATTAGGTTTGAAACATCAAGCATTATATGCTAGTACAATTCACATTAATTTTCCATTGCGAGGTTAATCGCCACCAGCTCCACTTCATTCATTGGCTGGTTGTTACAGCCTTACAAGACATCAGGGCTTATGTACACAAAACAAAATTACTCATAAAAGAGGATTTCTGATTGATGTGGAGCTCAACATTGTTTCTCTTAGTTTGGCTGTCCACCCTGCCATAGGAAAAGGTGCTGATTTTGTCCCTCAACTATGCCCATCGGACCACTTTGGTCCCTAAACCTCAATACCAAACTTAGCCAACCCCAAACTAGTAAAACCGGACCAATTTGGTCCTTTGACCGGTCAGTAGAGCGGTTTTGAAGTTTTTTTGCTGACATGGCTGCCACCTCTTCTCCTAATCCCCCTCCTCTCTCTCACACACGTTCTCACTAATCTCTCCTCTCACTTGCTCGCCCCGTCTCCTCACTCTCTCACTCTCACTGAGGTCGCCGCCCGCCATAGCTGATGTCGCCGCCTCAACAGCGCCGGCGAGGCCTCTCCCTGCTGATCTCGGCGCAGGCAAGGCCTCCTCCCTGCGGATCTCGACGCCGACGAGGCCTCTCCCTGCAGATCTCGGCGCCGGCGAGGCCGGTGTTCCTGAAATCGACATTCGACTACCACACCCGCGAGAAGGCGTCGGGGTCATCGGTGAAGCCCAGTCCGAAGAGGTTGTTCCTGCAGGTGAGACGGCCGTAGTTGACGAGGACGAGGTCAGCGCCGGTGGTGGCGCTGTTGTAGGCGAGAGGGTGGTCGGGGGCGACCTCGATGGAGGCGACGGGGCGTGGGTGGAGAGGTTGGAGTAGGCGCCGTAGTAGGCGGCTGTCTCGGGCCAGGGGGAGTGGAAGGAGAGGACGAGCAGGAGGCCTTGCCGGCTAAGGAGGGCGGGAAGAAGCGGAGCGTGCGTTCCTACAGCTGCGGAAAGCGATGCGGCTCGGCGACCATGCCCGCGGCGTCCCCTGTGAAGAAGCAATCGGCGAGCCAGCGACGGCCGAAGGCGGAGGTGAAGTTCGCTGCGTCGTCGCCGCCGTGCCCTGTCGAGGCCCTGAGAGGAGGGAGAGGGAGAGGGAGAGGCACGGGGCTGCAAGATCGACGCCGTCAAGGCGGAGCGGCGAGCTCGACGTTGGGGTAGGGTGGCGAGCTCGACGTTGGGGTGGGGCGGTGAGCTCGACGACGTCGGTGAGGCGGGGGGACAGAGAGAGGACTGAGGAGAGAGAGATCAGAGTGAGAGAGAGGAGGCGGCAGAGAGGGAGGAGAGAGAAAATAGAGAGAGAGATGTAGTGGTGCCCATTTGTCTGCCATGTGTGTCAAAACTGCATGTGTGGACACCACGTTGGCGAGGAAACCCTAATACCATTGTTTTGACTGATCAAAGGACTACAAGCCTGGTTTTGCTACATGAGGGACCCGATAAGTCCGGTATTGAGGTTTAGGGACCAAAGTGGTCCGATGGGCAGAGTTGAGGGACTAAATCGACACTTTTTCCCCCTGCCATATTACTACAAGCCTTCTTCTTTCATAGAGACCAAGCCTTCTTCTTTCATAGAGACCAAAACTGGAACACATTTTCATTTAATGAAATAAACTATGGAATCAATGCCTTATCTGTATACTGAGTTACTGGCCATTTTTTTTCTGTTATCTTGCTTCCCAGTTGACTGGACAAATATCGATTTTTAATTTTTATTAGTTTCCTTCAATTTGGAATCTTATTATCAATTAATCAGCAACTGATGATGTGACCCAATATTCACTATCGGTCAACTCTTACCACCAAATCATGCCTCCTGCTCTTGATTTATAGCCTGATAGCCTCGATGCCATGACCACACACTCTGATATGGATTACCCTGATGAAATGCTCTGCTTGTGAGGCCTCGAAATCCCTGGTATAGGAGCTTAATTGACCCCACCGAATCGAGGGGATCTGATCAATATAGTGCTGGTAGTCGGCCACGAACATGATTTGCGTGGCTTCATGTTGGCTGCTGGTTGTCCATTAGACCATCGCTCTATGGGCCCATAGCTGCGGTTGTTTCCATGGTGGCTTCTTTCTAATTGTGGTTTTGGCCATGATTGCAAGAAGTATGGAATGGACATAGCAGCTGCATGAGGTGATGGTAAGAGGTCCAATGATGTGTAGTAGTGTGAGTGGAGTGAAGTATCTCCAATGAAGAGTTCCAATGAAGTGCTATGGCATCAAAAGGAAATGTTATGGGGAAATAGTAAAGGAGGGGTGCATTGGAGTCCAAAGGAGAGAAAAGGAACTCTAACCATGGCATGGAACGCAGATGTAGACTCCACCTTCATATTGCACACTTCTGCCAATGGGAAATAAATTAAGTGGAGAGAGCAAAGTAAAGAGGTAGAAGATAATGAGAGTAAGTTGTCCTATTCTGGTACCTGACCAGTTAAATATGGGAAATAAATTAAGTGGAGAGAGCAAAGTAAAGAGGTAGAAGATAATGAGAGTAAGCTGTCCTATCTGGTACCTGACCAGTTAAATACTTAAAACAAAAATACTAATGTACAGTGTACCGTTTTGACGGCATAGGTGTTTCATATGGTGTTTTATGTGTTTCATGCTGTGTTTTATGTGTTCCATGAGTGTTTCACACGTTGTTTCATGAGTGTTTTCATGTGAAACACATATACCGTTCCAATCGTATATCGTCCGTTAGTAGCCCTTGTACTAAATGCCACAAAGCATCAAGCTACTACCGCTGAGCTGTCTGCACAAAATATATGTAATTTTGGATGTAGAAGTTTTAATGTTACACAATATTTTACCTTATTTCTTCTACCATATCTTATTTTAATAGTCAAAGTGGAGGGAAGAAAGAAAATTAGGTATGGGTAATATTGTATGTAAACCAAGCTAAAACTTTTGTGCATGTGCTTCAGCAGAGTTTTGTGTCGACATGGCAAAGCTCAAGTTTCTCCAGGCAGTAAGCATATCATTAAATAATAGTTCTCTATATTTATTTATTCCGTGAAAATGATGTTGGCACTTGGCGATTGGAAACCTTTACTTTACTTAAAAAAACAGCAAAAGCGAAAGAAACGATGGGTGCATCAAAAGAAAAAAAAGATGCACCTAGCAAAGGAGCAAGTATTTGTGGGCCCTGATAAAAATAGATTCAGTCCTAACTGATACAGTTGTTCATGGGCCATTCCCAATGCTGGCCTAATTTAGGACGGTCCAGCCACTATTCTCACCTCTTTTTTACTATTCATCTATATTTTCTCTTATATTTTATTCGCTAGGATTATGTATGGATAGGTTAGGGTGGTTGAGCCTCATGTATGGTACTATTTGCAATTAATGCTGTTCGAGAAAATTAAGCGTGATATTCAACATTTCACAATATTTTGGTGTTCTAACTAAATTTGTTTAACTGGCAGAGTGAGCGGCTGAGGCAGTCTATTTTGGGGAAAGTTCAGGCAAAGCAATTTGAAGCGCTGGCCTCTGTTGAGGACAAGATACTCAGAAAAATACGGGACAAAGAGGCAGAGGTGGAGAACATTAACAAAAGAAACTCCGAACTTGAGGACCAGATTAAACAGTTGGCAGTGGAAGTTGGTGCATGGCAGCAAAGGGCTAAGTATAACGAGAGCATGATCAACGCACTCAAGTACAACTTGGAACAGGTGTGTGCCCATCAAAGCAAGGATTTCAAAGAAGGTTGTGGTGATAGCGAGGTAGATGATACAGCATCCTGTTGCAATGGTGGGGCCGTCAATTTGCAACTGATGTCGAACGATAACAGGCATCCCAAGGATTCAACGGCTTGTAAGGTGTGTAAATCAAGTGAGGCATGCATGCTCTTGTTGCCATGTCGGCACCTTTGCCTATGCAAAGACTGCGAGAGCAAGCTGAGTTTCTGCCCCCTGTGCCAGTCCTCGAAGATACTTGGCATGGAGATATATATGTAGAATAGAATTTAAGAATTTGTGTACCACGTGAGTATCTTTCGAGATGCTGCTATGTTTATACATCAATTATTGTCAAACTGTAGCACGTATGAATCACTATGGGATATCACTGGACCGAAATGACTACCATTTATTGGTAGATTTACTGCAGCAAATTTCTAATTAGAAGTATATGAGACGTTGGATTAGGCGACCTCTTTTGCAATTGTCCATTATGACAACTTGTCGTCAACATATCTAAGGATTAATGTTCATTGGGTGGACATGCTTATCTAAGTATTAATGTTCATTGGGTGGACATGCTGACATCATATTTGGTCCAATAGATTTATAAGGAGCATATCTGGTCCATCAAATTCATAAAAAGTAGTTTAGATATAAAGAGGTGGAAGCCTTTTTTTTTCCATTTTAAACGTCGGATAAGGTTCAATGAAAGTGTTTTGAGAAAAAGGATTTTCACTTCTCTATATCCTAAGCGCTACTTATAGTTTTTATGGTCCAAATCTGATGACATCTAATATCCACGTTTCCGCAAATTGTTTATCGAAAATTAGTGAGGTCGCATCTCGTATGTTCAATATTAACTGAGCAGTGACGGTCCTTTTCACTGGTAGGCTGCGCTTACAATTCTCGTATTCATGGGTCGAACGCTTACCAGATGTATATAAGAGATTAATTAAACAATGTGACATCTGTTGCTGTGGAAATTCTCTTCGTGACAGTACATGCGAGAGTGATTGATGCATAAATCAAAACGCTGTCAGAATAAAATAATTACATCCAGTTTTATCAAGCGGCGTTTGTTTGAGAAATTAATGGTATTTTTTCTGCAAGAATTTAGCTGTTCCAAAGGACAGCTGTATTGTACACCTGTATTTGTCCTTCCTTTCTTCACATGGAAATAAACATCAGAAGCCCCAGTTCTCTCTCGAGCCGCTTGGCTGCCACCAACTTTCATTGCATTCTATAGTAGACTGTTTGGTTGGCTGCATTTACAGAGATTTGTATCTACATATGCAGAATCTTGCTTTTTTTCTGTGTTTGGTTGCCTGCATCTGGTTTTGAGTTTGGCTCTGTGGATGCAAGATTCTCCACGCATCGACTCTAGAAACACGTAAAATGAAGTTTCTGGATGCAACGCATGGCGGCCTCGTGTTTTGTGCATAGAGTCACAGTTAGTCACCATATCAAGCCATGCCTAGACTGCTAACGTGGCAGGTAACGTTTTATTTTCTCCTTTTTTGTCTATATCTTTTTATTAGCATATCCGATTACCGAACCGATTCCAAAAATAGATTTCTGATATTTTTTTCGAACAAAACTAGACCACACTCGCTATATAAATTTCAAAATAATTAAATTTCAAAATATTCGCCTACTAAACACTCAACCAAACACTGCTCTCTGATCTCAGACATCCCAGATCTCACTAAATTTCTACTGAGTTGGACGGTCCAGCGCTGTAAGAAGAAAGCAACCAAACAAATTTATAAATTTTTTGGCGTGCGTGTTATACACTAGTAACACTAGCACAGTAATAAAGAAAGCTGCGTGGAAGGTAGGACAGCTCCGATCATACGATTTTCAGCTGGACATTGTTTCTGACATAGTGACATACCCACAGCTTCTTTAACATTTGTGTTTAGTTCAACACATTACATTAGCCTGCAAAACCCGTAGTTCTGTTCTGCACGGTGCATTTTCAGATTAGTTGCCGTACACGCATAGCAAGCGTCGGGGGTGCACCCTTCACATTCATTAAGCTAATCTTGGGGGGCGGATTACGGCCATCATGATCGTGGCTTGGTTGTTAGGGGAAGGCCCCAAAAATACTTATCTTTCAAGCCCAGCAAATCGATTGCTCCCTCGTCGTCTTCTGGTCCGATAGTTTCATGGCTCGATGGGGACTGCGTCCAAGCGGCCAAATGCTCCCATCTCCCAACGGAAACCGCCGCGTCCCAACGCCCTGCCGCTTCACTCCGGATAAACAGGACAACATCATCTGTTCCTCCCACAATCTTGCGGAGAGTATAATGGCGGGCGGGGCGAATGGTTGAGCTGCCGCGACGTCTCCGCAATATATCCAAATTAACGGGCCCAGCTCCCACACTAACTCAAACAAGGCGGACTGCCGGACCGTACCGTGAGTACTGCCCGGATATTGCCACCGCCAGCGTAAGGAGTAAGGACATGTACAACCTGTTTGGACAACAACTGTTCTATACTTCTATTTCTATATCACTTACAAATATATACTGGGATACACGTATGGTTGGTCACGGTTTTAATAATCACGAAAGTCAACCATTCTATATCACATGTAACGAGTAGCGATGTTGGACACTGTTGTTTGAAGCCAATTAATATTCAAAATTTTAAAATTATTTATTTTTTTTAGAAAACTATTTGGATTTTTTAGGTTAGGTTTTTTTTTTACAAACCCTAGTGGAAAATCATCTTGGTGAAATCTCACCCAAGCGTCGCATACCAGCATCTACATATATTTCCAAACTCCTATTACATCTACCGGCACCTTTACCTCGCTTGCAATCTGCATCTGCTCCCCATCCACATCTATCCACTTCCATGCTCTTGTTGTCTTGCGTTTGCATATGCTCCCTAGTCCCTATCTCTAGAATATATTCATGACCCGAGCTCCACCCAACAAAAAAGCTCAATTCTTACTACCCACTTGTCACATTCGTCTACAAGCATCAAGGCATCTGCTGAGGACAAGTATATCAAGGCCTCCCTCCTTAGCCCTCAACAATTAAGAAATTTTTTATATTCACTCATCCTTTGCTACCATGAGATCAAGGGGGAAGCCAATAGCAACGATGAATCGGCGAGGCACTCGTGGTGCGTGACGCTAACACATTCGATGCAAATGCCCCTTGGTAGAGGAGAAAGGAATGTTTGGGTGTCGACAATTGTAATTGGTAAGCTTAATGAGGCATCCGTTGAGTAGGATGTTGAAGAAGGGATGGGTGGCAGAGGCGGAAGTGGAGGTTGTGAAGTTGTGACTACAGTCCAAGGGAATAAGACTATAAGAGGATTATATATAAGAGAGGAAGTTTTTTTTTTAATCTAGCAATTTTGTGGGGTTAATACACTTGGGGCATACGACATTGAAAGATTTTGACGAACAAACATTTATATTTTGTTCTCCATATGTATTTAAAGCATCGCTAGCATGATCTCTATATTTTATTTTTTATTTTTTTAAAAAATTATTATTCTTTTTTTATATTTCTATCTTTTCGAATATTGATGAGACATAGAGATTTGAAATTTAGAGAACTTGTCGACAGCGCTAAAAGCGTTTACCGATCCAGCTGCTCAAAGTACTTCAGCACTCCACTATTCCTGCCTACCTGTGGTGTACCGTGTACGGTGTACCAGTGCATCCCCACCACTCCCGCACCCGCAGCCCACAGCGCAACGGTGCGACCGTGCGAGGCAACAGGCAGCGAGCGCGCCCGGCCACACCGCCACCTCCACCTCCACCGCGACCCACCCACCACGCGTGCGGATGCGGCTCCAGATCACGCGATGTGACCGGCGGCGGCCGGAGCTACGCGACGCGACGGCCGGAGGCGGAGGCGGAGGCGGAGCGGCCTATCCATGTGACTGACGGGGCACGCGCACGAGAGGCCAGCCAGGACGCCCGATCCCACGTTCCCACCCCCACCCCACGCCACCTCCCCACCCCCCATCCAACACCTCATAAAACCATCGTCTCTCTCGCCCGCCCGCCCAGCCAGTCAGCCACAACCGCCGCTCCTCCAGGCTGGTCCCACCCGGCGCCTCCCCCCTCAAAATCCCCCGGCTCCGCCCGTGACCGCCGCCTCGCCCGCGTGCCCAATTTCGCCGTGGATCGGGCGGCTGCCTTTTTCCCGTGCCGCGGCGTGAATGGCGCTGCCCGCGTCGTCGGCCGGGCGGGGCGCGCGGGCGGAGAAGGTGCGCAGGATCTTCGAGCGCTTCGACGCCAACGGCGACGGGGGGCTCGACCGGGCCGAGATGGCGGCGCTCGTCGTCGCCGTCAACCCGCGGGTCAAGTTCAGCGACGACCAGATCTCCGCCATCCTCGACGAGGTGTTCCGCACCTACGCCGAGTTCATTCTGCCCGGGGGCAGGGGGCTCTCCCTGCCCGGCCTGCTCCGCACCTACGACGACGGCGCCGGGGACGTCGACCGCGACTTCCTCGCGCTCTCCCTGCCGCCCGTAGACTCCGACGCCTCCTCCCCGGAGATCGCCTCGGGGGACGCCCCTGCGTCGGCTTCCCCACCCTCCGGCGCCGCGTCTCTCCTCGACGACCACATCAAGCCGATAGGCGCCGGCGGTACGGCGCCCTCGTCCAGCTCCCGCGCCGCGGCCGCCGCGCCGGCGTGGGCGACCTCGCCCAACCACGGGATTGCATTCGACTCCTCGTGGGCTCTCCTCGACGACCTGGAGATACTCGTCAAGCGCCTCCGCTCCAAGCAGCTGCGGAAGACCCCCTCCATCGACACCGCTGGCGCCGGCGGCAACAATTTCGACTCCTTCTCTGAGGCCGGGTGGTCCAGGGAGATCTCCGGCCCCGCCGATTCGTCTTTGAGCGCCGCGCCGTGGGATGAGACGAGCCGCGACTACCTCACCTTCATCAAGGAGCTCCTCTTGCTCCGCTCGCGCGCCGACGCCTCCCGCTCACGCGAGGAGGCATTCGACAACCACATGGTCATGGGCCGGGCGCTCTCCGAGCACCGCCTCTTCCGAGACGCGCTTGCCAGCTTCCGCCGCGCCTGCGAGCTGCAGCCCACTGACGTCCGCCCACACTTCCGCTCTGGGAACTGCCTCTACGCTCTGGGCCGCCACGCTGAGGCCAAGGAAGAGTACCTTCTTGCCCTTGAAGCGGCAGAGGCAGGCGGCACCCAGTCCGCGGACATTCTCCCACAGATCCATGTCAACCTTGGTATTGCAATGGAGGCTGAAGGGATGGTGCTTGGTGCCTGCGAGCACTATCGAGAAGCCGCCATTCTGTGTCCATCCCATGCCCGGGCACTGAAGCTCCTTGGGAGTGCTCTCTTTGGTGTGGGGGAGTACCTTGCAGCTGTGAAGGCACTTGAGGAGGCCATCTTCTTGAAGCCAGACTATGCTGATGCACATTGCGACCTTGGTTCAGCCCTCCATGCAGTAGGGGATGATGAGCGTGCCATTCAGGAGTTCCAGAAGGCAATTGATCTCAAACCAGGGCATGTTGACGCCTTGTACAATCTTGGTGGATTGAACATGGACGCAAGCCGCTTTGTACGGGCTGCAGAGATGTATACTCGTGTGCTCAGCATCCGACCAAACCATTGGCGTGCCCAGCTCAACAAGGCGGTTGCTTTGCTTGGGCAGGGGGAGTCTGAGGAGGCCAAGAAGGCATTGAAGGAGGCATTTAAGATGACACAAAGGGTGGAGGTGTATGATGCCATCTCACATCTGAAGACACTGCAGAAGAAGAAGCAAAAGCCTCCGAAAGGAAAAGATGATACCCAAGGAGAGGATGCCTTTGTTGTTGTGGAGCCATCCAAGTTCAAGAGGGTTGGCAGAAAGACCACCTTGCGGCAGGATTTGGCCAATGCCCTTGATATAAGGGCCTTTGAGAGAATGACAAAGCTTGGCCGCTGCGATGTAGAGCTTCTGAGGAAAGAGATGAATGAGACAGATGTCCCCATATCCTACTCAGGCTCAGGCATCCCAGAGAAGTCGATACGTAAAGCGGCACTTGAGGTTATTCTCCGCAGGATCCTCTCTTTCCTCAAGCCAGACACCTTTCAAGGAGCTATCAAGGCAATAAACGAAAGAATTCTCACTGTTATTGAAGTCTCTGGCTCTGGTCGCATTGACCTTGGGATGTTCTTTGCTATCATTGCTCCAATCTGTTCTGGTCCTTTGGATAGGCGCAAGCGCGTTGTCTTTGATGCACTTCTTTGGCGGCCTGCAAGTGAAGACAGCAGGGGTCAAATCAGGAGGAGCGATGCACTAAGTTACATTAAACTTCTTCGTGCCGTTTATATACCCACCCATGGGGCCAGTGACATGCTTGAAATGCATGGGGAGTCTGACCCTACCATGGTATCATATACAGAGTTCCTTGAAATGTTTAATGATCCTGATTGGGGATTTGGAATCCTGAGCACGTTGGTGAAGCTTGAAGAAAGCGATCATGTTCGTCATGGTCGGCACAATTGCTCCATATGTCGATATCCTATCATTGGTTCACGGTTCAAGGAGACAAAGCACTCCTTTAGCTTGTGTAATCGATGCTACAGCGAAGGGAAGGTTCCATCAGCATTCAAGTTGGAGGAGTACAGGTTCAAAGAATATGGTAACGAGTCCGAGGCTCTTATTGACAAGTGCATGTGCTTCAACTTACATTCTAAGAAGCTGGAAGCTGATGCTTGATCATTCGAGCTTTGGTGTCGAGTGCTCAACAAATGACCCTGTGTATCCCCTTTCTAGGTGCGAAGATGTCTAGTTAGATCTCCTGCCCTCTTGTAAACTAAGGTGCTGTTTGTTCGGAGTTTTCAAAATGTGTTCTGACTCCCGATTACTTAAAAATCCTAAGTGTTAGCTATTGTTTGTTTCAGTTTATGGGAGTAAGAACATGTGAATTCCAAATACGCTCCTATTACAATCGCAACGCTCTTGTTACAATCCAATGCCACCAAGGCTTTAAAGTATTGCTTATACCATTGTGTTCTGGTTTATTAGTCTAGTCCCCCTTCTCATTTCATCTCATACTTTTATGTATTTAAAATGTGAATTATGGTTGCAGGGGCAAAATAAACATAGCTATGTTCTCTGTTTTCAATCCCCTTTCTGACAGTCTAAACAAAGTTTCTGCTCCGACGCAGCTGCAATGGCTGTTCCCATCATCTCTCCAGATCGTTTGAAAGGCACAGCCGCACAGGTGAGTTAACCAACGACTTACGATTCATACATTGATCAAATGAGGCAGGCCAGATAAAGGAAGGACTAGCACTAGTTGGATTTCCTGGTTTATGCAGGTTTTTTGTTCCTCGGTATCCGAATGTCCACCCCGTGTTATGGCCTTGCAAATTGTTTTTGTGATGTTGTAATTGCTTCCATTCAAGTTATCAATATATTCTCACCTTACACGACATTCTGGGCTTTGTGGCTCGTGCTTCCTTTCCCTGGTACGTTGAATTGTGGGTGTGCCTTTTGCTTCTTTTATGCATTGTTAATGTTTCCTCCAGCTGTTCCAATTCTTGTTTCTTCATGTGTATATGGACCTCCGGTACAGGCTGGGGAATGCTGATGCTAGAATGCCGAATAAATTATTGCACATGCATCTGATCTTCGCAGTATCTGGTAGCTTGGATTTAAATTTTTCTATCAATGCTCTAAAGGGAGTGGAGCTTGATAGATCGAAAGTAAATCAAAGTACAAAACTCTTGACCACTACAGAAAAGCTGCTCGAAAATAAGATAGTCAACCCCTTTGAATCAAAGTGATGACGAGATCGCTGATTTTGACAACGACCTACTCGCAAACTTGATCAAGGATTTCTCCGAGGTGGACCTAGAAGTGGAGGATCTAGACATGAGAATATGTGATCTTAAGACCTCCGGTCGTAAGTCCAAGTCCTCATCCAAAGGCCGTAAGAAGCGCCTTAGTAATAAAAAAAAAAATTGTTCTTCATGAAAGGTCTTTTTTGGAATAGCAGAGGTCTTTCGGACTTGGCTAAGTTTCGTTACATTTCTGATGCTGTTAAGGACCACAACTTAGATTTTATAGCCATTATGGAATCGGGTAATCAAGACATGTCAAAATCAAATCTTGCTCGACTCTCCGGAAGTGCAGACTTTGTTTGGCATTGCCTACCTCCAAGAGGGAGATCTGGAGGCGTACTCTTAGGGATTAATGCAATTTTTTTGGATTTATCGCTGATTGTTGAAGGGGAATTTCTTATCAAATTCCATCTAAGCAATAAGGTTGATAGATTCAATTGGATTCTTATGGCAATCTACGGTCCAGCCCAAGATGAATTTAAATCTGCATTTTTGACTGAACTTGTCAGAACTTGCCAGCAGAACTCTTTACCAACCCTAATGGGAGGTTATTTCAACATTTTGAGAAATAGCAAAGAAAAAAACAATAACAGATATAGTGACCGCTGGCCTTTTCTTTTCAATGCAGTCTTAGACAGTTTTGATCTTAGAGAGGTCGAGCTCACAGGAAGTCAATTCACATGGGCAAACTCCCGTCTCATTCCAACCTTTGAAAAACTTGATAGGGTTCTTATAACAACAGAATGGGAATTTAAATTTCCATTTGTTTCTGTCCAGGCTTTAGACAGAGGCGTTTCGGATCATTCCCCCCCTATTGTTGGACACCAGATCACCGGCCTTTCTTGGTAAAACTAAACAGTTCAGGTTTGAACTTAGTTGGTTTAACCGAGAAGACTTCTACGATATGATCGTAGCAATTTGGAATATGCCGGTCAAAGGGAGAAACTCAGTGCAACGTTGGAATCACAAATTGGGTGCGCTACGAAGCTTTCTTCGTGGTTGGGCATCTAATACCGATGGTAGCTACAAGCAACAAAAAACACATTTCCAGTCAACAATCAATGACTTGGATATCGCGGCAGAAACTAGAGATCTGACTGAACCTGAACGAGAACAACTCGCACAGGCTCGAGATCAGCTAGCTATTCTTCTGAAAGAAGAAGAAATTAAATACTACCAATGTGCCAAGGTGAAGGATGTGCTCTTGGGAGATAATAATACTAGATATTTTCAGTTGGTTGCCAATGGTAAACACAGGAAGAAACAAATTTTCTCCCTTGACCATGAGAATGGGAAAATTGAGGGACAAGACAACCTTAAAGCTTATATCACTCAATTTTATGAAGAGCTTTTTGGAGAACATGAGGAAAGCACTTTTTCCTTAGATGAGAGATGGATACAGGACATTCCTCAAGTTTCTCAATTGTAAAATGATATACTCTCTGGTCCTTTTCTGGAAAACGAGGTGAGATGTTCTATTTTTCAGATGGAACACAATAAGGCACCGGGTCCTGATGGTTTTCCGGTGGAATATCAAAAATTCTGGGAAATCATCAAAGGTGATCTGTTAAAAATGTTTCACGATCTTTACATCGGAGTTTTACCCCTTTTTAGCCTAAACTTTGGAATTATCACTCTCTTACCTAAAATCCAAGATGCTAATGTGATCCAGCAGTACAGGCCCATCTGTCTCCTGAATGTAAGCTTCAAAATCTTCACTAAAGTGGCCACAAACAGGATGAATTTGGTGGTGACAAAATAATCATCCTACACGAATGACTTTTTTTTATGGTGCGAAATATCCTAGAAGGAGTCGTCATCTTGCATGAAACCATACATGAGCTACATAGGAAAAAACTTAGTGGGGTCATCTTTAAAATTGACTTTGAAAAGGCGTATGACAAAGTGAAATGGCCGTTCTTACTCCGCACTCTACTGAATGAAAGGTTTCTCTCCCAAGTGGATCTCTTGGGTTAAGTCCTTCATCTCGGGAGGAGTGTAGTCATCAACGTCAATGATGAGGTGGGTCATTACTTCCAAACGAAAAAGGCCTTCGGCAAGGGACCTCTTTCACCCTCCTTTTAACATTGTTGCGGATATGTTATCAATTCTAATAAAGAGGGCTAAGGAAGATGGGCAAGTTAGTGGGGTAGTGCCTCATCTACTTAATGGAGGTCTGTCTATCCTACAGTATGCAGATGACACAGTTCTTTTTATGGAACATAACCTGGAAAAGCTCGCAACATGAAGCTTTTGCTTTGTGCATTTGAGCAAATATCGGGACTGAAAATTAATTTTCATAAAAGTGAACTACTCTGCTTTGGGGATGCCCGGTCTTCAATACAACATTACTTGGACCTTTTTGGCTGCAAAAGTGGTGACCTTCCTCTAAGGTATTTAGGAATTCCTATTCACTATAGGAAGTTAAGAAATTCTGATTGGAAGAAGGTTGAAGAACGCTTTGAAAAAAGACTCAGTAGTTGTAAGGGAAAATACCTTTCCATTGGGGGTAGACTGACACTGATTAATTCCGTGTTGAGTAGCCTTCCAATGTACATGATGTCTTTCTTCACCATACCGAAAGGAGTTCTGAAAAAACTTGATTATTTTTTTTATCTCGTTTCTATTGGCAAGGTGATGAGAACAAGAAAAAATATCGTCTTGCCAAGTGGGATATCCTTAGAACCCAAGGACCAAGGAGGCTTGGGTATTCATAATCTTAGCATTAAGAATACCGCCTTGTTGGGCAAATGGCTTTCCAAGCTTCTTACTACTGATGGTGTCTGGCAGCAGCTCCTCAGGAATAAATACCTTATAGCAAAACCTTTAGTGCAAGTTGAGTGGAAACCAGGAGACTCACATTTTTTGTCTAGCCTGATGAAAGTTAAGCAAGATTTCCTTCGCTTTGGAACTTTTAAAATTAGGAGCGGTTCAGAAGTGAGATTCTGGGAGGATATTTGGTTAGGTAACTCCGCCTTAAAAGACCAATATTCTGGTTTATACAGTATAACAAGAAGGAAATTCATAACCATTACAAAAGTTTTAATGTCCTCCCATCCAAACTTTTCCTAGAGACGCTCTTTAATTGGACCTAAATTAGTTGCGTGCAATGATCTTTTCTCACGTTTAGCTAATATTGTACTATCGCAGGATAGGAATGAGTTTCACTGGAACTTGCACCAAAATGGACAGTTCTCGATGAAATCTCTCTACCAAGTTTTGATTAATTGTGATGTTCCCAATGTAAACAAACGCTTGTGGAAATTGAAAACCCCGCTAAAAGTTAAAATCTTTTTGTGGTATCTTCGTAGGGGGGTAGTTTTGACTAAAGATAATCTAGCTAAACGCAATTGGCAAGATAGCAAAACTTGTTGCTTTTGTTACAAAGACGAGACAATTAGGCACTTGTTTTTTTATTGCCGTTTTGCTCGTTTAGTTTGGAGCTTAATTCATTTGGCTTTCGGAATCTCTAAACCCTCTAGTGTCTCTAATATGTTTAGGAATTGGCTAGTCGGTTTTAACAAGGAAATTAGAAACCTTGCCCTACTAGGAGCAGCTACCACTGTTTGGTCGCTCTGGTTAAGTAGGAATGACTTAGTTTGTCAAAAGAAATTTACCTTATCTCATTTGCAGGTTATCTTTAATATTACCCATCTGCTTCGTACTTGGGTTGTGCTTCAGAAGCAGGAGTTACGATCTACAATTATGGATTCTTTGCACCGTTTGGAGCAGGTGGCCAAGGCCTTTTTTTTCCAAGCACATGGGTGGCGTTCTAGTCTAAAGATTGATAGTCACTAGAGTGTGTTTGTTTCTATCCTTGTTTGGCTGTGTGCATCTTGTTATGCAGAGGTCGGAAGAATTTCAAGACTTTGTATCAACTCGATGTTTTGTTCTTGAAAGCAATTTAATCTTCCTTTATAAAAAAAAAGGGACGCGTACGCATGACTACTCTGTTCCTGCCTTCATGCGTCCTAGTTTTCGTTGCATCTTCACTAGCGTCGGTCTTCTTTGTCAAGGGCTCAAGGCAGTTAGCTGTTTGGAAGACCCCTCTTTCTCTCCGGAATGTGTCTGCATGCAAGACTCGGTTCAGTCTCCACTGGCCTTTCTCACTCTTTTTCTTCCTATTCCCTACTTTTAGCACGTGAGCCACCGATAAACGAACGACGGTGGCGTAGGAAAGCGGCGTGTGGGCAGGCAGGCAAATGGCGATGGCAGCGAAGAGTGGCGTCAATCGTGCGTGGCGGGCCGTGTTCATGGCAGCCCAATTTTTGCGGGCCGTACTCGGGCCGAATTTTCAAGCCTAACGCAAGAATCGGGCACTTGGAATTAGGTTGGACGGGGCGAGACGGCACGGACGGCCAGCGAGGCTCGCAGAGCAGAGAACGCGAAGGAGGTGGGGCCGAGGGATGGAGGGGTATACCGTCGGTTTTGATCAGGAACGGTATACCATCATCTCCTGGCCCCCTCCATATGTTTAAGGTGTCATTGCTCAGAAGCAAATTACACGAATGGCATGTTGCTGGTTAACCAACGGAGGCAGCCAGCATAGCTGTAGGCGTGTAAAAACTCGGATCAACCTGAGGCAGCATCAAGCAGTTGAATCTTCAAAAAGGGGGGGAAAAAAAAGAAAAAAAAGAGAGAGAGCCAAGAGCCAACATTTGGTCCAAAAGTCCAAACATGTGGTTCAAAAGATCATACATGTATCCAGAGCCGCATTCTGGCTGCAGCTCCATCAAAAGAATAGCAGCAGCCAATAGGGGCTACCATATGTACATTGTATTTGTAATTAACTATACAGATACAAACACCAAAATTGAGATAAATCGATGCCATCCAAAAAACTGTATATATAGCTTGTATGAAACTCTTGACACATCACATGACATCATCAAGATACAAGTGAGATTTACTCCTGATCAAAAAATAATTTATTCCCACGAATTAGAACTAAACCTACTCACAGTCCCAGTATACAAAACATGGTACAGAGGGGTCTGTAAGCTTTGGGAAAAAAAACTACAGAAAACGACCTCTCATGCCCTCTCTAATAACAAGGAATAGTGACCAAAAATTATGTAGTGATCTTCAAGTAAGTTGCTAGCTATACCCGTTATGTATAGAACCTGCCCTGTTTCTTGGTCTAGCCATGTTTGATACCATAAGGCCATATACAGAGAGAACTTTCTTATCCATACCCCCAAGTTGGCCAAGACCAAAACAATCTACTCTGGAAAGCAGGAACAGAAAAGTATCAGCAATGAAATGACGCATCACGGTCGTCAAAGAATCTCCTCGTCACTCTTCATCCTCTGAATCTGCGTTGTGAGAAAATTCAATAACAACGATTAGAACATTGCAAACACCTTAGCTGTGTGTGTGTGTGTGTGTGTCCAACATTGCGACTGTTCTATCCATGCAGCTAGCCAAAGTGAGATTACTACTTTAATGCAGGGTTCTTAACTGCCTTTCTATTATTTTCTTTTTTAAAAAAGGTTTCTCCTGTTTCAGGTCAGAAGTGCCAACAAGGCATTACCTTGCATCTCTGGAAGGAAAATTGATGAAAAAACAAGTATGTCAATATCCTAAAATGCTCAAACTAATAGTCACGAGTGAAAAATGCTGAATGTAAATCAACCACACAAGTGATTGCCCCCAAAATGAATTTTCTTACCAGATCGAACATCCTCCCCAACTTGTCCTTTATTATTCAACTGTCTCATGATCATTAAACATATGAGTTTCCACCAATACATATGAAACACAAGTAATGTGAGAAGCATTGTGTTGAAAATGTAGTACAAAGTTGTTGGGAATCTATCCAACTTCCTCAAGGTTATGATGGTCCCAATACTGGCATTGCGAGAACAAGAACGATAAGTTTGAACCCTTCCAAGGTAAAAGAAACACACAATATCATGTTGAGAAGCAGCAAACAAACCTTGAAGTTCTGATAATCCAAAATGGGAAGTAAATCAGACGCAATAGGAGCCAGGAGAGAGCAAAAAGCCCAAAAAACAAGCTAGCCCCTAGTTCTTTTTCTGTATATTTGCACAATTTAGCGGTCTCAAGAAACACATCGCTCGTATCATGCAAAGCGAGAATAATTGTCCCAATTCGGAAAAATCTGCAAGACAACAGAACTTAAGTTGGCTTAAAGCCGTGTTGAAATTTTGAATTTGCATGTGATAGAAAAGTCACACTATATCCTATGAAGGTTTGTAATCAAAAGAAAATAATTGAGATAAAAACAGCAGTGCCCTATGTCTAATGAAGCATAGTGATTATTGACTTTCAGAAACATCTATGTGTTGTTAGATGACATAGCTATGCTGCAAGGAAGAAAGGCTAAATTATGGACTACCTAGTGGAATGTCCTTAAATTAATCAACAGCAAGAATTACAATGATATCTATTTTGCATTAAGTTTTGCCTTTTCTATTTATGTATTTTCTTTACATAATTCCATTGTTCATCTATTTATGCCAAGGAAACTACTAAGAAAATTCTCTCACTGGCTAGCTAGAACAATCTAGCGAGAGTAATTCTCTCACTGATATCTAGCGAGAATAATTGTCGCGGTTCAGAAAAATCTGCAAGACAACAGAACTTTAGTTGGCTTAAAACTGTGTTGAAATTTTGAATTTGCATGCGATAGAAAAGTCAACTATATCCTTTGAAAGTTTTTAATCAAAAGAAAAAAATAGAGATAAAAACAGCAGTGCCCTATGTTTAATGAAGCATAGTGATTGTTCACTACTTGACTTTAATAAACATCAATGTGTTGTTAGATGACATAGCTATGCTTGAAGGAATAAAGGCTAAATTATGGACTACCAAGTGGAATGTCATTAAATTAATCAACAGCAAAAATTACATTGATATCTATTTTGCATTATATGTTTTGCTTTTCTATTTATGTATTTTCTTTACATAATTCCATAGTTCATCTACTTATGCCAAGGAAACTACTAGGGAAATTCTATCACTGGCTAGCTAGAAAGATCTAGATAATTGACCAAATTCAGAAAATATTGCACAATCTTTGAATTCTTCTGTATGTGGTAAGTAGTTAACAATTTTTGCCTCCTGGATGCATAATGGGAGGTTGTGCAAAATACAGCAAAGACATTGTTTGGTTGCTTAAAAAAGATTTACCCGGTCAGATATGAATATCCAATCAGAATAGATGTTATTACATGATGAGACATCATTACAGCAAAATCTTTTCTGCGTGTTTCCCAAGCAATAAGAGCACCAATGCTGTAAATATAAAATCCACACTGGCACATGTAGAAGAGCATCAATGAGAACCTGAGAGAAAGAGAGAGAGAAATGCAGCATATATATTAGAAAAAAGTTATAGATCACTTCACTCCATACATCAGGTTAAATGGTTGCAAACAACAAAACAAATATGTCTGGAGAGCACCACATGAGAACTGTCAAAATAAGAGGGTTAAAAATATCAATCTTAGCCATTTGATCAGAGTGGGAATGAATACAAGAAATTTGTGCTGCTAGCATTCTGTGATAAAACAATGACTGAACGTCTCAAGATCAAAAGTTTCCACTCTCCCCTTTTAATGAATGTGACACCAAATAGAACCCTAGGCCCTGGTATCCCTAGAAAAAATATGGTGGGCAGAACAGATGACAGGCGAAGGGAGCAATGAATTTTTAAGGTTATAACTGATAATGGTGAAATTTAGCAGGATTCCACTATCAAAATGCAAGAGCTATTATAACAAAGAGGACGTGGATTTAGTAAAACATGTGGTTGCTAGACAAGTAACAACAGATTATGTGTGGCTTATGCATGGGCCCAAAAGTTTCCATCGATAAAACCATTACAAAGTTGATCACATGTCATAACTTGCACCGAACCATTTAGGAGGCTCTCTATAAAGTACTAACACACCGTAACTTACAAAAATGGTATAGGAATACACCTATTTTTCATGCCGATTGAATTAAGGACAAAAAGCAAATAATGTCAGTGTATGAAACAGTAAGAAATGTTAATTAATCTAGCTATGAATAAAAACAAATAATGTTGTATAACGAGAGTAAGAAACGCAAATTAATCTTTCTTTCAAGTGCATATGAAAAATGTAATTGATTAGCAACAATAATAAGGGTTGATGAACATTGTGATTATCCTGATAAAAAGAATATGAATGCATGATAAAATAGTGTTTTCAATGAATCCAAGTTTCTCATGTTAATAACAAGGAAAGTGGCACTGCTAGTAAGCTGTTAATGTTTTTTAACAGCAACCAATTTATGAGATAACCAATATTCCTTCTCCAGCATCAAACGCTTCAGCCATACTTCTGAGTACGGTTTGAGGACAATATATCACAAGAACAATTAAGTTCTTTCTCTTCAACTTTAATGAAACAGAGGAGAGCAAGCAAAGTATAAAGGTAAAAGCACATGGCGCATCAGTACGTCCACAAATTTCAGGAATTTAAAAACAATTAGTTTGTACTTACGGGACAGGTTGATTCGGCCAGCCATCAAAGTATTGCACTGTATCCAACGACCATGGTTCTTGCTTTATTATCAAGAGGACCCATGCTTGAACAGAAGCATAGTATGTTAGTTTCCAAATGGACTCTGAGAACTTGATAGTCTTTCCTTGTCTGACCTCATCATTCATAAACTTGGAAGCCTTGCTACTGAAAAGGTATGCTGCCAATGGCTGAAAATATACACAAGTAAAGCATAAGATGGGAGGGTTAAACTGACAGGCATTCAGGAATGTCAAACATATTGTTCATAGTGATATTCTGGAATTCTGGGAAAAAAAAAACTGAACAACACATACAAAATAAACCAAAGAATACTTAGATAAATGACTATCACTTTCTCTGCAAAGTAAAGGAATCTAATATATGGAAGAAAAAAAATAGTTCCACAGCTCATTAGACTAAACTGTCATATCAGTATTTCCAGGATGCACACCCAATGCCACTGTCCTCATGCCTCCCTCACCCTGCTCCACACATCTGCAGTCTGGCACCAATCGCTAGCCTGAACTATTCAAATAGCTCACATCTTGTCAAATTGGTCCTTTTTTTTTTTTGGGCTAAAAACATGCTATCAGGCTTGACAGATTCTCAGAAAAGAGACACCAATATATCAGCCATACTGCATGTGGATTTACGCAAGGGTTCGAAAACTGAAGATAACAATGAAGTGTAGTTATGTATCATGTACAAGCTTAATGCAGCTATCAAGTAATTGATCGAATTGTCTGTTTACCACAGGTCCAGAAAGCGCTCGAACCACCAGAAGGCATGAGAACAAACTGGCAAGCTCAGCTCGTAACTAGCAGTGCAAGCAAAGGCCAACCACATTGATCCTAAACAGCAGACATAAGCAACGCAATCAATGACCTGTTTCCATTGCGGAGACAGTCGCTGGCATTGCATCAGACGCACATGGATGATTCGCCAAGTTGGCCGGATCGAATTGTTCGGTGGTTACAGACTGGCAGACTCAGAGCAACACCACCGACGGCACCTAGCGCTTGTGTCGCGGCGGTCGCGGAGGGCAATGGGAGCGGCCAAGGAGGCGGGAGATCTTGCGGAACCCGGCGCGAATCTGGCGGGGCGGGAAAGAGTAGGCGCTGATTCGGTACCTTGTAGACGAGGCGGTCGAGGAGGAAGCGAGCGCAGATGAAGGCGAGGGAGGAGGCGAGCGTGAGGGGCACGAAGGACGCCGCGTCCGGGACGCGGATCGCCATCGCCGGCCTCGACCCCCGCGGCGGCACTACCAGTCTACCACCACCGGCGGCGGCGGCGGCGGCGGCACCGCGGGATGGCGGGGGCGAGACGCTGGCGCGCACGCGGATAATGTGAAGGGTTGCGGGGGCAGGCGGTTGCGGGAGGGCGGCGAGAGGGAGAGGCCCAGGCGGCACGCACTGTTCCTATTTTCCCTTGTATTTCTATAGTTGCGCACTCGCGCAGAGGCAGGAGGGAGACGGAGGCAGGTACGAGCAAGGGGAGGAGGACGCGATGTGGATCTCATCTCTCCTGTCTCTCCCTCGCTGTTGCATTTTTTTTTGTTTCTTTTAATTGTTCGGTCGAGACGGCTCACTTGATTTACCCTGTTTTTTCGGCTTAAATTAAATTAAATAAAAAATCTTTTTAACCAAACGATGTAAATACTTTGTAGTTATTTGTTTATATTTTGGGAGAATTGCTCTCGTACCATTAAGTTGAATGGGTCTTTCCAAAATACCACCCAAAGAGTCTAGAGTTTCAAAATACGATCTCCGTTGCATCCGTTACCCCCAAAATAACACTACCATCAAACCTCCCCAGAATAAGAACCAACCTCTAGTCAAAATCCCCAACCACCAGTCAAAATCGACGGATTTTCCCCAAATTGCGTCCCCACTGACCACTCCTCCTCGAGTCCCCGTCGACAGCCATCGACCTCGCCTCCCTGTGGGCGCCCTGCGACCTCGCCTCCCCGCCACTGGCCTGCGACCTCAACGGCTCGCCTACCTCGCCTCCCCGTCGTCCAACAGCGGCGCCTGACCTGCTACATTACCGCCGGGCAAGACAGATCCCACCAGTGGGGCGACCTCGACACGCCGCCTCCCGTCGTCTACCTGCCGAGGAAGTAGAGCATGACGCGGTGGTGGTACTGTCTCCGTACCGGAGATGACGGAGATCTTCTTCTGATCGACGAGGATGGCGATAGAAAGCAAGGGGTGAGGACATAGTGAGGATGTTGTTTCTAGCGACTGGATACCTCGGCAATGCCGACGAAGCGTGAAGACCTCGAGGAAGGAGCATGTGGGTGATTTTGTGCGTCGCCGCATCTGGGATGAGGAAATGTTATGAAATATTGTTTTTGTTTGCTGCCGTTGGTTCTTTGTTAGGCTATTTATTAGTGTTTAATGGTATTTTGGAGTGGATGAGCAAATACAAAGTGGTATTTTGGAACTCTTGTCCCTTTAGATGGTATTTTGGAAATACCCATTCATTTTAATGGCATGAGAGCAATTCTCCCTTATATTTTAAATAGTTTCCTTTAGAGTTTTTTTTAAAAAAAATTTCATATTTTTGGACTCTCCAAGGCGTCTCTTGAAAGACCACAAGTTTTTCAGGTAAAAATTTTCAGCAATTTTTAGCTAAAAAAACAAGATCTTACTTATGGTTCGACTTGGACTGCTCTAATATCGCGTTTCGCGGATACTCTTGGTTTTGAATTAATGAGATCAACATTCAAACAATGTTTCTATTACCATGTCCCTCTCAAAGTTTTTCGAGGGCATCGTGCTCCCATTATTTAAAAGTGCTAAGCATCAATTTATAATTAGATTGATATTTTTTTATGAGATTGCTATTTGGCTCTCTCCACAGTTGCTTAGTCACTCTGATCGATCTTACTCATTACTGCAAGCATCCATTCATCCTAGCCGCCACATGGGTGCCATCGGTCATAGCCTATAGTTAGCGTCTACCCCACGATTATCCGACATACTTTCATCCTCTGGGCTCTGATATGAATACCCTCTCCTCTTCCATCACCTTACTCCTCCTTTATTGTTAGTGGTGAGGTGTTTGTGTCCCACCATCCCATCTCATCTCCAATGGCTCCCGCCATTGGATCTATCTCCACCTCTCATTATCTTCTAATGATCCCTTTCTCTTCGCTAATTAATATATCAGTAATCCCGCTCACTGCACTCCATGGCCTCTGCCGTGCCTCCATCGTTTAATTTCCCTCTAACCGCAAGAGAAAGTGAATCCTAGGCACCATAACATGGTGTGCAGTGCAGGAAACAACGACGTGAGTGGGGACATCGGTGCTAGGAAAAATTCAAAGATAAGCAAATCAAGATTATTTGATTTTAGGAAACTGGGCAATAATAAAGTTTGTAACTTGTTGGCCCATGAATTGGAGTTGCATTTAGTTCAGGTTATTATAACTTGGTTAATTAACCATAATAAACCTAGTCGATCATACATTTTTAGCTATATTGGGTTGTTTGTTGGTTTAAAGTAGAAAAAAGAATATGTAGATGCTAACTCCTAACTAAATATGGTGTGCTAGCTTCTATCTAGACCTGTTCACGAAGCCCGCCCCGATAACTTGCCCCAAGCCGGCAAGCCCGGCATCAGATCTGGTCTGGCCTCATTCATTCTTGCTCAGGCGATTAGGCGGGCAGACCAAAATTTTTTCGATTTAAGCCGCGGTTGGGCCGGGCCGTCAAGCTTCGAGCTAGGCTAGGCTCGGGCCTGGTTTTTTAGGACCGGGCTTTTCTAGGCCCGGCCCGAAGCCCGGCCCGGCTCAACATTTGATCAGATCTACTTCTATCACCATGCACCAAAATCATTGCAAGTAATACGTAACGGCACAATTTAAATTTTCACGACAATGACATAATGTGATTGGGCTGGAATTTGTGGCAATAAGTAAATGCACGTAACTAGATTTTGTGGCAATAACATGTTCCAACAGAAGGGTACATATGCTGTGCAATCACTCTAACCTTGCAATCGCCGTGCAATCGAACTATCAAAAGTTGCAAACAATTCTGAAAAAATTTGTACATGTACTCTTCAACTTACTCTATCTCTGGTTAAAATTTCAAGTTCAAATTCATCCTATATTGAACGTTACAAAAAAGAGAAAATTCTATCAATTTTGAACTTATCAAAACTGTCTGTTTTTTCTCTTTTTTATAACTCTTAATATAGGATGAATTTGAACTAGAAATTTTAACCAGAGATAGAGTAAGTTGAAGAGTACATGTACAAATTTTTTCAGAAATTTTTGCAACTTTTGGTAGTTCGATTGCACGGCGATTGCACGGTTAGTGTGATTGCACAGCATATGTAGCCCCAACGGAATATTTTGTGGCAATAACTTATTGTAGCGGAAAAGGTTTTGCGCCAATAACTAATTGCAATTAATGGTACTACCATATTTTATCTAGCATCAATCCATACAATCAAAAACAAAGAAATGACGAGTCGTGACAATACAAGAAGAAACTTAATAGCAAATTCAAAACATCTTTTTTTGCAAAAAGGGGAGCACCCTGATTTCCATTACTCTCAGAATAACGGAAACAATATCCCTCAAATTCAAAACATCTATAGTAACTAAAATCATATTAGGAACAAATATCCAATATTGTATTTCCAATAATTCGTATAGGTTGTACAAACCATGCAACTTTGAATCATACATAATGTTATTTGTAAATTGGTAGAATAAACTACCCAACACAACCAACCATTATAGCGTGCATTCATGCGACTATAGTTGCTTCATCTGTTTCAATCCATAGCAAGTAACTACTATGGCGTATCCATTTCTAGCTACTAATTAATATATTCTGAGAAGAAATATTTTTCTATGCAGTTTTTTTTTGGAATTCAAAATTTGTAAACATTTTGTTGGTTGATAATTGAAACTTATTTATTTATGCCTTTTCTGGTTACCAGACCATCTGACCTGCGTAGAACATTACCAGATCATAAAAGTTGATTATTTTATGAAGATCTTACATCTACAATATACAACTATGTAAGAGATTATTAATTGTACCATTGGATTCAATACTTTTTTTAGACAGAGATTCGATACATATTGTCCAGACATATACATTATCTTACCCTATTAGTACTAAGAGACCACTCAATCATAGAAAAATTTATGGCCTACAATAGTTTGGGTGCTGCTTTTTTAAAAGAACCTTCTCTCAATTTTTTTTCAAAACGATTTTCTTTTGATGTAAAATATCTTATAAAAAACTGTAATATGAGAATTTGTTTGTCGCATGAAATTTTTCCTTAATTATAGCTTGCAAAACAACTTGTAATCACGCCCAAGTACTGGTAATTTGGCACTGTTGTGGTGATGGTTTTAACCTATATGCACATGTTTCACCGATGTAGCATTTCTTGTGCCATTAACTCAACAAAGCTCGAAAAAAACATTGTCGCCCTCAAATTATATTCTAAACGTGCATTCGATCACCTTCTCGCTATATTCTTCAATGTTCACCAATTTTCGACCCTGGATTCAATTTTAATAGTGATTTTTTTCTCGTTTTTCATGTGTTTTAAAGAAGTCTACATAACCGGCTTGTTGTTTTTCCTACAAATTTTTCACTATCCTTAGTTTTCACCCCGTCCTCCTCAATCCAATCCAAAACTCTTAATTCGCCTTAACGTGTTTCACGCGGTATTTACGAGTGATTTATGTGTTCACCTATATATGTTCATTTGGACATATACTATCCATGACGACGAGATCCTCTGCGATCTTGCCTCTCGACTTGGGCCATCGACAAGATCTCTTAGAGAATCGCTTCCATCACGGGCGCCGGCGGCAAGCAAGAGGTAAGGGTTGGGAGAGCTAGGGTGGATTATTTTTTACTACAGTTAAAAGCGTGTGAAGGGTAAATTCACCTCAACAAGTCCGGAGCATGGATGCGTATCCAAGTTAATCACTAATTAGAATATTAGATGACGTGAACGTTTGAACAAATCAGCCATGCGTTCATCGTTTCAGGAGCGCGAGCGCACGCCATCCATCACCCTCTCGCCGCTCATAATTCAGCCATTAATATTCTTCTCGAATTATATTGCAGTTAAGAACCCAAGACTAGCTACATGCTGGTTAATTAATTCTCGTGCCAATCGTCAGATAGCTAGCTCAGATCAGCTTGCCGGCCACCTTATTGTTTACTCCTGACTCCTGAGCATCCTGCTCTCATCGCAATCAGTCCATCACAACATGAATCAGCGGCCTGTAGCTGTGCCGGTGATCGGTTTTAAGGATGACGACTACGAGGATATATAGTCAACTCGGTACGCTCCAAACGGCCCAGTAATGCCCATGATGCCATGCAGTAGCAGTGCCACGTGTCGTCAACGCTGAGTTTAGTCAACCCTGTCACTTGTTGGTTATATGCCCCGTCCCGTCTAGGAACGAAAAAAGCAACAGATGTTGAACGGTGGAAATTTCACCAACTTTTCTAGAACTTTGACTAAAAACGAAGTCTCCCTCAATGGCACTATGGCAGTTTGATCAAAGTTTAGCCTGAAGATAATGATGCATACCAAACAAGATATAGTCCCAAAGAAAAATGGCGTTATACATAGAGTTAGCTTAAACTATGATCTAAGAAGTGCACGCCTCAAAACTATTTTTTTTTAGAAATAGAGCATAGCCCCTATTTCCATCTCGAGAGAACAACGGAAACAACCAGCTTCAACCACAATACCTACCTACGTTCTTAAGCTAATACTATCTTCGGTCACAAAAAGAAGTCACCGTTGACTTTTGGACACGCTTTTGACTATTTGTCTTATTCAAAAATTTAGTTCAAATATGTAAAAGTATAAGTAATACTTAAAATACATTTTATAATAAACCAAATCATAACAAAATAAATATTATTTATATATCTTTTTTAAATAAGACGAATGGTTAAAGGTGTGTTCAAAAGTCAATAGTGACTTCTTCTTGTGACCGGAGGGAGTAACAATTTTAATACAAACACGGGTCCCAACTAAACTACAAAATGAAAACAACAACGACAATGCTGTGAAATTTCTCCACCCTGAGTCCTGATACAACCATACAATCTATTGACAAATCAGAACTAAAGGCGTCTCGCTAAACCAGAACAGATCAAAACAACCTCTGCCGAGAATCACTCCTGATCATCATTCCTTAAAAAATTGAAGCATTCATGTTATTCCAAACACTCCATGCCACGACAGGAAGACCCACCATATATGCAACTTCCTAACAGAGCTCACAAGTGGTACTCCCCTCCCAATTTCATTTTTGTAGGTTGTGTTTAAACAATCTTCATCATAGACCACATAAGCACTTTCACTTTCATAGGAATTTGGACTTCCATAGGCCAAAGTATTTTTAATGTCACCTTGGTAAGCATGTCATTGCATGTAAACAGACATAAAAGAACCTTGTACTTCCAAGTGTCCAATGGCACTTGTCTTCCCCAGTACAAGTGATTGATTTACATAATTAAACATCTCAAACCAGTCACCATAAATTAATGGATCAATCGGATGGTAGGTTCCAATTCTTTAGCACACTGCCAGATATTCAAGTTTGTGCCTGTACGAATATCAAAAACATCAAGAAATGACTCTTTTTTTTCCAACAAGATATACCAATAAACTAGTCCGAGCACCACTACTAGTCACACTATATCTATTGTCGGGTGTAAGAGCTTCAAATTTTCAACAGGCACGCAGCAGTGCTTAATCACGTAGATGAGCTTGTCCATTTCAGCTTGGATAGGCTTAAAACAAAAGCCTAGCTCAATTAAATACTAACTGCATTGGATTTTTAGATTATTTTTAAAACCTTGAAGTCGCATATAAAACATGTAAAAGTAATATACGCAAAACGGATCAACTCTAATCAGACGAAAATCAGTTAACATTCAGGCTAGCCACTTTGAGCTTTCGTTATGTGTTAGATATTTTTGCTTTAAAGACCTTGAAACTTTATGCATTACTCTAACAGATAGCTTTGTTTATGGAAGACCTGAGACGAACATATGAATATCCACGCATCATTGCTCGCGTGGCATGACCCTCTGACCGAGGCTGTGAGAACTGACAACTCCTCCCGTTGAAATTCCCCGAGAGGGCCCGTCTGCACGGACGACAGACGACGCTGGGTGGGTGGGTCTCGGATCCGCGGCGAGCGAGCGAGCGAGCGGTCCAGATCACGCGGCCCACGCAGGCGCCGCCGCGGCGGAGGCGGAGGCGGAGCCACGCGACGACGCAGCACAACGCGAGCGCGCATCCGAGCCGTCCGCGGCGCTGCGCGCGCGGGGATCCGCCCGGTCAGCGCCAGAGCGCGACACCCCGTGCCGTGCGCCGGCGCGCGCACGCTACCGCCGATCCAACCCGCGTGCCGCGCTCGGGTTGGCCACTCGGAGACGCGGTGGGAGCAGACCGGTGGAGATGAGGGGGTGGAGAGTCTGACCGCGCGCGCGGCCGGCGCTGAAGCGAACGAGGCAGGACAAAAGCGACGCGCCGCGAACGAGACGGTGGGAGCGCAACGCTGCGAGGAGAGCGCGGACCGGGTAAAAGCGCCGGCTTTGGCCTCGTCCTCCTCCTCCCTCTTAGAGCTCGGCCCTCCCGGCGGCATCGGTGCGGCCACGGTGCCAGCGCAGCGCAGGGGCGGCGGGCGGCGGCGGCGGGGGAGGGATAGGGCTAGGAGTGGAGACGGGAGCAAGAGCTCGAGCTGTCCTCTTCTGCTGCGGCTGTCGATCAGGTAGTTAGCTGGCCTCCGTACGAGCTCTCCTCTGCTTGCCATGGCTCCCTCGCCTTGGGTTCCATCAGTAATTCAGCACGGTGTGCAAATTTATAAGCTTTCTGCACATGTTCTTCAGGATTTCTAGTTTTTTTTTTAAAAAAAAAAAACTTCCGCTGTTTCTTCCCCCTTTGTTGATGGAGAGATGGATTGCTGCGATCGAGTGGAGTAAATTTGTGTGTGTTGGATAATCGTGTAGGTGGCATGCTGAATTTCATGCTCTTGAAAGTCTGGGGCACAAATTAGTCGTGGCTTCGCGCAGACGATTCAAGGAGGTCACGGAGTTTGGCGCATGGGGAGTTCGGTCAGCTGCTTGTGGAGCGGTTACATCTCGAGACGAGATCAGAATGGTCAAGCCGCAGCGGCGTCTCCTCGTTCAGGTGAATTCCATTTTAGCTCCATTGCGTGTTAAGACCTTTACAACACTTATGCTTGGGGAAGGGAGAGAGGAGAGGAGGGGGGTTAGGTAGTGACGGCAAATTGACCTGTTTAACCATGCTGCGGTAATGTGGAGCAACCATTCTAGGTAATTTGCTAGCCTCCATACAACATTCTCAATTATTAGTGCTCCAATAGGATTCATTAATGAGAAATCCAAGGCGCATTTGTAGAATTACTTTTTTGCAATCCATCTGCTGCATTTTATTTTTTGTCACATGACAAGCATGTAAATATTTCTTGCCCTTTTCACTCATAGGACAGTGTTGCTAGTATATTGTTTTTTAACACATAATTCTAGGTCCAACGCACCTATCATATCAAACCATTTCCTACATTCTGGGTGCCGTCATCCTGTTGGAAACTATTATCATTACTTGTAATATCATAACTGAGAGAACTGAGATATAAATGTGCATGCTATAGCAAATCATGTGCACATGAGGGTTTCAGTATTAAGTCATAACCATGTTGCCCTCAAGTCCTGAACCATTATGACTACTACCATGTTGCAGTGCACTTCTGTGTGAGCTTCTCTTTTCTTTTTTGACCGACAATGATGATATCGCCTTTGAAAAAAGTGCAGACCATGTATTATCAAGAGCCAGAAGGGATGTACGAGTGTTTTCCCTAAATGAGCTGAAGTCTGCCTCAAAAAACTTTCACATGATGAACTGCATTGGCCGTGGGGGTTTTGGAGCTGTGTATAAGGTGAGACATTTGACTCGGTCTATGCATATTTTTGGTTCTTACTTTATGTCCTTTCTGTAATCATTAGTTTTATTGTAAAAATCCTCTTTTGAAAGAATTATGGTTCATCAATCTGCTAATATGGAATTAGTAACCAAAGTTTTCTTGCACTTAGGGAAACCTAAAAGATGGCACTCAAGTTGCAATTAAAAAGCTTTCAGCTGAATCCAAGCAAGGAAGTAGCGAATTCTTGACAGAGATCAATGTCATATCGAGCATCTGGCATCCCAACCTTGTGCAGCTGATTGGTTGTTGTGTTGAAGGGACTAACAGGTTATTAGTGTATGAATATGCAGAGAACAACAGTTTGGCATATGCTTTGCTTGGTAAGTTCAGTGCTGGAATTGTACTTGCATGTGTCTGCGCTGTGAACTAAATTTATCTTTGTGATCAGGGCCAAAGAACAGATGTATTCCATTGAACTGGCAACAAAGAGCTGCTATCTGTATTGGAACTGCTTCTGGGCTTGCATTTCTTCACGAGGAAGCACAGCCACGCATTGTCCACCGTGATATAAAGGCCAGCAACATTTTACTTGATAATAAACTAGTTCCAAAAATTGGGGATTTTGGACTGGCCAAGCTTTTTCCTGATGCAATCACTCACATCAGCACACGTGTTGCAGGAACAATGTAAGTACCTCTCTAAATATTTGTCTGTATTTACTTGCTTTTAGTGGGTTTTGTATTCTATGTAGATTTATACAAATATTGCGCCGAACTATTTTAGTTACAAATGTTTAAATCATAATCATTTTAATCAGCTGTCTCCGGTTACTTTTTTCCTCACTTAGCCAAGTTACCGATGTGTCTTCGGTGCATCACTGCCAAAATTAATTAATTTAGTTTGCTTAATCTGTAATGCCAAACTTATATTTATGTTTTGAAATATAATATCTCCTGCAGGGGTTACTTAGCACCAGAGTATGCACTGTTAGGACAGTTGACCAAGAAAGCAGATATATATAGTTTTGGAGTGCTTCTTCTTGAAGTAATAAGTGGTCAAAGCAGCAGCAAATCGACTTGGGGACATGATATGCATGTCCTTGTGGAATGGGTAATTCACTTTTCTGTAACCTTCCCCACAAAGATTCTTGTAGCAATTACCATGCTTGCATCAACGCTTGACAGACATAGGACTTAAATGCATGCAAGAGCACCAGCATTTCCCATGACAGGCCCACATCACATGCTGGTGATGGTGTTCCTATTTTAGTCTCTACATGGAGAACTTATTGTTCATCTTCAAAAACTAACTACAATTTCAACATTGGCTAAATTGTAGACATGGAAGCTGCGAAATGAAGAAAGACTTTTGGAAATTGTTGATCCAGAACTGGAAGAATACTCAGAAGAGCAGATGCTTCGTTTCATCAAAGTGGGACTTCTGTGTACCCAAGCCACGTCGCATCAGAGACCATCCATGAAGCAGGTGTTACATATGCTGTCTAACCAAACAGAAATCGACCTGCAAAATATAGTCCCTCCAGGTGTGCTGAAAGAACCCCGCCATCAAATGAGTAGTCTGGGGACAATGGGCACATCGTTAAGTCAAAGCACCAAAGGCAATCCAGGTGAATCCTACAGTACACAGACAAGAGACATGAATAGCTACCAGTTGAGCACGATAGAGGTGTCACCTAGGTGATGGCGGTACATTGTTGGCTTTCAAGCCTGATTGGCACCTTCAGAGAGCTCACACTCTGCCATGAGGTTTTGTTGTGCTGAGGCTGACACGATGTTTCCTGAAATGAAAAATTGAACAGAATATACTTGAAGCCCTGATCCCATGTGCATCCTGATTCAGAAACTAGGCAGGATGTGAGGGGCATTGCTGTGAATTGCTGTACAAAAAGTGTAGTTCAAACTTGATACAGGCTATCCTATCACACGTTGTTCATTAATTAATGTCTGGTGTTGAGGCTGCAAAAAACTGCGCCGTATGAGGAAGATTTGGCCAAAACTGGCTGAACAGATAAACGCATGTAGCCCACTAATTGTCACGTAGTCACACAATGGACAGTTTTGATGACGTGGTAACCTTTTATTTCGTCTTGCCTAAATAGCTGGTGTAAAAATAAATATGGTTGGGGCGTAAATAGTCGCATTGTGGGAATTGTTTGTGCTCAACATTATTTAGGGGTTGTACTCAACTTTTTTGTTCATGCTAGGATGCTAGGAGAATATCTTCTTGTGGAGTTTCTATCTACTTGTGAGCAATTGAGAATGATATAATGCTTTTAGGCCTTGTTCTTTTCAGCGTATCATACCGTTGCGTATTACTGTAGTAGATTTTGTTATTTTTATATAGCCTATATGTTGTCATAATTTGCGACGATTTTTTTATGACTTTTAATAGTAGTTCCAAATATTCTAAAACTATTTTTTATTATTTTTTAATAATCTTTAGACCTTATTTTGAGGGCTCTCAAATTTACTACAGAAATACGCAAACGCAACGATACGCTGAAAAGGACAAGGCCTTAGTATCGTGTGAGAATGTAATAACGCTTCTGTATCTTCAATTTTCAATTGTGAGGCCGGTTTTACTTCCTAGAAAAATTACTTTGGGGCATGTTTAATGGACATACCCATTTGTAGATTATCTCATCCCTATCCACCAATTTTTCAGTCATTATCCTATTTCTTACTATATTTTTCTTTTATATTTTAATCTCTATCATATTGCTATAGTTTTGGGTATTACAAATCCCACTTTTCAATCATTATTCTATTTCTTACTATATTTCTCTTTTATATTTTAATCTCTATCATATTGCTATAATTTTGGGTATTACAAATGGGCATCGAATGGATATGGCATATGCCTGTTAAACATGCCCTTACGTGATCCAACTAAGCGAGAAAATGCATCTGACTTCAGTGGTAAGACAGCTAAACTTATCAATGTCAAAAGTGAGTTACCACTCGTCAAATGATAGGCTGTACATTCAACAATTTTTTTTTTCAAAAAGGGGATACCCCACTTCCATTATCATTGACAACGGAAACAACAGTTCACACGGGTAGAGTTTTTCATAATTAAAGTGAAAGCAAGAGACTATTGAACCTAAACCAGAACCACCTCCCTTAGGCAAAAGTTTCCATGCAAGTTTATTACAAAACAGAGTAATCAAAAGGAAACCACCTTCCTACTTTCTGGACTACACTTCCTTTTAGCCTTTTACTCTAGCAATTCCCCTGACCTCCCCCTTCACATGCATCTTGCTTTGTCAGCATGGACATCGGCTGCAGATTGCGGAATCGGCTCCCGTTCTCTGCGCACGCCCCCATCCATGAGTAACTTGGAGACATCCTCTGTTTTGGACCTTTTCTCCTGCGCATAAACCTTTTCCAGTCCTGCAATAAATTCACTCAAACATTTGGAACATTCTTTAAGAACTCCTCTCATTTCATCACCAAGGGAAACTGCCCAATAAGCAAGAAAAGCACATGTAGTATGTAATATGTTTAAAGGTAATTTGATAATAATCTTGTCAAATGTCGACTTATTCCTGTGAATCCAAATCGACCAGCAAAATGCGGCTAGGCAAATCGTGTGCAACTTTTTTCCCTCTGGCCACACACTTTTCAACCATACATAGAATTGGCTCACATTATTAGGTCTAATATTCAAGTGACAGCAGGCTGCAATGGCACACCAGCAGACTTTTGCACTTGAGCAAGTAAAGAAAAGATGATTGGTGGTTTCAATATCATCGCAAAAGCTACATCTTGCATCTCCTTTCTAGTTTCTTCTTCTCATATTCCACTTTGTAAGCAAAGCGTCTTGAAACATTAACCATACAAAAAAATTTATTTTAAGTGGTATCCTAGCACTCCAAATCCTATACAAACCTCTATCTGGTAAATTGCGATTCAAGAATTTATAAAGCGAATTAACCGTGTACATTCCTTTTTTTTGTAACTTCCAAAACGCCCTGTCTGTGTCTCCACACAAACTCAAGACAGCTAATTTTTGTACTACTATATTCCACTTATCATTATCCTCTTGATGCAACCATCTACGGAAAGACAGCCTCACTGTCTAGCACTACATTGTGCTACTGAAATGCGCTGATCTATGCACACCTCATACACTGAGGGGAATTGTTCTTTGAGTGGTCTGCCCTCAAACCAACAGTCATTTCAGAAGTCAATTCTTTTACCATCACCCAAAATATAGCCTCTATGTTGAGCATATATTTCCTTACATTTCACAATATCCCTCCACCCAGGAGAGTCTGTATGTCTAAGAGAAATATGAGCTATGGTCCCCTCCTTCAAATATTTGTTCCTCACAATATTGTGCCAGATGCCTTTACCACTATCTAAACGCCACCACCATTTGCAAAGAAGGCTTATATTCATGTCTCTCAGATTTTTAACACCTAGACCCCCATCCTTCTTGGATTTAGTTATATCTCCCCATCTCACTAAATGATATTTCTTTTTTGAGCTATTACCTTTCCAAAAGAAACCTCTTCTCAATGAATCTAGTTGATTGAGGACACCTTTTGGGATCAGAAACATGGACATACCATATAAAGGAATGTTAGTTAGGCAAGAATTGATTAGCACAAGTCTCCCCCCTTGACACAAAGAACTTCCTTTCCAACCATCTAATTTCTTTTTAACCTTGTCAACAATTCTATCCCAATCTTTGACTTTTAGTCTATTGGCACTCACAGGCATCCCAAGATACATAATAGGAAAAGTGCCCACATTGCAAGTAAAAAGCTCTGAATAAATATTATCAAATAATTAAGTCACCATTCAAAACAAATATCTCACTCTTGTGGAAGTTAATTTTCAGCCCCAAGAGATTTTCATATAGACTCATGATAAATTTCAGAATAATAGCAGATTCAATGTTATCATCTAGGCATACTATTGTGTCATCTGCATATTGTAAAATAGAGATGCCCCCCTCACACAAATTAGGAACTAGCCTTGCAACCAATCCATGTTTTGGAGCAGTGTTTATCATCTTAGCAAGGCAGTCAGCAACTAAATTAAAAAGGAGAGGGGACAGAGGGTCTCCTTGCCTCACACCCTGGCCACTTTGAAAGTAGGGACCTATGCGATTGTTGATTTTCACGCTCAAAGTACCTCCTACCACCACTTGCTTAATCCAATCAACAATTTTGGTATAAAAACCTCTAAAATGAAGCAACTGGAACAGAAATTCCCAATTAACTTTGTCATAAGCGTTTTCAAAATCAAGTTTCAAAAAAAATTCCCACAGTCCCCACTGTGCTTGACTGACTGTAGCACCTCATGAAGTGACATAATCCCTTCAACAATATATCTATTCTTACATAATCTCTTCAACAATATATCTATTCTTAAGGAAGGCATTTTGAGTTTCTGAGATTATTCTATTCAAGACCCCTTCCATCCTATTTGTCAAGACTTTGGTGAATATTTTATATATACAATTCAGTAAACATATAGGCCTAAAATGTTGAACCATGACACCATCATTTTTTTTGGAAGTAAAATAATTTGACCATAATTAAGCCTATCTACTCTCAAATTGCCTTCAAAGAACTCCCGAAAGGCCCCAACTAGATCTGATTTAATGATGTGCCAACATGCCTGATAAAATTCAATGGGGAGACCATCTGGACCTGCAGCTTTGTTGAGACCCATCTCAAAAACTGCTTGCTTAATTTCTCCTTCTGAGAAAGGTTTAATTAAATTTATGTTCTCTTCCTCATCAACTTTTTCCTCGGACCAAATGTTACAAAACAACAATTTATTGGAAGATTCACTTTTGCTAAAAAGATTCTTATAGTAATTGGATGCTATCTTCACAGCATCTTCATCTCCATATGCAATATCTTCATTGTATTGTAATGATAAAATAGTGTTTTTCCTTCTCCTACCATTTGCCACCCTATGAAAATAATTTGTGTTTGCATCACCCAGTAAAATCCAATTCTCATGAGATCTAGCATGCCAATGAGATTCCTCTTGCTCATGAATTAATTGAATCTTGGGTCAATAGTTGGATTTTCTCTAGAATCTCTTCAGGAGCTAAACCATTATTCTCTTCTTTTTCTTCTAACTTTTTTAGTTTGATCATGACCTCTTCTCTAATTTTTTTTATTTGACCCATACAAATTGGCTCCCTGGCCTTTAAGCATTTTTTTACTCTTCTAAGTTTAATAACCATAATATCTAATTTGGTAGTAGCCAGCACCGGCTTCCTCCAAACTACATCAATCAATTCTACAAAGTTCTCATGCTTAGTCCAATTGAGATTGAAATTGAATCCCCTAAACTTGTTGATGTATCTTTCATTATCAGTTTTTAATAAAATAGGATTATGGTCTGAAAAACATTTAGGAATCTTGACGATCATGGATAAAGGATAAATGTTTTCCCATTCCTGATTAATTAACACTCTATCAAGCTTTACTAAAACAGGACTAGACTGATTGTTAGAAGGTGTAACAACCCCCATTTAAATGAAGTTCTCTCAGATTGTAAGAATTAATGACATAGTTAAAGAGGTTTGCATTTGTTTGGTCAATGTTACCACTATTCTTGTCTCCACAAAATCTAGTCAAGTTAAAATCCCCCCCTATCAACATAGACAAATTTGTACATTCAACAAATTTAATTGTACGTTTGGCGAATGTAGTCAATGGTGCTACAGTATTGGATGAAACATAGACGGTCCAAATATATTCGTCGTCTTACCACCTAGGCTACGATATAAAAGGTCGATGGGTCGTTGAATTAAGCAAAATGAGTGACCAACAATAGTTTTGATGCGTCTTTAATAATCCATATATTGAAGGTACAAAGGGCTAACTTTCTAACGAACAAACAAAAATTACAGCAATGAGCTACAAACTTCCAGATTTATTTGATTCGCAGGGCAACACAAGCTTATTGATTTCTCCACCCACTTATTCTTCTTAACAGGCAGCGGGTAAAGAAACATGAACAAGAGCAAACAGGAACTCTCATGGTAATCTACTCCTTGTCTACAAAAGCTGACTCAGCAAGATCAATGGCCCGGGCCAGAGCTGCAGCCTTGTTCTCGCATTCCCGTTGCTCGTCATCCGGACTACTATCAGCGACAATGCCCGCACCAGCCTGGAGGTGTGCGACCCATTCCCGGCGCCTATCCGCGTCTTTGTATGAGTACATCGTGTTGTGGCTTGGCGCCGTTGAGAATACAATGGTGCGGAGAGCAAGAGCGATAAGCATGTCACCGTCAAATGATATCCCTCCTAAGCCCCCGCTGTATGGTCCCCGCCTTGTGACTTCCAGCTCATCTATCAGCTCCATGGCTTTCACCTGGTAATGTCAGAGATTTTAGTAAGCAATCCATTGCGTGTTCAGAAGAGGGAGGTGAAGATTAGCATAATCCCTGACTGGTAAAGTGGGAACTAAGAACAGCAAAAATGAGATGAACTGACCCCTGAGAATAGGCCAGCAACTAAAACTGAGTAGTACTGATATGCAGTTTGCAGAAAGGATCTGCGCTTTTTTTTTTCTTAGCTAGGGTGTTTACACCCCTGCACAGGTGAAGACCACCCGATGTGCAGTTGTGCACCTCCGTGCTCCATCAAGCAATGTGATTGGTTTTACGATAAATATAATTAAAAAAACTTAAACAGAATGCTAGGCAGTTAACATAGATCTAGACTGTACACATGCCCAGTATCATGAAAATGAAAATTGTTAATATGTGCTGATAACAATGGATAACAACACAATAGACACAATATACAATGTTCATGAGATTGGAAGAAAGACTTCACCTTTGGTGCTCCACTCACTGTTCCAACAGGTAATGCAGCTCGTAGAGCATCCCAGCTTTGGAGATGATCGTCCAACTCTCCGCTAACCTGCAAAGCATTCAAAAATAATTTACAATAATTTCAACATATATGCAGAAGGATAAGCATTCATCAGCAAACAGCAAGCCACCAAACATGTTATGTCAAAGAGCATTCCACAATGAGAAACATGAGATTTTCACAGAACCATAGCCTTCATCTGTACATTTTTGTTTAAAAACATTCTACAACGAAAGGATAAAAAAAAACCTTAGAGCATCACCAACCCAGACCCAACTTAAGTCTTCCTAGCTACTATTTACACCTCCTTTTCACTATTTGTCTATATTTCAATCTCTTCTGTTTTATTTGCTACAGTATTAGGACTGCCTAGGTTAGGCTCCCATTGGTCATGCCCTTATAGAATGACTACTGGTCAGTAAACTATATATCAACCCAAGAAATGATTTTAGAGACGCCACTTGGAAAATGGAAAATACTAGTAATACTGATTATCTGTTAATTGTAGCATAAGTATTTTGACTTCTGCAGAGTGCATTGTTATGTTCCTTAAATAAGACCATATTAAGCGAAAAGAAGAACATAAATTGCAGAGAGACCACAGGTTAACCAGAAACAATATAAGCAGATTACTATGGTGAATAGAAAATGTAATCGGCAGACCATTCCCATGTGCTGAGCTAAACCCCTATTTTTTCTCATCAGAATATGATGTTGGACTCAATCAACAACTTACTCCTGAATAGTAAACGAAATCATATGAAAATGCCTAATTTAAGTTCATCAGATGTGGTAACTAACAATAGCAAAAAAAGTATAAATCATCAGTGTAAAATGGGTGTCATAAGAACTGCTGTTCAGAAAACAGGAGAAGAACCTAACCGTTGAGCTGATGTGCATGACATGGGAATAACGCTCAATGTTCATCAACTTCTCCACCTTTACAGATCCAGGTTTGGATACCTGTCAGGTAGAACCACTTATAAGAAAATTGTAATGCTGCAGCTGTGCAGTAGTATTAGGTCTAACATGTTCATTTTCTGTAAGTTCTGGAGAATGGATGTAATTGCAGCCTTACAAAGCTACCAAGTTCATGCCACCATGACTTGATAGAAGGTGACGAGATTGTATTCACATCACATGTAGTAGATCTAGCAGACTTCTAATGAGGCAAAATGAGATTTTAGGCGGAAGTAATACAAACCTTGCCAACATCATTCCTTCCCAAGTCTACAAGCATGATGTGTTCCGCGCATTGTTTTTCATCACTTAGTAGTTGCTGTTCTTGCATTTCATCTTCCTTCTCTGTCTTGCCTCTTCGAACAGTCCCAGCAAGTGGTCGGTTAATAATCTTACCCTGAAGATAAAAATAAAAAGGTGTAAATATTAATGAAAGAGCATTGAGGCAATCTGGCTAGAAGTAATAAGAGGTTTCACATACCTTCTCCACTCGTGTAAGAATTTCAGGACTAGATGCTACCAGGACACAGCCTCTTGCCTAAGAGATGGTGAAAGAATGATGTTTAGAACTTCAAGAGCACATATTAACAGTGTTCAAATTGGGCACTTATCCATAAGAATGTTCGATGTTCTCTTATAGTCTGGTTAAAAGAACAGATAACTAGAAGATCAGATCACAGTGTAATGTACCTGTACATATGCCATATAAGGGCTTGGGTTTACAATTCGTAAAGCCCGATAAACCTCAAATGGGTTGGCATAAGTTCGCCTCTCAAATCTCTGGCTTAAAACAATCTGGAAAATATCACCAGCCATTATATGCTCTTTTGCCTGAATAACAGCATTCTTGTATTCATCACTTGTCATTGTCGATTTGGTCAAAGGTGTACCAAACTGCCGAGTATGTAGCTTCACAAATCCTGGAGAAAGTTTGGGGCTGGAGTGGAAGTCAAACATATCTAAAGCCTGTGAGCACCATGAAAAAATTCCAAACGATTGATTTAAGGAATAGTTGCATCACTGCTTACACATTCGAATTGTGCACTTTGGATAGTAACATATCCAGCCGGGACCTGCCATCTTGGTATGCAGCCTCGGTGGATGCATGTCGGTCCAGATTTACCCAATGGATGACATATACTTTCTGCAGCAAGTGCATAGCCAGATATTTTGGAATGAGTTAAAAGTTCCATAACAGCTTGTTTGGCAATGGATGGGGAAGGGGAAGAGGAGTGGGAAGTACGGGGAAGAATCTTACCTGGGATCCCCCGGGTAAGAAACTTTCCTCCATTTAAATGGTAATTCTCTTCCCTCTCCCTACTTCCATTCAACCAAACAAGGGAATTAACTTCCCTAAATCTAAACTTCTCCTCTAATCTTTCTTCCCTCCAACCAAACCACCAGACGCACCTTAAGGTGCGGCAAGTCAAAATAAACGAATTGCCATGGCATGTTATTACTTATTCGTGCCTTTCTAACAGCCAAAAAAAAAACTAAATTTGTTCAGAATAAGGTGCAGAGAACGGGTACTGAAGAATTAATCACCTTCTCCACATTGTCAAAGACGAGGACATCGTCATAGAGCCCCAAGTGAACATCAGGAAGGTTCCTATCATCCTGGGGAGCACCAGAGAAAGGCAGCTTCTTTTTTTCAACATAGCGGACCGTATCATAGGAAAAGAAACCAACCCATCCACCTGTCGCAAACAAAGAAACCAAATGCAACTATTGATCATTTCAACATCGACAACATCAAATCCTCCCACCTTTCTTCCTCCCATGCTGATTTTCATCGCTCACCGCAGAAGGAAACGGGAAGTTGATCGATTTGCTGTGGGTGCCATCCCTCCATCATGCTCCTGGGGATCTGCATAGGATCGTCCACGACCTGCTCCGTCACCTGGCCCTTCTCATGGTCCATGATGGTGACTTTGTGCTCCTTGGCGACGATCTCCATCATCGGGTGGGCTCCCACCATGCTGTAACGACCCTAGAATCCAATCCAATCCAACCCAATTAAGCTCCTCCACGGTGTGATTGCCAAGGATAAGAATCGATATGAACTCAGATCGGAGAGGAGAGGACAGAGAGGGGAGGCCGTACCACGTTGGTGGTGCCCTCGTGGCCCTGCTCGACGGACTCGAAGAGGAAGCTGGGCGCCTCCATGTTGTCCTCCGGCACGAGGCAGCGGTAGGCGAGCACGGGGGTGAGGTGGTCCGACACGATGCACTCCCACATGGGCACCAGGTTGCCCTTCCGGCTGCCCCGCTCCGCCGCCTCGAAGAACCGCCTCCTGTCCTCCGCCTCCGCCTTCGCCGCCGCGCTCCCGTTGATCACCGCGCTCGCGCTGGGCTTCCCGGCGCGGCACCTCAGCCCGCGCCTCCCGTGCCGCCTCCCTCCTGCCGCCACCGCTCGCGCCCCAACCGGGGCCGCCGCGGTGGCGGGGCGGGCGGCGGCGAGGCGCGAGGGCGAGAACGTGGCGGCGGCGAGGGACTCCATTGCTGCACCTGCGCTCGCCTGAGGTCTCGGTCGATTTGTGCAGGAAAGCCAACGGGGGGAGAAGGCGCGAATATATAAAGAGAAAATCGCCACCAAAGTAGCAAGCCAATCGGAGAGCACGCACACCGGCGGCTGGCGAGTGGCGAGCAGGGGAGAGAGCGTTTGACTATTCCTGGATGGTAGGTAGCACAAGCACCGAGCACGACGGCACGAGCCACCACGAGGGGACGCAGTCCATCACGTATTCACGTGGCCCGGGGGCATCTATCCATTTTAAAAACGGAGATGATCGGCAGCCAATCGGCTCTGCAGCTGAGCTGCAGCTGCACGTGTCATTTCTCCCCGGGAGAAACGAGGAACGTGCGTGCTTCGCGGCCTTCGCCTCGGGCATTATTGTGGAGAGCGGCGACCAGCGACCGGGAAGCTTCAGGCTTCAGGCCCCGCCGGCTGCTCGCTGCTCCACACACAGCTCGACTCGAGCCCGCCGGCGTCAGCAGGTGACAACGGTCCGAGCACGGCGCCGACTCGTCGACGCAGAGAGTAAGGCCTGTACAATTCAGCTTAGCGTAGCGTTTAGTAAAATTTAAAAAATTTTAAAGAGATGTTTAAATATTATTAAAAAATAATTTAAAATAGTTTTAAAATCTTTAAGAGGACTATTAAAAACTAAGAAAAATCATCACAAATTATTACGCTAAATAGGCTATATAAAAAAGATAGATTTTGTTTAAATGTTATGCTAACCATCAGGAACTCTCAACTCTCTCCCCAGCCCGATCAATGAGACAATGAGATGTGGCCTGTCACCTCTACTGAACGTCTGAACCAGACTCGCGTGATGGTGTTCTTTCTTTAAAAAAAAAAAAGAATCAAGGCCAGTGCTTGCTCGGAATGGCCACTCTGACCAGCCATTTTTGGCCTGTTCAATTTTTTTATTCCTATTCAGCGGCGTTTTTACCTTCTTGCCGTGCAGGCGTTGTTCACATCTATCTCTCCCGTATTGGAGATGACTACGGGATAAAGCTGTGTCCGTTTTCGCGCGGTGGTAGAAGTCACTTGGGGACAAAGAAACGTCAATATCACGATCTCAACAACCCCCTCACGAATCACGATCTCTGCGGTGATGACCTTGCAACTGAGTTGAATATATTTGTTAAATATATTTGTTTTTCTGGATTAATACTCCATTATGAATATACTACTTCATTTAAGCCAATGGATGACCTTTAATATTCGTTTAACGATAACTATGATAATATAGTGTTTCACATGCATACATGACAAATAAATCAAAGAGACGCCGAAAAGAAAGAACACACGAGGTTATGTTGCCGAGCGTTGAAATTTTAACTTATGGTTAGGTCGTAACTCGTTTGGTCTTTGGTTTTAGTCTGGCCCAGCTTGGTTTCGACTCATTTAAAAATGAGCCTATTTTTTAACTCGTGGACATTCACAAACCAAGCAAGTTAGGATCATTTTGCTCATGGCTAGTTCCTGGCTTGTTCGAGAGCCTCACATGCCTAGCTTGAGAAGCTACCCAACCCAAACCATCGTTGCAAGCTTGGATAAAAACAACGGCAATGACATTGAGCTCGATGGTGGTCATGCGGGTCTACCAAACCTAGCTACGACATTCTCTTGATCTAGTGACGACGGCAACCTCTCTTTCCCACTCATGTGTGTGGTGGTGAGCTTGTGTTTGCTGAAGCACAATGTAGGGTAGCAACATTGAGCAATGATTTAGCTTTGAACTCAAGCAAGATGACATTGACGTAGTTTTTTAGCAATGCCAGTCTCAAATCACGCGAGTTTGCTCAAACTTTCACTGAGCCTAAGCCAGACGCCCAACTTCCAGCTCGCTCACCCAACTAAGCTGAGCGGGGCCGGTTCGATTTGCCAAATGAGCTTGAGCCAAGCTGGTCGGCCGGTTCCACCCCTAGTTGCTATTTACTCGGTTTTGTGTGCGCCATCAGTCAAACCTAAGGTTTCAATAGTTTTGCCTTCTTTGACAAGGTCAAATGAATGGGATATTATATGAAATATTGAAATGGTTTCATTTTCTACAGGATTCATGGAACTCCGGTGTTCCAATCTGTTCCTATTTGTTTCTGTGGATATTGATGTATGGGCGGAATACTATGTCAATAGTTGCAATCTACGATGCATTTTTTTCAAATGCATGATTGACTTGTCATGTGTAAAAACAAACCAAAGCGCACTTGTTTTAAAAGGAAATCACTGCGTTAAAATCCAAGCCAAATCTGATCATCCGGAGTTTCTCTTTTTCTTGAGAAATGATCATCCGGAGCTCAGAAGCATCAATTCTTGACCAGCCTACCACTTGTCCTCCAAAAATGATCTCAAGGCCCAACAGAGAGATGTACGGAAGCACTAGGCCCAAAATTATATCTTGCTTGTTGCCTGAGGGCCTTCGTGGTAGGTATGCTTCGTTTGACCTGACCTATGGGTCCGAGTCCGACGGGGACAAGTGAAAACAACAGAGTGATCTGCTACGTGGCTTCCTATTTCAAGTGCCGCAGAACTGGACTTGGTTGGCGTGCCTACCAAAAGCCATCCTTCCTTTGACAGCTTGGTCAAGAATGGCCTGGCATTTTCAACCCATGCCAATGGCAAGTGGCCATTTCTTAAAAAGTAAAAGTTTATATCTTTAGCCTTTTTCTTAGCACGCATTGAAACAAATTTTAGATCATTTTTTTTATCCAACGATGCATACTTTTCTTGTCCACTAAGAGATAAGATAATTAGTAAACATAGATATACGTACTTGATCCAACGGTGTAAAATACTCTTACCCCCTAGTGTGCCAAAGAAGTGTTTGAAAGCTTTACTTTGGTCTATTTGGATTTGTCGAAATGATATTGTATTTGACAAATGCAGAGATACATATTTTATGTAGGTTGTTCTCTAGGGAATCTATTGTCTATGGTCCTGTGCTTCGCTACATAAGGATAATGATTTTTCACGAAGATAATGGGATGCAAAGATAATGTTTGGCTTAGATAATTCTTAGAAAATAGGAGATGAGCAGAGAGCATAAACAACAGAGGAGGCCAACGGGCCGGCCCGGTTCGGGCCCGTTTGGTTCGTTTACTATGCGAACCGGACCAACCGGGCCAATGGGCTTCAGGTCTCGACCAGTTCGGTTCAAGATAAGAATCAAACCAAACCGGCCTTGGTTTTATGTGGGTTGGTTTATTTTAATTAAAAATATAAAAATAAATTAAGAAAAAACCACTATATGTTATAAATATACACTATAAATTGCGTAAATACACTATATATCATTAGAAATATATATACAAATGAATATATTTAATTAAATAAATATGTTATAATGATTTAACCAAATCGCAAGCCACTCGACCCGCCCTTGATTCGGTGAATGTGGGGTAGCCTTGGTTCGGCCTTGTTGCCCTGGCCCGTTTGGCCACCTCTAATAAACAATGATTTTCATAAAAAAAAAATTATGCTAAAAATAGCACAAAAAATGGGTATGTTACACCTTGTCATCCTTTCCCCACGTCGTGAGTTCGAATGGAGCAAGTCCTTAGGGAGTGCCTTGGAGCCGTTGTTATGGCCTACATCGAGATCACTATGCAGCATGGTCACACTGTGGGCGTGTTCCCCCTGTTGCAAGTGGAAGATCTTCAATAATGACATCATTTGGGTCTATGTTCAAATCCAAAAGGTGGAAGTGAGGAAAATCGGATGCTTAGATATTATCTTGCAGTTCGATACCCAGGTAGTGGAGAAGCGAGTTTGGAGTGGTCTCACTCTTTTGATGATAAATGATTGGCTTGTCTTTGATTTGGCCGTCTCCCTCCCTCCATTTATTGGTTTTCTAGAGGAAAAGCTTATGCTCCCATGCTTCACTAGCTTGTTCTTAATGTTGATACTATCGGTTTCCATATTTAGCTTTGTGTAACTTTTGTTACTAAGTGAGTAGAGGTTACTTGCCATGTTCACCAAAGACTCAAAGGGTGAATGTTGAATGCCTGGATGATGTGGTATCCTTTTTTTGGTTGTCCACGAAGCAACGGGATAAGCCAATTGCATTCGTTTTTTGTAGTTATGGTTGCTCAATTATTGAGGTAAAAAAAAGGGCTCACACAATATGGTGGCCCTCACTGTACCGCTGACGACAACCATCCCTCTCTGTGCCACTGTCGGCTCTCTCGGCGCCATCGTCGCCCCAAATTCTAGCCCTAGCAAATTGACAGATGAATCTAAAGTGATATGTACCTATTTCTAGTACTTAGTGGTATCGCTCTAAAGATGAATTTCTTTTATCTCTGTCTATTCGTTATTCATTATCTTGCTCATCGATGAAGTCGCTATATTTATTCATAAGGTTTTTGCTCATGATTTATCTATTTCAGCAATTTTATGTTAAAAGAGTCGGTGTAAACACGAAGATTACTGGATAATGGACAGTCACTTGCGATCATTTTCAAGGAACTGAAATTTCTTCTTCGTTTACCCAAGACTTGGAGGGGAACAGACGGCAAAATGACACAGAAACCGCAAACCCAAGGACAGCGAAGGCAGAGCCCCAGCGAAACGATAGGCGACGACAAAGACCATATACCATTTAACTCAGTTCACGGTTGACACATCGGCACAAGAATAAACAGAAATTAACAGCTAAATAAAAACATGCCAACGACGCAGGTGGAGTGCATAGCTTACGACTATGGCGCGGCTTATGGCAGACTCCACTCGGCATCATCACGCCACCGCTAAATAATGGACAAGTGTAGTACGATCCGAACCAGCGAGGCAGGCATGGCAACGTGCAACGCCGCAACGGCCAGCCGCCAATGCCGAGCACCGAGCGCTCGATCCGGGCAAGAGCCTCGCACCCAGCCAAGCGTATCGAGCCATGCATTTCGCCGCTATGATTTGAGTGGTGGCCTGCCACGTTCACGCCGCCGGCGACTGCGAGTGACCGGTGACCGGTGACCACATGCAGCCACCTAACGAAGATCACTATACAGTATACACTGGTACAGTAGCACTGCGTGCATGGGTCATGGCATGTGTGCAGCGTCAGCGTGGCTAGCTGCTGTAGGTGATGACGAAGCACGGGAGCACTGCCCGGGGGTTGAACACCAGCAGCTCGGCGTCGTCCTCCCCGCCGCCGGCGGGCACCACGGAGTCGTAGGCCACCTTGTCGTCGGCGGCGCCGTGGCCGACGCGGCCGGCGACGACGCGGCACACCAGCATGGCGCGGCGCACCTGCAGGAACGCGAACTCGCGCTCCACGTCGTCGGGCAGCGACGCGTGCGCCGCCCGGCCGGAGGCGTAGGTGGCGATGCCGTCGACGTCGGCCTGCTTCCCGGCGAACCCGTGGCGCAGGATGCTGCAGGAGCAGCAGTAGGGGCTCGCGCACACGCCCGCGCCCAGGGAGCAGAGAGTCGTGGAGCAGTGGAACCGGAGTCGCTCGTTGCCGTCGGCGATGCACCGCTCCTCCACTCCGCCGGCAGCGGCGGCGGCGGTGGCGGAGGAGCAGCGGCGGACGGCGCGGGCGCGGACGAGGTCTCGGTACTCCTCGAAGCGGGCGAGCGTGCGCGGGTTGTGGTGGATCCTGAGGACGCGCTGGACGTTCGGAGCCACGCCGGCGCCGGCAGCCAGTGGTTTCCAACCGGCGAGGAAGATCATGCGGATGATGTTCATGCTGGAGTCGAGGTGGGAGAGCTCACACAGGGAGTGCTTCATCGACTGGTGGAGCTCCAGCTGCTGCGGTTTGCTCAGCACCTCGCCGCACACCTTGCACGGGAACACGTCGCCGCGGGCCGCGAACGACCTGCTCGCAGGCGGCGGCGGCGGCTGCTGCTTCAGCGGGGAGGACAGCACGGGCGTTACACTGAGGGACTGCTGCGAGAGCGGAGACGCGCTCGGTGACGACGGCGTGGACAGCAACACCGGCGTCGCCTGAGGCTGCGGCAGGGGCCGGGCGAGCGGCGAGGACACCGCCGTCGTCACGGCTTCTTCTTCCTCGGCGGCCGGAACGGCAGCCTTGGCTCCGGACGAGCCGGAGGAGAAGACGCGGTGGAGGTAAAACCAGAGGCTGGTGGCGAGGTTGGACACGTTCCTGCGCCTGGCTCGGACCCTCTCGTCGGCAACTGTTGCAGCCGCCGACGACGCAGCCGGGGAGAACGCGAGCGGCGATATCTTCCTCCTCTTGCTGCCGCCGCCCTTCCCATCGGCGTCGTCTTCCTCCCGCGGTGGCGAGAAGCAGCAGCCGGCGTGCCCAATGTGGAGGAAAAAGAGGAGGGAGACGAAGCCACGGAGCAGGCCGCTACACCTGCCGCCGCCGCCTCCACCGCCCGCCATCCAACGACGATCTCTCTATCCTCAACTACAAGCTCGCTCGCTCTCTCTCTCTCTCTCTCTCGGGGGTGCGTCTCCGAGGGCTCAGATCGCATCGATCACAACGGCGCAAGAACGCGACGCAACGATCGAGGTCGACGATGCAGGGGAGCTGGGGAAGGAAGGAATACCTGGATGGGATGGCGGAGGACGGAGGTCGCGGTGGAAAGGGGGAGGGAAAAGCGGGGCGCTTAAAAGAGGAGGGGAACGTCCGAACGTGGGCTTGCGCCGGTGTGCATAAAGGGTCAGGGACTGGGAGTGCGAAAGGCGATCCGGAGATGGAAACTTGGACAGCAACAGCGTGTCCGAGACTCCGAGTACGTATGAATCGGCCACCTTATAGCGCTGGCAGTCTAGCACGCACGCACCAATACCATGCAAAGCGAACTAGCGGCGTGCTGTGCTACGGACTTTGCTAGCTGCATCACTGCTCCTGCTAGGACTTGACAGATAGTGGCGGAAGCTAGATCATGAAAGATAATATGTAAACTACAGAGATATGGTAATGTGGAGAAGACAATTGTCGGAAACACGCACAGAACTGGAAAGAACCCTTTGTTTCAAAAAGAGGTCCATAGGTTATTCATATCGGTTTTGCTACAACCTACACGGTGCTTGCCGACGAGTGGGTCCGACAGATGCGCGTGTGGACGGTCGACTAGGTTGGAGGGGCTTCCTATTCATATTTAATTTGATGGTCGTAGTTAAGATCAATCTATAGCGCCTTATAAATATTTAAACTTGAGAAAAAAATTATAGGGGCCACGATTCTATACCCCGTTAAAATACAGCCGCCACTCTACTTGAAGATAGAGATGCAGTACCTGTATAGGACTTGAAGAGGAATAGAATTTGAGGCTATGTTCTTTTCACTAAAAGTTTTGAAAAAATCATTACAAAATATTATAACATGTAGGTTATATAAAAATAACAAATTTTGTTGCAGTAAAACTTAACTTTATGCTGAAAAAAACAAGTCCCGAGAGAGAGGTTCACATGCTAGCGATCGATCAGCAGCTTCAGGGGCCGGCAGCCATCCATGAGCCAATGAGGCTCGTCGGTGAAGGGCATCGATCGGAATGGAATGTGTGGGTTGGGAGGGAGCTATCATTGTTCATAGCTAGGCCTGACCTGCCTTCCTGTCTCCCCTCCCCATCTCCATTATGCATCGCGATCTCTCGTGCCTCGCTCCATTATTCGTCTACAGGAACAGGAGCCGATATGGGAAAGAAAGAAAAAAAGAAAAGAAAAAAGAAGAGGTTCACGCTTCTGTTTGTTCTGATCACTTTGTTCAACGCGAGCTCGACATCAGCAGCGGCCGAGCAGCATGCATGCGGCCCTGCCTGCCTGCCGCGCTGCATGCTGCACGTACTGCCGCTGAACCCCAGAGAGAGAAACGAGGCAGGCGACATGGACGGTAGCCAGTAGTAGCCAGCCGCTGCATGCGGCGAGCCTGGCTGAGGCCGGGACGGATCACGGATTGGAGAGACGGCCGGAGGGGCGGGACAAGATCACAAGATGCACGCCTGCTCTGCTGCCGCCGCGCTCAGTCCCGAACAAATGGCAAGACGCCAAGACGTGCAGCGGCAGGCTAGCCAGCCGTGCAGAATGCAGATGCCCTTGCCCCGCCCCGCGGCGCCGTGCTCCTGGCCCGTCGCCCGCGCCGCACCACAAAACGGGCTGGAACTGGACTTCGCGTAAAAAACCGTGCATTTTGAGCGCGAACCCGCGGGGTAGAATCATAAAAGACTATATGTCCAATTAACCATAGTTTTTTATTTTCGTTTTCTTTCTCATTTTCTATGCCATATTTTTTTTCTATATGTTTCACCGTCTTCGCCTACATTTCTTTTAACAGAAATGAAATAGAAAAACGAGAGAGAATCCCTTTTCGAAACGAATGAAAGAGAGAATCCCTTTCGAGCAGTGAAGGAAGCTTGAATCACTTGTGAAGGAAAATAGAAAGGCCAAGGGAAGCTGTTGATCCAAGCACTAAAAACATTGCTAGCAGGTTTTCTAAAAAGGTCCCTAAAACACTACTGCAAACAGACTCGGTCTCTATAACGTCCCAACAAAATCTATATCTCGGTCTCTAAATATAGAGACTCTCTCTAAAGAATCTCTATATTATTATAAGGATAGAAACTCTACTGAAGAGGATGAAAATATGGAAACAAATAGTGATTTAGGAAAGAGATATAAGAACAAAAAATAGAAATCCTGCTGACACTCTAGACAGCAAGACATCATCCACGCAGATCTCAACGCGCTCTCCTTGGACAAGTGACCAGTCAGCATCAGCTTGAAAAGGATGGGGGCCATCCGCATCGGCCGACCGCCAGTGCGTAATCATCCACATCCAGGTACGAAGTACTCGAGCGCCTTGGAATGGAATCCGAGACGAGGCAAAGAAAGTGTAACATTACATGGTATCTCAAACCTGCGTTTTACACAAGAAACGAATGATGCCGGCGCACAGGCAGGCCGGAGTTCTTGAGATTCGATGCCATCACGATGTCATGCTGTGGTTTTTGTACCGTTAATGTATTCCTTTTTCCTAGTGTTTTATGGTACAGCTTGATCATGTTCTGAATCTAAAAGACAGTCTTGAGTTGAGCAGGCATGCATAAAGCATTCCAATGTGACGCTGTCACACTAGGCTATGTGGTTCCAGAGCCTCATCATGAAACAGAAAAGATAGCATCCGAACTGAATATGGACGAGCCCAAAACTTTCTATTCATGATCATTGCAAGTCACAGGTACATTAAAATGAACTATTTGGCCTCCAATCCAACTCCAAGGTAATAAAATAAAGATCAAAGTACGACATGAAGTACAATCAACAGACCCGCGACAATATATGCAGGCTGTCTGTTAAATTTGTGATATGACCAAGATAATAAATTTATGGTACCAGTGGCGGAGTGGCCTGCAAGTCCATAATGCTACAACTACCAAACAAGGGCACACATATAATGTAAAATAAATCTAAAAGCTTTAAATAAAATTTACAGACCAATAGAAGGTGGTGATATACATCTCCATAAAAGCTCAAAAAGCAAAATCTGATTCAATTTAGAACATAGAAAAAGACAAATACTCAAGTATGTATGTCATTTATCTTACAGCTGCAATTAATTAAGCTTGGTTTTCAAATTTTGTACTTAAGTATGTATGTCTTTTATCTTACAGCTGCAATTAATTAAGCTTGGTTTTCAAATTTTGTATGGCTACGTAACATTGCACCTCCCAACTATAGTTTTTTTACAGCATTTAAAACTTCCAAGTCAATTTTCATGGGATACACATCCGCCAAACTCAACGTTTCTACTTTGTCCAACCATTAAGGCTGTATGTCAAATCACAGATATTTTCAGGAAATACAATGTGCAGCAGGTGCGTAGACAAATTAGGAGCCGCAAATGAACAGCACCAAATAAGTCCAGCATTGAAGCAATGACGTTTTTCAGCTCTAATGAATCGCAATTTGATTTTAAATTAATGTAGCCACAGATAAAGTATCAATGCACCGCATATGGGCATGATCAATCAAGATTAGTCATCGATCCTCATAGCCATCTGCTTAGAAAGTTTCTCAAGCTCAAAACTAAACAGGATCTTTACAAAAGTCTCCACGCAATGAAAACAATGTAGTGCATAAAGCCTACAGGCTCGCAGCTGTCGCCTTATCTGCATTGTTCTAATTAAGGCTTATCTGATATAAGTTTCTCTTGACATAACCACACTACCAACTAGACTGTACTAATGTCATTCAGAATACGTGTAGAGTACTAACATGCTATTATTACTATTGTATGTGCCAATATGGACAAAGGCTTCCTTTTGGAAGTTGTGATTTAACACAGAAACCAGTCCAAGTTATATAACTCATTTTTACCAACACATAATGTTTGGAATATACGCATCCTGACAAACAGCGTAAATTCTTGACGCACATGAATTTTAGGAACCGATATAAAAAATTGGAAACTGAAAAATCATGATAGATGTTTAAGCGTGCTTGACCAACAAAAGATTGTAAGCAGCCTTGAAAATAAGACAGTAGTTGAATTTGCACTTTCAAAGGAACCTATGTCAACAAGATACCTATTGTCATGCATAGTTGATGTATTTCTTTCATGATAATTAATAGTTTCACCCACAAGCCAGCTTATGATTTTTCTGAAAATGGCATTTGTCATATAAGGTGAACATGAGAAGATTTCAGCCTGTGATAACTTTACTGATAGCGGTTGTTGCATTTTTTTAAAATATTTCTACAAGTTATTATCAAGCAGGAGTATTATCTCCACCCCAATCTCTCCAAAGTTCTAATTTGTTAGACAGAGAACCAAAGAATGAGTTCAAAATTGTGGCTTCCTAAGACTTCCCCCCTGCAATTTCCTCTAGTTTGGTTGCCCATGTTCCTTATCAAGTAGACGCATGATATCTGTGATGTAAAACTAAAATCTTCATGCTGTAAGGTAGATCAAAATGGTTACAATATACTTTTTGCAGTCACAGAAGGAAGTTGACCTAGAACTAATGCAGTCAAAAATCATATCAGTTTTGGCCAAAAAATATTATCTAAAATATGTAGGTTAAATATACAAAATAGTACAAGTAAATTTGTCACAAGAGATTTTCGTAACACTATTATAACTTTCCACGACAATATGATGATAAATTTACTGTGCAAAGTGACATCTAGTTGATTTTACAAATTAAATAACTCCTCCTTTTGTGACTGGAGGGAGTAGCACCATAAAATCTTAAATAAGCTGAGCCAGCTGCAGGTAAATTACATTGGAACAACAAATTCCTTCCGTGATGTTGTCAAACAGGGCAGAAAGGGTTAAGTACATACAGGCTTATACTAGAATTAGTTTAAAATTGATACAATCTCATAAGTCATAACCAATAAATTCTGAGAGAGAAACATAGAACATTATTACTTTGATAGTTTGATATCAACAACAGTTAGTCTTTCTAAACCTGTAATCCGCTGAACATGACAAGAATGGAAAATGGCATCAGCTCATGATGCTCTGACAGGAACAGGATAATTACAAAGTAAGCTACATAACAACATTGAGCTGCATTGAGGATGCTAGGGATTTTAAAGCTAAGCTTTGAGTGCTAAGAATCTAGAGCATTTACTTGCCATGAAATGCATCTGCACTTCTGCAGAAGCAAGAAATGTAACTTCACTACATCATGTCTTGAAAGCCAGATTATAAAGAAAGAACCGTATTTTCAGTGCCGAATTCATGCGTGAAATGAGCAAACAATGCCAGAAAATAAACTCTCAATTCTTTTGATATACCTCTTGAACAATCCATTATGTTCATAAGGTGAAAAACTACTACGAGAGAGAGATAGCACCAGACAGGCAGGAGCTCTCCCAAACTTCCACACCTTGTATTTCTTCTCTGGCCACAAACAAGCGGTCTCCACCCCCTTCCATCATCAGTATCATCCCACGCTTAGCATCTTCTTCTGTATCCATATAGCTGCTCCTAAAACTATTTTCAATAATTCCTTCTCTGTCAAGTTTCTGCTTTCCTCTTGGTTGCTCCACCATGTTGGCAGTGCCATTGCTCTGCTCTTCCAGTTGGGACCAAACCTCCAATCCATCCTTCCTACTGACAAACACTTGGGACTTGTAGCAATGCAGAACACTGCCATGACCACCGCCACTCCCTCTCGGTCCAGATGACATATACACCCAAGGGTCGTTACCAAGGCATCTCAGGTCGGCAACTCCAATATCTCCTGACTTTGAGCACACCTTGTATAGTGTCAGCTGTTTCACATCCGCATCTGCGTCTGCGAATGGATCCCCAAACCGGCTGCTTCTTCCAGCTCCCCCTGGCTCGCTTGTCTCCCATACCACATCCCCAGACCGAATGTCCCACAGCCTCATGTACCCAGAGTAGCCAAACGCCCCTGAGCTCACAGATGATGCAAACACTAACCCAAGCTCCTGCAGGTGCACTACTCGACCAGGCACCGACGACTTAGCTGCAGTCCCACTTTGCCGGCCAATCTCCTGTGTGGGCTTCAGAGTAACAGGGTCAATCGCCAGGATGCAGTTCTCTCGATGAGGGCACTCGAAGGCAGCCAAGATTGGCGAGTCCTTATCAGCAGCATCAGCAGGAGGACGGGCGGCAATAGCGATGACCTTGGCCTTGTGAACACGAGGGTCGGTGGGGTCAGACCATTGAACTGAGGCGACGTGCCGGCCTTCGAGGAAGTCATACACATGGAGCCCGGGGGAGGAGCCGGACCCGACGACGGCGAGGCTGGGGGGCAGCTGCCGGAGGGAGCTGACGCGGTGGAGGTGGGTCCGGAACGTGGTGAGGTGGTCCAGCGCGGGGGAGTAGTAGGTGAGCTGGCCGGCGCCGTGGGCGAGGCAGAGGGAGCCGTCGTGGTGCGCGGCGAGGGCGGTGGGGAAGGGCTCGGAGGCGGGGGAGAGGGAGGAGGCGAGGGAGGAGGAGAAGCCGAGGAGGGGCGGAGGGGAGAGCGCGGCGAGGACCTGGGCGTGGAGGCCGTAGAAGAGGGCCTCGTCGAGCAGGAGGCGGGCGGCGAAGGGCGGCGCGGAGGAGGGGGCGCGGATGACGGAGAGGGTCGCCGATAGGAGGGCGGGGTCGCGGTCCACGAAGATTGGGGAGGGGGAGAAGGGATCGAGGGAGAGGGAGAGGGAGAGGGAGAAGGAGCTTGCCTCCAAGGCGAAGAGCTTGCCCCCCACGTTCAGTTGCTTCACTGCGCCACTCCTGCGGCTTCCTCCTCCTTGGAGGCCGCCGCCGCCGCCGCCCTCCATCGATGCTGGCGGCTGGCCCCTAGGCGCGCTCCTCCCACCCACAGTCCCACTCCCACTCTCTTGCTCGCGCTGCTGTACGGTCAGACGAAGCGACGAGTTTTGCCATTCATGTTCATGTTAGGCATGGCGCATGGGCCAGGCGGCCAGGCCCGCCAGTCCTCATGAGTTGCCACAAGTCGACATTCATTGATGTGGCTGTTACTTTTACTATACCATTTTAATTTATATACAAGGAAGAAAGTAGAGAAAGATTTGAAAAAGAGACCCTAATCTAGGAAACATTGAGATTAGGAGACACTGAATTTGCGAGAGATGATACTCTTAGCCGCGTCGGTTGTATGTAAGAAGTGTCAGTCAAGCTAGGCTTCATCGATCCGCTGCTCTCCTTTCTTTTTCCTATGATGCTTCATGCTTGCTATATTTCCTCTTCCGCACCAGCCGCTGGCCTTCCTTACAAGGCTACATGCTCTCTTCAACAACCACCACTCTCCTCTCTAGGCCCTCTTGCAACGGCCAGGCAACCAGGCGGCAACCTCAACCGGTCATCAAGAGCGGCTTGTGTCCTATAGCTCCTCCGAGATCCGGAGCGGGGGGCGTCCAACGCGCATTGGACCTAACCCCGTCCAGCGCACGGTGCGCCGTCGATCTTCTTGCCCCTAGCCGTCGATCCTGGCAGTCCTACGCTCATTCACAGATGGCTCGCTCGCGCGCGCACGAGCCGCTCGGCTCGGCTTGGCTCCCCCTTTCGTCTCGCCTGGGCCTTCATCTTCGCATCTATATCTCCGCACAGGGAGGCTCGTGGCCCGCCGCAGCAGCCTTCTTTCCCAATCGCGCCGTCGGTCTGCGCCATGGAGGTCGATGACACCGCCTCATCCACTAGCCGCGCTGACCGTCTGTGACGTGGAGGCCCGCCACTGCTTCTTTTACTCCCCCAGCCGTGCCTCTGGCTCTATGCCCGCCGGTCGCTAGGGAGACGTCATCCCTAGCTGGAGCACCATGGAGGTCCCCCATTGAAATCTGCGACGTCGTTCAAGCTGTGCCGACAATGATGGGGTGTCAAGGACAAACAATGGCATCAACATTGTTGCTGAACCATTCGTTGGCCGGAACTACTGCTATTCTGCTAATCGGCATTTTTCTTTCATGGATGTTGACGATGCAATTTTTAGAGGCCAACGAACTACTGCATTTTTTTTGTATGATGTTATACTATAGAAATCAGTGTTCTTTTTGTTTACGAAGTCTAGACATCGGATATTTGAATGAATAATGTGTATCTGAAATGCATTATCAAGCAAAGTTGGTTTCGTTTGTCAATTGTCTAGCCATCCAATTTCTACCTCTTTGAGCTAATCCAAAATTACTTCTCAATGTCCATATTACAAACTTACAATCTTCTTTGCATCAAAACTGTTGTGAAACGACATATTGATGGGCAAATTCGTAATTACTTGCTAATGGCGGTTATTAACTAAAGAGTGGTGGTTACATATATTAGAGCACATTCATTCTCTATATAAAGGGGCTTTGCCCATTGTAATGTGAACTTGATCATTCAATAAAGATTCATTCCCTCTCAATTCTCTTATGCCTCTCTCACTCTCACACTGTGCTAATAGCCCCACAACACGTTATCACCACTGCCTCTATTCTGTGAGACGATGAGGGAGAAGCAACCGAACGCTAGACAGTTTGTTGTTCGTTCTGCCTCTGTTCTTCATCAACTGCTACCCTCTACGGTTGTGGTTCCCCCAGTGCCATCCATGTGCATGCAAAGGCAAGTTAAGGCAAACGGTAAGTGCACAATCATGGTAATCTTGCTGTTTTTCATTTGCAAATGCAAAAAATTAATTACCGTGATAAGTAAAAGTCATGGCAAAATCAAAAGCATGGAAGTAGAGGGGGTACGAATGTCGCACCGGACAATGATGAACCGAACCAGTAAGGTTTCCCCTTATCTTATGTCCATGATGGCAAAACACAGCACAAGATTGATCGCAAAAGGTGCGGTAATTCTTGAAGCCATCACTAATCACTTCATCCCAATCCTCTTCGTTTTCAGGAAGGAGAGGGAAAAGGGGTGGAGTATTAACCTGTTTGGAACAGGGAGATGGCCATGATGCCATCTGAAGTGGTCAATCAAGGCCGTCGTCGGCAGCGATTCCGGCCTCGGGCTGGTGGACGACGGCGCGAGGACCTGCCGGTATTGGCTTCGAATTGGTGGACCAAGGAGGAGACCTCCATCTTCGGTTGCCACGGGGTTGCGGCGGCTGCTCCAACGGGGGGAGGTGGCGCCCTCTGCCCCAACCGCCTCGGGACGACGGCGGCGGCGCTTCCCGGCGGGGCCGGCCAAGGGTCGGCAAAGGCGGCTCCAGGAAGGGCCAGCCCTGGGTCGGCGGCGACGGCCATCGGCACGCCCGGCCACGGGTGGCCGCGGTGGCCCCGGCGCGCCCGGCCATGGGCCGGCGACGGCGGCGCCCCAAGGGGCTTGCCTCGGCACGGCGACGGCGTCGCCCGGCACGGGCCAACGGCGGCGCAGCTGAGGGCAGGGGGCGGTCCTCTGGCGGCGGCGGTGGCAGCCATGGGGGGCTAGGGTTCCCAACTGGCGGTTGCCATAAAAAATCGGCTGGGGAAGAAAGAAAGAAAATAATCCGATTTTGCAATTTAGTCCTTGGAAATTGTAGAATTGCCCACCCGATAAGAAGAAGGGTTAATTTTGCAATGAAAATATTTGCATACGAGCCCTCAGGGTTTCTGAAAATTTGCAAATATATTCAATTCAGCATATCAATGCTGTAATTTGATATTTTTACTGCATTTATTGCGATTTTAACTCTAAATATTGACAATCGCAATGTTAATGTGTTTCAATGCAGTTATTTACATCTTGGGGTTATTATTTATGAATTTAATTTTCTAGCATTTATTTTTCGTATGATGTAGTTGACGATTACCTTAAGTGCTAAGCTTAGCACAAGGCATGGGTCCTATGGCATATCTATGTCCATAGTGAGAGTATCTCGCCCATTGCTATAAGGTCTACGTCACTTTATTATATTCTGCATTGTTTATGATTTAAGTTTTTTATTTCAATTGAATTGCAGAATTTATTGCTAGAAAATTATGTTGACGATTACCTTAAGTGCTAAGCTTAGTACAAGGCATGGGTCCTATGGCATATCTATGTCCATAGTGAGAGTATCTCGCCCATTGCTACAAGGTCTACGTCACTTTATTATATTCTGCATTGTTTATGATTTAAGTTTTTTATTTCAATTGAATTGCAGAATTTATTGCTAGAAAATTATGTTGACGATTACCTTAAGTGCTAAAAATTAGCACAAGGCATGAGTCCTATGGCATATCTATGTCCATGGTGGGAGTATCCCGCTCATTGCTAAAAGGTCTACGTCAATTTATTATATTATGCACTGATTATTATTTAAGTTATTTTGGTTTAACTTAAATTTGCATAATTTTTGCATTTGCATACTTTGGTGATTACCTTCTTAGTATGGGTCCTATGGCCGGGCCATAGTGAGAGTATCTCGCCCATAAGCAAAGGTCTACACCATTGATTAATTTTGCATTGCGTTTATATCATTGTTTTACATTCAATTCGATGATTAATTTCTATGCGTCGGTGAAAGCACAAGGTAGTGGAGTCTATTGCATTGGCTGCGACTGTAATGTCGCTCATTCCTTTGGGGACGAAGTCCATGTATATAGCAGTGATTCGCTCGCTCACTACTGAGAGGTCTACACTTGTTGCAAGGCAACCAGTGATTACCTTCATCGTGTATAAACCAATCCAAATGTCATCAAAATTTTCTATTATACTGCAGTATTCGATGGTTTTTAAGTTATTTGGCTTAAATAAAATGCCGAAAATTAGGAAAAATACAAAAAAATTATGGGAACCATTTTTATGGTTAATTTTCAGTATTATGGATTTTTGGGATTATTGATGGATTTTCTATTTTCCATCAAACCAATGATATTGGAAATATCCCGAAAATTGAAGTGAAAATTATGAGAAAAATATTATCCTTGGATGGGATAATTTTGAGTGTGCCCATATTACACTCATTTCATGTAACTAGAAGGTACGGACAGGTAGTATACCTGTAGTACGTTACATGTATATATCATCTCTCTTTGATGAAATATTTGGCAAATAACTCCAAATATTTTATTGGGATTATCTTTTTATAATATGATTGCCAATTATTTGATTTTGATTGGTGACTACCTTTTTGGTGCGGAGCCCATTAATAATGGCAGTGATAAAATATTACCCGCAGCCATATTAAGGTCTACACCCATCATTGTGATCCCCTTTATCATGATTTTGACATTGATGTCACTTACCTATTTTATTGGTGGATATCATGATTGGCAAATGGTTATTTGGCATAGTAAGTCATTTTAATTGGCAATTGGTCCATGGTTGAGGAAAATCCTCAAATTGTTATGACTATATTTGATAAAAGGATATCTTTTGGCTATGCAAATTAACTATAACAGTCACTTGTTGTCATGAACGACAACTCAATGTCCAAATTGCATATTTAGAGAGGATAAATCCTATGTGAATGTATTCACTATGCACAATAGTCTTTTGGTTAAAAGAGTATGTAACTATATGTTACCGATATTTGTCTTAATTGACAAAGCGTGCATTAGAAGATGATAAATATCAAATGGTATATGGAGAATTATGCTCCAATTCTCATTGGATAATTTCGAGATATCATTATTGGCATAAATAATCTCTCGGAGATTTTGATTATGTCCATGATGTTAAACAAATATCATCTTGATTTAAATGGAAATCTAATACATTGAATGTTTACTTTTTCATATCTTATTAGATCATGAGATGATCTAAATTGTTCTATTCAATTACTTCTCTTTTGAACAAGAGTCGTTTTTGAAAAGATGAATAGAACATTAGTAAGTTGATTAATCTTGCATGGAATAAAGTAAATTATATGCTAAAATTTAGATCATTTACTTTGCCTTTCCTCCAGAGGAATCAGTGTGTCAAGGACATTTTGTTAAACTCGTGTACACCAATATCTTGTGGACAAATAGGAATATATTTTCCAAGGTGACACAAGTACATATAGCCTAAATCATATATTGATCATGTTAGATCAAATTGGCTATAATCGGTTTTACAACATAAAGCCTATTATCCTCTGATATTCATGAGATTTTCACGTCATAAATTCATACTCATGTTGTAGTATGTCTACAATTTCGAGTTAATTCTTGAACATATGCTTGTTGTTCATTCTATTACTCGAAAATTTATTATTGACGTGAAGAGGGGGAGGATATTACACATATTATAAAAAAAAGGTTTATACCGATAATATCCTATTTGAAAGGCATTGTAAAATATGCATACGATAATAGAAATCTTGGAGATTTCCCTTTGAAAATGCATATTAAGAAAGTAATAGGTCATTTTGGGAGATAATTGAATGATTTTGTTTGTATCAAGTTGATACAGATGAATGTCATTTGTTATATTGCCTATATCCACGTAGTGGATGATTGATATTATCTTTGGCAATATATTAGTCACTGTTGTGATATAAGTGTACATAAACGTTTAACTACATGAAAATAGTTACATGTGCATTATGACTTGTATGTCAAATTCATTTGTTTGGAACAAATGATTCCCAAAAATTATCAAACATGACCTATATATCAAATTAATATGATCATGGGTGATCATGGCACGATTCATTAATCATTGTGCATTTGAGGCATATAAATAATTATTAGATTGTTCAAATTGTTCTGGGAACAATATTCCAATGCAGATTAAATTTGGTCATATTCAACGTATCAGCATTATTTATGCTTAAAATAAGCATTTGAAAGTTTATGCTGATAACTAGTAAGAATACTAGTCATGACCATGTCGCATTAATTGGTGACCCAAAGTAATTGGTAAAATGGTATGAGTCCTTGGGTCAAATAATGGGCAAAGATAGTAAGTAACTAGACTAGAAATTTTCTTTCGACTAAATATCCTTTTGTGGGTATCTTGTCGAGTATATTATCCCAAAAGGTTGATGGGATAACTCACTAAATGTGAGATAATGCAGTTTTTATGTGATTATACTGCATTATGAAAGTCTAGTTCACTGTATATAAATCAGACCCCTGACTTATTATGAGTGCGTGGAGATATACATTTCCCATTTAACATCACCACTACAACATACAAAATTAGGGCTATTTGAGGATTTTGGATATGAAGTTCCATTAATCTTATGCCCGCTAAAGGGGATTATGAAAGTATGTTATTAATAAAGATCGTATCTCGGCATTAGGGGGAGAAATGCCCAAAGATTTAAATGCTTTGATAATTTCTCTAAAAAAGGATTAGAGAAATGATCTTTATATTAACCAAGACTTACGCACTCTAGTATGACTAAACGAAGGTTTAGTTTATTCTCTTATTTTGATGTAAATAGAGAACTTGCCAGAAACTTAGAGTTACCATTTATTATGGTGTAAATGGATCGCTAAGAGTGGAATACCCCAGGATAATAGTATTTCCATCTTTGCGAAATTTGACTTGTTTGTCAATGATCTAAATATGCGAGGACGCCTACGATTTTAGATCTAATGACTTCGTCAATATGATACTCCTTAAGAGATGATCATCGTGAAGATGATAATTTCAGCTTGGTAATGCGCGCATATTATAATGCTGGAAATATGGAACGATCATGAATCTTCGTTTTGAGAAATGATGAAATTCTGGTTAATTTTGAGATATCCTTATAAATTAAGATATTGAGAAATATGAGAAGAGATTGTCGACAAATTACCTCTAAAGTTACTAAAGTACAGATCTGGAATTAAAGGTCTATGGCATATGACACATGAAGTGTGCATATCGGGTATTGAGAAAGCAACTAAGGTTGAACCATACGATAGCTATAAGTCTTAGAATTGATTAAGACTTAATGGGTCATTACACAAATAATGTGGTGATAGAGGTTATGGTTCAAATGTCTCTTTAAGAGACTATTATTCTCATATGTAAAATGTTTCATTATAAATTAATTCTGGCATATGATATGAAAGTATATGCAGTAAATGGATTTGAGAAAAATCCTAAGTGATATCCTTGATGGATTCACAGTTTCTTATGAAAAGAAACAGAAAATAACGATATATATGCATGAGACTCATACAATATAGTTTTCTTTAAAGAAGAATAATATCTTCCTAAATGTGATAACATCTTTCTTGGAGAAAGAGTGTTTTATGGAAGAATAATACTTTCAAAAGGAAAGTATAGTTTTGAAAAGTGATTTTTCTAGAAAGGAAAATATTCACCAGTCAAAATACACCAATTATCCATATAAATTGGATGATGACCCATCATGACCCGATGGAATAAAATGAGGATTTTTGAATTTAGTCATATAAGCACATGCGATGTAGTGTGCATCTCTTATATAGAATATGAGAATGGCTATATCCTCTAATACCTTGGAGGTATTAAATGAATTGGTGTGATTAGTGAAATCCCTAGAAAAGGATGGTTATACTTTACTCTATAAGTGATACAACTATGTGTTGTAAGTCTTGAAAATTAGGCTATTTTGGTTGGTAATTAATCACTAAGAGAAAGTTATGAAATATCAAAACCTTATAGTTTTGATATGTTATATCTACAAGTTATATGAGAGTGAAATATGAAGATGTTGTTAGGACATAAAGTTCCTAGTATTAATGCTAAGAGCATTAATACATCAGGCCTGATCGTTAAATCGATATAAATTATCGAGTAAATTAATGCAGTTTTCATTTTGAGAAAATGGACTAGCACTAAAATAATCTTCATATATCGCCATAGTACTGAAAGATTTTTAGAAGAATCAAGACATAACTATGAAAAGGATGCACAGATTTTGGAAGTCTGTGTAATCCGCATAATGTCAAAATCTCATATTGGATATATGGTGCTATGACATGAAGTCATGTAAATAGACATAACGGTCATTTCCACCAAATGGTATTGCATTATATAAGACACCACATGAATAAATATGGCTAGAACAAATGGTATTGTATAAGTATGGTCATAAAAATGGTAATGCCAGGATTTACGTTCCTTACACAATTCATAAAATACATTGGTATATACATGCAAATTCACAGTGTACACTGATCCATATATACAAATTCGGAGCCTACACAACTTTTCTTTAATATCTCAGTTTCTAACAGTCACTTCCCATCTTTCAGTAATCCCCTTTCAGTTAACAAAGAATCAATATGCAGTTGCATCCTCATACCTTCAAGTTCCCATTTCATGAAAAGAAATCAAATTACTCATGTTGTTGTCAGCTGAATATTGTCCCTTGTCAGAATGTTTCTTCATCCTCAAATGGGAGCTCAGTACGAGACTTCATTGGGTTATGTAGATAACGCAACAAAAAACAATGATCAGATCTTTGCGTTCTCCTTCTTTTAATAAAAGAATTTATACATTTGTATGTTACAAGTTAATATACATGAGTAACACATTGTTGATGCATGACTGATCTCATACAAAGCTTTCTTCAATTTCCAAAATTTCTGGTTTGCAATATGTCTGATTGAAAGTAGATTGCGCAGGGTCGCAGGAAGAAGACCTCTTGCGGCAGCATCTCTGTCACCCGGTGGCGAGCTTGAGCTCGATGGCAATTTGGAGCAGTGGGCATAGGACAACCATGATTTGGGGAGGTGTGCCGGGGGGACGACGATGTGTTGAGGATGGCGGTGATTGGGTGTCAGTTCCACTGTGGAAGGGGCAAACGGCAGTGTAATCACCTCCGTGGTTACAAGATGGGAGAGCATCTCGCTGGGTGGAAAGGCAGCAGACCAACGGCATGATTGGGTGAGAAAGGCTGCGGCGGCGGGCCGCGAGCCTCCCTGTGCGAAGATAGAGATGAGAAGATGAAGGTGTAGGCGAGACAAAGGGGAGCGCCAAGCTGAGCTGAGCCGAGCCGCTCGTGTGTGCTTTGTGCGAGCGAGCCATCTGTGAATGAGCCTAGAACTGCCAGGATGGACGGCTAGGTGCATGAAGATCGACGGCACACCACGCGTTGGATGGGGTTTGGTCCAACACGCGTTGGACGCCCCTAGGGATGCAAGTGGGATGTTTTGCGGGTACCCGCAAGACCGTTTGCTTCACTAAAAATGCACTAAGCATTGTGAGACTTAGTGTATTTTAATGAAGCAAGCGGTCTCGCGGTTACCCGCGAAGCAACCCATTTGCATCCCTAGACGCCCCCCGCTCCGCTCTAGATCCAGTGTTCTCGCTGCCAGCTACCTCAACCGGCCATCAAGAGCGGCTTGTTTCAAGCATAACAGGCACGTTTGTCGGATACAGCAAAGCACCACCGCAAGTTCATAGGTGTTGCAGCAGTAGCACAACGATATGCAGCACCGACGGTCCAATGTGCCATGGCGAGTGCTTTGCGCTCCTGGTTGTATTGATTCCTAGGCACCATGGATGCATGTCTACCTAGCACCGAGGCAAATGTCTCATCAATGAAAGCAAAATCAAATTGGACAATTTCGTTTCTGCCTACCGAAACACAACTTTCCTCCGTATAAAGTTTTCATTCAGCAAGATGGGTCAGTTTGATCACTGTATCACGAATAGCACAATCCAATTGAGAGCAATGCACCAAGGAGGATAACACAACTTTCCTCCACAAAGACATGTACAAAGAATAAAAAACATGTAAGACCACAGCACTGTATCTTATAGAAACAACTATAGATATGACCCATTGTATGAGTCGCCATTGTACATACCCAACTCTCAACAAAATTTTACCCGCCGTCGTAGCCAATGATCTGCAAACTTTTAAGTAAACTTTTGATCACTTTATGAGATATCAAATTAGAGGATGTGAACACAAGATGACAAGATGCAGTCGAGCATGGAAACATATCTAAGGATATAGAAGCACCATATAGTGTGAAATGTTGGAAATGTTGGAAGGATTCAAAAGCACCATAGATTATTAGAGTGTGAAGAAGGCAGATTTGGGGTCAAGAATCAAACAAATCTAGCATAACACATTGAAAAGATATTTGTTCATAGCAAAGCACTGCATTTAGCTAGTACATTTAGTGCAAGAATTGGCACATCATGTTCACGGTTTCTGTTGTATCCCAACTTAATGAAAACTGCATATATGGCCATCACAGATAAATGTATTTAAAATTTTGATCCATCTAATGGCTGCATATATTCTAGAAATGTACATGGTACAATGAATATTGAATATACAGGAAAATATAAACTGCATAAAAGAGTGCAAGAAACCAAATGGACCTAGCTAGAGCAGATCGCGAACTCTGACCGGCCTTTTCACTGCATTTGTGAAACCCTGCACAGATTCACATTCATGAGATAATGGCAAAGAAAAAAAAAACCTAAAACATATGAAAGAGCATGTTCCTTTAGAGCAATTTCTGTAATGGTTGGTTTAATTTAATCATAGGAACACTTATGTTCTAGAATTATGTTTACCTTGGCAATTTGTCTTACACCTATATACCAAAACATATATTATAACAAAACAAATGATGTGCTGATGATAAATTGATAATCCATAACATAACTTCTTATTGTAAGTTCCATGGGCAATACAGTTCTGAAGTGCGACAATGTAATGCAATGTGAATTTTCAGAATTGGGCCAAGTGTCACGTTACTTTTCTTGATCATAATAATGAGTGCACAAATTGTACATGGGTCTGAGTAGACAATGCATGCATAGATTGTAGATGGATCTGAGAGAGAGTAGATCAGACGAGATTGCAGTAGTGTGCATTCACAATGAATAAACCTCATTGTATTTGAAGATCAATGGACGCAGGTCTCTCTTAGTTGTTGCTCGTTGCTGCCCTGCATCAGTATGAGTTTTTGCATCCACTGGTTTTTCTTTCCTAAACCTGTTTTTGGTCAAGGAAAGTAAGTTGGTTGCCTTTATAATCCTGTCTTGAAATTTTAATGGCTAATTGGTGCCTAATGAAATGATCATTGTGACATCACCTATCAAAGAAATTATTTGCACAACTCAGGTGCTTCTTTGCAGGTGCAGGATCTTTAACATCATTTGAGGCTGAGTGTAGTTGCATTTGAAGTTTAGTCGAATTGAGCTTAGAGCTACCCTTAGAAGAGTCCAATGAGGAAGCATTTGAATCAGCTACTGCTTTCTGGCTTATAGCTGGTGAAACTGCACTCCTAACCCCAGTAGTTTCATTCAACAATTTCCCTGCACTATCTTTGATGATCTTTTGCTTTTCTACCTGCAACAAACATATATAGACAATAATATGAACAAAATCTCTCTATTGTTCTAATGTGAAATCGGACAACATTAAAGGCTTCTGCCAATAGAGAATACTGAGGAAAAAAAAATAGAAGCTATAGCAATATGTGATAGACAAGTATATAGTTAAAATTATGATTGTGCCAAGGCATTGCTGAAAAAAAATTATTTAGTTTAATAAACAAGAAGCCTTGACTGTAAAACAAAAAATTTATATGTGCCATGTATTATTTGATTGATAAATGAAATCCATCTTGTACGTACAGCAGATTGTAGAATCTAGTCTATCTAGATACTTCTATAAGATTGCCCTTTCTGGATTTTTCTATTATGTATCATTTGTGTACATTTATGCCCATCAGATCAAAATAAGACAGTAGGGAGAACTTGTGATAATATGGCACTCATCATTGTTTGTAGTCAACTTCAATATAGAAAAATTAAGTTCAAAAATATATCACAGACTAACAGTTCTCTCAATGAACGGAAGTAATCCCTCTATATGCATAGCAAGACTCCCAGTAATTCTAAAACTAAAATGATAATGCTCATCTCATTAATTGTTTGCATGGTCCAAAACAAGTGCTGCTGCTGAACACCATCTTGTCCTACTCTAGATTTTAAGAATGTTATGTCAGTGGGCAGTAATGCATTTGGTACTGCCACAATCTAGAGAATAAAACAGATCAGCAAAAGAAGATTGGAAAGATAAACTACATAAGATGTTTTGCAGTTTAAATAGATATAGCCTTATATATCGGTGGAAATAATTCTTTTTCAAAAAAAAAATATTTTTCAAAGTTGTATACAGAAGAACTAGATTATGAAGCTTGCATTTGGACTCAGGCCCTTCGTGCAGAAGTTTTGCAGAAAAAAATAGAGCTGAAAGTCATATAGTTACAATCAATCTGTCAAATAATGTATGAGCAACACAGGATGCTTTGGTCATGTAATGCATACAGGCTCAAGTGTTCAACATTAGCCAAGAAATGATGAAAAATGAATGGAATTTACACAAATATAGAAGTCAGAACTAATTCTTACCTCATGCACCAAGACCTGTTTCATGGCCAAAGAGAGACAAGTGTGCTCGGGTTGATATCCCTGATATCAACAACTCTGTCAAGTACAGGTACAAGGGTGCAAAACTGTGAAATAGAAGGGAAAAACTGAAAAATAACCTTAAAGTTTATAATATCATTGATTGGAGGATCAAGAGAAAGTGAAGGAACATCAGGAGACACTATAGACCCATTTGTCTTTTCTTGAGGCTCATACTTCGTGTGTCTGTATGTAACTGAGTAAGAAACCATGGTATCAACTAGCTGCACAAGTTCGTCCTTTTTTCTCTCTGACAGCAAATTTAGTGCGACCTGAACAGATCTTATGTGTTAGAAACCTAACAGAAAACATACATATATAATATATATAGAAAGTTGTGGTTCCATTTAAAACCAATAAGTTGCAGAATATGAACGACATATAGTTTCAGGTAAATTGAGAAGGTACTCATTCCATCCTTCAGTTATTTGCATATCACAGTATGTTTTGAGTTAAGGGTACTCCGATCACCATGTAATCCTTTTGATTTCTTCATATTAGAAACAATGATGAATTTGAGCTGGCAAATTACTATGCTAGCAAGTTTCAAAATCAAGCATTCCCTGTACATTGTCCCCCTCTTTAATGATCTATGCAGAGCTCCTGCCTCACTTTCTCATAAAAAGAAATCAAGCATTGACACAACTGGACTTACAGGTCTCAAATTTGATGGAGATAGAATATGTAAGAAATGGGAAGCAATGTCTTCAACAAAAGATTCTACTGACAGATGCCTTGAAATGAATGGTGATATTCGGTTTTGCCAGGTTTTCAGTGTGTCCTTCTTTTCCAAAAGCATTGCCCGGCACCTGAAAAACATATCCACATTAACCCCATCAATGGACAGATGCAATCTACAGATGTGGTCTTTTACCTTTGCAAAGCTTTTGGCCATTCAATATTTGGCTTCTCAACTTGAGCAACCATGTGGCTTATAGTGATAGCAAAAGGAGGCTGATATGCTGGAGTATATAGTTGAACTTTTTAAGTTAGTAAAATCTCCATTAAATAAAAAAGGCAATGAACAGTCAGAATGCTACCATGGATTGACATCTGCTGAGTCCGAGAAACATATTGTGTCAAAGAATCAGAAATTCCAAGTACATCAAGACATTTTACCTGCAACATCATTTGGACTACAATAAGTTCATGAGGTGTGTTTACAATCACAAGAAAATCAAGCTGCATCTGTGACGAAATAGAATCAGGAAACTGTACAAATACCGTCTTTTGTAGCATTGGATCATGGTAAGAAAGTCTCAAGAAGTTCTCATGGATCCCATCCATGGTAATCTCATAGTCACCACTGCAAATATATTGTGAGTGAGGAAGTGAATTAATTCTAAGAAAGAAGGTACAGAGTCAACAAAAAAGAACTCACCGGTTAGATATGAGTGTGAAGAGAGCACCAATGTCCTTATCTCTACTTAAATGACTATCAACCTTTTCTCCTCGCTTAAGCCTTTTCTTTTGCAGAACCTATGGAACAATTGAACTTGCTGGGATTTTAAACAAATACAATGAACAGAAATTATGCTAATTTTTTAACAAAATATCAATAGTAATCCTTGAAGTTGCTTGAGTTATAAACTTATGCTTGTCAATAAATTTCAGTAGCAGTATTGAGACTTTGGGGTTATGCAAGCATCACTTGAAAAAATGATAATACACACAGAAAATAATATAAAAAAGAATTAAATGTGGCACTACAGGAAGAAAAAATCAAACCTGTTTCCAAACATCAAGGACGCTTTTTGACATGTCCTTCCGCCCAACAACTTGTGAATCAAATCCTGACTGCCCCAATGCATGAACCATTAACAAAAGCACATTAAACTCATTAAGTAATAGTGTCAGGTAGCTATCTCAACCAATTAACTTACAATATTTAGTGCCTCCTTTTTCTTGTTCAAAAATTGAAGTGTGTTCAGGCATGACCGGATATCACATTCTGCAGTGAGGCATGTTCACTTAGTCTAACCTCTAGAAAAAAAAATCATTTGTGAAATAAACCTATACAGATACTATCCTTTACGCTTCGTATGCTGTGCATTCAGAAATGTACAATACAATGAAAAGCAGCAGTGAAATTAAAGGCAAAAGAATTGGTTGAAGGGTGAAATGCTAAAAGTTAACTTAAGATAATACACATATATGGAAAGTATTACACATTGTGCAGACTGCAAAGTCAATTTGCATACACTACCATAGGCCAGAGAGGATCTAAGACCACAAGAACAGGTGCTCCAAAGTGTGTCAGTGTACAAATATCTTTTTAGTTAAATGTTTCGCATACATAGGAGATAAATATCCAATTAATTTGAACGCAGAATATAGGAAGTTCAAAGTAAACAAGGTACTGGGAAAGCATTACTATACTAATTGTTATGAACTTGGTTGGTGATAGACCAAGAAATTTAGTGAAACAAATATTTAGTTAGTATGTTCCTTCAGAGGTTCATAATTTATGAAAGAGATTTTGCATATGCATCATTTTGCATTGCATTAGACATCGCTACTAAACATATTTACGGTTTGAGTAGAGCAAAAGGAACTATACCAGTATAGTCTGCTAATGCAGAAAGGGCGATTGCACTTGTCTTGAACCCTTCTTTTTTGCATATGTACTTGAGTCTAAACAAGAAAAACTTACCCATGAGCACGATGGCATAACAAAAGTATGAAACATATTGTGGCTACATAGATAATGACTTTTGGTGTTATGACATAAAGATGTTGTAACTGTTGTTACATAAGTGTGTTTACATCACCTGTTCACTACACGACTAATCGTTGGCTGCACAAACACATGCACCCTGTAAATTTAAATCAATCCTTAAAAAGAAGCTTAAATGATTTCACAACTGCACAAAGTTACAACAAAATATTGAGGAAAATATTACTTTGCTACTTGGCGTAGTTGTCTCAATGCTGGAGCATAAAGGTCATTGCATATACAAATTACCTGTAAATAAATGCAGAATGGTTTACTAAAGTGTAACAGCATTTAAATGATGGAAGTGATAGCTCCATTGCTTACAGGTCTCAATAGTTTTGCTACTTTATGACCTTTCTTTGATGAAGTCTTTCGGACTTGGCTTTCTTCGGCACTGGTGCTTCTGTCAGAATTTTTGTTCCTTTCAGCATTGATCTACACAAAAAGAATGATCAATGATCATGCATGAACCAAAGTAATGCATATATGAATTATGCCACAGATAATGTAGCATTTATTACCTAGACAAGACAATGCAATTCTGTTTTGTTTGGTAAAAAAAGAGTGTTGAAATGGTGGAAATAATTACTGAGTGCAGCAAATGAGCAATGACGACACCATGATGGCGAAAGAGGGTTAGTATGCTACCATCTTTAAAATAACCTCCACTGCACCTTTCCCATCACCAAGTGCTCCATCAATTTCATCAATTACCTATGCAGGGAAACATAACTTAAAAGAATGTGGGGGATGCAATTTAATGATCAGGTAGCAGAACTTGACTCACCAGACACTTGGGTTTTGAATCAGACATGATAGAGTTCATCTGAATTACATCAAGAATCTTTGGTTCAATGGATGAAGCGGAGCGATCATCACTGGCATTTATCTGAATGTAGTAATTAACATAAGCAATGCGCAGAACTTAAATTAAGAAAGCAGTAAGAACTAATCACTAGCCAATAGCCAATAGACCATTACTAACAAGAGGTAACGTTAAAAATGAGGTATGAGGGGATGTAGCTAAAGAGAGGTAGGGCGGGATGGTTTCAAATGAAAACAGTAGTTGTAGATTTCAGTGTATAAGATATTGAAATAAAGAAAAAATCTACTTGACCCCCTGAAGTATTGACTCGGACGCACATAACCCTCTGACTTCGAAAACCAGCTATTGTGTCCACTGAAAGATCCAAACCGTGCAAATACCCCCCCCCCCACCCCCTGTTTTGAATAGTGGTTTTGCCACTTAGCAGTTCATGTGCGTGGTTTTGCCACATAGGAAGTCCACATGGTTTTTTTCTCTTTTTTAATCTATTTTTGGTGTAAGGACTAAGGAGCACACATGTCAGACTCTCTTCTCTCCTTTATCTCTCTTACCCTGTCTATTTTCTTGCCACTGCCAACCACCTCTCCCTTCACCCCTAGCCACCTCCCTCCATCTCATCAGCCCCTCCCTCCCCTTCGGCCAATCGAGCTCTATTGGATCTAGGTGCCCTGTGCTCCGCTGCGGTCCAATTGAAGTCAGGGGGGTTATACGCGCTCGAGTCAATACTTCAGGGGGTTAAGTAGATTTTTTCCTTGAAATAATAAGCAACAAATCTAGTAGTGACTAGATGACAAGTAACAAAACTGAAGGAGGTTCAAAAGGATAGCAAGTTAGCAACAAATTTATCTGATTCCCTAATCACATAACATATAAAAGATGTATATTTCCATCAGGTGTGACCATGTAAGTGAGTTCATGCTATAGCACCAAGATTATACATCATTACATTGAAGGGCAGAGAAGCTACCAAATAGCAAAGCAAGAAATATTGCTAATTACAAGTGGACATTCATACCTCCACGACATGGTAGCCACAATGTTTTGCTGCAACATGAGCAAGTGTTGTCTTCCCAAGCCCAGGTGGACCACATAGTAGCAACACCTGCAAAATCCAGGAGGTTGTTTTAAATGTGTTATGTGTTAGTTATTAGCAAGGTTAAGACCTTTTGGCCATTTTGGTCAAAAAGACCTTTTAGCCATACAGGTATATGACATGGTAGTACTAACCCACCTTTTGCTCTGGTACATTGTCAATGGAGGGTATTTTGTTGTAGGAGCGTGTCATATCTTCTGGATTGCTACCAGAAGCACTTTGGGGCATGTTATCTTGACTCACGACAGGACCTCCCTTACTCTTGAAGAAGAAAGTCCTATTACTTGAATTCTTCTGGATGGTAGAAGAATGCTGGCGCAAGGCAGATAAGACATCATCCCTTGTAGCCCGAATATGGGAACCAAACACACAAGAGTCCCATTGCTTTAGCCATAGAAGTACCTGAATGTCCACACATGCCAAGTAAAAGTTAAAGTATGTACTGGAAAGTTTGACAATGAATAGCAATAGCAATAGCAAATGCTAAAGACAGCAATAAATTCTTGCAGTCAAGGTCCTATTTTTATGAACATACTTTAGCACCAGTGGAATAGCCATTTACCTCCCGGTTTGTGTGCTCATCACTTAACAGCTCTGTGAAAGAATTTGGTGAGTATTTCTCCACCCAAAGTTGTTCTGTAACTGGTGGAGTAACTGACGAACCCTCAAAATCTTGTGTTTCTGTACTCTCCTGCAACGCCTTCAATTTCATTATGACAAAGGGATTAGTCAGATATTTATAACTAATTACCTAAAACTACCTGCGATCAACATGGCACTATAAACAGCCATAAAAAATGCTTAGCCAGACCCTTCCTCAGGCTAGTAATGAGAACCTGTAGTCAACTTGGTTACTGCAATTTGTAGTTGTAAAACAATGACTTGATCTTCTAACCCCATAGGCTATGGCTCCAAATAAAAAAAGTAGAATTATGATTTCTAATGTTGTACTTGGTAAGTTTTGGTTGGAAAATTCGTAAGGAGCTCCTTTTGCCGCTTTCAAAACATAAGTCCATAAGGGGCAAAGGATTCTAGATGTTTTTGGGAAATCCGTGGGATTAAGTAAATTTTCCAGTCTTTTAAGCATTTCTCTCAAAAGTATCATATGTTTTTTTTTAGGCTAAAGACTACAGGGGCTTCACACAGTCATATATTACTTAAAAGAGAATTATATATTGTAGGGGGCATCCATTCATAGTAGCATTCAACATTTCTACATTACCTTGAAAACCGTTTCATCCACTGTTTGCATTTTGGGGACGCCGCATACTTAGCAAAAAAAAAAAAAAGAGTAATACTGTGGAAAAACATCCGGGTTTTATCATCTATATATTGGTTACTGCTAGTGATAAGCTTATACATATGTACCTTTGCTAGAGCCTCTTGCTCCGCTCGCCTAGTTAGTGAATGAAAGGATTCTGAGAGAAGCCCTGAAGAGAGGGCACAACAGAAAATAACTCATTCATGTATTAACAAATTAAATCAAGTGAAATTTCAATTCTCGACAGAACAATTAAGAACACAAAACAGAAGTGAATGAATAACTAACCCTTCTGGCCGGGGTTCGGGTTGGAAAATGGACGCATTTGCCTAGTTCGCCCGAATCCTCCACAGACCAATTCCTCCGTCGCAAGCTTCGCATAAACCCTCTCTCCGTTGGGCGCCGTCACGGGCATACAGTCCCCCTGGATCTCCGACGCAAACCGCGAGATTATCTTCTCGGCCACCACTTCAGCGGGAGGCGGCGAGTACCGCAACCAATCCTCGTCCCCTGAGTCCTCCCGATCCACAATCCTCCGCTTGCTCCTCTCCTCCTCCTCCTGCTCCGGTGGAGGCGGAGGGGGAGGCCGCTTCAGATTGCCTTCCGACACCTCATCTTCGTGCGCATTTGGTCGACTGTGTCAGCAGTCAGACAATCGAGGCCTAGGGTCGTGCTCTATCGATTGGGAGAGTGATGCGTACCCGCGGGCTTCGCAGGAGACGCGTTGGTCTCCTGCGGGGGATTGCGCGGCTGGCCCGCGTCGCCGGCGGCCGGGAGGAAGCCCTCGTCGGGGTCGTCGAAGTAGGCGTCCTCCTCCTCCTCCGGGAGGTTCCCGTGGCTCTCCATCCACTCGAGCTCCTCCGCATCTGGCATCTCCATGTCCGCCTCCATCGCCGTCTGTAACACGGGAGAACCCTGAAGTTCACTGGCCTTTGCTTCTCATGAAGCGGGAACCATTTATTTCGACAGTCCCTCCTCTAATAAAACCTAGGCATCGATGGCGGGAGTCGGAGACTCGGAGCTCACTGGCACAGTGGCCCCCAACTAGGGCCTTGTTTGTTTCAACTTTCGTATTAAGATTGAGTTGAGTTTTATGGTATGTAGCAAATTTGTGACCCTTTAAAATATATTTTAAAAAATTCAAAATATTATGAAAAAAATATTATACAAACTCTAAGAAAAACTATTTGAAACCCCACAAAAATGTCTACAAAATATTGCATCATTTGGCTTATACAAAAATGACAAATTTTCATTTAATTTAATTTAATCTGAAACAAACAAGGCCTAGATGACCTCGTCTCAAATGACATTAAGATTTTGTTAACAGTTTAACGGCTTAACAGCTTAACGATTTATGTATGTTTTGAAAAAAACAAATATTTTAAAATTTTTTAGTCCGTTTTTTCATTGTTTTGAAAGTGGATCATAATGCTTTAAAAAGCAAGTCAAACGAAATGGATACGAATCTCGAGGCTACCTCGAGAAACTCTCGAAATTCATTCATTTCAGCCATTCAGCCATTCAGATCAGCTCAAAGAACAGGACCTAAGTTCGATCGTCTTGACGCTTACGACATCAGACAAACAAAATTTTGTGATCTCAGTGATCTCAGACTAACGATTTATATTGTTTTTCTCTAGCGCAATGACCATTTTACCCCTATACTCTTCAACTAGCCGCCCTTTCCCTCCCTTTTCCTCCTACTCCAGTGGCCATGGGCATGCCAGCGAACTCAACGCCACCTCCCCCAACGCGGGTCGTCGCCTCCCCAACCGCCCCAAGCTCATCGCCGCCTCCCACAACGCCGGCACCGCTTGCCCCACCCCAGCTCATCGTCATGAGCCAGTGCCCTCTCCTTCTCTCACTGACTCGCGGCCCACATGAGGGCAATATGGTCAAGCCACTTATAAAAAAGGGGAAATCGACGTTAAATGAGAAAGATAAGAAAAATGACACTGAGTCACAGATTCGTGTGTCTGGTGCCATACGCGTCAAGATGATCAAACTTAATGTCGTTTCAAACGAGGCTGTCAAACTGGGTATCAGTGAGGTCGATCTCCCCATTGATGGCAGGCCATTGATACGATGGGATCATATAGCCATTGTCCATCAACAATTAGCCATTAAAAAAAAGAAAAAGGAGTTGCATCTGTCCATTATACACGATGCTTAAATAAGTAAAACTCGTAACAAAATCATGTTCACTACTATTAGGGCTTGTTTGTTTCCGCTTAAATTAAATAAATTTAACTTAACCGAATGAAGATTCATTATTTTTATAAGCTAAATGACGTACTGTTTTATAATGTTTTTATGGGGTTTTAAATAGTTATTCTTAGAGTTCATAATTTTTTTTTACATAATTTTTTAAACTTTTCAAACGTCTTTTGAGCGGTCATAACTTTTTCAGATTAAATTTTTTAGCAACTTTGAACTCACAAACAAGACCCTAATGTTAACTACGATGAGTGCAATAGTGTGATACTTCTCAAAGTTCCATACAAGCTAATCTAATGTTGCCTGTAAATCCATTTGAGTAATGTGAGACGTTTTTTTGTCGATTCATGTTGTTGAATTGCTCTTGTCAAACCGCAATTATGAGAAATTCCAAAAAGAAAGAAAAAATCATATAATTACGATAAACTATTCTATGGGTTAAAAAATCATGTATACCCGGTTACGAAAGTGATTAAACAAATTTGGTACAAAAAAATTATTTTCAAAATAACGACACTATATATTATTATGCGTCATGAAAATGAGAGCAAAAGAATTATAGAAAAATCATAAATTTTAAAAGCTTAGCAGCAAGTAAAAAAGATTTTATGTAGATTTAGAATTTTGAATAGTTCTGTTTGGAGTTAAAATGATAAAATAATTTTTCGAAGGTTAAAATATCAGGAATTGTGGTACGGTTTTAAGTATTTTGCACGTAAATTGTTTTCCCATTAATACTTTTGCCACTGCTATTTCGCAGACGCCTACGTCACTCGTTATTTTTTTCGGTTGGTTTCAACCTTTTTCACCATTATCTTTTGAGAAAAAAATAGAGTGTGTTCCGAGGAAAGTACATGCTCGAGAGAAAAAAATAGAGTGTGTTCCGAGGAAAGTACATGCTCGAGACGAGCTAAGAAATGATCATAGCCCATCTTCAAGGCCAATTAGTATCTGATAAAACTTGCAAATGGCAGAGGTTAACAAACGCTAGTGTAGAATAATTGAGATAATTGATCATAGCCCGTGGACAAATTCATAATGATAAAAAAATATGTGGAGCTTTGTCAATTGTTTCGATTCTTAATAGAAGGTGCATAAAGCTTTCAGATCTCACAAAGCCATGGGATCCCCAAAGCCACGAGGTACAGGTGGGTCCTATTAGATCATAGTATCCTATGGTGAACTAGAAAAAACCGACGAGCCCAACTACCAACAAGCTTGTGAGTTGCGACTTTGGGATGGCAAGGCTGAGAGCGTAATTTTTGTACGGAATCGAACCCCTTTTATGGTTGCATATCTAGTCTAGACCTATCTCACTATCATTTTCTTAGCAGCAACGAGAACAATCTTTATGGATAAGAGCAACTTCAACTGCCCCTCTATATCTCTCCTCTAAAACAGTATTAGCGTTCCCTCTATTCATCGCTCTAAAATTTTTTTACAACTTACACTACCTTATAAAAGATTCATTCCCTTCAGGTGGTTTTTAGGAGCTATTGTAGTTAGCATCTTTAGTAGAAGCTCCAAATCTCCACTCTATAACACTATTCAGTGCATATTCTATTCATCCCTCTAAAACTTCTTCACACTTTTCACTCTAGATGGATTTGTCTAAGACGCTTTATTCCTACGCACTATTTTAAAGTTTTATCTACGAATGCTCCGGAGTTGGGTTTACAAAACTAGGGTTAACCGTCGGTTCACCGCGCTCCGTGGGGCCGGTTAGCAAAATCGCAGAGATTAACCGTTTAAAATTTATAATTTATGCAAATAAAATTTGAAATAAAAATTTTACGAAATCATCGCAAATCAAGCAAACAGAAACTACACGGCGGCCGGCGAGGCGGCGCCGTGCGAGTCGTGCACGGTGCACGGTGCCCTCGTGCTGCTGTACTGTGGTAGCGTGGTTGTGGCCGAGGTCTGAGGCGGTACGCCAGTGATGCCACGGTGCCACCTCCTTTCGGCAATTATTCTCTCCGGCTCTCTGCTCGTGGTCGTGGACGCCGTGTCCCGGTTGATTTTGGGTAGCACGCTACACCGCGCCGCACGGGACAAGCGATTCGATTCCCCCCTCCACTCGCTCGTTCGTTGTGTTTCTCCTCACGCCTTGCCTCCCTCCCTCCGCACGGCCAGTCGCCACTGCCAGTCACCACGTGGTCGTCGTCGTTGCGCTTCCCCGCGCGCGCCCCGTCGCGTGCCGGCGTGGTACCGCGACCCGGCGGTGGGTGCGTGCCCGCGCCCGCGGGCGTGCCCGTGACGCTGCTTCCGCGCGCCGCCGCCTCCTTGCGTGGGCTCGAAGGCGAGGCGGGAGGCCGGGCTGGGAGGAAGGATAGGGGGCACGGCACGAGTGGGAGTAGTGGAAGGCAAGGGGAGGCGGCGTATAATTCGGGCGGTGGAGGCCTGAGCCGGGGGATCGGTGGTGGTGTGGCTCAGAGGAGGAGGAGGATGGGGCAGGCTCAGGTCACGGAGCCGCTGCTGCCGCAGGGGGAGGAGCCGGACGCCGAGTGGAGCTTCAGACCGCATCGCATTGCTCTCTTCGTCGAGCCGTCGCCCTTCGCGTCAGTCTCTGCTCCCTCCTCCTCGTAGGCTTCCGCGCTGACTTCATCTTAGATTAGATCAGATCGAGATGCTGTTCATGCTTGCGTGCAGCCGGGTCACTGGATGCGTGATTTGTCAAAACCCGCCGTGCATTTGATCTGCCGAAAACTCCAAAGTCAATGGCTTTCGTTGTTGCTGTCTCGCAGTTACATCTCCGGGTACAAGAATCGGTTCCAGAACTTCATTAAGCATCTGCGAGAGATGGGCGATGAGGTATCCAGTCCTTGTTACGACTCTTCTGTATGCGCCTGTCTTTGATATCCTTGATTCACCCCTAAATTGACGTCGGGTCTTCCCCTTCAGGTGTTGGTTGTGACCACGCACAAGGGAGCTCCCGAGGAATTTCATGGAGCAAAGGTTATTGGCTCTTGGAGGTAATCCAAGTATCCAACAAACACCAAGTCGCCTTTGCTCTTTCGCTCAAGAAACACCAGTCAATTCCAAATATAAGAACTACTTTCTTGAATGCACATAGTACGCTCTCAATGTGAAACAAGATCTCTCTAGCTCGTTTGATAAAAAAAGGAAACAACACATGCAAAGTGTCGTGTAGCAACACACATGCTATTTTGGAATACTAGCTGAGTGCCCTTGCTTTGCTACTTGAAAATTCAAATTTTACCATTGAGACTATGAGCGAGCAGGTCATACACCTTCACCTTTCACATGCATGTATGTGCGCGCGACACATCACAAGCGACTGTGAGAATGGGTGCCTTGTTAGGGCATGTACAATGGTTGAAACAGCATCTGTCTCTAACCATTGTCATCACTTGCATATAGCACTAAAGACAACCCGTACAATGGTAGAGATAGCTGCACGCTTTTTTAGACAGATTGCTCATGCACAAAATTTTTTAGTTCTCGTGTAGAGTTGACTCTTACATTAGAGACGGTCCAAATTTCTATGCACACTCTCTCTCCTTCACATCATCAATACATGGCAAGTTTTATAGATAGCTTATAAACAGTTCATGTGTACCATTGTACATGCCCTCAGTGTACATCTGCTATGACCCACCATGAGATTTTGGGGGGTAAATCAAATAATATGGATTTATTACAATGGATGGCATGCTGGGTAATTTTAGTGGATAAGATGGATTTGTTGTGATGGGTGACATGGTGGGTAATTTTAGTGAAATGGCACATCGCTACTTACTGGACACCAATAACTGCCACTAAAGACTTTTTAATAGTAGAGACTAGAGATTTGAGTGATAGGTGGCATGGAGGGTAATTTTAGTGAAACTAGCATGATGACCCGCGCATTTGCGCGGCTAGATTACTTAGTTTGTATGTAGATTTAGAGCCATCTATTTAAAGTTACTAAAATTATATTTGAAATCTACACCTTAATTGTATAAAATTATTATTTTTTTACTTTGATAATACGGAAACTTTCAATTTCTTAGAGCATGGCGGCCATGCAACATCCCGAAAATATAGAAATTAGAAATATTAAATCAATAGATTATATTTTATATTAGATTTGGCAACCAAGCTTTAGAACATGTATTTTTTCTTTACAACTTTTTCTTGATTAGATGCAGAATAACAAAGTATGCACAGGCATCTGTAAATTTAGGTTTTCTTATTGTAGTCTCTATTGGATGCTATAAAACTTCTAATCATGAAGCGTTTTGATTTGCACCATTGTAAGTTGTCTCCATATAATACTTTTGGTCCTCAATAATAGATGTCTTCTTAGTTTTTTGATATATGCAACAATGTGTCCATCCAAGTTAGTCATCGACTATTCGGGTTTCTAATCATGCAGTGTTTTGATTTCCATAATTGCATAACCATGCATTATTTTGATCTATAGCAGCAAGTAGATGTCTCCTTCTAAATTTTTAGTATACAACAATCAGACCGTCGACAACTCCTTGCCATCAACAATTTTTCTACCATTTGAGTTGTAATCTTCAAACGCTTTGATATGTATGCAACATGTAGATGTTTGCTTTGTAGGCTTTTGAATGCTATCTTCTCCTCGTGTCTCTCTCTAGGTTCTAATTTCCATGATGTTTTGATTTGTAGCCATGCGTAGTCATTTTCTTTACAGCGTGCCTAATGTTTTCTCCTCATGACCTTAGATTCATCTACTCTCTCTATATTTTAATATTAAAATCATTTCAATTAGGAGTAGCACATAGACATCGCCTTCTAGAATTTTGACCTAACATATATATAGATGTCTCATCCCATCCTTAGGATTTTAAATCGACGACAATTTTTTTAACATTGAAAGCCATGCATGTTTATTTGGCATTTAGCTACATTCGCACACCTCAAAAAATATTTGTGTATACATCATACATGCAGGCCGAGAGCTTTAGTGAAAAGGGGAAAAAGATAAATACATAAAAACTAATATCTCATATACAATTGATATTAGGATGCAATACAACAAATAACTTTATAGTTGATGGCAAGAGGACATACAATTTGTTCATGCAAGGAAGAAACATAGTATGATTGATATGTCAGTTGGACTGCATGGCAACCGGATTGAATTTCAATGTTTTTTCTATTTTATTATTGTAGTCAATGTAAACTCTCCTTTAAAAATCTAGGCAATTATTATTTAGACTCAAGATGATTAATAGTTTATATTTTTTATATTAACATCTATTTTATTGTAGCCAACATGAACTTTTAAAATCTACACCAATATAATTTGGCTCACGGAGTAGATCTTTTTTTTATAAGTTGACTTATCATAGTTGATTTAGTTAACTTATCATAATTTGGCCAAGATTATGATATAGTCGAATCACAATATGTCTATATATAATCTTGTTAGATTTGCATCGTTATAATCTAAAACCACCATAGTTAATTGTGTAGATGCACCGTTATAATAATCTGGACCCACCATAGTTAACCGTAGATATTTTCTTTTTATTACGATTAATGTGAGAATTTTTAGTATTTTTTGATTTATAGATAGTAGACACATGTATGTTTTTAATCTAGGCTGGAGGAGGTCTTGGGGTTCAAATCCCACTTCTACCAATATATTTCTAACTTTTGTAAACACTACAACCGGTTCGTGGACCCGGCAACAACCGATTCGTGAACCCGGTATCCGGTAGTGATACCCATGAGTATCACTCCTAGTTTGTTGGTAGTGAATAGTGATACCCGTGAGTATCACTCCCAATTGGTTTGGTTACAATCGGTCCAAAAACCCAGTAGTAAAGGGGTTGGAACCGGTCGTAAAATCCAGCTCTCTAGTAGTGAGCATGCGGTGGCACCTCTAAATTCTAATATCTGCAAGGGTTGGGAGCTATGCATTGTCAAGTGCGCTCGATTTACATTTGATTGCTTTCAACTTGTAATTTATAATAAGAGAATTTGGACCAATTTAATTAGAAGCATGTAGATATATATGCGTAAAATCCAGTTAAACATATAGTGCTATGAAATTTCAACTTTTCTATCGTTGAGAAAATCTACGTCATTATTAGTTGAGCTAATTACCTTAACTGATTTGGAAGTAAAAGCAACATATCTAAGGCTAATCAAGATATGATCTATGATATGCATGCATATATTAGACGTGAGTTCCATCATTAATTCATGATTGAGAGCATATTCACGTACCTTAGAAGCCCCATGGTTTGAACTTGTAGATTTTGGGGTTTGCAATGATAACGTGGGGCATATATACGGCAAGAAGGTAGCATGGTTGCCTTTTTCTTCCAAATAAACCCTCACGTCTGGTCGTTGGTCTGATCACCATGGAAACCGCGGATCGCCGAGCTCATCTCGCAGCTTCCGATGAATTCCTAGCTAGCTCGGGCCATCGATCAATCACGTTTGATCTTTTTTTATTCTAAATCATATATAGTATATAGTAGACAAATAGATAGATTCAATCTAGATCGTTATAATATGGTCCCACCTTTGATCCGACGGCTGAGATAATTTGGGTGATGTGGACATAGGCCCTAATAGTAGATAGACTATCCTATATTAAGTAGATTTAATCTGAGCCGTTATAATCTGGTCCCACCGTTAATCCGACGACTGAGATAATTTGGGTGATGTGGATGAACGTGGTGGCTCCATTTTCCCCTCCTTTAATTATATAATAGATAGATGACACATCACTCACTAACACCAATAAATGCCACCAAAGACTTTTTAATAGCAGATATTTGCTAATCATTCAAATAAATCGATGATGGCATACTTGTTTTGAAATATATTACGTGGTTGAATGTCTAATTTTGAGATGGGCAATCAAATTCAACTTTTTGGACATTTTTCTTTTTGCATGCACTTAGGTCGCTTAATCCCCTTTTTTTCCAGCTTTCCATGTCCATTGTATCAAAATGTTCCACTCTCGTTGGCATTAAGCCCCAGAATATTTTCTGAGGTGTCTAAGTTCAAGCCAGACATAATTCACGCTACTTCTCCTGGAATTATGGTAATCATTGATACTCTGTTGGCATTTATATTCCTCGCCTCCAGTGGTTTATTATTATCATCTGTCACAATTTCAGGTTTTCGGTGCACTTGCTATTGCAAAGATGATTTCAGTTCCAATTGTGATGTCTTATCACACACATCTTCCAGCGTGAGTTTCTTGTCATATAAATAATGAACACTATTTTTTCATTTCAATTTGGCTCCTTTTGCATGTACGATTAAATGCTGATCTTCCGAGTGCTAACCCTCTAAGCTGGGATATAACCCCGGATTTTGTTTCATACTCTTTCCCTATAGCCTTGGATGCAACTTTGCAAAACAGAAGATCACACCTATTGCGTGGGAGAGTGCTCCGCCTGCTAATTTCGTTTCAGAGAGACACGCTTACTGAACTTTCTGAACTATGTTGTGCCTTATTTTGAGAAAAATGCATAAATTGACACAGCGCATTTTATCATGAACTTTACTTTAGCATAGAAGCAGGGTAGCAATGAAACCTTACGGCCTGGTGATACCATGATATGAATCTGGATGTGTGTCCGTGGGACCTTTGTGAGATGTTTCAAATCCCACTCGGTATGGTATATTTGTATACAGATCCAGGACAGCTTTCAGATATATATATATATATATATATATATGTGCAGAAACTAAATAGAAAAATGTTCTTCGCTTATCATTGTTGGACACATGGAGTCATGAACTTGCTTCCATCATCCAGTAGGCTTCAGTTCAATGTTGCACCACATATATTTGTCCTCCACTTCACTGATACAACCAATCTACTTCATAATTCTCTCTGTTGCAAATTATACTACTGGTGTCAATCATCTCAAGTTGTTTCCTTATTCTGGTTTTCAGGTACTTACCGAGATACAATTTAAATTGGTTACTTGAGCCCACGTGGAGTCTCATAAGTAAGCTTGGCATTATCCCCCCTATTTTGTACTCCACAAAACAGAGGCACCAAGAAGCAAAAAAAAAAAAAAAAAACTTTCTCACTCAGTTTGTATATTGCTGATGCTCTTGTTTTATTTTAAAGGATGCCTTCACAGGTCTGCAGATCTTACTCTAGTTCCTTCAGCAGCTATCGCCGAAGACTTTGAAACCGCTAAAGTAGTATCAGGTTAAACAGTAACAATAAATCTTCATATCTATATTTCTTCCCTTCATCTATCCTAACTGGAATCTCCCTTGGTTCTTCAGCAAACAGAATACGACTTTGGGACAAGGGTGTTGATTCTGAAAGCTTCCACCCTAAATTTCGGAGGCATGAAATGCGCATGAAGTTGAGGTATCACATCATGTCAATTTTCAATGAGGAAAGAGTTTTAAAAAACTCCATATGGGCTAACCCATTTTTCTTTCCTCCCCTGTAACTGCAAGTGGTGGTGAACCAGAAAAACCATTGATAATACACGTGGGTCGTTTTGGGCGCGAAAAAAATTTGGATTTTCTGAAAAGGTGAGCTTTTCCTTTGTACAAATTATATAATCATTTGTCAGTGCAAACTCAACTATGGATGCATTATGAACTATATGGAAAATATGTGAAGGGAAACATAAGAATGCTTTCTAGTAATAAAGGATTATTTGCAAAATCCATGTGTTATATTCGATATCCATGGTATTTTAGGTATATTTCTATTAGTAATTTTTTTTCTACTTGTTGCTGTAAAAAACTGCAATATCTTCTAATTGTCCCATGGCTGACCATTTTTGTCAGCTGACATTTAGTATATATCGCAAATTTGCAATGATCTTGGCCTTTAGCTTTATATGTGTACTCATATGATAAACTTCTCTGGTCTTGCTTCTTATTTTTAACCTAGTATTTTGAGTTGATAATTTATCTTATCTGCAGATTAAGTGTTTGCTAGATGAATGTTCTTTTGCCATGTCTCTGGCACTTTACTTATTTCGGTAACAATACAGGGTTATGGAAAAACTCACGGGAGTAAGAATTGCTTTTGTTGGAGATGGACCATACAGGTGTGTCATTGTTCAATGGTTAACTCTGTTGTTTCTTGATAAAAAAACTATTTGTTGTTTCCAATAACATACGGATCCCACGGGATACAGCTTGTGATAATCTTCATCAGCAGTTCCATGCTATCAAATTGGCATCATTAGGGGCACTTGATCCCTATCTTTTGCACATGCCGATGCTATATGTTCTTTCATAAGCTTGCGTAGTTTGAATACTAGGATATGCTGACTGTTGAATGAATTCTGAGAACACGAACCTGTTGACTAGTTGCATTTAGTAGCATGGCTTGGCCTGAGGATATATTTCTCCAAGAGGTCAGAACAGCAATGCACATTGCACAAGACACTTTCAGACCAGGCAAGTAGGTTAATGCATAAGTGAAGAACCACATGTCCGGTGTCCTCATAGGCTTATGCGATACACAATATACGATAATACATGCATGTATAAACACCAAAATGAGAACTTGGGGGTGGTTTGTTCTCAATGAGCAATAGAGAACGAGCGTTAGGTGCTTATGCTTGACCTCTTGTAGTTTCATCTTGGATTACGGAGACGTTTACCCGGCCTGTTTTCATCCTGGCAGGGCTGAGCTGGAAAGAATGTTTGCAGGCATGCCTGCAGTTTTCACCGGGATGCTCCAAGGCGAGGAGCTCTCACAGGCGTACGCCAGCGGGGACGTGTTTGCAATGCCCTCGGAGTCTGAGACCCTTGGCCAAGTAGTGCTGGAGTCCATGGCCTCTGGCGTTCCCGTTGTCGCCGCCCGTGCCGGAGGCATACCTGACATAATACCCAAGGACAAGGAGGGCAAGACGAGCTTCTTGTTCACACCAGGGGACCTCGACGAGTGTGTGAGGAAGATCGAGCAGCTCCTCGCGTCCAAGTGCCTCAGAGAATCCGTCGGAAGGGCGGCCAGGGAGGAGATGGAGAAGTGTGACTGGAGAGCAGCCTCCAAGAAGATACGCGACGAGCACTACGGCACCGCGGCGGCGTTGCACCGGCGGAAGAAGACGGGCAGAACTACTTAGCTAGGCTGCGTTTATTGTTTCATCCACGAATTCCGCCACCGCATCTAGGTACTGTCAATAACCATAAGAGCCTGTACATTGTACATTTTGTACCCAACAGCTTGCGAGTTTGTGTGGCTAGCTGCATTCATATGTTCACAGTTATGGATGATTGACCGGCTGCTCGTGTGCGATTCATGTACATCGCTCAGCTCTTGAGATTGGCCATCACCATCCTAGTGCAGACTGTGCCTGACTCTGCTTGTTGCGACGTGTGACTGTGAGAGCCTTTCGCCCTTTCCAAGAAGCGAGCTTAATAAGCTTTTTTAGATCATGGATCAAAACCCGGCCTCTACATGGCTACACCTCACGACTGCTCTGAGTTCAAGGCCTTCTCTCCACCAAGAGGAGCGTAATCAGTAGAGACCATTTCTAAACTGATGCTTAAAATAGCAGACATGGTTATCGATCATGGTATTTCGGAGTACACAAGCAGCAAGGGAAGTGTCGACGGTTGGGATATCGACCCAAGTCAACCAAGGTTCTTTAAGATTGAGATAGGAGACACGCCAAACAACCACGAACAGCAACGAACAGGAGACAGAGTTTTTATCCTGGTTCAGGCCTCTCGGGAGAGATAATAGCCCTATGTCCAGCCTTTCTTATATATCAAGGATGAATACAAGAGGTGGCTCGACGAGACGAACAAGTCTCGGCGAGATTATGGGTATACTGGCGAGATCGGGCGTCTAGCGATACAAAAGCGGATCAAGTCCCTCTACACGCCGTAGGGCCTTGTTTATATAGTCTTGAGCAAACCGACCTCTGAGGAATATCGGGCGGACTAACTACGAGATCGTGAACGAACTCATACATGCCAAATATGACCTTCGGTAGATAAGGTAAGCTCTAATCTTGGGGATCACGACTCTTTATCCAATCCGGAAACCACGTCAGAGTCTTCACGTAGCCGTCAGCGAGAACTTCTTGTTCGAGTCGGACTCAAACACGATTCCTTGGCCACTACGCACCACGCCACCAGAAGTCGTTTCGGCGGATGCATATGGGCCGATAGAACCTTCCGTGAGCCGGGCCTGTAAGTTGTTTGATCGGGCCGTCGGGGAGTGGGCCATGGCAATGGGCCGTGATTCAATCTCCGACAGCTAGCCCCGAGACTCAAGTGGAAGGACTCACTAGAGTGGGTCGTCCTCTTGAGACTCTAAGTCACGAAGAGGGTATTTTTCTGCTACATAGACGTGCAACAAAGCGAATCGAACAAAGTTATGGTTCAACCGAACAAGACTTGTTCGGGACCGAATAAACCCGATCGAGGCTTGAGCAACTCCGTTCGTCGAGCGAAACGACATCTGTCCGAAGCGAGCACTCGGCCTTCAGCAGGAGACACTGAAATCCGGTCCCAGAGCCTTGAGCTCGTCGCGGGGACCGACGCGCTCCCGGCGAAGAGTCGCCGGTGCAAGGCGAATCATCTCCTTGAGGTGAACATCATCAAGAAGGATTGGATTCTTGGTAGTAAAGAGCGTACCACCGCATCCGGTAAGATCGGATCTTTCGGGAGAATGAACATAGCAAGTCGCGAGACGGACTCGTCTTCTTGCATCCAAGCATTCGGATGCCTAGGAAAGATAGGGATCCATCTCTCGGGCTAGAGCTTGCGGAGGAAATATAGATTGTGCTCTCGGCGAATGTCACGCTTCAGAGCGAAGGTGATGTGCCTCGGGCGTAGATCGTGTGCTAGAAGCGCACAATGCATACGAATGGGAAAGGTGACCCGATCCCAGCGTAGAGCTCGTCAAAGGAACCGGTAAAGAGATCTAGTCCCGAGCACGGAGCTCGTTAAAGGAACCGAAAGTGTGACCAGCGAAGACGTGCCGGTAGAGCTGCGCGCCGGGCGAAGAGTCGCCCGTCGCGAGTGATCCACCCGAGCACGGAGCTCTCGCGGCGGGGACCGGATCTGGCCTCGGCGAAGAACCGCCGGCGAGGTGAATCACAACCCGATGCGATCGAGCCGCAAGAGAACGTGTGAAATCAACGCTTTACCCATGACGTATTCCTTGCGGCGGTGTTAGCGTTGTCTTGGCGTCGTAACCGACGCTTGGAGTGCCCGCCGCGATGAGAATCGACTACGATGGGCTTGCCCGTTCGCGATGAGAATCGACTACGATGGGCTTGACTCCGTTGGTGGCGCTACCTTGACTTAGCCGAACCGTGAAGGTCGAGACGGGTAAAGGCAAGAAATCATCTGTGGCGAAGTGAATCGGTTCCGGGCATGCGCGAGCAAACCCGGAAGAGAGGATGCAAACATCGGTTTTGGTGGGAAGCGGGAACCTCGCCGCGACCATCACCGAGTCTGACGTTCCCGCTCCGTATCCCTGCGAAGACAAACAAGAAACGAAAAGAAGGGAAAAAGAGAGTAAGAAAAGGCTCCAAGAAGAGCAAAGCGAGTTTTAGAAAACACGCAAAGACGACCTACCGCACAAGACATAATTTTTTCCGCACGTCCCTTGATAGCGTTAGTGTCACCGCGGCGAATCGCGGAACCGACGCAAGGAGTGCCGTTATGATGAGAATCGACTACGGTGGGCGTGACTCCGTTGGTGGTGCATTGCTCGATTACCGTGCTGTGAAGGGCGTAGCATGGATAAAAAAAGCGTGTCGCGGGCAAGTCAGCCCAGCGTAGCTAAGACCGCTAACCGTGGAAGGCGATCGGGACCTTAGCCGCAGCAAGACGTCGGGCGAAATCTTATCCGGCATGGACCCGTGCGGCGTTAGTGTCGCCTCGGCGAGCGCGGAACCGGCGCCCAGAGTGCCGTTGCGATGAGAATCGGCTACGGTGGGCATGCCCGTTATGATGAGAATCGGCTACGGTGGGCGTAACTCCATCGGTGGTGCACCGCCGTTAACCGGAGCCGTCTGGTCGTTGCGGATAAAAGACATGCTCAGACGCTGAGAGGCGCTCACGGAGCGAAGACCAACGAGGTTTTGGAAAACCAACGCTAAGGAAAGGAACTGAAAACTGAAAACGCATCGGGTTGCGAAATTCAGCTCAAGTCCCAATCGACCGAGGAGAGCGATCCTCCGAGGAGCTGGCCGAGCGACTCAAGACCGCCGAAAGGCGCTTGAATCGAGCGAGAGTCGACCGAAGCGACTTTTCCTCGCAAAAAGAGCAAAGAAAAGACAAGGACGAACAGAAACCAAGAGCAAGGCGACAAATGCTAGAAAGTTTTAAGAAAAACCGGTGAACGCTTAGCCTAACTCCGGCCCGTTGTGCGGTTGCCGAGAACTCGAGTTTGCGAACTCGAACAGGTGCACAAGAGAAAGAGCGACGTCCTAGCCCCCGGTACGGACGATGCATGAAGACCTGAACTTGCGACTTCAAGCACGTGCGTAGAGAGTTAGAGCGACACCCGTACCTTGCTCGACTCGTTTCAGAAACTGCTCGTTAACGTAAGTTAGGCGATTTCGAAGGTAACCGAACAAGGAAAGTGCCTCTGCCGCGGAGGGCTTACGAGAGCAGGCTTTGCCAAGTGGTTGTGCCGTGAGCGGTAAGTGCCTCTGCCGCGGAGGGCTTACGAGAGCAGGCTTAGCCGCAAGGCTGGATGCCGTGTTACGCAACTCTGAGTTTAGGAACTTGTTGAAACCAGATACGGGTAGGGAAAACCCTTAAGATTGCGGAGCCAAGAGTTCGCAAGACCGGCGACCATCAAGTGTTACCGAGACAAAGGTAGTCGAGAAGGCGAGTGGTGAGAAAGAGCGCGCGGGGCAGCGAACATTCACCGCTCAATGGATTGAACTTTACATGGCGGCCGAGAGACTTGGACGAACTAAAGCGCGAAATTTGAGAAAAAGCGAAGCTAAGCGAAAAGACCTACACGAGGAACTTACGGGTAGTCGATGTTCCAAGTCTTTGGTCGGCTCTCTTCCGTCATCCATCGCCAGCGAACAGCCGGGATCCGGAAGGAGTTTTGATCGATCCCGAGCACGGAGCTTCGTTGCGGAGACGAGCCGCGCGCCGGCGAAGAGCGCCGTGCGAGAGATCCGGCCCGAGCACGGAGCTCGTCATGATCGAGCCGCGCCCGGCGAAAAGCTGCCGCGCGAAGAGATCCGGCCGAAAGCACGGAGCTCGTCGCGAGGACGAGACGCGCCGGCGAAGAGCTGCCCGTGCGAAGAGATCCGATCCCGAAACACGGTGCTCGTCGCGGAGACGAACTTGCGCTATGGCGAAGAGCTGCCGGCGCGAGAGATCCACCCGAGCACGGAGCTTCGCCGCGAGACGAGCAGCGTCCGGCGAAAAACTACCGGCGAAGAGATCCGATCCCGAGCGCGAGCTTCGTCGCGAGACGACAGCGCTTCCGGCGAAGAGCGCCGTGCGAGAGATCCACCCGAAGCACGGAGCTCGTGGCGAGATCGAACTTCGCTGGGCGAAGAGCCGCCGGCGAAGAGATCGATCCTCGGCGCGCGAGCTTCGTCGCGAGGACGAACGCAAGCCCGGGCGAAGAGCCGGTGCGAGAGATCCGATCCCGAGCACGGTGCTCGTCGCGAGGACGAGACTTGCGCTGGCGAAGCGAAGAGCTGCCCGGCGAGAGAGATCCACCCGTGCATGGGCTGAGGACCAGATCTGAAAGCGATCAAGATCGAAGGACCGATCCGATCTGGCGGGGAAGAGACATCTGCCGCCGAGTCGTAGTCCTCGGGAGAATCTCTGATCGTGATAGAGTTCGACATATTCGATCTGCGGGTCCCCACCGATGGCGCCCGTTGTCGGCGGTTGGGATATCGACCCAAGTCAACCAAGGTTCTTTAAGATTGAGATAGGAGACACGCCGAACAACCACGAACAACAAATGCAGAGCGAGTTTTTATCTGGTTCAGCCTCTCGAGAGATAATAGCCCTCGTCCAAATTTTCTTATATATCAAGGATGAATACAAGAGGTGGCTCGGCGAGACGAACAAGTCTCGGCGAGATTATGGGTATATATCTGGCGAGATCGGGCGTCTAGCGGATACAAAAGCGATCAAGTCCCTACACACGCAGTAGGGCCTTGTTTATATAGTCTTGAGCAAACCGACCTCTGAGGGAATATCGGTAGGACTAACTACGAGATCGTAACGAACTCATACATGCCAAATATGACCTTCTAGATAAGGTAAGCTCTAATCTTGGGGATCACGACTCTTTATCCAATCCGGAAACCACGTCAAGGATCTTCACGTAGCCGTCTGAACTTCTTGTTCGAGTCGGACTCAAACACGATTCTTGGCCACTACGCACCACGCCACCAGAAGTTGTTGGCGAGGATGCATATGGGCGGATAGAACCTTCCAGGGGCTGGGCCCAGTAAAATTGTTGATCGGACCGTCGAGGAGTGGGCCATGGCAATGGGCCGTGATTCAATCCCCGACAGGAAGCATAACATGGAAAACTCAAATCGCACCAAATTGTTCCTGACGTACACATCCAGGAAATATCTACAAAATGAACCGACAAAATATATTCTAGAAGCGTGACAAGCTGGTGTGGTTTTCCACAGAGCATGTACCACTACTGCAGCAGATGCCCCTTTTCTAAGGAGCAACATTTTCATGCACAAGTAGCAACTTCATGCTGACAGCCAAAGTTTCCTAGCAAGCATGTGCTGTCTGTAGATGCACAACAGGTTGTAATTTGACATACACAAGTACACAACAGAAAGGCCATGGACCTTGTGTCCGTGACAATATGTGTTTAGCGTGTGTTTGGCGAATTGGAACTTTTATGTACCGACCAGCATTACCTTTGTGCTTACCAAAAAAAAAAAAAAAAACCTTCAAATTCAGATAAAATCTTGCTGTATATTTGTATACACCTGTGATTCCATCACCATGGCAAATTTAGAAATATGGACAGCAGGGTAAATTGTGGAGGAATGCTACTGTTGTACACTTTTGAGATTTGAAGCAGCATTATCGTTCATCTTGCAGCACAATCATGATTTCTCCACCTTGACTGAGAACGTTGTCCAGGAATGCGATTAAATTCTCTTTGTCCTGAAACTGCTTGGGTGCAAAAAAATCACTATCCAAGTTAAACCAAATGCCATCAATGCTTCTAATTGCTACCCAATGCCTGCCAGTCATCCAGAGCCCCCTCAACCTCTTGACAGGCACATTGATCATCAGACCTACCAGCGCTTCTGCATCCAGATCTATCAAAGATGCCCCCTTACGATGATCATGCCAAACCACTTTATTATTTTTAGCTTCTAATGCAGCGATAAGAACATTCACATCATAGTTCCCAGTGAATGCATTGTGGTGAGGCTTAAATATCAAAGACAGAGGAGTCCATTGGTCCTTGCTTGGATCAGTAAGAACAAGATTTTCAGCAATCTGGTCCAACTCAGCTCGAGTGAAAGATTCTTTTTCCTGAACCATAAGAAACATAATCGATACAGTTAAAACATGGTAAACCAAGAAATAAGATGGTTGCGTGTAAATAAATGAAGGTAGATCATGCTGCTTGTAGCATAAGTTCACAAGCGAAAGTGCCAATTAATTATCTTTGGAGACAAGTTGTCTTTTTACTTATTAGGCGATGGAAATAAAAGGCCAAGCATGTAGGCTGTAGCAGCTGATTTTTAATCCCAATGAGTTCTTGCAGTGACATAAGCCTCTCGTGAGTACACATTGGTCTCAGTTTCACCTCAGCAGCAATTTACAACAACATTAAGAAAATTACCAAGACTGAAAGATTTGTTTCTTATGGGCTATCAGCTTTGAATACATTTAATTCAGTAGCACACATAGCATAAAATTTTTCTAAGATGCACAAACTATTATGAGCCATTCGTTTTACCCGATGGAATGACTCAATAATCTGTTACCTCAAGTCCGATGGGTGATTGCATATTTGTATTTGTATTTGTAGTAGAACCTTGAAGGCTTGAACAATGAAGAAGAAAATGGTTGATTTAAAATCCTTGTGTGTTTTTAAACTTTGAATATCCATTCGTTGGATCCTGGATCCTTGGATCCTGGGTCCGCCACTGACCGCCACTGACAATGCCAAAACGACTAATAATTTGCTCAAATGAAGAAAGTTCTTCAAAGTTTTACTGAAGTCAAGACTAGTGGATGCGGCTTACTGGATTCTGGGGAGTTGCAACAGAAGGGGGCGACCAAGAAATGAGTGTCGCCTGGAGCAGGGGAGATCATTTTTGGTGATTGGCTCCTTATATGTTTTGAATTGGATGAGGGTGTCTGTCAGTGGTGGTCTGGTTTCTAGCATTAGCACTATTCTGTGGCTGTTATGTTTTGTTAGACTTCAGGTGGTATTCTGAGGGGTTATGTTTAGTTTGCTACAGCAGTATTGCTCATGGTGGCTGCTTAAAACATTTAGAACTGGAGGAGACATTTATCTTTTGGTGCTTAAACATTGTAATTCTGTTCTTTTGAATGGAATTGGGGTGAGGGCCCCTGTTGCAAAAAAAAAAATTGTACGATGTGATCTTTCACCAGAAAACATGATTTGTGATATATCAGAAAAACTCGGCCTGGTGGATTGGGAATTGATAAGAGCGCAAGGAGATGGGAGTAGAAGAGGTGGAGGGAGCCACCTGCATGAGGTTGTTGAGGGCGTGGAGGAGGCAGAACTGCAGCCTCTGCCTCTCGTGATACACCTTGCTGCTGCTGCTCCCCACCACACCTGGTGTTTCCTCGTCTCGTTTTGCTTCTGATTTGGCTCCCAACTCCATGGGTAGGAACTTGGAAGGAGCAGGGAGAAGATTTGGTTTCGGCCACGGATTGCAGACGGCGGCTGATCCCTTCCCTTCCCTGGCAGCCGCCGCGACAAGTATGCGGCCTCGGCGCTCCGACGAGGATGCAAGAGGGAGGACTGGAGGAGAGTGGCGGCAGCAGGTTGGCGTGCCGTGGCTTGACGAAGGGACGACCTGCGCGGCGGAGCGATGGGTAGCGATCTCGCCGACGTCTAGCTGGTACGGCGCCAGAGGAAGAGAGGCCGTGGAACAACGCTGCAAAGTTGTGGCGGCGAGGACGACCCGGCGGTGTGGCTGCCCAGATGCAGCCGGTGGCGACGGCTAGAGGCAGATGCTGCTGGTGGCACTCGGGAGTCGGGAGAGGAGAAGGTCGCGGCGTCGGTCGACCGCCTGTGCTCTGCTCTGCTGGGGAGAGAGGGGAAGGGCAAAAAAAAAAAAGAAAAAAGAGAAAAAGAAGAGGATTTTTACATGCATGCCATTACGATGCTTATTTCGGATATTACATCACAAAGTCGATAATATTATAGGTGCAGCTAGTTTTACAAAAATCTATCACAAATACCATTCTTGGTTTTTTGGGAGATTTTTGTGTTTTACGCGAGCCAAATACGTCAAATACGAAAGGAATACGATCTCCGACACGTGGGCCCACTTGTCACCCTCTCCCTCCCTCTTCCTCCTCTTCCTTCCTCCTTCCTCCCACCTCCTACTCCGACGAACCTTAGCAGCGGCCGGCGACCTTGGCGGCGGCGGCGGTCGATGACCAGCTCTTCCATGCATGCGAGTCGGTGGCGATCTGACAAGGTCCCTCGACCAAGCGATCGGCTCTCGAGCACCTTCCTAGTCTTGCGTCGGCGTCTTGACGACGAAGAAGCAGCGTGCCATGGGACCTCCTGTGTCGGCGTCGAACCTGAAGGGTCCGTCCTCGAGTTCCCCAAACCGTGCGAAGAACGCGCGCATCGCCTCGGCGTTCGTGTCCGGCGCAATGTTGGTCACGTACATCCGCCGTCGCCGCCGAGCTCGCCCACAGGGTCGCCGGTTGCCGCCAAGGTCGCTGGCCACCGCTAAGGTTTGTCGGAGTTGGAGATGGGAGGTGTGAGGAAGGAGGAGGAAGAAGGAAGGGGAGAGGGTGAATAGTAGGCCCCACGTGTCGGAGACAGTATTTCTTTCCTATTTGACGTATTCGGCTCGCGTAAAACACAAAAATTCCCCAAAAAACCCCCGAGAATGACATTTGTGATAGATTTTTGCAAAGCTAGTGGCATGCTATTCTGAATCTGTCACCAAACAAAAACTCAACTTTGTACATGAAAATAATCAGGGTTGAGAGATTTTGACCTAAGCAAAATAACTGAGCAATTTTATGTACCCACAGTGTAATTTACTCAAAGTAAAATAAAGTTTGAAATAGTGAGAAGTTAAAACATCCGAGTTTAACAAGGTGTGTTCGGGGTTACAAGAGATGGATAAAAAAAATATGATAATATGCCTGTGGGATGGGTTTTGGATCCTCTCGGTTTGGGGGCCTACACGGTTGCACGACTGTTGATGATTGATAAATGGCCCATCCCGAGACGGGCCTTGGGCCGATTCCGTACCGGCCCACCGCACGAACAGAAGGTCCAAAAGGTCGCCCCAGGCCGTACTAAAGGAAGCGTCTAGCCTGCCAGGGTCTTCCCCGGGCTTAACCAAGTCGAACCGCGCCCCAGCGGCGCCATGTGCCTCCCGGGCTATCTCTAACCCGGGAGAAGGACCCTCGGGTAGTCTGCTTACCTATGGGCAGGTGGCGACAACTGTCATGTCCCACCACGCTTTTTCCGGCCTTGACTGGGAAGAACTGTGTTCCCCCGGGAGTCCGTAGCCCGGGAGAAAGCACGCGGGTAACCCGCCTTATCGCTTCTTTCCCTTGGACCAGACGGCGGTGGTTATTCGCTTCTGCGACACCCCAACAGGCGCGAGGTCGGTCGATCGATGCCATATCAGGGATAAAGGGAAAGTGCTTTCTCCCTAAAGAAGGTTTTCTCCCCGAATCGGCACCCAAGACAAGCCGTGCAAGACTAACGACCGGCTTCTCCTCGCAGGCTCCGGACGAGCAGAGCCCCTGATGAGACAAGAACGTCACCACTAAAGCAAAGACCGGCGCGGGGCCCGCCAGATCAGCTCCGGGCGACCTACCGCGCCTATAAAAGGAAAGGCCCCGGACTAGTCAGGGAGGAGAAGCGATCCAGGTGCTAACAAGCCACCCAAGCAATACGCATCCGAAACTTCCTTAGCCATAGCAGTAGTCCTTAGCCATCTTTGTAAGCTCGGGATCGATGCCTTCAAGCCCGGTCTCGGCACCCTTATACTGTTTTCCACCGTATAATCAACAAGGCTGGAGTAGAGCTATTACCCGGCAGTGGGGACTCGAATCAGGGTAAATCGCTTGTGTCTTCACGGTTTGTATTGCCTTCAAGGACGGTGCGAGGGACCGGCGCTACACTGAGGACCTCGAGCTTCACCCGGTCAACACCGCGAGTGAGCTCTTCCGCACAGCGGCCCTCTACGTCAACGCCTCCGAGGCCGTTGAGCGCAAGAGGGGCCGCGTCAATAAAAAGGCCAAGGTCGGTGACGGCCCGGGCAAGACCGAGCGGACAAGAAGAAGAAGAAGCGGCGGGCCGCCGCCAAGTTCATCGCCATTGTCGAGCCCGACCACCGTGTGCCCCCGCCACAAAGACTTCGCCGCTTGATCGCCCGTCGCGGCGGCGACGCGAACGACCTCCCCAGCGGAGAACACGTCGCCTGGCGCGAGGGCCCACCTCGGGCCGGCCTCCTCGTCCGCAGCAGCAGAACAGATGTGAGACCGGTTCCTTGACCCGATCTTTTCTCGCTGCTCCGCGGCCAGCAGCAAGAACGACTACAGAATCGCGCCCATGGGCCCACCAGTTGGAGGACTTCTACGCTGGCCACGGTCCCATGCCCGAAGCCGCCGAGGGCACGGCCGCGATGCCTCCTCCCCAGGCGGCGGACTGGGGTTTCCCGAGGCCGCGGTCACGTTGCAGTCATCTTTGGCGGCACGTCGGCCTACAGCTGCCGCCGCGAGCTAAAGACCGCATCCCGCGTGGTCCTCCACATCTCCCGAGGCGAGCTCGCGGCGGAGTCCCTGCCTTGGTCCAGCCAAGCCATCACCTTTTCGGTGACAGATCGCCACCGACTCTCCAAGCCGCAGCCAGCCGGGTCTCAGGCCCCCACCATCAGCAACACCCGAGTTGACCGCGTCCTCGTGGATAGCGGGAGCTTGCTGGACATCATTACGGCGTGCGTTCTGGGTCTCATACAGATCCCACGCTCCAAGATCAAGAACATCACCATCCCCTTTCACGGGATCTTCCCAGGGTCGTCCCTCCGCCCCTTCGGGCAAGTCGTGCTGCCCGTCACGTTCGGCTCCTCCGCCAACTTCCGAACGGAGTACATCACCTTTGAGGTAGTGGAAACCGAGTTCCCCTACAACGCCATCTTGGGGCGCCCCGCGCTCTCCAAGTTCATGGCGGTCACCCACCACGCCTATCATTATCTGAAGATGCCGGCGCCAAAGGGAGTCATCACCGTCCGGGGGAACCACAAGACGGCCCTCGACTGCGACGAGACCGCGCTGGCATGGTAGGCCAGCTCCCTACCCGTGGTCCCAGCGGCAGGGAGCGCTCCACAGCGCATCCTAAGGTGGCACTTCAGCCGCAGGAGCCCACCAAAACCATCGTCCTCACGGAGACAGACCCTCCAAGGTGGTTCACGTGGGGACAACCCTCGAGTCTCAATAGGAACTCGAGCTCATTACCTTCTTCCGGGCTAGTAAGGACGCGTTTGCATGGGAACCGTCCGATATGCCCGGTGTCCCAAGGGAGGTGATCGAGCACAAGCTAGCTGTCCGGCCTGACAAGAAACCGGTAAGACAGTGTCAGAGGCGTGTTCCCGACTGGAAGGCCAACATCATTCAAGACCAGCTTGACAAGCTGTTTCGAGCGGGCTTCATCCGCAAAGTTCAGCACTCCGATTGGCTTGCGAACCCAGTTGTAGTCCAGAAGAAGGGCGGCAAGTGGCGCATGTGTGTCGACCATCGCGACCTTAATTCCGCCTGCCCCAAGGATAACTTTCTCCTTCCACGCATAGATCAGCTAGTTGACGCTACGGCGGATTAAGCTTTGATGAGTTTCCTAGATGCTTATTCTGGTTACCATCAGATCGCGTTGTGTAAAGAGGACGAAGAGAAAACCATCTTTGTAACGCCTTTCGGCACATTTTGCTATACGACCATGTCCTTCGGTCTCAGAAATGCTGGTGCCACGTTCCAGTGTCTCATGCAAAAAACTTTCTCTGATCAAATAGGGCGCAACGTAGAAGTCTACGTGGACGATATCGTAGTCAAGAGCAAGGACGCCCGTGACCATGTGTCCGACCTAGGTGACAGCCTGGGACAGCACCGGATCAAGCTAAACCCCGAGAAATGCGTCTTTGGCGTTAAGTCCGGCATGCTCCTAGGCTACGTAATCGGCGGGACGAGCATGGGTGCAAATCCCGAGAAGATCGAGACCGTCGAAAAGATGAGGTCGCCGACCTGCGTAAAGGACATCCAGTCCCTCACAGGCAAAATGGCGGCCTTAAGCCGTTTTATCTCCCGCCTTGTAGATCGAAGCGCGCCTTTCTGCAAACTGCTTCGCAAGCATGATAGTTTTAAGTGGACTGAGGAGGCTGAGGCCGCTTTTCTGCAGCTCAAGCAGTACCTCGCCTCACCACCCGTCCTCACCACTCCGAAGCTCGGCGAAGCCCTCCTGCTATACCTCTCCGTGACACCAAACGCCGCAAGCGCGGTGCTCGCAGTGGAATGAGAAGGGAAGGAGCAGCCCGTCTACTACGTGAGCGAGGTGCTCACCGGGCCAAAGGAACGCTATCTCGACCTTCGAAAACTGTGATATGCCCTGCTAATGGCCTCGGGCAAGTTGAGTCACTATTTCCAAGCCCACCAAGACATTGTCCCGACTACTTACCCGATCAAGGACATTCTCCGAAACCCGGAGGCCACTGGTCGGGTCGCGAAGTGGGGAGTCGAGCTAGGTGAATTCGACATTCAATTCATATCCCGTACCGCGATCAAGGCCCAGGCCCTGACTTATTTCGTTGCAGAGTTGACCAGGCCGGATGAGTAAAAGATAAGCTCTCAAGGTCAAGACGGGGGAGAAGGTCGGTGGACTCTGTTCTTCGACGGTTCACACCAGTCCGGGCGATCAGGATGCGGTCTCGTTCTCATCTCCCCCAATGGAGAGCGACTCCAGCACGTCATACAAATACACTTCGCGGCGACAAACAAAGTCGTGGAGTATGAAGCCCTAATTGCGAGTCTAAGAGCATGCACTGCGCTCGACATCAAACAGCTTGTTGCGAAAGGGATTCGCAGCTCGTCGTCCGCCAGGTCAGGGAGGAGTTTCAGGCAACTAACGACTCGATAGCGCGGTACCTGGCGGAAGTGAGGAAACTGAAGAAGCGTTTCACGAGTTTCGAAATTAGCTACATTTTCAGGAAAGAGAACGGCGAGGCTGATAAGCTCGCTAAGTTTGGATCCTCACAAGAACCGGCCCCGCCGGGGGTCCTAGTGCAGCACCTTTTAAAACCCTCCATTCCCTCCGGAGAGAAGGCCACGGGGACGTCTTCTACCCCCAAACCGAGACATCTGGTACTGTCTCATTCCTTGAGCAAAGCATCTCCTGGATGACGCCATTCATCCCGTTCTTGGAGCAGGAGACATTGCCCGAGGACGCTGCTAAGCGTTCCCAGCTAAAAAGATGAGCCCGAGCTTACCGTCTACACAGGGCTTGCTGTACCAAGGGGTGGTAATGGCGTGCATTGTAAGTGCGTTACCCAAGAGGAAGGTAAATACCTTCTAGCCAACATTCACGAGGGCATCTGCGGCGCGCACGCCTCACACAGAACCCTCGTCGGCAAAGCTTTCCGTATGGGCTACTACTGGCCCACTGCGATGAGCGACGCAGAAGCCTTGGTTAAGCGCTGCGAAACTTGCTAGTATCATGCACGGATGACGCACCAGCCCGCGTATGAGCTGCAAACAATTCCACTAGCGTGGCCGTTCGCGGTTTGGGGCATGGACCTCCTAGGACCGTTCCCCAAAGGGCTTGGCGGCAAAACGTGCTAGTTCGTGGCCATCGACACCTTCACCAAGTGGATCGAGGCCGAGCCGGTCTCCAACATTACCGTAATTGCCGCGGTACGTTTCTTCCGGAGCATCGTTGCAAGATCTGGCATGCCTAGTAGAATCATCGCTGATAATGGTACCCAGTTCACGAGCCGAGAGTTCAACGATTACTGCGAGGAAATTGGAATGAAGCTCGCCCTAACCTCTGTAGCCCACCCACAGAGTAACGGAGCAGTTGAACGAGCTAATGGACAGCTAGTCCAAGGCATCAAAAAGCGAGTGTACGACAACCTCAAGGCTAAACACCAAGGTTGGGTCGATGAGCTACCGTCAGTCCTCTGGGCAGTCCGGACAACAGCCAGCCGGGTTACAGGAGAAACTCCTTTCCGGCTCGTCTATGGCTCGGAGGCCGTCCTCCCAACAGAAATGAGATTAGGATCCGATCGCGTTGACTTCGCCAGCTTCATGGTCAATGGCGAGGAGCGGCAGCTTGACCTCGATCTACTTGAGACGCGCCGTGAGCAATCCCTACTCCGAGTTGCGGCCTATCAGCAAACACTACGTTGCTACGCAGCACGAAACGTACATACAAGGACCCTGTAAGTAGGAGACCCGATTCTACGTCGAATTCAGAACCTCGCGGGCTCCAACAAGCTCAGCCCCAAGTGGGAGGGACCATACAAAGTAGTCAACGTGGCGCGCACGGGCTCGGTACGTCTTGCTGACAAGGATGGGAACGAGCTCCATAGCTCATGGAACATCTCCCTTTTACAATGCTTCTACGCTTAATCAGGTCGTAAGTTTCCTTCATTTCAGTTCAATTCAATTCAAAAAAAACAAACCTTCCCCTAATCACGAGTCACGCCGTGCTCGGTCATGACCATCTCAAGCAGGCCCGTGGCCAAAATCCGACGGTTAAGGATGAAGCACTCCGGAGCACTTCCACGACGGGATAAGCCGACATCTCGCACCCTAGTGAGTCTCCGCGCAGTGTGGAATTCCCGCGGTCTAAGGTACAATAAGCTCACGTCAGGTTTGTTTGAATGGCTAACTGGGCCTCGCAGCGCTCGGGGGATGATAGATTTTTGCGCCCAGATTTTTCCTAAATCCTTAACTTCGCTAAACCCGCATCGCCGCTGCCTAGCGGCTTCGTAATGGGAGTTTTCGCGAATTTTTTCTAAGTCCTTAACCGCTAAGCTTCGCCTTTATTGCTGCCTAACGATGCTCGAAATTTGAGAGTTCGCGAATTTTTCTAAGTCACTCCAGTCTCTAGACCGCGCCCAACTCCAAAATCGTACTTAGACTTGGCCACGGCCCGGGGCTGGATGATGAGGCGCACCAAAAATAATCTTTCCAAAGCAACCAGTTTTGCTCAAATTTCCTAAGTTAGCCTTAGAGATTCGTTACTGTTCATCTGATTCCCCTGTTTTTTTTTTCATTTTAGATTCGCACAGGAAAAGGGGAACAAACGGATTTAACAAGGAGATTCATTAAAGAAAGCTGCATTTCACTAGGAGAAGATCTTACAAGACGAGGAATTTACAACCAAAAGGAGGCCTCGCCGTCCTGGACTACCGCAAAAGGGGCGCCGCGCTACTACAGCTACGGCGGCGCCCAAGTCCTACAACTACCTCGCCGCTCCTACCAACGACGCTGGCGGACGAGTCGAACGCGAGACTCACGACGGCGGCGACGACGATAAGGGCAGCGGCGCGAACACCGATGGTCCCGGCGCTCGGGTGGCGCCTCTGCCGGCCGCGGATGTTGTCGCCCATGAGCACCCACGCCGCCTCGGGAGCCTCCGCCGCCGCCTCGGCTTCCTCGCCGCGAACTCGGTGGAGCCTCCTCCTCCTCCGCGCCGCACAAGGCAGCCACCCTCTCTCCGCCGCGTGGCACGGCCAGCTTTTCTCCCTCCGCCGCAGCGCAAAGAGCCCGCCGCGTCGGCGGCAACTTTGTGCCGCCGCTGCGTCCTCCTCCTCGTCCTCCGCGCGAATCGCAAAGAATAGCCCGACCGCCTCTTCGTCGGCGTGGAGTTAGGCGTCTGCGACCGCCTCGGCCGCTTTGGGCGCGACAGACGGGCCCGGCCAAACCACCTCCGCCGCTCCTGGCTGGATCGGCGACAGAGGAGGCAGCGGTGGCAAATCCTCCGTCGCCGCCACCAACTAGGCGTACAGAGAATCGGAGCTGGTGCCGGAATCAGACGACATTTCTCCCCCTTCTCTGTTTTCTCTCCTCTGTTTCTCTCCCTCTGGCTAAGGACTTCGTGTTTTGACCTAAGACTTGAGAGAATTGAGATGGGAAGCGACGCTGGCCTATTGCGCCTCGCTTATATAGGCCGCGGTATTGTAACGCCCTATCGTCGGTGGGCTACCTAAAGCACCATTGTCTTGTGAAGAGGCGAGCAATTAAAACACTGCTGCGCCCGAAGAGAGCGCAGCGACGCCTGCCGTTCGCCGAATACCAATCGCGCCGATCACCGCGCAACGCGTGTCCCGGTCCCACTGTCAGTGGCGAAGGAAAAATCATTGCGCGTCGAAGCCCACTGTGCAGGCCTGGCCCACCGGTACGAACAAAGACTCAGCAGCGTCTCCGCAGTCTGACGCGTGGGTTAGGCCGGGTACACGAATCGGCGCGGATGGTTTCGCCTCTGCATCCGTGCACGCAACGTGCCCTGGCATCGGCGGAACAACGTGCGCTACCGCAGAGCCCACAGTCTTTCGATTTGACGCAATAAACTAAGGAAAAAACGGCTAAGTCCTTCGGCCACCACACATTACGCGATGCTTATCCGATTAAGCGAGCGTTTAGAATAAAATATACAAATATTCATGGCACAAAGTTCAGGACGAAGAAGCCCGGTTCAAGCTACGACCTGCGCTGCAACTTGAGCCTAGTTCGGTTTCTAAATCTCGGATTTGCCTTCGCGCCTGGAGCAGCTCTATGATCTGCGACTCCATTTCATTTCGTTCCTAGCACAGTTTAGCCCGGGCTTCGACGAGCTCGTGCTCCTGCTTCCTCAGAGATTCTTCCTCGGCCTTGGACTTCATCCCGGCCTCCCGGAGCACAGCAATCTCCGCCGCGAGCTTGTCGCGGGCTTCCTCAAGCCCGCGCACAATGAAGTCACGCTCAGACTGAGCAACCGCTAGCTCGTTGGAAGCCGCCTCCCTGCGTTTGCGCTCCTCATCAAAAGCAGCCCGGGCCCGGTCTGCCTCTTCACGGGCCACTTGGGCCCGACTTGCCGCTGTTTTCTCCGTCTCTTGGGCCTAGGCGAGCCTCGCCGCGGTTTCCTGCTCCCTCTCCTGCGCTGATTGGAGCATAGCTTCTAGCTCGGCGACGCGGGCCGTTCCGCGAGCCTCATTCTAGGCGGCCAGCCCGTTCACGCGCTCTATCTCAGCTCGGGCTTACGCGAGCTCAGCAGAGAGGCTCTCAATCTTCGCTGCGCCATCATCCGACCGCTCGTTCGCTGCTCCCATCAGGGAGGATGTGCCGACAATGAGGGCGTAGAACTAACACAAGGAAAACGAATCAAGTCACGAAAAGTTAAGTACCTAAGCGTACTGGGCAGGCTCAAGGATGCTACGTTCTTGTTGAGAGTGAGCATTTTCTTCAATCTCTCTCCAATGGCGCCACGCACGGTTCGATCAAACCCACGGACATGCGCCTCATGGTACGGCAAAGGCAGGCAGCTCACCGAGTCCTGGCTGCTCTCCTCCGACGACGCAAAACGTGGCAGCGATGATAGTCTTTGCCGAAGTTAGCGGTCGTTGTCGTTCAAGCTACGCCGCTTCGCCTCTCAGCGTCCTCCACCTTGGCCGCAAGCTCGGCTTCCGTCTCCCTCGCCTGCACCACCGCCAGCTTGGCCTCACGAAGTTCGGCCTGGGCTGATGCCAGCAGGGCCTCCAGTTCGCTCGCCCTCTACCTGGTGGCCGTAAGCTCAGCCTCGCTCTTATTAACCGCCACTGGAATAGCGCGGACCTCATCTCCACCGTCTCGGGCCTTGGCCGCCTTAGCAATGCCGAGATTCTCGAGGTTTTCCTCGCTTGAATCGCTTCCTCACGGCGTCCTAGGATCGCTCGAGCTCGCTGAGGAGTTGAGCAACCTCTTGCGCAAGTTTTCGCCTTTCCGTCGTCGGCTCAGCCCGTTCCGCGGCCCTCTGAGCGGCATTCTGCGCCTCTACAAGCTGGGCTTTGAGCCTGGTCACCGCATCCTCTGCTAGGGCCAGGCTAGGCTTCGTTGCCCGGAGCTCCACTTCTACCGCGCTCTCGCCCTCCACTGGGGGCAGGAATGTGGGCTCGGCGCCCACCGCCAAGACCGGACGTGGTCGAAGAGGCACCACCACGCCTGCTGCCTCCAACTGCCACCGCTCCGCCTCGGCCTCCGCTTCCTCCATACGCTGGCGGGAGATGTTCACTTCGCCTACCGGAACAGCGTCCAGGCGTCGCATGAGGTCTTCCCTTGTCAGGCAAACAATCCGTCAGGGCCTCAAAGGCGCGCGCAGCCAGGAATTCAATCGAGCACCTTACGGGCACGTACCGCGGACAGCTTATCCCGCACGAACTTTCTAGGATGAGGATTCTTGTCCATGGGCAGCAGCATGCCCGCGATCCTTGCGGCTTCGCTAGCCGGGAGTCCTACAGGAAATCGCGATTTGTCACAACCTGTGCCGACCTAAGACCAAACATAACAGCGCGGCACGCGCTTACCTTGATGAAAATCCCGGTCCGGATCTTCCCAACCGCCCATGTCGCTGATGCACCGCTCGCGGCGCCCCAGCGGGCTGATCCGGTACCGGACGAAGCTATTAACAACATCATAGCCCGTCAAGCCTTTCTTGGCGAGCCTCCCGATCTCATGAGTCGACACTTGATCCTCCGGCAGGATCTCGCTGCGCGCAAAGATTGGAGTGTCTGGCGCGGCCGAAGAGTACTCCAAGACTGAGCCCCCGCAGTTCAGGTAGAACCACCGCCGGGCCCAACCGTCGACCTTTGTCCTTACCTCGTACTCCGGGTACCATTGGCTTCCCCGGCCCGGCGCGCGGTCAGGTAGAAGACGCCGCCGTTTCCCACGCGGTGGCCGACGGACTTCAGCTCGAAGTAATGTTGAAGAAGGCTCACCGTAGGCCGCACCCCGCAGTACGCCTATCACAGGTGTGCAAAGATGGACAGATGAACGTATGACTGCGGGGACAGGTTCTCCGGTCTCAGCTCCGTGAAGGCGAAAAAGTCCGTGATGAACTGCGACTCCAGCGTGCGAAATCCGCAGATAGCTGAACTCTCGAAGCAGACCAGCTCGTCAGGCTTGGGCCTTGGCTCCCGGTCCGCGTCAGGGAGCCTCCATGAGCCCGGCTTAACAAAGCCGTCCCTCTCCAGCTCCGCCATCCTCTCCCTCGTCAGAGCGCTGTCTCCGATGAGAACCATGGTGGCAGGGAGCAAGAAGCAAGAAGGCAGGAAGCAAAAGGAGGAGACGAAGGCAAAAGCAAAGGGGATGATTCCGCAGTAGGAGTTCCCCCTGTGAAGCACTACCTTATCAAGGAAGGCAACGGTCGAAGCGGAGATCGTGGGAGTCGTGCCCAGGGAGGCGTAACTGCCCCACTTTTCCGTCAAGTCAAAATTGAATGCCCCACTATTCGCCCCGGCGGCTTAGAAAATCCTTGCCAAATCTTTCCGCGCGGCGCGGAGTTTTCTCTAAACCTCAGACCGGCTCGCCACGCGACCCGCTCGAGGCTTGAGGGCTGGCTGTTGGTGATTGATAAATGGCCCATCCCAAGACGGGCCTTGGGCCGATTCCGTACCGGCCCACCGCACGAACAGAAGGTCCAAAAGGCCACCCCTGGCCATACTAAAGAAAGTGTCTAGCCCGCCAGGGTCTTCCCCGGGCTTGACCAAGTTGAACCGCACCCCCAGCGGCGCCATGTGCCTCCCGGGCTATCTCTAGCCCGAGAGAAGGTCCCTCGGGTAGTCCGCTTACCTATGGGTAGGTGGCGACAACTGCCATGTCCCACCACGCTTTTCCCGGCCTTGACTGGGAAGAACTGTGTTCCCCCGGGAGTCCATAGCCCGGGAGAAAGCATGCGGGTAACCCGCCTTATCGCTCGCTTCTTTCCGGGCCAGGCGGCGGTTGTTACGCGCTCGCGACACCCCAACCAAGCGGCGCGAGGTAGTCGATCGATGCCATATCAGGGATAAAGGAAAAGTGCTTTCTCCCTAAAGAAGGTTTCCTCCCCGAATCGGCACCCCAAGACAAGCACGTGCCCAGTACTAACCTGACCAGCTTCTCCCTGCAGGCTTCGGACCAGACAGAGCCCCGGAATGAGACAAGAACGTCGCCGCTAAAGCAAAGACCGGCGGGGGGCCCGCCAGATCAGCTCTGGGCGACCTGCCGCGCCTATAAAAGGAAAGGCCTCGGACTAGTCGGGGAGGAGTAGCGATCCAGGTGCTAACAAGCCACCCAAGCAACAAGCATCCGAAACTACCTTAGCCATAGCAGTAGTCCTTAGCCATCTTTGTAAGCTCGGGATCGGTGCCTTCAAGCCCAGTCTCGGCACCCTTGTACTGTTTTCCACCGTATAATCATCAAGGCTGGAGTAGAGCTATTACCCGGTAGTAGGGGCTCGAACTAGGGTAAATCGCTTGTGTCTTCATGTTTTGTATTGTCTTCTCTCTTTTTCCCCTCTTTCCTACCGTACGAAGGATCTCTACCCAGATCGCCAAATCGTACCAGGCCTTGTTCGGGAAGACCGCGTGGCCTGAGCCCCTCATAGGCTCGGCCGCCGCCCCGGGCTGCTGAGAAGGGTGGTCGTTGGGCCTCACACCAACCACAAATTCGTCTGTCGGTCCGTGGGCCCGCTGCTCTTCAGGAGCGCGATTCCCAGACACCGACAACGACCCACATGGGTCTTCGGATTATTGGAGTAAATAAATCTTTTATAGCATAACATAAAGTGTGAATGAGTTATGGGAGGATGTATATAGAGGGTTGGGAACATTGTTTATTAGGGAAAAAAAGAGGGATTGCTGGAATTTTTTTGGATGAAGAAGGTGGGTGAGCCGGTTACACGCGGGCCATCACCACATCATAAATACTAGCGGGGTTAGCGCGCCCATGGCGCGCCACTTCAGACCCTCGTATATCTTAGTAAATAAAGATGTATAAAAAAAATAAAAAAGCATTACATCTTTTGTTTGTTGTTCCTATTTTTTTTCTTTTTTTGAGAATAGTTGTTGATGTCGAATTTTTTTTTAAGGTTATTATCATGATACTACGGTGCCTTGTGCGAAGCTTTTTTCCTATATTTTTGTAAGTAGCCATAAAAGTTGAAATTAAAAAGAATGAATTATTTCGTAATACAATCATTTTTAAATCTTAAATGTTTTGAAAATAGCTTTTTTTTTTTGCGGACATCTTCATGAATACGTGCTCCTTAACTATAGTTATATACTTTTAAGACTTTTTATTTCTATTATTTACTAATTGATATCGGAAAATTAAGCATTTGCAATGCTTAAATACATTTATGGACGCTCACTATAAAATTTTGATTTCATTTTCGAAACATGTAAAATTCTGGATTTGTTTACGTTGCTAGACCAAATTTCGTCCACTTGATCCCCTCTCTCTCAATTCTTTCTAAAATCCATGTTTTAGGGGGTTTAAAGTCTTAAAATTGAATGTCAAGAAATTTAAAATTTGGAAATAAATTTAAGTGATTTTGCAAAATATCAAAATATTCATTTGAATTTAGGTTGGTAGTTTGGAAATTAAAGAAAGAATTTGAAAAACTGTAAGATCCACAAAAAAGAACTAAGCAAATTATATAATACAAAAAACCATGAAAACTAAATTTAGATTTTTTCGAAATTAAAAAAATAAAAGCGAGCATAACAAATTCTAAAATAAAAAATCATTTAATCTTGAATTTTGAGACGACCAGACACGCGTACAGGCGAGCTAGCCGGGTGTACGCAAGTACAGGCTCGCGTACAGGCAAGCTAGCCAGCACGCTCGCGTACATGTGAGCTAGCCGGGTGTACGGTCACGTACAGGCGAGCTAGCCGGCGAGCGAGGTAGCAGGGTGTACGCTCGCGTACAGGTGAGCTAGCCGGCGAGTAGCTCGCGAGCAGCATGTGCGTCACGCGCATATAGGCGATGCGAGTGTAGCTACAGGTGAGCGAGCTGCGCGTGCAGGCGACGCAAGTGTAGCTACAGGCGAGCGAGCTGGCGACGCAGGCGAAACGCACAGGCGAGCGAGCGCTGGGGCGGAGAGGCCAGCCACGTGGCGAGCCACCGAAACTCATGCTCGGGTTTGTACTATTTATTACTAGTGGATATACGCGCTTCGCTGCGTAGTGTTGGCAACATTATTTGTTACGGTATATTAACACGGGAATTTGACAGTTTATATTAAGGGTAGGACATGTATGTGTTGTTAGGTTAGTCGATAATAGTAATTAGGATAATATCTGTTTCGAAATGGATAGCATGATGTGCCCAAAGTGATATTTCAAGCTGCATCAAATGGGCATAATGGCATAAATACAAATGGTATGTATGAACTAATGAATCTTAAAGTTCATTCGAAGCCACTGTATGCTCATAAATAAATCCTATCAGCAAGAAATTGTCCCCAAAAATATTAATTCCACCTTTTTCCAGAATTGGAAAGCGGTAGAATATAACATTTTTAGTACAATATATATGGCTGTAGTCCGCTAAAAAGATTATCTGCCACAGAGCCCAAATAGCTAATCCACTCGAAGCAAGAATTAAAGAAAAGTCTCACATGATTGGCACTAAAAGAAAACACAAAGTGGTATAAATGGGGCAGAGTTCTGCGCTACCAACAGACAACCAACATATGTTGTACATTAAGCAAGTACAATTTGACTAAGCCTTTCATGGGTGCTTTGAAAATTTCCTTTAGCTACTAAGATAACCAAGAACATTTACAGAAGGTGCAAAGCACAAAGATTTGAATAAACCATATTTGGTATTACCGGTATTAATATTTACCAGGAGGGAAAACACGCTGCACTGTGTCGCTCCAGCTAGGCTATATCCATAACCTGCAATGCATTTTGAAATGGCAACATGTCAGAGATACGGTATATAGACCGGATTTAGCTATAACAACAATAGATTAACGTTATGGCCCATGCCAAATTTGTCGAGCAAGGACTATTTATCAAAACTTGGACAAAAAGAATTCATGATATCATAGAGGCAACACAGTTAGCAATGGGAACTAAAATACCGTGAGAAATAGTTGAAAGAAAAGACCTCTTCTAATACCCAAAAAACATCGACCAATAGCAGAATCATACAATCAAAACTGCATTTGACCTATGCATGACATATAGGATGAATATTGCCATTTAGGAAGTACGGCCGAGGAAGGAGAGGAAAACCGGCAATCCATAATAACCTTTTATCAATTAGGTAGCACTCCATGTCGCTTTGAACCTTACATGTCACTGGTACTATCACTAACATCTACAGAGACTGGCATTATACGATATTGGGACAAAATTGATCCTGTGAATAGAGAACACGGTACACAACAATGAATGTGCACTAACAATTTCATAGCAGAATGGATGATAATGTGAGCAGAGAACATGATGCATAGCAATAGGCATGTGAAAATAATTTGATAGTAGAATGAAGGGATAACTGCAGTAGTTGAGCTCATGATTCGAACCAGATTGGCATGCTTCCTTTTTCTGAGATAATGATCGTTCATTGCACTTTTGTACCATGTTCCTTTACAAAGTAGGCTGGCCAACCTCTGGTTTCAGTCCTGAAAAAAACAATCAAACCAAAAAAACAGTTTTAATAAGGCTCAATTTTAAAAACTGACCATTTCATAAATTCTGGTTGCAAATCAGCCGTCTATGAAAATTTCCAAAAAAACAGGTAATTATAATACATCATGCGGTGGTAATTCCTTAATTTATCCATAAATAAAGATAGAAAATATGCCATAGTCACTCACAAATATACAATTTCCTACCTTCATAGAGAACATATGAAGAATAAATAGGAATTCACTAAATTGACCTAATTGACCATATCAAAGATCATGTCAATATGAGCTAAGCACGAATATGTGTAGTTCAGCCCGTTGTCAGTGCCGTTAATTATGTTTTTTTGTAAACATATATGTATGATGCAAATGTCCCTGTATGAATTAATTGAGTGGCCTACATTAATGCGTAACAATAATCATCTACGGGCATAATACATAGATGTTTTCATAGCCTCCATTGAGAACGGCATAAATTTGATACTCCAACAGGCAACATTAAGCATGTGAAAGCTGAGCTTTGATGGAAACAGAGGAGAAAGTTAAATCGGCAATTTCCAGGTTTTGTAGCAAACAAACTAACATAGCATGCGACGAACTGGCGCCTCCGTCGGCGGATCCGGCTTCCCCGGGGCCCACGACCGTGGCGCCATTGCGGCCACTCCAAAGGCAGCGCCTGAAGCAGCGCCCGGGGAAGGCGGCGGCGAGGTGCGGGAGGAGGCAGCGGGGGCGGGGACGGCGAATCCAGCCGTCCCTGTGGACGCCTTCGTCGGATCCGGCAAGGCGCGCCGCCAGCCTTGGGCGAGCAGCGGTGGCGACGGGTGGGGGGGCGACATCGCTGGAGGAAGGACGGGGAGGCGGCAGCAACGCCGTGGACGGAATCTGAGGGAGGGGCCTCCCCGAGGCTCGCCGTCTTCGAGCTCAGCCTCCGGCAGGCCCATCGTTCGCCGATCCGTCTGGCCTGGCCGGGGCCGCCATCGCCGGATCCGGCCTCGCTGGGTCCACCACCAAGGCGCCGTTGTGGCAACTGCAGAGGTGGAGCAGAGGGCAGCGGCGGAAGCGGGAGAAAGGAGGTGGCGGTGAGAGAGGAGAGGAAGCGGTGGTGGGGAGGCGAAGGCAGCGCGGAGGCGGAGGGCGGGACCAGGCGAGAGGAAGACGGGAGGGAGGACCGGCGGCGCTCCGGCGCAGGCGGAGGCCGGCGAGGGAAGAGGAGCGCCGCGCGTGAAGGGGGCTAGGGCACGGGGGGCGATGGGGATTGGGGATCGGGGCAAGGCAGAGAGCATCGCAGGCCACGGGTATATGCGGTGGCACGAAGGCCGTAATTTTCGCAAACAACAGGTGTATCTACGAAGGGAATAAGGGCAGCGCTGCGAGATGCTGAAAAATCCGAGGGGCAAACTGAAAGATCCACAACACACAAAAGGACGCAGATGCGAAGCTATCGGGAGGTGGGCAGAAAAAAGGAGAACACAGGGGTTTTTTTGCAAAACCCTCAATCCGGGGAGGCTCACTGCGGGCACAGCACGTGTTGCTGGCGGTGGAACGACACGCAAGGACGCGGTGCTGCTCGGGCAAAAGTAGGTGGACTGGGCCGACGTGGGCTGCTGCTGGCCACCGATGGAAGGAAATCGACGGCTGAGAAAATACGACGACGTGGCACAGCGAGGAGGCAGGCTCAGGCCGTTCTACGCGGTATAGAGTGTTATTTTATGACGGATTAAGAAGTACGAGGAATGGAGCGGTTTTTCAACACATAAAAAGAGTAGTTAAAGCAAAATGGCCCGTGATACAAATTGTACCTTTTCATTCTTTTATCGCGTCAATTTCAAAAACATAATAGCCAATTAGAAGGCAATAATAACACAAAATCATTTATGTTATTTTTTTCTATCTGAAAGCGATTAGAGTAAAGCATTTCATGTAAACTCACTCACTTAGACCATTGAACTGGTTTGTATCTCCAACGTTAAAATGGTAACATCGTTTCGTTGGATCAAGAAACAGAGGGCGGTTGGGATACTCTTATATGCTTATATTAGCCGGAATAGTCTTAAAATCACCGTGGCGATAATCGAAATAATCATACCATGGCTTTTTAGCAACTATATACACTATTTTCTTCTTGATCTAATAAATGAGTACCTACATCCCATTTATGATTCTCTATTCAACTTTTCTTTTCTGTTGATCTAACTGAATCGAAATAATCATATCATGACTTTCAAAAACGTGCCGCGGACAAAAACGAGGCAATGCTTCGCAATGCCGAATTAAAAAATGGTCTAGATCCTCTTTTAACAAATGAGTACGTCGCAACCAAACCTCACTCCACACTCCACACGATCATTTGGCCTTGCTTTTGTCTTCCATTTTCGGGACTCACCATCTGGCCTTTTTGGCTCTTTAGCCCTGGAAAAGTGTTATCCTTGCCGCCCCGATGACCTTCTCGGTGTTAGCTCGATGACCAGGAGGTCCAGCACGACACACACAACAGTACATCACGAAGAAGTAGAAACTCAACGCATCAGCGTTCACGACCGGAAGAAGTCAAGGCAAGCAGCATATTCCGTTCCAGTCACCCACTCACCCATGCCTCATTGAACATAGCAAGACGGTGGTTATATACGACGGTAAACATCGCTGTCCAGCCTTAAGCAGCCTTCACCTATGAAATGTACAGACTGTGCTTTCCTCGCAACGCGCCAAGGAGCGAGATATTCTGGGAATTCCTCTCGCCATCCTCAAGTCAAATAGATATAGGACGCTATGGAGCATTGGAGCCTGGAAGGAAGAACCCCTAATCAATGAGCTAAAAATCAAATCAAACCAATTTGATTTATTTTTTCTCAATTTCCATAAGAAACGTGCTCGTATAACGGGAGCTGTTTAGAAAAGGGATAGTAGCAGTAGTCTGAGCTCTAGGGAAGCCGGGGCAGTAAATTGAGCAGCAGCTTCCGTCTCCCGCAATACAAGGACACCGAGCACGCAACGGCCAGAGCCGTCGGCCGTGGGAGTCTCCGGTCTTCGCGTGGGCCGGCCGTGCCGCCGCGGCGATCCACCGGCGGGGGTAGGCGAGGCGAGATGTCGGACGCGCTGATCAACGGCCTCGCCGGCGCCGGCGGCGGGATCATCGCCCAGCTCCTCACCTACCCTCTCCAGACCGTACGTCCCGCCTCCCCATGCGCTGGTGTTGCTTGCTCAGTCGGTTGGCTGATCGTTGCCGCTTCCTCATTCTGATGGATCGCGACGGCGGGGTTCGGGTTTCCGCGGCAGGTGAACGCGAGGCAGCAGACGGAGCGCGACCCCTCCAAGCCGGCGTTCAAGGATGGCGCCGTCCGCCAGATGTGCCTGGTCATCCTCCTCCTCCCGATCCGCCTCCCCTGTTCGTCTGAATTGTCGAGCACTCTTAACCCGATCTGGGTCTAATGCTGTCGATTCTGCTATGCTAGGTGGTGAAGCACGAGGGGTGGGAGCGCCTGTACGGCGGCCTCATGCCCTCTCTCGTCGGCACCGCGGCTTCCCAGGTTGGCTTGTTTGTTGGCCGATTTACCCACACTTGCTGCCTTGCTTTGAAATGGCTCGTTAGTTGGCCGATTTACCCAACCTTCTGTCTTGATCTGAGCTGTTCATACTTATGAACGCTTCTGGATTGAATTGTCGTGTTGTTAGGGTGTCTACTACTATTTCTACCAAATATTCCGGAACAGGGCGGAGGCAGCTGCCCTCCAGCGATCAAGGAGAGGAATTGGTGATGGATCCGTCGGGATGATCCATTCGCTCGCTGTTGCTGCGCTTTCTGGGTACTAATTCTGCATGTCACTTCCCGGACATATATAATTGTTACAGCTGTGTTCTGAAAGGTCATGACTTATGATGCTGAGTCTTTTTTTGCTGTTCATACCTAATCTGTCTCTTCCTTTAATCCTTTTGTTGCAGATGTGTTAATGTACTTCTCACAAACCCAATTTGGGTTATTGTAACACGAATGCAAGTAAGCAAATGCATGCTATAAGGCCATTGTTTCTGAACAAACTGCTTTAGGGGAAATCATTCAGTAGCATATCGTCAAGTTTAATTTTTTATTCTATGCAGACTCACAAGAAGGCAAACAAACTGCAAAACCCTGATGGTTTCACGTGCACCCTTGAAAAGTCCCTACAAATTATGACGACTGAAAACACCCCTCACAAAACTATCCATGCTGTATGTAATTTCGACCATTTCTCTCCTTAAATCATATTCTCCGTAGATGTAATTATTGATCGCTGGTTGCTGCATCCCTCATTAAGTTCTGCCCTTAACAACATGGAAAACAAAAACTTCTTTCATGTTAGCTAATACTTAGCATCATAGGATGACAAGTCCATCCTTAGATAGATAGATGCTTCCCAGCTATCTTGCATCCTGAAAATCTGTGAGGCTTTACTATGTAAAATAGGATGAATATCAATATTTTGGCTTGCAGCAGAAGTTCATCTGTACAACAAAGCTATATATTTTTTTTTTCTGTAATTCATTACTATTTCATTAATATCTAAGCTACTACTCTTCCACGTAAGCCAGAAGCCTAGAACTGCACCTCCTAGGAATAGAAAGTGTATGTCCTGACAGCGACAAAGATTTTAGGAATTTGGTCAAATTACATCCCGCTTTATTTGGAGACGTGCTGCTTAGCAGAAGTGGGGATGCTCTAAGTTTCTTGGTTACAAAGTGTTTCATGGTCTCCAGTTAAACAACAGACATGATATATCCGTTACATCATTACTGTTTTGGTTTTGTACTTGCTGCTAGTATCAGAAGAAAAAAACCACATGGTTGATGTCTCCTTGAGTCTTGTAAATCCTGAAACATGAACGAAATAAAACTAAAACGGAAGCAAAATTGGCCCAAATTGAACTCTGAGAAGCGACAAGGTAGCGAAATGCAAACCTTGACTATGATATTGTTTTGCCTTTTTATAATAAAAATCTTAACCACAGCTATGATATAGATTATAACTGGGCAATAAACATGAAAAGCCAAATGAATTTGTGAAAATGAAGTTTTTGCAGACGCGGATGGAAATACATGAACCATGTTGTGGTGAGCACTATAGGAACAATATAAACACTGTTACTTTAGGAAGGGACAAAATAGTTTATTTCACATTTATCTTAAATTTGTTTATATGTAAGGTTGCATCACTTGCGTGGTGTATTTGATCTTGATTCAATGATTTGTGCAACTGCTAATGATTCTGAATTAGGTTGGAGTATGGCTGATCGACTTATTCTTGATGCAGATTCAGGATCTTTACAAAGAAGCTGGAGTGTTGGGCTTCTGGAAAGGGGTGGTTCCATCTCTTATTATGGTAAGTCTCTGTTTTTGACATTTCTTTTGGTCATGCGCCTTACAGGGTTATTCTGCATTTTACTTGTTATCAGGTCAGCAATCCTGCAATCCAGTTCATGTTGTATGAAACTCTTTTGAAGAAGCTGAAGAAGAGACGTGCATCAAATTTGAAAGGAGCTGATGGACTGGCTGCTCTTGAAGTAAGCTTTGGCTTTTATGGTGGCTCATTTTATCTTTACTGATTTATTAGGTCATATACCAATTTGCATCATGATAATTTGCCAGGGCTGCCTGAGGTCCCTGGGCTTATTGGTAATGATTACTTGAAAACTTGTTTACATGTCGGGCATACATTTAATTTTAAAAATTAGGACATAGTTTGCTGAAAAGTGGAAACGCTTTGGCATTGTGATGTGCTCCTCTAATACTACTGCCTTAGGTAACTTATGTTATGGGCAATCCTGACCTCCTTTTTTAAAATCCTTGATCAGATTTTTCTTCTTGGAGCTGTTGCAAAACTTGGTGCAACTGTTGTTACATACCCTCTTCTAGTTGTGAAGGTGATTATTTGTGGCACTAGCTACCACAGCAGCCGTTCCCCTGTACATTTGAGCACATGTCACACTGAACCATGTTTATTCTGCAGGCAAGACTTCAGGCGAAGCAAATAATTAATGATGACAAGAGGCATCGTTACAAAGGTACATGATTGACTGTCATTTTTAAATTCATTTCTAATTCTGAATAAATATTGGTGCTTTAGGCCCTGTTTGTGCAGTAAAGTTTCTACTTTCTCTTCTGGCAATTATTCCTTGCTATTATTGCCTTTAGTATCAAATATTTTGTTGAACCATGCATTGATTTCAGGCACATTTGATGCGATCACAAAGATGATACGTTATGAAGGTTTAACAGGGATTTATAAAGGAATGAGTACAAAAATTGTGCAAAGTGTTTTTGCTTCTGCTTTGCTTTTTATGATTAAGGAGGAGCTGGTGAAGGGTGCTCGATTATTGGTAACCGGTGACACAAGCCTGGTTCAGAAGTTGCCATCAAAGCCATCAAGATGATGTAGGCCTTTTTATACAAGTATATCAGTATGTCTATTTTTAACATCAAGTATTTCCATAAATTGTGAACAGTGTTGACAGGCTATAGAGGTCACAGCTGTTAGGAGATGTCAGGTTATCAACCGTAGGTTGCTAAAGAAAAGGTGATATCAACTGTAGGTTATTCAATGACCACTATGATTCTTGTTGAACCAAGAATATATATATTTGATAGGTTATTTAGTCAATTCATGTAAAATATGTCATGGGGAATTTAAACATTGGGAAATAAGATGGCAATGAGAGTTGCAAAGCGTCAGTCATCAATTCATATCTCTTGAGTCGCGTTAGCTTGTTTGTTTATGAAAGGATGGCTGGCTCATCTGAAAATCAGCCAGCATGAGAATCGGAATCATCAGCCATTGCTTCTCCTCGTTTGTTTAGCCAAGTAGCGGTCCCACCGTCATGATCATCATCAACATAACGGTTTTTGTCAATGGCACAAATATGCCAAACTATCCGTAGTCTCTCGTCGATATATCACTATATCAGCCTGACTGCCTGAGCCAGTGATTGAAGTTTCAGGGAACTGTAGATAAACTTTCAAACAAGCAACATGAAACGAACAGCCTGACAGGATTACTTCAAAATGATATTAACAGTATATTCAAAGTAACTTAAGCTTTTTCATTCGGCTAGTTTATCTATTTAACTCTCCATATAACTAACTTAACCTCAATCAGCTACTCAACTTATTTATTTAGCTCAATCACTACGAAATTGTTGTTAATTCGACATTATTGTAGTTTCGTATTTAGCTCGACACCTAGCTCTGTAAAGCTGAAATATATATATAAACAACAAAATTAACGCCATTAACCATAAAATAACATCACCTGATCCATTTTTTTGGGAAGATATATCCAGCTCTATTTATAGAGGAAAAAGTTATATATAATCATAAAATAAAAAAGTGCCAAATTAGTTCGTAAACTATTGTTCTTGCCCCCAATTTAGCCTCTGAACTCTAAAACCTGACTTAACTGGTCTTCAAACTGTCGAAGGATTGGTCATATCCAATTTTCATTGTTTGAGGACCAGTTAAGTCTGATTGTGAAGTTTAGAATTTAAATTGGAACCGGAGCAACAGTTCAAGAACCAAAATAGACACCTTTTCTAGCTTAAAAACTCACTGTGGGTTATAGAAGTTCAGAGATGTGAGAGCACTTGATTTAACTTTAGCTTTAAGAGTTGGACTTTGAAATTCTTTGAGAAACAATTATCAGAAAGCAAATCGTTTGATTTAACAAAAGTTTTAAGAATTTTTATAAACATTTTTTGTTTTGTCGAGATGGTTTTTAAAGGCAAAACATTTGGGGGCGAGGGGATACGCAAAAGAGAACACCATGCTGCGGTGCTGCCTGCCTGCAGCGACCGAGTAGCCGATGCAATGCACAGACAGTAACTACTGTCTGTGCTGCTGCCTGCCTGCCTGTGGCCGCCTGGCCGGATGGGTGGATAAAGAAAGAGATAGCAGCAGCAGCGCCATCTTCCCTGCGCTCCCCGTCCCAACGCAGCGCAGCGCAGCGCAGCGGAGCCGCCACAATGCCCGTCTCCTCCGTGGCCTCTCCTCTCCTTCTCTCGCTCTCCTCCTCCTCCTCCCCCTTCCTCTCCTCCGGCTCCGCCTCCTTCCTCCCTTCCTCCACCTTCCAGAACGCCTCCGTCGCCGCCGGCTGGAGGAAGCCGGCCGCCTCCGTCCTCCGCGCGCTGCGCGCCGAGGCGGCCACCCTCCCGGTGCTCTCTTTCACCGGCGAGAAGGTCGGGGAGGTGGACCTCGACCTCAAGTCCGCTCCGCCCTCCACCGCGCGCGCCGTCGTGCACCGCGCCCTCATCACCGACCGCCAGAACAAGCGCCGCGGCACGGCCTCCACCCTCACCCGCGGCGAGGTCAGAGGCGGTGGAAGGAAGCCTTACCAACAGAAGAAGACCGGGAAGGCGCGCCGCGGGTCGATGCGTACGCCGCTCCGCCCTGGCGGCGGCGTCATCTTCGGCCCCAAGCCCCGGGACTGGTCCATCAAGATCAACCGCAAGGAGAAGCGCCTCGCCATCTCCACTGCGCTCGCCAGCGCAGCTGTTGCAGAAGACGCCTTCGTCGTGGAGGAGTTCGAGGAGGAGTTCGCGGCGGGGCCCAAGACAAGGGATTTCGTGGCTGCGCTGCAGCGGTGGGGACTTGACCCCAATCAGAAGGCCATGTTCTTTGCCACGGAGTTCGCCGACAATGTGCGGCTTAGTGGCAGGAATATCGGCTCCCTCAAAATGCTAACCCCAAGGACGCTCAACTTATACGACATCCTCGATGCTCGAAAGCTCTTCTTCACCCCAGACGCTATCGACTATCTCAACTCCAGGTATGGTGCCACCGTTTTTGATGAATATGATGATGACACCGATGGCGAGGATGGTGGTGAAGAGGAAGCCTTGAAGGAGCAAGAGGAAGAAGAAGACACCACATCAGAGGCTGCTCAAGGTACATAGCTATGCATGAACATTTTGCTGTGCTGATTGCAACATGCTGTTTGATTCTTTCTGTATTGGGCATGTTTGAATTGGGCTAGTAATTCTACGCTGCAATCCTTTAGCTACTGTGTATATAAATGGGTTGTGACGAAAAGAAATGAAGGACACATACGAATTGAATAATTTGTTAGCGATTGTTGCAAACTGAGTATTTGAACTCTCAAGCACGGTTGGGGCCTTGATATTGTAACATTTTGTTTGATTCTTTCTGTACCGACGTATGTGAAGTGGGCTAGTAATTCTACACTGTAATCCTTAAGTTGCCGATATATAAACACAGCATGGCTATGGCCAGGAGGTGAATGAAATTGAGGACTGTATATAAATTTTTTTTCAATGGAATGCCAAGAGCACACATTAACCGAAGTGTGGGCTTATTGACTTATGGTTATGCTACAGTAAAATATATATTCCCTATGGTAACAACTTAATGTTAAAGGCCCCAAGATAAATGGGAACATTTCCTGCGCAATTAACCTCAGAATGCAATCACCATGCATTCAATCTAACAGAATTTGTAAAAAAATCTGGAAAATTTTGTAGCTGTGCTTCTGAACTTACTTTATCTATGTTTTAAATCGCAACATCAAATCCATTCTATGTTAAGGGCAACAAAAAAGAGAAATTCTAACAAGTTTTAAGAGTTCAAATTTGTCAGAATTTTATCTTCTGTTGTGAATTTTAACGTAGAATGAATTTGACCCTGAAATCTTATATAGGTGGAGTATACACTAAACAATGAAGTACATCCACAATTTTGTTCATAATTTCTTTACAACTTTTGTTAGTTTGATTTTACGGTGATTGTACCCCAAGCTTGATTTATGTTCCTGACTTAGGCCCTGTTTGTTTAAGCTTCTAGCCTTAGAAGCTTTTGGAACCCCCTTCCAAGGAGCAAAAAGCCCTCAAAAGCCCAAATTGTACTATGATCTAAGAAGCAAGTTTTGGGTGGCTTTTCTCAGAAGCAGTTTTTAGAGAAGCCGCAGCTCAACCAAACAGGGCCTTAAGTAGGAAGACAAAAGCACAAATAAATATGAATGTCAGTTTTTGTTTTTTAAGGATAAATAGAGGCTTCATGAGCGTTGACTTTATAGGATTCTTCTATGTTTGAGACAGTTATCAAATTCTTTCCAATATGTAAAAATATTCTCCTATCCATCTACAGTGTATAGTGAAAATTGTCTTATTCATAAGATCCACCGACTCAAGGACATTATTCAATGTTTTACCTAGAAGAATTATCGGAGATCCACCTATCAACTTATGCCATGCTAGCTCTACGTCTGTCATGTATTGTGCACATACATTGTGTCGGGGATAAAATTACGGCCAATTGCCATGGCCCACTCCCTGACGGCCCAATCAAACAGCCTACTAGGGCCCAGCTCCCTGGAAGGTTCTATCTGGCCCATATGCATCATGCCGAACAGCTTCCTGGCTGGCTAGATGCGTAATGGTCAAGGAATCATGTTTGAGTCCGTCTCGAACAGAAATTCTGCACGGCTACGTAAAGACCCGGACGTGGTTTCCCGGATTGGAAGAGGAGTCGTGATCCCCAAGACTAGGAGTATGCCTTATCTACCTCGGGATATATTTCGCATGCATGAGTTCGTTACGTACTCGTAGTTAGCCCGGCCCGATATTCCTTCGGTAGGTCGGTTTGCTCAGCACTATATAAACAAGGCCCCTACGGCGTGTAGAGGGGACTTGATCTGGCTTTTTGTATCTGCTAGACGTCTGATCTCGCTTGTATACCCATAATCTCGCCGAGACTTGTTCGTCTCGTCGAGCCACCTCTTGTATTCATCCTTGATATATAAGAAAGGCTGGACGTAGGGCTATTATCTCTCCGAGAGGCTGAACCAGATAAAACTCGTCTCACTGTTCACGTTGTTCGTGGTTGTTCTGCGTGTCTCTATCTCAATCTTAAAGAATCTTAGCGACTTGAGATCGATATCTCAACCGTCGACAATTTGGCGCCGTCCGTGGGGACCGCAGATCGAACATGTCGAACTCTATCGTGACAGAGATTCTCCCGAGGACTACGACTCGGAAGGCGGGATGTCTCTTCCTCGCCAGATCGGATCGGTCCTTCGATCTTGATCGCCTTCGAGATCTGGTCCCACCCCATGCACGGGTTGGATCTCTCGCGCCGGCGACTCTTCGCCAGCAAGCCGCAAGTCTGATCTCGCGACGAGCACCGTGCTCGGGATCGATCTCTCGCACGGGCATTCTTCGCCGGGCTTGGTTCGTCTCTCGCGACGAGCTCCGCGCCGGATCGGATCTCTTCGCCGGGCGACTCTTCGCCCGCAGCTGAAGTCTGTCTCGCCACGAGCTCCGTGCTCGGGCTGGATCTCTCGCACCGGCGACTTCTTCGGAAGGCGTTCGTCTCGCGACGAAGCTCTTCGCTGCCGGATCGGATCTTCGCCGGGTAGCTCTTCGCCGGGACGCGCGTCTCGTCTCATGGCGAAGCTCCGTGCTCGGCTTTGATCTCTCATGCCGGGCGACTCTTCGCCCATAGCTGCAAGTCTGTCTCGCGACAAGCACGTGCTCGGGATCGATCTCGCACGGCATTCTTCGCCGGGCCTTTGTCTCGTCTCGCGACGAAGCTCCGCTCGGGGATCGATCTCTTCAGCGGGCAGATTCTTCGCCAGCCGCAAGTCTGTCTCGCCACGAGCTCCGTGCTCGGTGGATCTCTCGCACGGCAGCATTCTTCGCCGGGCCTTGTCTGATCCCATGACGAAGCTCCGCCTCGAGGCCGGATCTCTTCGCGCGGTAGCTCTTCGCCGGACGCTGCGTCGTCTCATGCGAAAGCTCCGTGCTTTCGGGCTTTGGATCTCTCGCGCGGCAGCTCTTCGCCATAGCCAGCATAAGTCTCGTCTCGCGACGAGCACCGTGCTCGGGATCGGATCTCTTCGCACGGCATTCTTCGCCGGCGCTGGTTCGTCTGATCGCGACGAGCTCGTGCTCGGGCCGGATCTCTTCAGCACGGGCAACTCTTCGCCGGTATGCTCTCGATCCATGACGAACTCCGTGCTCGGCTGGATCTCTCGCGATCGGCGACTCTTCGCCGGCGCGTCTGTCTCCGCAACGAGCTCCGTGCTCGGGATCGATCAAAACTCCTTCCGGATCCCGGCCGTTTCGCTGGCGATGGATGACGGAAGAGAATGACCAAAGATTGGAACATCGACCCGACCGTAAGTTCCTCGTGTAGGTCTTTCGTTTCTTAACCTTTTTTCTCAAATTCGCGCCTTAGTTCGTCCAAGTCTCTCGCCGCCATGTAAAGTTCAATCCATTGAGCGGTGAATGTTCGCGACCCTGCGTTCTTCTCACCACTCGTCTTCTCGGACTACCTTTGTCTCTGGTAACACTTGATGGTCGCCTTGTCTTGCGAACTCTTGGCTCCGCAATCTTAAGGGTTTTCCTACCGTGATCTGGTTTCAACAAGTTCCTAAACTCGAGTTGCGTAACACGGCATCCAAATTTGCGGCTAAGCTCGCTCGTAAGCCTCCGCGGCAGAGGCACTTACCGCTCACGGCACAACCACTTGGCAAAGCTCGCTCGTAAGCCTCCGCGCGAGGCACTTTCCTTGTTCGGTTACCTTCAAATCGCCTAACTTACGTTAACGGCGGTTTAAACGAGTCGAGCAAAGGTGCGGTGTCGCTTCTAACTCTCTACGCACGTGCTTGAAGTCGCAAGTTCAGTCTTCATGCATCGTCTGCATCGGGCTAGGGCGTCGCTCTTTCTCTTGTGCACTGTTCGAGTTCGCAAACTCGGGTTCTCGGCAACGCAACGCAAAGTTGGGAGTTAGGCTAAGCGTTCTCCGGTTTTCTTAAAACTTTCTAGCTACTGTCGCCTTGCTCTTGGTTTCTGTTCGTCCTTGTCTTTTCTTTCTCTTTTTGCGGAAAAATCGCTTTCGACGAACTCTCGCTCGATTCAAGCGCGCTTTCGGCGGTCTTGAGTCGCTTTCGGCCGGCTCCCGAGGATCGCTTCTCCTCGGTCGATTGGGACTTGAGCTGAATTTCGGCAACCCAGACGTTTTCGCTTTCAGTTCCTTTCCTTAGCGTTGGTTTTCCAAAACCTCGTTGGTCTTTCGCTTCCGTGAGCGCCTCCAGCGTCTGAGCATGTCTTTTATCGGCAACGACCAGACGGCTCCGGTTAACAAAGCGGTGCACCACCGATGGAGTTCGCCCACCGTAAGCGATTCTCATCGCGAACGGGCATGCCCACCGTAGCCGATTCTCATCGCAACGGCACTCGGCGCCGTTCCGCACTCCGCCGAGGCGACACTAACGCCGCACGGGTCCATGCCCGATAAGATTTCGCCTCGCCGTCTTGCTGCGGCTAAGGTCCCGATCGCCTTCCTGGTTAGCGGTCTTAGCCACAATGAGTCAGACTTGCCCGCGCACGTCTTTTTTATCCATGCTACGTCCTTCCAGCACGGTAATCGAGCAATGCACCACCAACGGAGTCACGCCCACCGTAAGTCGATTCTCATCGCGAACGGGCACTCCTTGCGTCGGTTCCGCGTTCGCCGCGGTGACACTAACGCTATCAAGGGCGTGCGGAAAAATTATGTCTTGTGCGGGTAGGTCGCCTTTTGCGTGTTTTCTAAAACTCGCTTTGCTCTTCTTGGAGCCTTTTCTTGCTCTCTTTTTCCCTTGTCGCTCGTTTCTTGTTTGTCTTCTGCAGGGATACGGAGAGCGGGAACGTCGAACTCGGTGATGGTCGCGGCGAGGTTCCCGCTTCCCCACTAAAACCGATGTTTGCATCCTCTCTTCCGGGTTTGCTCGCGCATGCCCGGAACCGGTCACTTCGCCACAGTATGATTTCTTGCCTTTACCCGATCGACCTTCACGATTCGGCTAAGTCAAGGTAGTCGCGCCACCAACGAGTCAAGCCCATCGTAGTCGATTCTCATCGCGAACGGACAAGCCCATCGTAAGCCGATTCTCATCGCAATGCACTCAAGCGTCGGTTCTGCACTGCCAAGACAACGCTAACACCGCCGCAAGGAATACGTCATGGGTAAAGCGTTGATTTCACACGTTCTCTTGCGGCTCGATCGCGTCGGGTTGTGATTCACCTCGCCGCGCGGTTCTTCGCCGGGCCAGATCCGTCCCGCGACGAGCTCCGTGCTCGAAGTGGATCACCTCGACCGACTCTTCGCCGGGCGCGCAGTTCTACCGCACGTCTTCGCTGGTCGCGCTTTCGGTTCCTTTAACGAGCTCCGTGCTCGGGACTAGATCTCTTTACCGGTTCCTTTGACGAGCTCTCTACGCTCGGGGTCGGTCACCTTTCCCATTCGTATGCATTGTTCGCTTTAGCACACGATCTACGTGTGAGGCACATCACCTTCGCTCCCCGAAGCGTGACATTCGCCGAGAGCACAATCTATATTTCCTCCGCAAGCTCTAGCCCGAGAGATGGATCCTATCTTTTCTAGGCATCCGAATGCACGGATGCAAGAAGACGAGTCCGTCTCGCGACTTGCTATGTTCATTCTCCGGAAGATCCGATCTTCTGGGATGCGGTGGTCGCTCTTCACTACCAAGAAGTCAATCCTCCTTGGTGACGTTCACCTCGAGAGATGATTCACCTCGCTTCCGATTTACAGATCGAGGGTGGGTACTCGCTCGGACAGATGTCGTTCCTCGCTCGACGCAACAGAGTTGCTCGGCGCCGAAGGCGGAGTTTGTTCGGTCCCGAACACGACTTGTTCGGTTGAACCGTAACTGTTTCGATGCGCTTTGTTGCGCGCCTTTGTAGCGAAATATACCTCTTCGTGACTTGAGTCTCAAGAGGATGACCCCACTCTAGTGAGTCCTTCCACTTGAGTCTCGGGGCTAGTATCGGGATAAAATTACGCCAATTGCCATGGCCCACTCCCGACGGCCCAATCAAACAACCTACTAGGGCCCAAATCACTGGAAGGTTCTATCGGCCCATATGCATCATGCCGAACAGACTTCTGGTGGCTAGATGCGTAATGGTCAAGGAATCATGTTTGAGTCCGTCTCGAGCGAAATTCTGCGCTACGTAAAGACCGGGACGTGGTTTCCGGATTGGAAGAGAGTCGTGATCCCCAAGACTAGGAGTATGCCTTATCTACCTCGGGATATATTTACGCATGCATGAGTTAGTTCACGTGCTCGTAGTTAGCCCGGCCCGATATTCCTTCGGTAGGTCGGTTTGCTCAGCACTATATAAACAAGGCCCCTACGGCGTGTAGAGGGGACTTGATCTGGCTTTTTGTATCTGCTAGACGTCTGATCTCGCTTGTATACCCATAATCTCGCCGAGACTTGTTCGTCTCGTCGAGCCACCTCTTGTATTCATCCTTGATATATAAGAAAGGCTGGACGTAGGGCTATTATCTCTCCCGAGAGGCCTGAACCAGGATAAAAATTCTGTCTCCCTGTTCGCTGTTGTTCGTGGTTGTTCGGCGTGTCTCCTATCTCAATCTTAAAGAACCTTAGCGACTTGAGATCGATATCTCAACCGTCGACACATTGATTCTGCACTCCAGTAGGGTGTGTTTCCCCTGGATTTTGAGTGCATCCTTGAAGAGGACTGGGGGCCTTAGGGCGTCAATTCCATATTCAGCACTCAGGAATAGTTCAAGAATTAATAAAGATGGCATGACCTCACCTGGTGAGGTATTATATTTTAGAGCAAAAGATGGGGCCAATCATTAAGCTTATAGAGACGCAAGATCTGGTGTGCCACCTGCCTACTGTCGAACACTGTTAGCCATTGGTGCTGTTACCATTCACTTCAAAGACGTTCTGTTAGAACTTCAAACAGCCTTAACAATTCAGTTAATAATGAATATGCTGGGTTCAGTAAATTAAGAGCAAAATCTGGTTAGTGTACATGTTATCTCCATCTAAGCAATGATTACAAGTAATCAGTTAATTTTGGGTGCAATCTTTTGTTACTCTGTAATTTCTTCTCTACTGGGCTTTTTTTAATTTTGAGAACTTACTAGTTTCGTTTTGTGTTATTTTCAGATGAGACTAATGAGACAGAGGCAGGCAGCAATTCCTAGGTAAAGGGGGTGTAAATCTTAATGTTGGTGTTTTTCATTTGTTGGTTTGGAATAGTCTCCACAATGAAGAAGCCCTTTTGTCTTTTGTTGTAAGTTGATTATATTTTCTTACTGATGCATCATATTAGATTTTCAAACGTTGCATATACTTTCAAATATACTCGCAAGTTTGAATTAGATAATATTTCTTTGCAACGGCATAGTGCTTGCATTCCTTGCTTCCAATTACTGGTTCACTAACTGTTTATCGCTGAATTATAAAAAATCTGAGTGTAAACAGGGTTTCAAATTTCTGGTTCCTAATATTGTTGGATTATTCCATGATATGACCAGATCTTTGGTTTGTTGTGCATGAACCTGGTTGTACAAACCTCTCAGCCTGACTGCCTGTCTCTGCATTTTATACTGTTAAAACAATGCTGGCGTTTGCATATCTCAACTTAGACATGGAGCATGCAATTCGTATGTTGAGTTAGCTGCGGCCTTGAAAAATAAGACCGGACCATCCCGAAAGGGCAGGCCATTTTGCTCGGGTGATCCTAGTGAATCCCGATAAGACTAAGGATGTGCTTGGCGAATGATGATAAAAGGATATGCACATTTATGCCTCATGAAAATGGCTCAGGATTTCTCGTGCATGCTTGGGGACCTGGGCTGTGCAAGAAGAAGAAACTTCTCTCTGGACTATCTTTCCATGAGCCCATCCAAATAGTTTCTTTGACCCATAATAAGCTTTCCAATTATCCTTGCATTATACTGCCACTCTGCCAACGGCTTATGGACAAAGTTGGCTTTCTTTTATAAAACTGCAAACTTTTGTATTACATAGGTTTTTTGATAGATTCTTTCTTTTTCTCTGTCATTTTTAGCTGATGCCATTGGTGGACCTTAACTATAACTTGTCTCCTTTTACCCTGCTTTCGGTGATAACTAACAAATTATTTGTGAGATAATGACTGACATAGTTTATGGAGGAAAAGAGGAGAATCTTATTTAGGTTGAGCCAGCACCTTTACATTGTTTTTAAGCTTTTGCTGGATAAAAAGTATCGTTATTATATTAGTCCACTACAGGTAAAAAGGATGCAAATTATGGGGGTGGGACCTGAGCACCGCATGCAGATCATGAAAAGCATTATTTGTTGGGAGACTGGTCATGCAGGAATGTTTGTGCAATTGATTGGCTCCAGTTTAATTTGGATCGGCCAGCATTTTCGTTTTATTTTTTATTTTTATTTTATGAACACACTGTCTCTGCTGACCTCCATATTCTTCTCTTACAAATGAATCGTCAAAAATGGTTTGGCACTCTACTAAATACTCCTACACATTGTATCTGGAATTCAACTATCTTATTAAAGTCATGCGTATGTGCAGTTCACTCTTATTGTGCCGTTGTCTGCTGATGTGCAACTGAATTTCCTGGGGGTGAACTCTTCAAAAGAAGAGTTAATCGCACCGTAGCCTCACAGTAACTGGAAATGTCTATCGTTGATTCAACGTTACAGTCACTTTTAGGAGGCAACATACTCCTTTCTACTCCTACCTTATTTAGAAGATAGCTCTCCTGATCTTTACTTAAAAAAAAGACTTTTAGGAAGCAAAAAGAAAATCTAGGGAATGCAATAAATTAACATGATTATGAAATACTTGAGGGGGTTATCCTTGTCGGGTGCTTTTGGGCAAATTGATTTCCCTTTGGAGCTGGTGGGCTGCGGTTCTGCTGTCTTCCTTAGTTCCGTGTGCGGAAAAAGTTTGTACATATCGCTATCGTTTACTCGGCCTCTCCCGATCTTTCCCTCGACTTTCTTGGCCAAACTATGGTTCTCTGGTCTTCGGAGCTAAGCTATCTATCAAAGCTGAGGGCGTTGGCGAGGCTAAAATTGTCTAATTATCTATTGAAATTTAACTTTGACCGTTTTTTAGTAATGTCCATGCCTTACTACGAGACATAGAAGAAAAAAAACGCATCAAATCATACACAAGCATGTTCTTATTCATTTTGACAGAACATACAAAACCCGAAGTATTTACCAAGTTTGTTTTCAATCATAATGATCAAGTGGATACGAGGGGAAAAGCTCGTTCAAGCCGCTAAGGACCTGTTTGGAAAACCTGATCCCAGTCGGGATCCCGCCCAATACCGCGGGGTGGGAATTCCAGCGTGGAAAATTTTTCAGAAAATTTTTTGGATCCATTTAAAAGCGCATCCAACAAGGATTATTGGCCCCCATTCCCTCCTCTTTCCTTGGGGAAATCCGGCCCGCTCCCGAGTCATGGATTTTCTCCTCGTCTTTCTCCCTTACGCACACTCGGTCTTGTCCAGTCGGGATCCCGCCCAATACTGCGGGGTGGGAATTCCAGCGTGGAAAATTTTTCAGAAAATTTTTTGGATCCATTTAAAAGCGCATCCAACAAGGATTATTGGCCCCCATTCCCTCCTCTTTCCTTGGGGAAATCCGGCCCGCTCCCGAGTCATGGATTTTCTCCTCGTCTTTCTCCCTTACGCACACTCGGTCTTGTCTTTGCCTCCCCCTTCGCCTCTGTCCCCGCCGCCTCCCCCTCTGCCTTCGCCCCCTCCACCCCCCTGTCGCCGCTACCCCAATCCGCCCCCCTGTTGTTGCCGCCTCCTTCCCCTTGGTCTCTGTCCCCTCCGCCTCCCTGCCGTTGCTGCCTCAGCCTCCGCCCCATTTGCCTCCCAACCGCCGCCTCAGACCCCCTCCGCCTCCCTACCCTCGCCTTCCACCCCGCCTTGGCTCGCTCTAGAGGAGTGTGCTCGGTCTTCATCTCCGGCTCCATCCATGGTGCCTCCTCCTCACGCAGCGTCGTGTCGCCAGTCAACCTGCCCGCCAAATCTGGGTGTCACTTGCTCTTTGCCTTTTGTATTTTTGCTCTTTTGATCTTGTGCTACTTGTGAGGTGTGATAGTGGTAGCACAACAAATCTGCCTGTATGTGCACGGTTGCAAGGTGGAGAGGTTGCGAGCTACAGATGGGCATACAAATTTGGGAAGCAGGGGAAGGGGAAGGAAGGGACGAGGATTGCAAATGAAAAAAAATCCACTCCATGATTTATTCCCACAGGGATTTTGTCCCTGTTGAGCCAAACAAGCCCTGAATGGGTCTTCTACGTGGTTACAGCTGGGTCTGAATCTAAAAAAAAAATACTTTCTTCGTTTCATTATATTTGTCAATAGCACATCACACACACTGACCAAGAAAATAGTAGTTCTATGAAAAAATAACGTGCAAAGACCAATACCTCTATTTAATAGTATGTTATAGCTATTTTTTTCTTACTTAGCTTTTAACTGGGAACAAAGAGTGGAAACATCATAATAAATACACTCTTGACATTTTGAATGAACAAACATTGTAAAACATATTTTTTGAGGCTACGTACAAACTTCTTTTCTGTCAGAATCCATTACACCAACTATTGTCTCGACCTAAAAAAAAATCTCCAATGCACTTCACAATTATTTCATGCCTTTTCTATGGTTATATAACAATGAATAATCATCTCACTCCATATTTTTCGCTGGAAATCCTAAACAACACCCCAAAAATCAATCTAAAATCGAAAGTGCAGATTAAAATCCACAGAGTAGTTCTTACACCGACTTCACCTATCAATAAGTGAAACATATGTTTCTCAAAAGACTGACAATAGAATAGGAAAACTATTAGCCGAGCCTCACACCCGAACCCGTTGGGGTGCAACTTACCCATAGGCCGAACATGAGCAGCGGGCCAAGGTCTCTTGGGCCATTTCCCCCAAAAGGCTAGCTAAGCGAGAAGGTGATTCCTCACCCTCATAAACCATGCTCAAGCTCTCACTACTTCTAATGCGGGACTATTCTCGAAAGTTTTTCCCTAACACATTGGGCCAATAATGTCCGAGAACCACTTGGTCCACATAGGTTTTGATACCACTTGTTAGCCAGGGTTCACACTCGGACCCTAGGTTGTTGGGTTGCAACTCAACTAGTAGGCCCAACATGAACATGCAAAGGTCTCTTGGGCCATCTCCCCCAAAAAAGCTAGCCCAATGAGAGGGTGCTTTATCACCCTTAAAAATCATGCTTAATTTTACTAAAAAAAATGCTTAAAACCCTTCTCACTTGCAGTGTGGGACTCTTCTCAACAGGGGAGTCGACATGGCGGTGGCGGCGAAGACTTTGGCTTAGGATCAGACCGGCAAAGGCAAGCATGGCAGAAAGCTAAAGAAACTAGAGCGTGTGGAAGCATTGCGGCGTTGCGATCATGTATGCCAAGTTTTTTTAAGATACCACCAACGTCATTATGAGTGATACGGGGGATAGAAATTCAATCAAGGAGAGGGAGGGGAAGAGGGAAGGAGGCATGAGTCCCCTTCTCACCGGCAGCGTCCTGTTGGAGAGGAAGAGGAAGGGGCCCGGACGACAGCGGCGGCTGGGAACGCACGAGTCGTGGGAAAGGTGAAAGAGAGGTGAGTTGAGTGGACTCGAAGCTGATGGTGATTTACAGCATTTTAGATCGTCGTACGTCACTCTGATCTCCCTGACTGACAGCTTAGATTAGAGCATATGATCCGCACGCTCACCTTCGCTTTAGGAAATTCTGTAGCACTAGTACGAATGGTTCTCAAGCTCAAAACGCAAGTAACACGTACTCACGTATAGTCGGCACTTAAAACGAATCTATCATCGGGTGTTACAGGATCTCGTAACGTAACTTCGATTCGCAGGTGGCAACTGGCAAGCAAGTGCAGTGCAGTAGCTAGCACTCTAGCAAGTGTTCCGTGCCCTTCGCGTCAAGCTTTATCCACTCCCCGCCCGCAACTTGTGGCACGAGAGCGACGGCGCGCGGCCGCGAGCTCCCGCCGTGTCCGGGCCCTTTTGCCGCGAGGCTTTACCGGTTCGGGGCCTGGGGCACGCAGCCTTTCCGAGCCGGGACGGCACGGGGCAGCGTGGCCGGCCGCGGGCGCCCGCGCCGCGCGCCGAGCCACGTGGGGGGCGTAGCCTTTCGCCGAAAGCATCCGCCTTCCCAGCCAACCAACTCGGCGGCTGCCTGCCGCTTTCCACGCCGGTTTGCGCCGGCCGCTCGCGCAACGGCCGAAGGGCACGATGGCACGAATCCCTCGCGCGCACGCCAAGCGCGCATGCCCGCCTTGCCTTGCCGCGCCGCGCCGCGCCGCGCTCGCCGCGGCCGTGGTTTGCTTTCCACCGAGCTCTCTCGGCTCTCACCCGGCGCTTCGAGAGTTCGAGCACACGCGCCGAGGTTGAACGGAAAAGTTAGGTTTGACGAGTTACTCGGCATCGGAGCCGACTCCGTTCGAACTGGACCTGATCAAAGGCCGAGCCAGGGCAGGCTTGGAAAAGCCCAGTCACACGGGACCAACCCCGAGCCCGGCCTGGCCCGGCGTATTGGATCTCATTTTCAGTCTTAAACTCGGTCCACCCACAGCTTAACTTGCGTTTTTGTCGGGCCGATGGACGGGCTTCAGATCGAGGCTATAATAGATATGATTAGAGCATCCCCATCTCACCCCCCAAATGCACCTCTATTTCAAAATTTTTCAAATGCAGCAGGAGGGAATTTGGTGCATGTGAGAGGAATCAGACCAGTATGCGATTCTTAGCGATTCTTCGTAGCGATAGAGGGAAATTTAAAGGTCCTGCTGGGGATGCTCTTAGGAATAAAAAAGAATTTGTCTTTTCTCAACATATTTGTGTTCATCTATTTGTTCGTGTTTAGGAAGCACATATGTGTTACATCATCTCGGTGATAAAGGTTCCTCAACATTCTTTGCGACGCTTACAGCATTCCGGAGCTGCATGCTCAGCACCTGGTATGGGCTTGGTACGTACAACACTCGAGTGTATGGGTGGACGATTCACACTCGTTGTTGCATAAGTCAGGTTGTATGCGGATCTAAGAGAGCATCTCCAAGAGCAATCTAAATTAGGTCGACCCAATCATTATTCACATCTCTTTTTTTACTATTTATCTATATTTTTCTTTATTTTCTTTTTAATTTTATTTGCTATAGTTCTCAATCAATCTAACTTAAGTTATCATTAAAATATGTTTCTATGTTTTCTCTATTTTAATTTTATTGGCAATAGTTTTTAATCAATCTAACTTAAGTTATCATTAGATATGCTGTAAAGCCTCTGACTATCAAGTATCAACGCATCGAAGTCTATCGAAGGATGACAAGGATCCACGGCCGTTTGGCCTGATCAGGATCGGAGACTCTAGTTATGGTTGCCACTGTGTATGATACGGCGCCACGTCAGCGTGGAGCCGGACGCTCATGTAGTACATCAACGTTTGATCGATTGAAATGGTCATCCATTCGGATGATCTAGATATATAAGGGCGTCCGGTTCAAAAACAAACACTCTATAAAATTTTGTCTGCGTATTTTCCACCCTTTGCCTTTGGAACAGATGCATTGCATATCTGCACGATAACCACCTCATCTCGTGTGCAATTGCAGACAAAACGAGGCACGTCCGCACATGCCCCTTTTATATCCATGCATCCGTGTAAATCCATTATCTCTAGAACGCCCAGACCTCACTAATAAGTCGAAAGTCGGGACCATGTCTCACTTGCCAATAAAATTCTATTTACTTTTTTTTTAAAAAAAGTAATAAAATTCTATATACTTAGATGTCATTATTCTTGTGTTATCTTAATTTAACTTATCAATGGCACCCTAAGCTCTCCATTGTTGATGTTGAATTTGTTGTCGGATAATCAACTACCAAAGCAGATACGCCATGCATGAACTAGCAAGGTGAGCTCTCCACTACCTACGTTTAAAGTCGTCGCCAAATAATCCACCGCCAAAATTTACAACAATCAGTAGATTCGTTGCGGGCTCGTGGCCACCACCACAGACCAAACGCCCTAACAACTAACCCTACTCTTGTCAACCCCTGCTCCTACCCATCCCTAGCTGAGATCCATCGTTCCTCCGTCTGGCACAAAGGCTACTTACAATGAGGGAGGAGATCAAATCTACCGGGAGTTGTCTCTCCTTTTTTTTTCCCCCTCTTTCGCTTGAGTGGTCCCAAGATCTCTAGAATTTTGCTGTAGAATGATGGCAGGACCTATAATAAACTAATGCTATCTCTCCTGGCATCCTCTCGAAGTCGCATAACTTCTAGTTCTGAGGCTTATTAAGGTGTTGAGAACATTAGAGACAATGTCATTTGCATTATTCTTTTTATCTGAAACCAGTGATAGGTTATAATCCAAAAAAGTCGTGGGTCCTCGACAAGAGGCTTGGAGAGCCTAAAAAAATGTTCAAAATGGTTTTGCAAGTTTTGAGAAGAACCACTGAAAATCAAAATAAAAAAAAAAGTGTGATGCCATTTGGCTTGTACCCAAACAAGACATTTTCAATGATGGCTTTTAATTTTAAATTAAGCCGAAAAGAATAAGGCCACGCACGGGAGATGAAGGCCACCTCTATCGCGTGGTTGCATGACACCCCGAAGTAAAGTCTATTAGGGTCACCATACCACTGCTCTCTCTGCCTTCTCTAGTAGATACGTGAGCTCAAATATTCAATTTTTCCTCCTACATGGTTAGTTATGGACTATCTCTGTGCATACACTTAGTAGTAAAAATGTTGTTGCCATAGGTTAGCTCCGTCTTTGTACATGCTAACACTTAGCGGTAAGCACACCATTGCTACATGTTAGCTTCGTCTTCGTACATGTACAACGTCGTGCATGTACGAAGACAAAGTTAAACTATAGCAACATCATGCTTACTACTAAGTGTCGGGGATTGGATCACGGTCCATTGCTATGGCCCACTTCCTGACAGCCCAATCGAACAGCCTCCTAGGGCCTTAGCTCTCTGGAAGGTTCTATCAGGCCTTTGTGCACCCAGCCGAACAGCTTCCTGGTCGGCACGGTGCGTAATGGCCTAGGATTCGTGTTTGAGTCCGACTCGAACAAGAGTTCTGCACGGCTACGTGAAGACCCGGACGTTGGTTTTCCGGATTGGAGCAGACGTCGTGATCCCCAAGAATTGGAGTATACCTTATCTACCTCGGGATGTATTTGGCATGTATCGAGTTCACTACGGACTCATAGTCAGCCCGGCTCGATTATCCCTCGGTAGGTCGGTTGTTCAACACTATATAAACAAGGCCCCTATGGCGTACAGAGGACAACCCAAGAGAACTTGACGCCAAGCCAGCACGATTTTACGGGGCCAAGAGTCACCAGAAGATCGCATAATACTTCCTGCACACACATAATCTGGCCGAGACCTGTTCGTCTCGTCGAGTTTCCTCCTTGTAATCATCTTTGATATAAAGAAACGCTGGACGTAGGGTTATTATCTCCTCGGGGAGGCCCGAATCAGGATAAAACCCTGTGTCTTCCTGTTGTTCGTTGATTGCTGTTTGCCCTGCTCGGCAGGTCTTCTATCTCCCTTTCTCAAGAACCTTAGTTGACTTGGGACTGATATCCCAACCGTCAAAACTAAGTACTATAGTAACATACAAAGATAGTCCATAATTAAGGGCATGTTTAATGGGAACACCCATTTGTGGACTATCCCATTCCTATTTATTCTTTAATTATTATTAGGGGTGGAACCAAGCTTTTTCCTGAGTCTCTTCTAAAATTGATGCAGATTGATTCTATATGATTTTAGTTGTTTTTTTAGGGTAAATTTACAACCGAGCCCACGAGCCGAGCCGGAGCCGAGCCAAAGTGCATTTTAAGGATGTCTAAAATCGACTAATTTTAATGTTGGACAATCCAAAATTGAATCGGATGAAATTTTAAACCGAGCCAAAAAATCAGAAAACGAGCTTTTGTTCCAGCCCTAATTATTATCATACTTTTCTTTATATTTATTTCTTATACTTTTTAATGTTTTAGTTAAAAGTTGCTGAAAATTTTAATATGAAAAGGTTGTGACCCCTCGAAAGGCGTCTTAAAGAGTACAAAATTATGAAAAAAATTATTTTACGAACTATAAGAAGAACTATTTAAACTACTATAAAAATGATTACAAAATATTACATCATTTGGTTTATAAAAAAACAAATTTTTATTTAATGTAATTTAAACTGAAACAAAAAGACCTAGGAGTAAACAATGATAAAATAGAAAAATTTCTCAGAGTGCTAAGTTTGATTAAATAAAATAGAAAAATACTCATAGTGCTAAGTTCGTTTTAATCACTAGCATGGGTCGTGCTCTCTCTCAAGCCGCCCCCATCGCGTAGCCTCACAGTATCCCGAGAAAACAGCTTCGCTCGCTCCGTGCCTCCGTCCGGACCGGAACCCCTAAAAATTCCCCACTCGCTGCCCCCTTTTCTCCCCTTCCCACTCCACACACCCTCACCCTCATCCCTACCTCCCCCCCACCCCCACCCCCATCCCCCGTGCAAATCCGCGGCGGAGCAGATCGGATCGCGACAGATCGGCCAGCGTCGAGGCTCCCCCGATGGCCGGAGACGGCGGCGGCGAGCGGCACCTGGGGCGGGCGCTGAGCTTCGGGATCCCCGACGTTGCGCTGGGGCTGGTGATGGGGTGCGTGGAGGACCCCTGGGATCGCGACGCCATCTCGCTCGTGTGTCGCCACTGGTGCCGGGTCGACGCGCTCAGCCGCAAGCACGTCACGGTGGCCATGGCGTACTCCACCACCCCCGACCGCCTCTTCCGGCGCTTCCCCTGTCTCGAGTCGCTGAAGCTGAAGGCTAAGCCCCGCGCCGCCATGTTCAACCTCATACCGGAGGACTGGGGTGGCTCCGCCACGCCGTGGATCCGTGAGCTCTCGGATTCCTTCCACTTCCTCAAGGCCCTCCACCTGCGCAGGATGATAGTATCCGACGAGGACCTCGACATCCTTGTTCGTGCGAAAGCGCACATGCTCGTTTCTCTCAAACTTGACCGCTGCTCCGGTTTCTCCACACCGGCCCTCGCCCTGGTAGCCAGCTGCTGCAAGTAATCTCATTTCCCCCTCCCCCTTGCTCATTAACCAACATTAATGCTAATTTGTTTATGGTTTTTACGGTTTCCATTTCCATTTCTTCTTAAAGATTAGTTTGTAGTTTCACTTGTTCTAGTAAGCTTATGCGCAAGGAATTGATAAGTGAGCCGTTAGCAAAAGAGAGAATAGGTAAGGAGATTTGCCTCTTTGTGCAAAGGGGAAAGGTGCGTCCAGATGTATTTATTTTTCATGATGCAAACATCTTGGTGCTCAACTTTCGAGAGGATTCTAGCTTTTGCGATACGAATTAGGAAGTGGTGAGGTCCAACACTAATTGGATCTGATTTTATTGTGTGGAGTGAGGACTTTGCACAAGTTTGATTCGTACCATACTTGGTGGAAATAGTTTTAGCAGACGCACATTATTGCAAGAGTACTGTAGATTTTATGAAAACATGCTTTTCGATTAGTAGCTGACCAGTCATGTCTGTTGTCCTGTGTAGGAAACTGGAAACATTGTTCCTAGAAGAAAGCTCAATCGCTGAGAAAGAAAATGATGAATGGCTTCGTGAGCTTGCTACCAACAACACTGTCCTGGAGACACTGAATTTCTTTTTGACAGATCTCAGAGCATCCCCAGCATATCTTACCCTTCTTGTTCGCAGTTGCCGGAGGCTGAAAACTCTTAAGATCAGCGACTGTCTCTTGCCTGACCTGATCGATTTATTCCGTGCAGCAGCAACACTGCAAGACTTTGCTGGTGGTTCATTTGAGGAACAGGATCAAGCCGGGGAAATTAGAAATTACGAAAACTACTACTTCCCTCCCTCACTACACTGCTTGAGTTTGCTCTACATGGGGACAAATGAGATGCAGATACTATTTCCATATGGTGCTGCACTGAAGAAGTTAGACCTTCAGTTTACATTTCTTACCACAGAGGATCACTGTCAGCTAGTCCAGCGCTGCCCGAATCTAGAAGTTCTAGAGGTATTTCTTGGCAGAATACTTCACATGTTTTTTATTTTTCTGGTTTGGAGGTTGAATAGTGAACAAGCTGTTTCAAACATGTTGTGTTGATGCCTTTTTCTTGTGAAATCAAACAGGTAAGGGATGTGATAGGCGACCGAGGATTAGAAGTTGTTGCACAAACGTGCAAGAAATTACAGAGACTACGGGTAGAGCGAGGAGATGATGACCAAGGAGGCGTTGAGGATGAACACGGTAGGGTCACACAGGTTGGATTGATTGCTGTAGCTCAAGGCTGTCCTGGTTTGGAATACTGGGCGGTACATGTCTCTGATATTACAAATGCAGCCCTTGAGGCCATTGGTACATTCTGCAAAAATCTTCACGATTTCCGGCTTGTGCTGCTTGATAGAGAAATGAATATAACTGAATTGCCCCTTGACAACGGGGTTCGTGCTTTACTGAGAGGTTGCACCAAACTCCGTAGGTTTGCATTTTATGTGAGGCCGGGGGCTCTATCAGACGTGGGCCTTGAATATGTTGGTGAATCTAGCAAGCGCATCCGTTACATGTTACTTGGGAATGTTGGGGAATCAGACTGTGGACTGCTGAATTTTTCACGTGGATGCCAAGGCTTGCAGAAATTGGAGCTAAGAAGTTGTTGCTTTAGTGAACATGCATTGGCCATTGCTGCGTTACAGCTGAAATCACTAAGATATCTATGGGTGCAGGGATATAAGGCATCTTCAACTGGATCTGATCTCATGGCAATGAGACGCCCCTTCTGGAACATTGAGTTTATTGCTCCAAAACAAAATGAACCTTGCCCAGAGCGCGAAGCACAGATTCTAGCATACTACTCCCTTGCCGGGGTGAGAACAGATTGCCCTTCATCAGTAATTCCCCTCTCTCCATAAGTTGTGTACATACATGTTTTGTGCCAGGTTGCAGAACTCACTTGTAGTATAGGTTCTATGTTGTTCGAAATATCCTTGAAGTGATGCGATTTATGTTCTGCTGCTTTGCAAAGAGAACATTCCACTGCACAGAACCAATCACAGAACTGAAAGCAGAACTGTTGTTAGCTGCATAGACATCACTTGCGTGTAAACTTAGCACAACTGGCAACATGGACTTGTAAGCTTTACCTTTTTGACTAGATTCGGACTTGCAATTTTGTAATAATGTGAATTGTTCATTGTTAGCATTTTCTGATTCGTCAGCTTTGCACCCATTGTATTGCTCTTTGAAGGATTATGCGAAATTAGTTGTTATACGTTGTCGTCTTATTGTGGTCCTGTGGACGATTTTCTTGTTTACACTTTTTTTCGGAATTTTGATGTGATTATATCTGGTGATTTCTTTACTGCTTGCTGTTTTCCAACCCCTCGTTTGGTTTGTGTGCTGCGCTACTCTTCCCACAATACCACATGGATGTTGTACCATAGGATCGGGGGTGCCTATCTTTTAGGAGCCCTAGAGGTTTGGACCGAAATTATATAGGTCACATGTATAGGGAGGCTGCGGCCCGATATATACATAGCCCATGAGACATGATGCGGTCTATCATGTAAAATGCACATTTATAATTTTGTCCTCTAGGCACAAAAAGGTTTGAGAGGCAATAAGAGTTTCCTATGTACCCCCATCCTATACATTAAGGGTTTGAGAGTCCACTACTGAATGAGAGATCCTGCGAGCCAAACGGGCTGTTTTATGATCGTATATCCACAAACCAAAGACCACAGTGGCTTTGACATATGGATCATGGATACAGAGACGCGAAGAGCGAGAATATGTGCTAAGAGCATCACCAACAGATTTTATAAAATACTATTCACTCCAGTTATAAAAACAAGTTATTGTTGACTTTTGGACACGTTTTTGACCAGTCATCTTATTTAAAAAACTATGTAAGTTATCATTTATTTTGTTGTGAATTATTTTATCATTAAAATTACTTAAGCATCATTTATATTTTCACATGTTTGGACTAAATTTTTGAATAAAACAAATAGTAAAAAAGTGTCAAATAATCAATGACAACTTGTTTTATAACCGGAGCTAGTATTACATATAGTCTTCAACCTCTGTAACATTTCAGCAGAGTCTCACTCTTTAGATACAGAGACTCACTTCAGAATCTATTTAAATACTAATTTTTATATCTTTTTGAGAATAAGGACCTTACTAAAAGTAAGACGTCAAGGGAGCGATACACTTTCTTGTTTCAGCGGCTTGGAGCCGGAGGGTTTGAAGCTGAGTCGCATCACGTCTCGCTCTTTCGCAGCTGACGAGTTGGGGCATTGCGGGGCTGCGCAACTCGGCGCTGACGTGCCGATGGACAACCACCGCACGAGTAAGCATCTTTTAATACTAAAAAAGAAAGGGCAGCGCCAGGCGTCGGACGTCCGACGCCTGGCGCTCCGTCCGGACCAGCACACGCCGTCGGATCACCGCTACCGGGCCAATCCTAGCGATGCCGTGCGCCCACGTCTCGACTCCCAAATGACTAGATAAACAAAGGGCGACTAGATAACGGCAATGCATTAGATCAAATTTTCAATTTAACTTCTGATTTTTGTACAAAATTCAAACAGTGTTCAAAATTCGTGGAATAAATTTCAGAATTCTTATAAAATCGAGAGCAACCCATTTTAAATAGTTTTTGAATTTTTTGATTTTTTCACTTTTCGATTTTTGATGTGAACTAGAAGGCACTTATGAAACTTACATATATATTAGCGAAACTTGGCCGTGTTCTGATGAAACTTGGACCGTGTTCTGTTGAAACCTGATAAAACTTCGATGTAACCTGATGAAACTTGGATGAAATCTGTTGAAACTTGATGAAACCTGGATTGGCCCGATGAAACTTGAAGAAACTTGAATGAAACCTGTTAAAACTTGATGAAACTTGCATTAAACCTGATGAAACTTGACAGTTCGGCGAGTTTTACGAATATGAAAATCCAAGTTTCAGTAGGCGAAACCCAAGTTTCAGTAGGCAAACCCCAAGTTTCGTCAGATAAGTTTGAATATTTATATGACAACAAACATCTTGTTTTGTTCGTAAAAATACGAGGAACACGTTGGTGCAAACGGTTTTTGGATTGGAGCACCCAGTTAAAAATTATGGTCGTCAAAAGAAAATACAAAAAACGGAATCTGCTGACGTCAGCTTGCGTCATCGCTTTTTATGCCCCTACGCATGCTGGATTTCACGTGAGTTGCATGCATGGGCCAGCCTTGGGCTAAAGGCCCACTGCCTTGGGCAGGTCCGGACGGCCTCACACAAGTGTTTCCGAAAAAGAAAAGACCGAACAAAACATGATGAATCTTTTGCCTAACTTTAAAATTTATACGACACGACCGCATCACCAATATAAATTTATACGACACGACTGTATCACCAATATTGAATGATAGCAAAGTACGAAAGCAGCGTCAGTACAACATAAGCGTAATGATACGTTGCGACTGTCGAAATTTCTAACGGCACGACACGACTGTCACTAATGTCGAACAATAGCATATGAACCCGAAAGCAGCGTATAGCGGTGCCTACGACATACACAACATTATAAGAGCATAATGATATACGCTTTGTTCACAAACTTTAAAGACAAGGCTCCGAAACTAAAGCGTTTCACTTTGTCCGGATCATCGAGGCTCACGCTCTGGCTCAGCGCTCCCTGGACACAGACCTGGAGCACGAGCTGCGGCTGTGGGAGTAGCTCTCTCTGGAGCGCCTCTTGGCAGATGACCCGCTGGGTGACGGTTTCCTCGCGCCATATCCTTTCTTTGGGGAAGAGGTCATCGACCTTTCCGACTCTGGGGAGCAGCTGCGGGAACAGCTCTCACTCTCCTGCGGTGATGCGCTGCGCGAGTAGCTCCTCCGTCTCCTGTAGCTGTACCTGTATCCGTATGGAGATCTTGAGCGGCGGCGATATCCACGGTGAGGTGAGTACGAGCGCCGCCTGCCGCGAGGAGAGCTGTATGGCGATCTTGAGCGGTGGCGATATCCATGGTAAGGCGAGTGCGAGCGCCGCCTGCCGTAAGGGGAGTACGATCTGCGCCCGTCATCTGGAGAGGATGACCGCCTTCTGCCGTAAGGAGAGTAGGACCCGTCAAATGGAGAATATGATCTCCTCCTCCTACCATAAGGCGAGACGGCCCGTCTCCTCCTTCCATAGGGGGAGCGAGACCGGCGTGAGTATGATCTTCGCCTGTAATACGGGGAGTGTGACCGTTCCCGCACTGGTGGTGAGTAGCGCGAACCATGACGGTCTCTCCTTTCAGGCGAGTAGCTTGGGGAGTGGTACCTCCGTGCTGTGCCACAAAATAATCAAATGGTCAACAAGTGGTGGCGATAGAAAATTAATAATCGACACTTTCTGGCGCAGATTCGGTTCTAACATAACCAAAAAAAAAAAATAGTTCACAAACTTACCACGTGATGATTTTGTACCAAGATATCTTCCAGGTGTTGGGGCTCGACCCCGTCTTCTCTTTGCCTGTGAAGGAAGGGAGCGGAGCACAATTAAGTAATGTTTGACATCAAATTCAGAACTTGACTGATTATTGAAAATTTGAATAGGACGATTAGTGCAGAAATAATATAATGAGGGCATACAACCCTTTGGTTGAGGAGGATGGTTTGGTTGTTATGTTGTATAGCTTTCGAATTTGATGCAGAGCAGCTACGGACATCTACCCTGCTGCTGCCAACAGAATCTTCAAACGAACAGAAGAACACTCAAATATTCAGCTCAGGAGGCTAAATGAACATATAAATTGCGGTCCATATGGAAGTAAAGAAACATGTACAAATAATAGGGAGTAATGACAGTATTGTGATAATACCCTCTCAACAGTTATGACACGACCTTCCAATACAGAACCGTCCAGATACTTGATGCAGCGATCTGCCTCCTTGAGAGTAGCCATGGTGACAAATCCAAATCCCCGGGACTCTCTTGTCCATGGATCAAGCACTACGCTTGCATCGATCACCTGTCAGGAAGACATAGTAATTATAACGTGTGGCTTTTGTCCTTGACTAGAAAAATATCAAGGGTGCACACTATTTTCCTTTGCAGATATCTTCTGTGAACGTTACCTCTCCCTCGGTAGAGAAGTGCTTCTCCAAATCTTCATCTGTTACACGAGCTGATAAACCAGTCACATACAGGTTGTTACCAGGGTTTTCAACATCACTGGAATCCGCGCTCCTAACAATGCCAAGACAAATAAAATTTACTCCTCAAGATTTGAAGAGCCACAAATGTATGTGCTCTAGAACATTTACACGAATGCAAAGTCTTTAAAAGGGTTAGGATAAAGGACATACATTGAACGACTCCTATATCTCGAGCGGCTGCTTTGCCTGTATAAATATGAGGGAGATTCATGCCTTTCATTCCAACCAATCAATAATCACAACCTGAGCTTTAGAAAAAATATACGAAAAATATTCCAAAATTTTAAATTACACCTACCGTGATCCCCTTGAGTATGACATCTACAAGACAAAAGGATAATACCATCATTTTAATGATCAAATATCCAGTACAAGAATCATATATAAAATAACAATTGAAAGGAAAACATTTATGAGAACACAGCCACAACAAATGGAAATAAATAATACCTTTTATTTAGCAGCTTATTACTCGATAATATATTAAGCCAACAAATCATACAAAAACTGCAGCGGTAAAAATATAATTTGCTTTCATTTACATTTGATTTGTTGATAAATTTTGTGGTACTTCAGAAAATAGTGTGACGCCTCTAATTCCAAGAGATGGAGTTCTTGTTAGTTTGATGCCTCTAATTTCATCTCTTTTTATAGATTAAGGAGTACACGCTACATAGCAAAGAGAGTAATTCTGTGTTGCTTAATAATGGTATTTAGATCTAACCAATGATTTGTGAGGGTTATATTAATGTTGATGGGTTGTTTTTTGAATTATAAGTTATCTAAATGTTGAATCGAAAAGGTTTAACCATTGATTTGGCGTCTTGGCATGATTTGGCCCACATCTCACAAATTCTCTCTATGGCGGCCACCACCTCTGATGTAAGGTGTTGCCTTACTTGCTTAGGCCCCACCATACGTTTGGCAAGGCGGGCGCCATTGAAGGGGGTCTGGAGTTACCGCCATCAAGCTCACCGCCTGTCCGCCATGCCTATTCGAGACTCAAGAAGTATGCTCCTACCCCTCAGACTATGCCACCCTCCCTCTGCTAATGCCACCGCTCGATGTCTACCGCCCTACTTACCTCCAATAGCGCCCTCCCTCTGCTTCGCCGCCGCCGCCTCCGCCTCATCCCTCCGATTGCTGCTTGCAATACCGCCTTCCCCTCCTTGAGCTCCCTGTGTTTGTGTGGTTGCTAATTCTAAGTGCCAAGTATGATGGCTGTTGGGTAGTGCCGCGGTGAGCATTAATTGTCTGAAGACTATGCTACTGTTGAGTGTAGGTATATTGTAGACTGTATCTGTGAAATTCTCAATGATATGTCTAGACCTATGTTAATTTGTGGACTTTTAAGTATTTTTTGCCATATTTATTTGTGCCTAGTATGGCGTCACCTCTCCACACGCTTTAAAATAAAAAAGTAGAATGTTTTTTGCTCAGCACGCCTCAGCCTTACACCACGACAACTATGGGGGTCGAATGAATGAATGATCCATTTTAAATTTTATTAGCTATAGAAGAACTCTTATTAAAAGACAACACCAGCAAATGCCAAAAATGGTAAGGAACTGTTACCATAGAAACAAAATTCCGACTATATGCTTACTTTCTTCTCTTTTTTTTTAAAGAAAAAATATCCAACTATAGCAATTCTCTCTATCAGCACGCTTGTGCAGAAAGAAGAAATACAAAAATCAAAACATTTGTACTTATAACAGTCATCTCACTCAAGATATTTAAACGTATGCTTATAAGATATCAAAATATATGCAGGTACTAACTGTTTCGAGGTTTCATTCAGAATTTCAGTTAAAATAACAAATACTATTAATGGATGCTGCTTTGCCCTTAACTTTTCAGCTTAACGACTTAACAGCTTTAACACCTTATGACCCATCTACATTTAAAAAACATATGTTTAAAGTTTTTTAAGCCTTTTTTTTCTCTATTTTAAAGGTGTATCCTAACACTTTAAAAAGCAAGTCAAACGATGAAACGAAATGGATCCAAATCTCGAAACTAACTCGAGAAGTTGTTGAAGTTCATAGGATTTCAGCCGTTCAGAGCCGTTCACGGGATCTTAGGTTTTTTTTTTTTAATCGCAACGCAATATGAATCGCTCACAAATCACGCGTCACGCCATGCCACTCAACTAACATCGCACTGGAGGTCTAGAAAACTAAAGACCACAGCTTTACGAACTACTAGCAAATCGCAAAACCATCAACGCAGCTTTTCGAATTTGCACCATCAATCAATCGCCGCGTACGTGCCACCAACGAAACATGCAAAAGATAAGAGGCGATACCTTTCGTCGCCGCAACGATTCCTTCCTCCGAAGCCTCTCGAGCCCCGCTCGCCTCGCCTAGTCGCCTGCCGCCCTTGCGTCGGTTATGGCACCGGCCGCCTTCCTTCCCTCTGTGGCGCGTGTGCGCGTGAATAAATAGAGGTGGCGTGGTGGGAACTGGGAAGGTTCTGGATTGAGCGAGGTGGACGCGAGATTCTCTCAAATCCGGCTGAATCGGATTGGGGCACGCACCGTGGACGCGCGCCACCTTCGTTTTACACATGTCGCCGCTTCTCGCCGCGAGCCTGTTTTTTCCATCTTCTTTTAAGCTGTGTACATTTCAGCTTAGTGCAGCATAGCGTAGCGTTTCAGCAAAATTTATTTTTTTTATATAGCTTATTTGGTGTAATAATTTGTAATGATTTTTCTCAAATTTTTTGTAGTTCTCATAAAGATACTAAAACTATTTTAAAATTATTTTTTATTATATTTAAACCACTTTTTAAATGCCCTCAAATTTCGTTGAAACGCTACGCTACGCTACCTTAAGCTGAAATGTACAAGGCCTTAATATATAATATTTGAACCGCCGAAAAAAAAGAACCCGTCGCGACCATCCCATCATCTGGATTTGGAGAAAAAATAAATAAATAAAAACAGTGTAAATAAATATTAATAAAATATATAACAACCTTAAAATTCTAGAAATAACACTGACGGTAGCCACCTCATTCAAAAACCGCTACACCATTTGGCGGCCTCCAAATGAATTGGTGGCGTTCGCCACGTCATTTGACGACATCTGACGAAGCAGAGGGAGACGTTCAAATGCTGTTGATAACTTTTAGTTCGGTGCTTTAAAGGAAGGTACGAGGTTCATGAGAAGTTTTAGAGATTTTGTTATTACCAATAAAAAATATGCATGGTAATAAATAAGTATTACTAATTGATGTAATTTTTATGTAATGACTAAATGAGTTTCAGATACATTGATTGCATTGTAAATGTTAAGGAATAACAAAATTGCCCACTTGTGTGGGCACACACGATGTGGGCGGTTAGAAGGTTTGGCAAGCATGGCACAATTATGTAAAGTGCTTGAAAATTTGTGGGAAAAAACCATCGCATTGAGTGGTTCATAAGCCGTTATTGTAGCAGGAGTTGGTTCGCCCTCTACGTAAAGAGGTAAATGACCATAATTTGCACATGTTGTAGCCGCTTTACATTTTTGGCCTAGCCAGACAAGGTCTCCATAAGATGTTACTGAGGGCGTCTCTCAGTTTGACCCCTGTCACACAGCGGTGGAATTGGGGAAAAAAAAGACAAGTGCTCACAAATGTTATTTTCTTTAAAGTTTGAATTAAAATAAGATGGAGATGGAACGTGGGGTCCTAGTGCATTCATTGGAGTGACAATATAGTGCAAAAGATGCAGTGATAAGTACATATTATGGCATGCGGGGTAGATTGTGGCGTGCTACTTCCAGCTCTTGAACTCTCTATCGTTGTCGTAGTCGTAGTCGAAGTCATCCGAGTCTGTGTGGGTTGATTCTAGGGCATCCTTGTGGATGTCGTAGTCGGTGGAATGATGTCGCTTAAGCTAGCATTCCAAATCTCTAGGTCATCCTTGTACTTTCTCCTGATCGAGCCATTCCACTGCCTTCGCCCACCACACGTCATCTTTGCTATTGTCCTCGTTGATCTATAGGCCCAGCGTGACCTGTGTATGAGGTGCTATTGAGGGTGAAGGTGCGGCAATGCGATGGTTTCCACCCAGCTTGAATGTTTCCACCTCGTAGGACATTGTTGTATGACTCGGCCAAATTCGTTGTCATCATGGTGTATCTGCAATACAACTTAACGTCAGGCTTATTCGCAACCTACAAACAAAAATGGTATAGAATATTTTACATCTTCATAGCGTGCGCAATTGGTGTTGTGCGCATAAGCCTTTGAGTTGAAAATCTGGGCAGTTGGGAAGAAACACAGCCACAGAGCGTAGTCCATGAGTCCATCTACAAATTCTTGAGTGGATGAGCATTTGAGAGCATCATTGGATGAGTTGATGGCTTTACTGCATGTGTAGGTATGCTGTAGTTGTATTTAGGCTTGTATTATAATCCTTTAAAATTTATGGATTCTGTGCAGCCACACAACTTGCTTAGGTCGGGCCTGTGTTAATGTTCCAAATGCTAAAGACCTTGGTTATTGAAGCCTTGTTAAGGAGCGATGGTCTTGGCTCTCGAAATGTTGTTAAGGTGCAATGAGATCAGGCTAGATCAATGATAGCGGATATGAGAATGGGGGAGAAGCTGGATTTGGTTGTTTGAGCTTTATTCTTGGGTAAGAAAAGACATACCGTTAGGATATATTTTTCCGTAGAATACTCAACCTACTGTAATAATGGTCTTAGTCGGTTTAAATTAAAATTAAAATTTATCATTGGGAATTTATTATTTTTATAAAGTAAATGAATACAATATTTTAGAGTCATTGTTAAGAGTTTAAATATTTCATTTTAGAGTTTATAGAATATAATTTTTTATGTTTTTTAGTGGAGCTGTCGAGCGGTCATAACTTTTTAAAAATATAAAATTTGTGAGTAATCAGTCGACTAGGGCGTCATTCGCAAAACCGGCCCGGTGGGACAAGCCCAGCCAGCTACACACCCGGGCCCCGTTCGGTACCCACCAAACCCAAACCGGCGGTTGGATCCAGTGATCCACACCACTTCGCCGTTCCAAGTGTTCTCTCCCACCCCGACCCGAAAAATCCCACGAAGCACACAGGCCAAGCTCGCCGGAGATCTCGCCCGCGCAGCCGCGCGCCGCCTAAGCCCGCGGCCATGGCTTCCGGGCAGGACTCGTCCGGCACGACGCTGATGGATCTCATAACTTCAGATCCGTCGGCCGCCCCGGCCGCCGGGGCGTCGTCGCAGCAGTCGTCCTCGGGCGGCGGCTCGCTGGGGAGGCCGCCGGCGGCATCGGCGGATCGCAAGTCGAAGAAGGCGACCCTGATGCAGATCCAGAACGAGACCATCTCCGCCGCCAAGGCGCTCAACCCCGTCAAGGCCCTCCCCCAGCGCAACAGGAAGAAGAAGGCTCGTCTCTCCCTCCACCGCCGCTTCATTTCTACCCTCTGTGCTACAATTCCAGTCTAAAGTTGTACCCTCTGCGCTTCTCTTGCAGCCCGTCTCGTACGCGCAGCTGGCCCGGAGCATCCACGAGCTCGCCGCGACGTGCGACCAGGTTCGTTGTGCTGTCTGTTGCGGTTGCATTGAATTGCGTGATGTGAGCTTGGATCTATTGTCCCTAGCCTCTCTTGTGCTTTCCCTTTTGCAGAAAAGTTCCCAGAGGCAGCTCGTGAACAGTGTGTTCCCCAAGCTTGCCGTGTACAATTCCGTGGACCCTTCGGTGGCTCCATCTCTTCTCATGGTAAGTGTGCCGTTCTCCACGAATTTCGCTCTTGTTGTGGCATCAAATCCACATAGAAAGCACATTTACTTTGTGGGACTTGTGGAAATGGAACTGAGCTCACGAAAATTTAGCTATAATATCACAATGCGTTGCCATTGACATCTGACTATCTGATCAGATTGTTGCTCAACTTTGGAGTTATAAAACAGAGAACTTAGTTTTAAATATGTGCTGTGACTGAAACCTCACATATGCCCTGTCCATTGGTACATTAGCCTAATGAGATCCTCATTTACCTATAGTTTTTTTTTCTTACGTAGAGTTTGCTTCTGTATTTTACAGCTCCATCAGCAATGTGAGGACAGAAATGTTTTGCGGTATGTATACTATTATCTGGCCCGTATATTGTCAGATAATGGTTCCCAGGGTTTAAGTGCCGCTGGTGGCATACCAACGCCAAACTGGGATGCTCTTGCGGACATTGATGCTGTTGGAGGAGTGACTAGAGCGGATGTTGTGCCCAGAATTGTCGATCAGCTTTCAGCAGAATCCTCCAGCGATGATGTTGAGTGTATGCTTTTGCGCTGTGCCTCATTGTATATCAAAGTTATGGTGTGCAAACTCTTTTTTCAAATACAACATTTTGGCACTGATTTAAACACCTTTACCTGCATTTCATGCTTAGTTTGCTCAAACCATAAATATATCACCTCACCTGTTTGGAAATTGTTCCCCTCTTGGAAATACTTTTGCAGCACTGTAGTGGGAATTTTATATTCCTGGCAAACATCATGACATGCATTAAATGCACCATATGAGCAAGCTTCTGAAATCTTAAATCAAAACCTGGCATCTAGTTATGAGCGAATATACATTCTATAGTATCTTAATGTAAGGCCTAGCGATACAAGAAAGTTTTATGTCAACCAAATTTTCTAGACTTTTGCTTTTTTTTTTGTTATGTCACATCATGTGGCTCCTCATCATGCTTAACCATGTATGCTGGTTTTTGAAGTTCATGCAAGGAGACTTGCGGCTCTGAAGGCCCTTACATCCTCTTCCACAAGTAGTTCTGAGATGTTGGAAAAGGTCTATGAGATTGTGTTTGGCATATTGGAAAAGGTTGGTAATTTCTTTTATTCGCTATGGTTATGAGGTTACATAGATCCTTACACTTCTATTTTTCTAAGTTCATTTTCACTTCCTGGTTCCTGGCTTGAGAGTTCAGTTTTCTGCCCATAACAATTTTCGATTCTTTCAGGTGTCTGATACTAAACAGAAACGGAAGAAAGGTATCTTTACCAAGCAAGGTGGTGATAAGGAGGTATTATTTGGATCCATCAATATGCATTCTGTTTACACTTCTAGGTTTTTTTTAAGGTACATACACTTAAAATGAGAATTTATAGCTTCTTCAAAATTAAGTTACATTGACATTTTCAAACAAGTACACTAAAAGAATAAACAGTTGATTGGTCATTTATGATGACACTGTTATATGTAGCCATCATGAAATTCAGCACTGCAAACTCAGCCCTTGTTCTTACTGGCGCATGGACATTCCCATTGTATAATTTGCTACTAATAGGCATTGAAAATACAGCTGGTGCTACATTGTCCTTAAACTGGTAGCTTTTCTACTTTTTACAACAAAGATGATGATTAAGCTTTCAGTTTTTTTATCTGAAAATTGAAAATTGTCTTTATTATGAACCCAAGCTCTCCTTATGCTGCATTTATTACTTGTATTGATTTTGCAGTCTATTATACGGAGCAATTTGCAATATGTTTCTCTAAGTGCGCTAAGAAGACTTCCACTTGATCCTGGCAATCCAGCATTTCTGCACCGAGCTGTCCAAGGGTGAGCATGACCATATTGTCCCTGGGAAGCTAAATTTCAGTTTACTTTGCACCTTTGTTTAATTTACCAATTTCCAAGAACCCACAATCAATGCATGACTCCTGTAGCTGCTGATTTCAATCTGTTTCTTGTCTACTTTATATCTATATATTCAATATGATATCCTCTACTTCTTCCAGTCACAGATATTTGTTTGAGATTTGTGCAAGCCAAAGTTTTGAAACCTAGCTATGAATATTTTTAAAAATAATTAGATTGAGTACATTAAAATGATAAAATCATGTGTAGATTCGTCTAAAAATTTTTGCTGTGCTATTATAGTTTTTTTTTCTGAGTTCTATAAATAAATCACAATAATATTTATAATCTACATAGGTATATTTGTACATTTTGTATTAGTGAAACCCTTTGGTGCTTTACTGCTTTGTAGCTTTTTTTCTCAAGATCCGAGCCCCTTGTTTAGGGCCCACAAGTTTGCATATTATAATTTACAACAGCTTTTCAGCTGAAAAAAACAAGGCCGTGGTCAAAGTGATATTTTGGACACCGTGTTGACTGTTGACAAATATTTGTTACCGGAGGGAGTAACATATTTGTCAGAATGACACTCAAGTTATCTCTGTTCTATGTGTCAGAAAGTTGATTACACATAAGTATGAACTAGGAATATATTGCTGCATTATCGTAATTTTGCTCTCATCAGGTTTGATACAACTGCAGGGTTGAATTTTCTGACCCCGTTGCGGTCCGGCATGCCTTGTCAATAATCGCTGAAATTGCTGTGAGAGATCCATATTCCGTTGCAATGGCATTGGGTCAGTGTCCTCGTAATTTCCCTTATATTGTTCTTTTGGTTGTCAAGTGGACAAAGCATGGGGTATTATAATTTAAACATCACTATCATTTCATGCACCGGAAAAGAGTAATACTAGAAATCTAATTTAAATTAGTAAAATTAAAGTTTATTTTATGATATATTGTCACTTTATGGTAGATTTTTTTTCATACTATTTTTGTGGTTTGTCAGTTTCATGTGTGGTTTAATGTTGTGCAGGCAAAAGCGCGCAACCTGGAGGTATGCTTCATTTTCCTTCTTAAATTTTATATCCTCGTGTTTCTATTGCTTGCACTAAAGTACTTTTGAAGGGCCTCCAGGTTACCTAAATAATGGATAATTTCTTCTGTGGCTGACACTGACATCTGATCCAACCATTGCAGTTCTAATTTGATTGATTGAATTGCAAGAATCAACAATTTGAGATATTTCCTTGTGTATACAAAATTACAGATAGTGAGATAACACTTTTTTGGTCAGAAATTGAATATATGTTAAGTGCCCTTTATAATCATTGTTGTTTAACTTATTTTTACTTGTCGGTGCATCCGCATGAATATGAAACTTGTGGAAAAGTATTACTCCCTCCGTTTTTTATGTAAGGCGTGTGGTTTGAATGATCTTGTTTACAAATATAAGACGTGCATGCAAATTTATTAATGTTTTTCCTTGTCGACCCTTATTTGTTGCTCATTTTTCTCTCATGCATTTATGAAGAACTCTATCACATGATACTCTCTCATAATTTCAAAAACATTGATAACATGAGTAGCTTGGTCATTCTCTCAACTTTTTCTTGATTTCACAACTTTCTTAATACGTGTCAATTCAAAATACGCCTTGTATAAAAAAAGTTGGGAGTAGTTTCCTGATAGTTGCTAGCTTGATAATATATTACAAGTTAATACCAGAAAATATTACTCCCTCCGTTTCAAAATATAAGGCGTATAATTTTTTGGCACGGTCTTCAATATAGAACTTTGACCATTAATTTCTTTCACAAGATATCATCAACAAATACAAAATTTGCATAATATGAAAGTATTTTTAAATACGAATCCAACTATATCACATGAATAAGACTAAACATATATGCTTTTAGCTTAATTACTAGTCAAAATTTATAAATGTTGACATTTTGAAATACATGCACGCCTTATATTTTGAAACGGAGGGAGTATTATGTAAAGTTGTTTGATCAACATATTTGATTTGGTGACATTTGAGGGCTGGAGTCACTTAAGCAAGACTGTTTTTGATTCTTTCTGTGGTACATACTCTTTAGAAGCCACCGATTCCACTTGGACCGCATCCTATTGTTGTTTCTGGTCCTAACGTTGTTTGTTTTCCATTCCACCCAATGGACCTTACCTGTTTCTGTCTATAAAAATTCCTTCCAACTTTTGTCAACTTAAATAAGGTGGGACTTCTTTCCATTTTAAAGTACTCATTTTACTACAATGTCATTGTGCCAAATTGAAACAGGAGCTCTTCAGGACATCCTTCATTTGCATGATGTTCTTGCCAGAGTTTACCTCGCAAAGTTGTGCCATTCAATATCCAGGGCGCGTGTATTGGATGGTAAATGCCTTTCCTGAATCAATATGTCTTCTTTGCAATTTCAGAGTGGATTGATCAAGTTATTGTTCTTGGCAAATATGATTTATGCAGAGAGGCCTGACATAAAGTCTCAGTACAGTTCTCTCCTTTACCAACTTCTTCTGGATCCCAGTGACAGGGTCTGTTTTGAGGCCATACTATGTGTGCTGGGCAAAGTTGACAACACAGAAAGGTAATGATGATATTTCATCAAATTTTAACCTTTTGCACATTGAATTCCTTTACTTCCATAGGACTTGTATAGCTGTTCTTTTTCCAATAAGTTAATATGTCTTGCAGCACGGAGGAGAGAGCTGGTGGATGGATTCGGTTAACTAGAGAAATTCTCAAATTGCCTGAGGCCCCTTCTGTAGCATCAAAGGGTATTTTGTCAAAATCTAGTGAAAAATCCTCTAAAGCAAGGCGTCCTCAGCCCCTCATTAAACTTGTGATGAGAAGGTTTGTTGGGTCTTCTTATGAATGTTCAAAGTGGTTGATTTTTTCATTTTCCTGTGTGCAGTTGCTAATTCATGGATGCTTACCTTTTGTTTATTGTTCGTTCAGATTGGAGAGCTCTTTCCGTAGCTTCTCTCGTCCTGTTCTTCATGCTGCTGCAAGAGTGGTTCAGGAAATGGGCAAAAGTAGAGCAGCTGCTTATGCTTTAGGTGTTTATGATGAGGGAGCCAGTCTTCAGTCGTATTCTGATAATGTTGATTCTCTTGATTCTGATCTTAACGAAAACTCACAACCTGAAGGTACTATGATGTCATTCGTTGTAGATTTCAATTATATGTTGACAACCTGACATTCAAAATCATATACGCTTTCCATTTTAACTAAAATCATAAAAAGCCAGTGTGCCTTTTTTCATTTATAATTGAACTAAGGGTCGTTTAGATTTGTTTCAATTTAATTTCTGTTGACGTTTGTGCTGTAGCTACGCGAAAGGCTAACCCACTGTCCAATGGACATGGTGGAATGGACACAATAGCAGGGTTATTAGCATCACTAATGGAAGTAGTGCGGACAACCGTAGCATGTGAGTGTGTATATGTTCGAGGGATGGTCATCAAAGCTTTAATATGGATGCAAAATCCGCATGAATCTTTTGAAGAACTTAAATCCATCATTGCATGTGAGCTGTCCGATCCAGCCTGGCCATCTTCTGTCCTGAATGATGTTCTACTAACCTTGCATGCTAGGTTCAAGGTACTGTATCCCTTTCATCGTTAAATTAATTGTAAATGTTGAAATCAAGCTCTGCTAAGTTTCCCTTTCCCACTTTTGATGACTTTTACCAGTTGTGTGCCTCAAATCACGACATCTAAGATTGCAAGCAGATTTGACCATTCTGTAGTCTGTAGCAATTTAAGAGTTTCATGGGTTCAATGATTAAAATCGTTATTTTAGTTTTAAAAGGAATACCTTTTTTATCTAGACCTTTTGATTGTAAATTCTTCAATGTGATATTATTAATTGCAAATTTGCAATCAGATATTTGATTAATTTATTTTCTGGCTTTGTTTCATCTTTCCCTTCTTTATGTTACGTGCTAGATCAGCACGCAACGGGTACGGCCCTTGACGCGGGCTAAGCGGGCTGTTGTCGAAGCCAGCGCCTTCGGCTGTACGGAGCCACCGGCCGGTTATCGTTGGCGGCACCTAGACTGAATTTACTTGGCATCCAACGTGCCTCCTCTTTCCTTCTCTTCTCTTATATTTATTAAGGCTCCAAGAGCACCTGGCCGATGGCCACACCTAACAATCGATGCTAAAGAAAGGGAAAGCTAAACAGCCTGCTAACTGAAAAGAGATAAAGACTAAGATAATTATCCAAAGGCCTAAACCTAAGGAACAGCCATGCGCCATAGCAACAGGCAGCTAGAGTACCACGCAACAGTTCCTCATACTGTTCCGCGCTACAGTAACACCACGTACTGTTCATGCCCCGTGTGGGCCATAGCTGTATCATTACTCCTCCCTTGCGAATCAACCTTGTCCTCAAGGTTGAAGCGATGACGCCCAAGAACATGACGTCGATGTTTAAGTCGAAGCGCATCAGCATGCGCACAATGTAGCCGCGCTAGCATAGCTTCCACGCGGTCGTCGAGGAAGTGCTTGGCATGGAGGAATACGAGGAGCGACGCTGGCTGGATGCCAGGACGCCGCTTGGCTTGGGCCTCTGTCGTCTTTGGAGGCACCTCTCGAGAGATCAGCATGGCGTTGTCAGGGGAGCATCTTCAAGCTGCTCGATGTCGTCAACGACGTCCCTCGTGAGAGCTTGCACCATGCTGGCATCAAACATCTCCTGCGCCGTATCCGTGGGTGCCATCGCCGTCTTGTCGAACACATTGACGAGGTCCTCGACCTTCTTGGCGAGGTCGTCGATCTTTGCCGCCAAGTTGGTGATGGGCGTCGTCAGCTGTGTCGCGCTAGCCTTGGCCTACTCGGCAGCCCCGCAACTAAACGCCGGACGACGTCGGGCCGGTGCCACCTTTGCGATCCGGACATCTTCCTCGCGCTCTGCCTCACGCGCCAAGTATATGGCGTCAATAAGGTCACGCGGCCGGGCACGACGAACATCTCTCGCCGATGTCGCAGGTAGACCCACGATGAAGGCATCGATCTCATCTTCTCTCATCCACGGTGCGCGGTTGAGTAGCCATTGGAACTCGCGATCGTAGACGTTGACGCGGCCTTGACCTTGTTTCAGATTCACGAGGTCACCGATGGATTGCTCCTTGTTGAGCCGCTCGTAGTAAAGGTCTGAACCAGGTGGGTCGAAAGCACGCCGCTCGAAGTACCAAGAGCGGAGCGCCATCCCGAGGGATCGTCCGGCTCTGATACCAATTTGTTACGTGCTAGATCAGCACGCAATGGGTACGGCCCTTGACGCGGGCTAAGCGGGCTGTTGTCTAAGCCAGCGCCTTCGGCTGTACGGAGCCACCGGCCGGTTATCGGCGGCGGCGCCTAGACTGAATTTACTTGGCATCCAACGTGCCTCCTCTTTCCTTGTCTTCTCTTATATTTATTAAGGCTCCAAGAGCACCTGGCCGATGGCCACACCTAACAATCGATGCTAAAGAAAGGGAAAGCTAAACAGCCTGCTAACTGAAAAGAGATAAAGACTAAGATAATTATCCAAAGGCCTAAGGTTGTTGCGTATGCATTTTGCTTTTGCTGCTCTTATTTTGATTAGTGGTAATCAGTTCCCATTTGCTGGATTTCATGAGAGATTTAATATTCTGGTTTGTTCTTACATGGTAGGCAACCCCTGATATGGCTGTGACTCTGCTTGAGATTGCTAGAATTTTTGCGACAAAAGTTCCTGGAAAGATTGATGCAGATGTTCTACAACTGTTATGGAAGGTAAGCATTTTGTCAAAAAAAAAAATTGTGTTATATTGTACTACTGAGGACAAAAGGGACAAAATCTTTTGTCGTCATTTCAGAAAGCTGCAACGACATCACATATATGTGTGTGTGTAGCGCTTAGCTTTTTGCCTTTTGAAACTCTAGATACAATTTTTTTTGGTGTTTTCAATGGGTTGCATGGCACTATTTATGCAATGATAGTATAAACTTTACCAAAAGGAAATGACAATTGTTGTGATTCCAGACATGCCTTGTAGGAGCAGGACCAGATGGAAAACATACAGCCTTGGAAGCTGTGACAATAGTCCTAGATCTGCCACCACCCCAGCCTGGTTCAATGTCTGGATTTGCATCTGTTGATATGGTATCTGCCTCGGATCCAAAATCTGCAATGGCACTGCAAAGATTAGTACAAGCTGCTGTAAGAATGAGTTTTCATTTGGTTAATTTGTTCATTGAGCATGGTGCACAACAGACTGATGTTTTGCGCTTCAATTATCAACAGGTTTGGTTTCTAGGAGAAAATGCAAATTATGCTGCATCTGAGTATGCATGGGAATCTGCAACACCACCTGGTACTGCCCTAATGATGCTAGACGCTGATAAAATGGTTGCTGCAGCTAGCTCCCGTAATCCTACACTTGCCAGCGCGCTGACACGGCTCCAAAGGTGTGCATTTAGTGGCAGCTGGGAGGTACGCCCCTCTGAAGAGGGTATTTTTTTTCTTGTACCTTGAAAATGTGGGTTTAGATGGTATTGTACCATCTTATGCTTCCTTTCCATTTTTCTTATATTTGTTTACCTCTTTAGATCCGTATTGCTGCTGTCCAAGCCCTAACCACTATTGCAATAAGGTCTGGCGAACCTTATAGACTCCAGATATACGAGTTTCTTCATGCTTTGGCTCTGGGAGGTGTACAGTCAAACTTTTCAGAATTGCAGCTAAGTAATGGTGAAAACCAAGGTGCTAGTGGTACTGGTCTTGGATCTTTGATAAGCCCAATGCTCAAAGTCCTGGATGAAATGTATAGAGGTCAAGATGATCTTGCTAGGTATGCTATCCACAAAATCCATCTTGGCAGCTGAGGAATAGTCTTTGAGGCGACTGTTTTGTGTGATTTTTTCAGGGACATTCGTCAGCATGATAATAGCAAACAAGAATGGAGTGATGAGGAACTTAAGAAGCTTTACGAAACCCATGAGAGGCTTCTTGATTTTGTTTCTTTATTCTGCTTTGTTCCAAGGGCCAAATACTTGCCTTTAGGTCCTACCAGGTTCGTGTTATACTGTTATTATATTATCTGGGTTCTAATCTCATAGAGTGATCAAATAGTTTTTTTTAAAGTGTTCCATGACAAGGAAGGACAACTTTTATAGTATTCAGTAAGTTATAGTTATGTCTCAATTTTTTTTTTTGCCAGTTGCATCTAGATGGATGCTTATATGACCTGTATAATATCCAATTAGCTATAGCTGTTTCTAAAAAAAAATTTGAGTGTAGGTGGATGTCTATTGTATGATTATCCTGTTCCTTTGTGTTTTGTAATGTTGAATCGTATGTACAGTTCCAAGCTTATTGAGATCTACCGCAACCGGCATAACATCAGTGTATCTGCTGTCCTAAGTGATCCTGCTGTTGCTACTGGAATATCTGACCTCATGTATGAGTCGAAAGAAGTACATAAGGAGACCACTACTATGCAGTCTGGAATTGACCCTGATCTGGCTATGGCATGGGCAGCTGGTTTGGAAGATGATGTTTGGGCAAACAATGCACCAGCAGTGGACAAAGTAAGGTTCTTTACTGTGCCTACAATATTTTGCTTTTGTATGATCCAACTAAGAAATCTTTTGGCTATGATTTGAGGCGGTTTCTTAACTGTTTCTGCATCAGTTATCCTTTACCTCATTGCATGTGCCGAACTCAGAAATTATGCATTTTTATTATTGGGTTCCTTACTGTATATTCCAACAAAGTAAACCTTGATTTTATGATAGGTAAAGGATTTCCTTGCGGGTGCTGGAACTGATGCTCCTGATGTGGATGATGAAGAATATATGAACTCTAGGCCATCAGTTGGTTATGATGATATGTGGGCTAAGACAATTCTGGAAACTTATGATGCGGAGGTAAGCGTTACATCGCTTGCCAAAGCTACTTGACTTCAGATACTCGCTAAACTTTATAAACAAACGGTCCAATTTGTTCTTTGTTTGTGCAGGAAGATGATGGAAGGTCCTCTGGTGGTTCCTCTCCTGAGTCAACTGGTTCTGTTGAAACTTCCATATCGTCCCATTTTGGTGGCATGAACTATCCATCATTATTTAGTTCAAAACCATCAGGCCATGGGTCTTCACAACAGACGGTATGTTTTCACCATTCATGGTATTATTATTCTGTTCTTTTTTTTTTGAAAGGCCATATCAGCATCTAGGTAGCACCTATCTTCGGATTTTGACGAGGTAGATATCGAGTCGGTATACTTTCACCATTTTTTTTAGGACCTGTTTGGAACTCAGGAATTATACAGGAAGCAATTAATTTGCCATTGGAACAGAGAAAAGTGAACAAAGTTCTGTTGCCAAATGAGGACCTAATTTTAACACTAAAGTGTCATTTGAATAAAATTAGATAATTTGCACTTAACTATTGAAAGCTAATTTCTTAAGCCCTGTGAAATTATCAAAGGAAAATCTGATGATTTGCCACCGTGTCTATGAATGTGAACCCTCATGTATCTGAGTGTCTGTGACATGTGGGACCAATGGCAAATCATCAATTCAACAACCTTTAGGGTGGCAAATCATCAAATCCCCGATATCAAATGCGTTCATGCTTGATTAGGACGGCTCTACAGCTGAGCCTCAATGAGCTTGACATGTCTGGGCTCAAGGTTGGTTAGGTTCTCTGATCGAATGGCGTTCGAGTAACAACTAGGGCTCGAGATCAAGCTCAGCTCGGTTTGACATTGAAAGAGAAATAATACATCAATTTACTTGTGATGCTAAAGCCTGTAATTTCATGCGAACATTAATTGTTGCAATGCTAAAAACATCCATTTGCTAGTACAGGTCGACGCAAAGCTAATAATGATTTATAATTTTCACATCTGACAAAATTGGTGGAAGGGCACCAAATGTCTATACCATGGGCTATTCAGGGCTAGAGACAATTACTGGCCCAGTGATTATGGCCAACAGTGAAGGGCTGGAGATGGGCTACGGTCCCAACGAGTCAACGACTAGCAGTGGAGTGTTGTACTAGGGATTTCATTGCTAGCGCCAGATCTATGATTGGGCATCAACTGAATTGTTGAGTCACCATTGCTGCTCCCTGAGTGGGGCTGTGTGAGGATTGGGGAGGATGTGGATTCTATGGTTGAGGCTTGCGTTGTGGTGGGCTCTGGGCCTGTAGCTGTGGGGGATTGCTTGGGCTAGGCACATGATGCATTGATGCATGGGCTAATGGGCTTGTATTTGAGCTCAAGCCGAGCTTGGCTCAGATGACCACCAAGTTTAACACTAGGATTGAGATCCCAAGTTTTTTGTTCACCCAATCACACCTATGCAGCTATGCTGGATGGGCATTGCATTTGCATAGGTATGTCTTACGTAGGGTTCAAAATGTGATCATGACTTAAGTTTCTTGTGCTCCCTTCATTGTGTATAATCATCTTCTCGTTTTATTCGATCTGTATGGATGCTGCTAGGCATTCCACCATTGACTAGGAGGGTTCCTAACCCTAACTGGTCAATTTGAGGTCGAACAAGCTCATGCTCAGCTAAAAAAATCTCGGCAATTACACATTTGCATTCCAGAATGTATTATATGAAAGTTCCAGAATGGATGCTGCTAGGCATTCCACCATTGACTAGGAGGGTTCCTAACCCTAACTGGTCAATTTGAGGTCGAACAAGCTCATGCTCAGCTAAAAAAATCTCGGCAATTACACATTTGCATTCCAGAATGTATTATATGAAAGTTCGAGCTTGGCTCAAAAAAGTTTGGCAACTGCACTTTCACATAGTCCACTCTACAAAAGCTCAGACAAAGCTTGAGTAAGTTTGAGTTTGGTTGAATGACCTTTAATAGTGTAACATTGGAGTGAGACATGTCAGCGAAAGTTGGAAACAAGTAAATCAAGCCTTAACCGCACTATTCGATCTTCAGCTTGGTAGGCTCGCTGGCTTGGGTGTGGGCTTGAGTCTAGCTCGTTTGGGGCTTGAGGTAAGCTACTAAAATCAAGCCTAGAGCATGCTAACTCGAGGTTTTCTTACAATCACTACCCACTATGGCTTCAATGGTTCTTTAGAGCCACAATGTGCTACTATACCAAGGCTAGTGAATGATTTCAGGCTCTGAGCTGAAGATCCATGCACGGCCAGTTACGTCCAACTCACATTATTATAAGCTAAACTTTATCTAATTCTGAAGTAGTTATGAAACCTGCATATTTAATTATCATTGAATTTTATTATGAATTACTTCCAGAAAAAGCAGGTAATCAAACAGCAGATATGGTATAGTTGACTAGGTCGTTTGGTTTAAGAACATTACCCTGACGTCTATTTGCTATTTATTTTCAGATACGAGAAGAACCACCATCATATTCAACATCTGTTCTACAGAGGCGTGAATCATTTGAAAACCCTCTCGCGGGGCGTGGAGGTCGAAGTTTTGGATCCCATGATGACGAAGACAAGAGTTCTGGAAACCCTCAATTTGGGAAAGCGCTGTATGATTTCACAGCCGGTGGTGATGATGAGGTATCATGACTAAAAATTCATCTTTTGGTTGGTTTGATCTTAACTTCTAAAAATTCATCTTTCGGTCGGTTTGATCTTAACTTCCTGAAGTTCCATGACACCTTCAGAGCACAATAGGACATTCTTTTAACTTAAAAGAAAATTCTGCATCTCAATAAAGCAGAACCTTTTCAGTATGTCAATTAGTTGAAAAAATTATTGTTAATATATACATTGTTGATCCAGTTCAATAGCAAGGCAAAAAAATGCATGAAGGGCCTAATGGAAGTGGATGTCAAAATGGCCAAACTAACTCTTTTGGAATGCAAAAAAAAGGCACTTATTCATTTAAATTGTTTTCAGCTAAGTTTAACTGCTGGAGAAGATGTGGAGATTGAATACGAGGTTGATGGTTGGTACTATGTAAGTTCTCATCTCACCATTTCTTTTTTACTTGTTCTTTGGTTATGAGACTTAAATTGTTTCTATATCTCTGCTCAGGTGAAGAAAAAGAGACCTGGAAGGGATGGAAAGATAGCTGGTTTGGTCCCTGTTCTGTATGTGAACTCATGATGGCTGTGAATCAAGTGACATGTTACTATTCTGGAAAGCATGTTGGAGCACATGGACTCGAGAATAGCTCACGGGACTTCACTGCCATTTTAAGCTCCTAACATTTTACAGGCTCAGAGTCTTGTGGAAGGCTATTCAACTGCCTTGGTGTTTGTTTGATGCAGCAATATTGTTGCTGGTCTTGATTCGGTTGTTGTTTTATTTGCTTTACACACACCACGAGTCCATTCAATTCATTGTTTATGTGTAGATGCACATTTTGTATGTGCCATTCTGCTCTCGCAGTTTTGCTTAAATGAGCGAACTACTCCAGTTCTCTATCGGTTGTGCTAGTCGTGTAATATAATCCCAGTCAAATTGTAGGGCTAGTAGTTGCGACTTGTGAAGAGGTAGTGGACTGCAGGCTGCAGTTTTCTCTCCGCCATTCGTTGTGTATGGTATGATCCGATAGCCAGTAGCCTTTTAAATCTGTGTAAAAAATTTATGAACATATACCATAGTGAAACCACATGTAGCAATTTTTTTTAGAACACGTGTTCTCTTTTCCGATGATCCGTGCGCACGTCACTGATTCATAAGTTTGTTTGGTTTTATGTTCTCCTGGAGTCTTCAACAACTTGCAATAACAGTACTAATCTGTAAGGGATGGTACTCAGGAGAGGGGCGGCGACTCTGCACCAGACAAGTAACTGGGCTTACTGGGCCGAGTGTGTGTGTTATGTGAGTCTATGGGCTTGTAAGCGTGAGTGGGCTGTGGCCGTAGTGTGCCGGCCGGAAGACAGAGACTATTAAGGGGTTTGTTGTAGCCGATCTGGCTTTTGTCGAAAAATGAAGTAACAAATGCTTTCTTCCCCAAATTCTCTCCCCTCTCCAGTCTCGATGGTGATTGCGATAGCGTAGGGTCGTGATGCTTGAACCCTAGGGTTCGGGCCATCACAATTGGTATCAGAGTAAGGCCGATCGGGGAAGCTTCCGCATACTCGAGGTGTTGATCGGTAATTCCGAAGGGCGGGTTAGTGATTGCCTTCGGGTTTGATCGCTGTAAAATCTCCATACCGGAGGTTCGATCCACTCAGAGAGGGAGTCACCACGGCGCCGGCTAAGCCTAGCCCACAAGTGCGGCAGGTGGTAGCAGCGATGGGAGATATGGAGGATCGTGTTGGGGAAGTTCTGAAGAAGGAAATCGAAGCGCTCGGTAATCGGATGGAGATCCAGATGGCGGTGATAGAAGAGAAGATGGGGATGAAGCTGGCCGAAATGGAGCACAAATTGGAGGAACAGTAAGAAAAAATTGAGCAAGTGGGGGTAAAGATGGATTTGACGATGAGCTCAGTAGGGAAGATGCAGGCGGAAAATCCGGTGGCTAACCGAGCGATCAAAGGTACTCCGCCACCTCCAATGTCCATTCCTGCGTATGATATATCGGGGATTTTGGGGTCTAGATCGAGGATTGCTCCAGCTGTGGTGATGGGATTGCCTGGATTCGGTGAGGCGCAACGTCCTCAGGTGACATTTCCTCCACCGACCCCTATTTCCATGGATATGGGAGAGTCGAATGCTAGGAAATCCTGGATGCCCAAGATGGATTTTCCCAAGTTCAGTGGCAGTGATGTGAGAATTTGGGTGGATAAGTGTGAAACATTTTTTGCCATGTATCAGATTCCCTCTGGATTTAAAGTAGCTGCGGCAACTATCTATCTAATGGAAGGAGCTGCTCATTGGTATCAGTCTTACAAATTAACAACTCCAGATCACAATTGGGATCAGTTTAAGGCGGTGGTGATGATGGAGTTCGAAGGGAATGAGTATAGAAATAAACTCTAGGAATTGTTGCAGCTCAAACAAACTGGGAACAGTGGAAGAGTATAAGAGGAAGTTTGAATTGCTGGTGTATCAAATTCGTCTCTATGACACATCAGTAGGAGGCATGATACTGGTCACTAAGTTTATCATGGGGTTAAAGGAGGAGCTGAGGGCAGCTGTTGAAATGCAACTGCCAGATACGGTTTGGAAGGCTGCTACTTTGGCTGTGGTTCAGGAACAAATATTGATGACAGCAAAAAAGACCGGGTACAAAGGAACATATTCCAAGAATAGCACTACTGGTGAGCATACTGGGGATGCTAGTGCTAAAGGAGCATCGCTTCCAAAACCAGACAAAGGGGAGTTGTGGAAGGCCCGACAACTTAAGGACTATAGGAGAGCAAAGGGTTTGTGTTTCAAATGTGGTGAACCCTATAGTCCTCAGCACCAATGTCCAGGAAATCAATTGGGGCAGGTCAGAGCAATGCAAGTTCATGAAATTATTCCTGATGAGGTTTTGGACACCTTAGTGCAGGAAGACGAGCATGAAGAGGTGGAAGAAGCTCAATTATCCCTCAATGCACTCACTGGTGTGGATAACCCGACCACTATAAGACTTAGAGCTTTGGTTGGTCAGAAAGTCCTGCTAATTCTAGTTGATTCAGGCAGTTCCCACAGCTTTGTGGATGAACGATTGGTGGAATTGTTGCAATTACCAAGACTATGCCTCAGATGCAAGTCAAGGTAGCCAATGGGGAAATAATGCCATGTTCTCAGTATGTTCCTGCTTTAAGTTGGTGGATACAGGGTCATACTTTTTCTCATAATATGGAAGTGTTACCATTGGGTGGATATGATGCCATTCTTGGCATGGACTGGCTCAGCAAATGTGGTGTTATGCAATGCAATTGGTTAGAGAAATGGATAGCTTTTTCCTATTAAGGGCTCCCAGTAAAATTACAAGGTGTTAAAGAGGAGGCCACACCACATTTATCTGAAATTTCAGTGGCCACATTGCATAAGTGTCAGGTGGGAAATGATATTTGGGCCACTGTGGTGTTGCAGTCAGTACCTGATCAGTAAGGATTAGACATTCCACCTAGTATCCAGGCTGTGTTGCAACAATTTGATGATGTGTTTTAGGATTCCATGGGCTTACCTCCACATCGACAGTATGATCACACGATCCCATTGATACCAGGGGCAGCACCTGTGAATGTTAAACCTTACAGGTATTCTCCAACTCAAAAAGATGAGATTGAAAGACAAGTGAAGGAGATGTTAGCCGCGGGCATTATCACCCCTAGTATGAGCCCTTATGCTTCTCCTGTGTTATTGGTTAAAAAGAAGGATGGATCTTGGAGATTCTGTGTTGACTATCGAAAGCTTAATGCTATCACTGTGAAAAGCAAGTTTCCAATGCCTATTGTGGATGAGCTATTAGATGAATTGGGAGGTGCACAAATTTTTTCAAAGCTGGACCTTAAATCTGGATATCATCAGATCAGAATGTGGGCAGGGGATGAAGAAAAGACAGCTTTTAAAACTCATCACAGATTATTTCAATGTAAGGTAATGCCCTTTGGCCTGACAAATGCTCCAGCCACATTTCAGTGTGTCATGAACAATCTCTTTGCAGCTTACACTAGAAAATGTGTGCTCGTTTTTATGGATGACATTTTGATTTATAGTTGAAAGGACCGAGATGACGCCTAGAGGGGGGGTGAATAGGCGTGACACCAAATTCAATCTTCAATCACACAAGGAAGTAGGTTCGGATCGTCAGTGACACCCCCTGACACGGAGGTCAATCGAGAAGATTTTGTCCCCAAATCTCCTGAAGCGTCCTGCACCACTCAAATACCACAAGCAATATCACAAGGACACAATATGATTCACAAGCAAGTAAGTGTGCAATAGTATCTCACAAGACAATCAAGCCAATAGCGCAATAATCAAATAAATCAAGCTTGAGTGTGAGAGTAGATAAAACCGGTAAGAACATGGAGGCTCGGAGATTTGTTTTCCGAAGTTCGGATCCTTGAGGGGATCCTACTCTCCGTTGAGGTAGGCTCCAACACCTTTGAGCCCGAGTCCCACTTGACTCTTTCCCTCTCGGATTTGTGCCAACGCACTCACCGACTTTGCTTCTTGATTCCTTCCCTTACGGAGGCGGAATCGTACCTTCACAAACTTGCGGTGTCCAACCACACCTCGTCGGTGGCTCACCGGTGACGCCTAGCCGTCTAGGAGTCCTCAACCTCCAAGGGTAATAGATGCTCAACGAAGAACGAACCCGGAGATGTACTCAAGTGCTCAACAATCAAATCTTGCTTGCTTGCTTGCTTGGATTCACACTTTCTTCACCAATCTTCTCTCCCACTAGATGAATCACAAAGATTCAATCCTTCTTCCCAACACTCCTCACAAGGGGAATCACTAAGATTTAACCCTAATCCCTTCCCAACTCTTCTTTCAAAGAGGATCACTAAGATCTAGGGTTTAGGAGGTGTGGGAGGCTCAAGAACAAGAGGATAGGTCAATAAACTTGTGATCTAGCCGTCATGTGCAAGTGGGGAGTGAGGGGCTTTAAATAGATGGCTTGGAAAACTAGCCGTTGGAGTTCAGAGTCAGAGTTGGACAGTCCAAGCTATGTTCTGACAGTCCGTAAATCAGATAAATAGAAACAGAGCTCAATCGGAGGTGCCTCGGACAGTCGAACCTTCGACAAATCAGTGGATCCTTTCGACACCCCGAGATCGCAACACGACCTCGAAAAACAGGATAACTTTTTACTCCGAACTCCGTTTTAGGTGATCTTGGGCTCTACGGAAAGCTGAGAACAAGGGCTATCTAATCCACAAGGTATCACCACCTAAAATCCAAGAGAGTGATGCATAGATCAAGAAAACCAAAGGCAACACCACACCTTTGCACTCTCTAACCCCACCAATCACTTCTCTTTGTCTCCTCACAAGGATTGATCAATTGAGCACCGAGACATATCAAAACCATTCTCCATGGCATCCCCTTAATAGTACGGCGATCCTTAGACTCAAATGAAAGCAAGATAGTACAAGTCTAGGAAAACACTTGCCGTCTTCTTTTCTTCATGCCGTCCGCAAACTTGAAGCAATGTGCATGATGACCTTCACTAATGATTGATGACGTCTTCACCTTGCCAACCTTGACTTGGTTCACCTCATGAGACTCTTGTCTTATCGACTTTGACTTGATCATCCCCCGACGATCTTCACGTCAAATCGATCTCGACTTGTTCCTCAACTTTTGGTGACACCGTCGTCTTGTTGACTACGGCTTAGCCGTCATCCTCTTGACATACCTTAGTCATCACACACATGCACGGGACCTAATTCTTTCCAAATCACTCATTAAATCCATTAGTCCCGAAAGCTCAATATATATATGAATAAGGTTATGTTCGTGAGCAATTAAGCGCGTCAAGTGTTTCATACAAGGAGACACTATATGAATAAAAACACTTGACACAATATTATTTATGAAGTGCATCATGACATATAAAACTAATCTATATGCACTAGAGAGGTGATTGCCAACATGATGAAACAATTAAATCACGGCAAAGAACACAATCTTCACTTTAAATGAAGCACATGAAAGGATATACAAGAATTGTATATGTGCGAACAACATTTAGAACAAGAGTGAAGATGTGGACTAAACTATATTAAACTTCACTAAGTGAGATGCATGAGAATATATACAAACAAGGCATGCATGCACCAATTTCATTTATAGCAATATGAAGTTTAATTACAGATAAGATATAGAGCACTTGCACATGAGAAATGCAATAACAAATGTAGATCAAGCATACCGAGATTGCATACCTTAATTCGTCATCCATCCTATTTGCATATATGAGACTAAGGGAAATGTAAAGATCCTAGGCCGAGAGGGGGGGTGAATCGGCTCTTTTCAAGTTTTACTTCTTTTAATTTGCTTGCTTAGTTTGTCAAATTAGGAACCCAAGCTATCGATTGGCCTAGAGTCTAGTTGCGGAAGTGATCACAACAATGCACAAGCGACTACTAGGAGGCTCGATGGCACTGACACGCAAGCGATTAATTCAAAATGCGGAAGTAAATTGATGAGACGGGGAGACGCAAACCGAGTTGTTTACCGAAGTTCGGTGCTCAACACATGAGCACCTCGTCTCGCTTGAGGAAACTTCACACAGAGAAGTCGGGACTCTTTCGTCCCTAGCCCTCAATCCACTCGTGGTAGCTCTTCACCAACATATGGTAGGCGAGCTCCAAACCTTCACACGGAGGCGAGTTCCTCACACGCAAGAGTTTCACACCCACGGCACCGACACACGGCACCGACCACCGACACACGGTGGGTTTCACCTCAACACATGAGGTACCCCAACACATGGAGGATTTGGATCCGACACACGGACGCCTTGGCACCTCCGACACACGGAGATGGCCGTCGACACAGGGCGGACTTTGCACACCCCAACGAACGGAGAGGAAGCACCGTGGGAAGCACGGTGACCTTCACGGAGAAGGGTTTGCTTATGACACGCTTGGTGAAGCTCGGCGATGACGGTGTCTCACGGTGACCGTAATCCCAAGAGCACAAGACCGAGACACTCAACTCTCAACCCACCATGGAGGATGGCAAGGCAACCATGGAGAGGACACAAACCTTGGAGATGATGAGGAGGAGGCTAGGGGATGCTCTCTTCTTCTTCCTCACTTCTTTTCCCTCAATCTCACAATCACATGGAACCCTAGGTGAAGGTGGGAACCATGGGAGGAGCTCTCTTGGTGTCTAAGCGCAAGGGGTGGCGGCTAGGTGAGACTCTCTCCCGTTTCTCCCGTGCTCCTAGCCCCTATTTATAGCCCCAAGGCGAAACCCTAGAAATAGATTTGCAGATTAAATCGCGAGATTCAGATCCCCGATCGGACACCGTCTGTTCCGTCGGACGCCGTCCGACAGAGGATTTGGCCAAAATGTGTGCTTGCTTTGACGCTGTCCGCTGGGTCGCTTGGATGTCGTCCGACAGAGGCTATGTACTGTGACTTAGCCATTTTGAGCTAGCTCGTTGGGAACCGTCTTTGTCGGACCCAGTGGTGGTGCAGGCGACCTCTCCCGTCACAGGGGACCCCTAAGCGAAAGCACCGCGACCACTCGGCGAAACACGGGCGACCCTCGGCGAAAGCACGGCGACCTCACCCGAGCCGGGCGACCTCACCCCAAGCACTGGCGACCACTCGGCGAGCACGGGCGACCCCACGGCGAGCTGGGCGACCTCACCCCAAGCACGGGCGACCACTCGGCGAGCACGGGCGACCCCACGGCGAGCTGGGCGACCTCACCCCAAGCACGGGCGACCCCTCGGCGAGGACGGGCGACCCCTCGGCGAGCCGGGCGACCTAACCCCAAGCACCGGCGACCCCTCGGACAGGTGTAATTGCTCTAGATGGTTCGCTCAGTACTAACACCTGGCACTCTCGGAACCCCATGGGACCCACGGCTGATGTTTCTGAACCTGTGCTCAGTGGGACCCAGCAACCAGAGAGATGTAGTCGATCTGCTGAGTTGGACCGAAGACGCACACAAGAAATTCAGAGAAACTATAAAACAGAGGTCCTTATCCTTGGCGTTCCGGCTGTACGACCTAGTTGCCATCAATTACCAAAATCAATTAGCCCATGGGAGGCTTGAACTTACAATCTCCCCCTTTTTGGTAATTGATGACAACACCTGCAAATCCAACATGACAAGACACAAATACAATCTCTGGTGCAATGGGTTAGTCCAGAAACATTGCATCACAGCATAGCACAATACCAAAGACTAGGCCAACGAATAAAATTGCTCCCCCTAAATCAATGCATACCACTTGTAAGACACGATAGTAATGCATACCACTTGTAAGACACGATAGTAATGCATACCACTTGTAAGACACGATAGTACCATCACATCACATAGATGGAGCAAAGCATCTCCATAAGTCTACCACTTGTAACCTAACACATTTTCATTCTAGGAGCAAGGCATCTCCTGAATCTACCACTTATAAACACCCCAAATTCCATTCTCCCATCTTTGCATCCCAAAACATGATTATGCCCAAAACATGTATTTGCACTAATTTCTCCCCCTTTGGCATCAATAACCAGAAAGTAGCAAAGTATGGGATTAGCAAATGAAGCGCTTTGGAAGTTGTACTAGTGCACGTATGCCCATAAGTTCATCACACTCAAAATCTAGCCATCTCAAGGTCACAATGTCACAAGATCAACTAAAACTCAATTATTAAATGTGTGATTCAAGTTATTTATGACCTAGAGCAAGTATAAGATGAAGAATAGCGAGAAGTATCAAGAGTTGCTCCAAAACTCAAAGATGATACATGATGCTCCATAGCACTAGAAAATGTATTCCAAGCTACTCATGCTACCACCAAGCCTATTTGAGACTACACATTTTGGTTGAGCTCATTTTGAGTTAGTTCACAAATTTTCGTAAATTTTCTTGTCTCTTACCATAGGCGACGCCACCCAGCATGACACTGGAGATGAACGTCTCGGTTATCCAAAACTCCCCCTAAGTTCATGCCTAGTGCAATGACAAGCTATCTCATCGAGGAGGCATTGGTAAGACATATAAGACCTATTTTAGCACATTTTGCAAATTTGGCTCAACAATTTCTCAAAAATTGCTCAATTTAGCGAAGTAGAAACATGTGTAAAATGGAAAGACAATCTAGAGTTAGAGACACATGATCAACCAGAGAGTTCAGAGCAATCAAATGAGACTAGAAGCTATAGCTCTCCTAACACAAGCTCATGGTTTTTCAATTACATGATATGTTGAGTTAAGCACCAGTTGAGCTAGTGACAAGGTAAACACATGCTATAGCGATCAATTTAATGTGATGAAAGTATAGGCAATGAATAACCTCCAGTATAACAGGCAAGGCACCTAAATGCTCAAACTGGCTTCAAAAGATTTGCAATGAATGACATAGCCACGCGACCAACTCATGCTATGTTTAACTTGTCTAAAATGTTCAGTTCATTTCTCAATTTGCAGAAGCGTGCCTCATCGAGTGGTTTGGTGAATATGTCGGCAAGTTGGTCCTCTGTCCGCACATGCTCAAGCACAATGTCGCCCTTTGTCACATGATCCCGAAGGAAATGGTGACGGACATCAATGTGCTTGGTCCGTGAGTGTTGGACCGGGTTGCACGCTATCTTCACCGCGCTCTCGTTGTCGCATAGAAGAGGCACATGGTCAAATTTTAGCCCAAAGTCAAACAAAGGATCAGATCGAGTAAAGCAATCAGCACAACAACTCCCCGCCGCTATATACTCGGCCTCGCCGTAGATAGCGCCACGGAGTTCTGCTTTTGACGCCCATGACACAAGACACCTACCCAAAAGTGACATGCCCGGAAGTGCTTTTGCGATCGATCTTGCACCCGGCATAATCTGAGTCAGAATAGCCTAGGAGCTCAAACCGCGCACCCTTCGGGAACCAGAGGCCTATGCTAGGTGTGTGTTTCAGGTATCTAAGTATTCGTTTCACAGCAGTCATATGTATTTCTCTAGGGGAGGCTTGAAATCTAGCGCACATGCACACGCTAAACATGATATCCGGCCTAGATGCAGTCAAGTAGAGCAAAGCACCAATCATGGAACGGTAAAGCTTTTGGTCGACATATTTATCTTCTTTGTCGAGGTCGAGGTGGCAGTTCGTTCCCATTGGTGTCCGGATCGGCTTGCAGTCATCCATGTCGAATCGACCCTTCCAACCGTGAATCCCTTGCCAATGAGGAAGTCCCTCAGTGTTTCATACCATGCCCTGGGTGCTTGCTTGAGACCATACAAAGCCTTCGACAATTTGTACACATGATCAGGGTGCTTCAGGTCTTCAAATCCTGGAGGCTGCTCCACATACACTAGCTCTCCAATGTATCCGTTCAGAAAGGCACTCTTTACGTCCATCTGCCTAAGCACAATGTTGTGGCATGTTGCAAATGCCACAAGCAGTCTGATTGCTTCCAAACGCGCCACTGGAGCATAGGTGTCTCCACAATCTACACCCTCGATCTGCGTGAAGCCCTGAGCCACAAGTCTAGCCTTGTTGCGCACCACCAATCCAAACTCATCTTGCTTGTTCTTGAATACCCACTTGGTGCCAATCACGTTGCAGTCGCTCGGCCTCTTTACCAAAGTCCAGACTTTGTTTCTCTCAAAGTTGTTCAGCTCTTCGTGCATCGCATTGATCCAGTCTGGGTCATTTAGTGCCTCCTCCACTTTCTTTGGCTCAAGCTCAGACACAAACGCCGTGTGCTCACGTAAGTCGGGCATCCTAGACCTTGTCTCACTGCACCGTGAGTCAAGTCCCCAATCACTTGATCACCGGGTGATCACGAGCAATGGTGTGATGGGTCTTGATCAACTGGGGTGGTAGCTCATCCGATTCTCGTGATCCGCTCACATGCTTGTCTCTGCCTCGAATCGACCAAGGCTTGAGCTAACCTTTGAGGTGAAGCTCCCCGACTCAGTACTCGCTCAGTGTGAGGGTGATGGAACCGTCTCGGTCTCCTCTCTGAACCTCCATCGCCTCACATCACCGCCGGCATCTCCTCCATCGCCCTTGCCACCGCTCACCATCCACATCATCCAAGTTCTCATACTCTCCTTGGCTCCCATTGGACTCGTCGAACTTGACATCGCAGCTCTCCTCAATCAATCCGCTGGACTCATTGTACACTCTAAAGGACGATCCCCTGGTTGAGTAGCCCAGAAAGATCCCAGTGTCCACTCTGCTCTGAAACTTGCCCAAGTGTTCCCGCTTCTTCTTGATGTAGACCTTGCAGCCAAAAACCCTGAAGTAGGAGACATTGGGTCGTCTTCCCACCAGCAGCTCATAGGACGTCTTCTTCAGGAACTTGTGAAGGTACAGCCTGTTGATGCAGTGACAGGCTGTGTTGATTGCTTCAGCCCAGAACAGATGCGAAGTCTTGTACTCATCCAACATTGTCCTCGCCATCTCAATGAGCGTCCTGTTCTTCCTCTCAACCACCCCATTTTGCTGAGGAGTGTAGGTGGCTGAGAACTGGTGATCAATCCCTAACTCATCACAGAACAGCTCAACAGAAGTGTTAGTGAACTCCGTTCCATTGTCACTTCTCACCTTCTTGAGGGTACACTCAAAAGCATTTTGGGCTTTCTTTACAAACTTTTTGAAAACATCTCCAGTTGGAGTTTTATCAGGTAAAAAAAAAACCCAAGTGTATCGGGAGAAGTCATCGACAATGACCAGGCAATAAAGATTTCCCCCGATACTCACATATGTTGTTGGCCCAAAAAGATCCATGTGTATAAGCTCGAGAGGTCGTGATGTAGACATGACATTCTTGGCAGGATGTGAGCTTGCCACTTGCTTGCCGGCCTGACAGGCACTGCATAGCTTGTCTTTCTCGAATGTCACATCTTGCACCCCGAGAATCAACTCGTTTTTAAAAAGTTTCTTCAAATTTGCCATGCCGACATGCCCAAGACGCCTATGCCAAAGCCAACCAAGAGAGATTTTGGCCACAAGGCAAGTCGAGACGGATGCGGCAGGCTCATTAAAGTTCACAAGAAACAAGTTTTCAAACCGAAAGCCTTTGAACACAAGATTTTCATTTTTATCCAAAACCAACAAGCCCTCAGGTGAGAAATTGCAGTGGAACCCCAAATCACATATTTGGGCAACAGAGAGGAGATTATAGCTCAAAGTTTTAACTAGTAGCACATTGTCAATTGAAAGATCTGAAGAGATAGCTACCTTTCCAACTCCAAGTACCTTGCTCTTGCTTCCATCTCCAAAAGTGACCTTGGGGGGAATCTTGCCTTCCTCCCTATTGAGGTGAACAACCGGGGTTGCTTGGTCATGTGTTGGGTGCACCATTGTCGATGATCCAATGGCACCCTCCACTCCGTAGTTCACCTGTCAAATGAGAAGATCACTTATGTGACTCAGGGACCCACACAGGAGGTCCCCGAGGGTTAGCCTTCAAGCTAGAAGCAACAGGAGCAAAGCGATCAATCAATGACTTGGGCACCCAAACATGTGCCTTGTGCTCATTGTCAGCCTTGAGCCCAACAAATCTAGCAGTCATCCTACCATGAACATTTTTCTTGAGCAGGTAGTGACCGTATAATTCAGAATGTGCTCTAGGAACTCTTGGTTGTGTGTGGTTGGGAGTGTTGCGATTTTGGTTCCTAGGAGGGATTGGTCTACCATTGTTGTGCCTAGGAGGACCATGCCAAAAGTTTTGCCTAGGTGAATCCCAAGTATTGAACCTAGGACCTTGCCAGTTGTTGTGAAACCTAGGACCATTCCAAGTGTTATACTTAGGACCATATTGCCAGGCACTATGATTTCTTTGTTGCCATGTGGAGTTATAGTGCCTAGGAAGTCTTTGCCATGTGCGGTGTCCATTGTGCATCCTAGGAGCATTGTTGCTAGTGTGCAATTTGTTAGACCCAGAGTTGCTTCTCTTCTTGGGATGAGCATGATGGTAACCTTGCCTACTGGCAGATGCTTGAGGAACACTGGATTTCTTCCTCCCCTTTGGCTTCTCAGGGGTAAAACCCAAGCCACTCTTTAAGGAAGGTTTTCTTTGTTCCTTGAGCATCTTATCCAAGGCTAGACTACCCTCATAGCACTTCCCAAGTCCTTTATCAAATTTTTCAAGTTTAGCTCTAAGTTCACCATTCTCAATAGCTAATTCCCTAGCGCCTAAAGCAAATTTGCAATTATCAGAGTACAGTCATGAGCATTGCTAGAGGAACCACTAGAGCTAGAAGCAATCGAGGTCAAGTCAATCAAATCATCACATGAAGTAGAGCTATCAACCCTAGGAGGTGCAACAATTATGGAACATGCAGAGCATCATCAACAAAGATCACTAGGAACAGGCAAGATAGCAGCAAAACATCAACCAAAGCATGACAATCAGGGACATCAACAGATTGAGCAACAGGCAAGGCAATCATGGAAGCATTATCGGCTAGAAGCCGCTCATTACTAGCCCTAAGCTCATGAATTGTAGTAAGGAGATGTTCTACCGACTCATTCATAGCCCTATTCTCTTCTTCTAGCACACTTGTTTTCTTAGTCATAGCATTACTAGAACCCATCATGGAGTCATGTTCAGTTTCTAGTGATTCATGCTTAGACACAAGATCATTGAACCTAGCATTGAAGTCATTAAGACGCTCCTGAAGTCTCATGTTTCTTGATCTTTCCTTTTCAAGAAAGTCAAGTGCTTGAGCAAGGTAACCTCTAGCAACTTCCGCCTCATCTTCGGGTTCGGAGTCGGAGTCACAAACCTCGTTTCTAGATGGCTTGACCATCAAGCACTTAGCGATGTCGATCGGAGTCGATGTCGCCTCTGGTGTAGTGGAAGTAGAGGAAGCAGACTCGTCATCATCGGAGTACCACTCTTGAGGTTCAGTGACGGCTGTGAGACATCTTGGAGGGAAAGCTGGTGGTGGTGGCACAGCCTGAGTGATTGCCATCCCGGCCAATCCTTGGCCACTTGACTCCTCGTCATCACTTGAAGTTGACGTGTCGCTGGAGCTGTCATCAGTCACCCATTCCCCCACAAAGGCTAGCCTCTTGCCTTGTGAGGAGCGACCCTTGAACCCTGACTTCTGAGGATTCTTCTTGTAGTCCTTCTGTCTTGGCTTCTCGCCATCACCCTTCTCCCTTCCTTTGTCCTTGTACTTGGTGTTGCCCTTCTGGGGACACATCGAAGCAATATGTCCCTTCTCCTGACACTCATAGCATCGATATGATGCATGTGAGTTTCTGCTCATCCTCTTCCTGCCTCCATAGCCATTCTTGTTCATGAACTGGCCAGCTTGCTTCATGAACAGGCCGAAGTGTTGGAAGCCTTCCTCGAGCTCACTCCATGACATCTCACAACCATCCCCCGCTTGACTCGACTCGGGGGCACTCTGCCTTGATCCACTAGCCTTCAGTGCGATCACTTGATTTTTCGCTGGAGCAGGGGAAACCTCGGGATCATTGAGGAGCATCATCTCATGTGCGGTGATCTTGCTGAGCAGTAGTGTGGTGCCAGCTTCTCCACATCACCGTTGGTGAGATAGGTAATGATATCCCGGTAATCCTTCTTGGGAGGATCCGCACATCTTCCCGCACACTTCATCATTTGCAACAATGTGACCGAGCCCTTAAGCTCGTTAAGGATGGGGTTAAGCCGAGTAAACATAGCAATGACATTCTCATTAGGAAGCATTCGAATCGATCATAACGCCTCCTTGACAACTACTAGTCTACCCTCCTTAATGTGCGAAGTACCCTCGTGAATCTCAATGAGTGTGATCCATATGTCGTAATGCGCTAGTGAGATTGCTAACCCTATCGAAAACCTCCATGCTCAAACCACAAAACAAAGCATTCATGGCCTTAGCATCGGTTTCTAGGAGTTTGTTTTGAGCGGTGTGCTGTATATTGTTGGTGAGTGTGACACCATGAGGAGACTCTACAACCCTCCAAACATCCATTCCCATGGCCTGCAGAAATACTTTCATTCGCAACTTCCAAAAACTAAAATTAGTGCCACTAAACAGAGGAATCCTATTGGCGGCTACACTACCCCCGTCGGCCATCTCTATGCGGTTAAGCAACTAGAGACCCGAGCTCTGATACCACTTGTAAAGATCCTAGGCCGAGAGGGGGGGGGTGAATCGGCTCTTTTCAAGTTTTACTTCTTTTAATTTGCTTGCTTAGTTTGTCAAATTAGGAACCCAAGCTATCGATTGGCCTAGAGTCTAGTTGCGGAAGTGATCACAACAATGCACAAGCGACTACTAGGAGGCTCGATGGCACTCACACGCAAGCGATTAATTCAAAATGCGGAAGTAAATTGATGAGACGGGGAGACGCAAACCGAGTTGTTTACCGAAGTTCGGTGCTCAACACATGAGCACCTACGTCTCCGTTGAGGAAACTTCTCACACAGAGAAGTCGGGACTCTTTCGTCCCTAGCCCTCAATCCACTCGTGGTAGCTCTTCACCAACATATGGTAGGCGAGCTCCAAACCTTCACACGGAGGCGAGTTCCCTCACACGCAAGAGTTCTCACACCCACGGCACCGACACACGGCACCGACCACCGACACACGGTGGGTTTCACCTCAACACATGAGGTACCCCCAACACATGGAGGATTTGGATCCGACACACGGACGCCTTGGCACCTCCGACACACGGAGATGGCCACGGACAGGCGGACTTTGCACACCCCAACGAACGGAGAGGAAGCACCGTGGGAAGCACGGTGACCTTCACGGAGAAGGGTTTGCTTGCGATACGCTTGGTGAAGCTCGGCGATGACGGTGTCTCACGGTGACCAGAATCCCAAGAGCACAAGACCAGAGACACTCAACTCTCAACCCACCATGGAGGATGGCAAGGCAACCATGGAGAGGACACAAACCTTGGAGATGATGAGGAGGAGGCTAGGGGATGCTCTCTTCTTCTTCCTCACTTCTTTTCCCTCAATCTCACAATCACATGGAACCCTAGGTGAAGGTGGGAACCATGGGAGGAGCTCTCTTGGTGTCTAAGCGCAAGGGGTGGCGGCTAGGTGAGGCTCTCTCCCGTTTCTCCCGTGCTCCTAGCCCCTATTTATAGCCCCAAGGCGAAACCCTAGAAATAGACGGCTCAGATTAAATCGCGAGATTCAGATCCCCCGATCGGACACCGTCCGGTTCCCGTCGGACGCCGTCCGACAGAGGATTTGGCCAAAATGTGTGCTTCGTCGGACGCCGTCCAGTGGCTGTCGGATGCCGTCCGACAGAGGCTATGTACCTGTGACTTAGCCATTTTCGAGCTAGCTCGTTGGGAACCGCTGCTGTCGGACCCAGTGGTGGTGCACGGGCGACCTCTCCCCGTCACAGGGGACCCCTAGGCGAGCACCGGCGACCACTCGGCGAGCACGGGCGACCCCTCGGCGAGCACGGGCGACCTCACGGCGAGCCGGGCGACCTCACCCCAAGCACTGGCGATCACTCGGCGAGCACGGGCGACCCCACGGCGAGCTGGGCGACCTCACCCCAAGCACGGGCGACCACTCGGCGAGCACGGGCGACCCCACGGCGAGCTGGGCGACCTCACCCCAAGCACGGGCGACCCCACGGCGAGCTGGGCGACCTCACCCCAAGCACGGGCGACCCCTCGGCGAGGACGGGCGACCCCTCGGCGAGCCGGGCGACCTAACCCCAAGCACCGGCGACCCCTCGGACAGGTGTAATTGCTCTAGATGGTTCGCTCAGTACTAACATTTGGCACTCTCGGAACCCCATGGGACCCACGGCTATAATCAAGTGAAATCTATAATCAAGTGTGTTAGTCTCAACATAAAACATGAGCATACCTTTTTAGGATGGAGAGCTTGTTCACTTGTTATATTTGATTCTCCTCTAAATAGATGAGACTAATGTTCAACTTAGCAATAAACACGTTAGTCTCATAGCAATATAAGCAATCACTAAACCAAGCATTGTCATTAAGTGTGTTTGTCATTAATCACCAAAATCACATAAAGTGTACCTTGAACTTACAATCTCCCCCTTTTTGGTAATTTATGACAAACCTTTTATCAATTGCAACGAATGACAATATGAATCTATTTAGCACGAAAACAAACACGGAGAGATTACACTTACAAACATTGTCCCCAAATTCTCTCCTTTTTGTGAACCAATTAGAGGGCAATTGATAAATCCATAATTCTCCCCCTTTTGTCATTAATCCCAAAAAGATCGATAAAGAATCTTTATTATTCATTTGAGGGTTGAACTCATCCTTAGTCATCAATCATTCATAGATCCACCTTTAATAAAAATAATCTTTTCTCCCCTTTGATAGCACACTCGAGAAAAATATTAGGAAGAACAAGATAACATATAATTGTAGGAGCAAGTAATAAAGCAATGATATTAGGCTCCCCTATATCTAGGCAATACATGATATCAAATATGTGACATGGTAAAATGTATATGGCATGGTAAGATCACCCAATATGACAAGATACCAATTTGAGAGCATTGATACCAATTATAGAGAAACCTAGATATAGGCAAAGGATGAATCCAATAATACCAATTAAATGTAGTCATGATTAATAATATAGAAGTGAAGCTCAAACATGACAAATAGACATGGTTCCACATAGGAAATCGATTCCTAAGAATAAAGATCATATAGAGAAGATACATCATGAATAAATTGCTCTCTTCATTATGCCATCCATATGTACCTTTTAATTCTTGAGCCAAATGCAAGCTAGATGACGCTTCAAAGCAATTTAGGATTAGAGGATAACACTTGAAAGACATAAATCGATTATACCAATTGAAGAGAATGTATGACATGTGAAATATCAATTGGAAAAATTATTACTAGATGTCAATTTAAATGATTCTCTAGAGAAGGCATGTATGGCATCACTTGAAACACATTCAAGCAAACTCTTGAACTTATAATGAATTTAGAATTTGATCATTAAACAACAATGAAAGATACCAATGGAGTTGGGAGCAATAAAGATACCAATAATCATTAAATAACACATGAATGTGGAGGAGCTTTAAAAATATAGTCTATCATGCAAAGGCTCCCCCTAAAACTATGCAAACCATAAATTGATAATTCATTTAATAGTATGGAAGTGCACTGACATTGAGAGATAAGAAATTGAGAGAAATTCATCCCTTCATCGTTTCTCATCCATCACATGCTTGGAATGGTCTTGATCAACTCACATGGCCTCACCATCGGCATTGATCCTCTTCCAATTCCCTACACATTCATAGACAAAGAAGCAATCTCCGAGAACAAATATCTTTCAACTTGACCCATGTTAGTGTGCGAATGTCGAGTTGCACAAAGATGCTTTTCAACAATGATTAAAGTGGTTTCCTCTTATAGAGATAAGTCCAATAAGATCACAAGAGGATTCTCCTAGAGTTTATGATTAAAGTCAGAAACCAATTTTAAGTAAGAGCTTGGATACCAAATGAATACCAATAGAGAAAAGAGGCAATAGTTAAGAATCATCCGAGTAGGCTCTTGAGCTTTACAATGGAAGTTTTCACCTCAAGGGGGTAAAATACAATAAGCAATAGAGGGAAAACACATAGAAGTCAAATAATTGGTTGTGAAAGGATTCCCAATAGACCATTGCATTTGAGCACATTCAATCAAATGAGATTTTAATAAATAAGCTCCAAAATAATGTGAGATGAATCATGGAGCTATGCCATTATATACTAACTCATTATCATCTTGAATGGCTCACAAAATTGCAACCAACTCGAAGATATGCAATAGATTCAAAGTTCCAACAATCTGAAAAATTCAGACTTTGACATTCCAACGAAGGGTTCAAAACAAGGCCGAGACAACATGTAAACATGGTTCAAAGAATCTGAGAAAATTTTTCATTGTAGACCAACTATAGAGTATCAAAACTCGTTATTATGTCTTGCTCAGATTATCAACCCATATCAAGATACAAAAATCACAAATCGGCCCAAAATCTGCCTAAAACTAAAAATTTCAGCAAGCTGCACATTTCGAATATGGGTCAAACCTTAATCAAATGGAGTCCATATGTTATGAAATTTTGCACAAACATTCTATGGACATCTAAGTAACCAGTTCAAGTGGAATTTCTTGATTATCTCACTCCAATTAGATTTTAGGACAATAGGAGCATTGGAGGTGAACCTTTGACACAAAGTCAAGCAAAGTCAACAATCTTACAAATAAGTTCAAATATATTTGAAAATGTCCAGATCTGAACTTAAGATGCAAAATAAGGTTTTCCAAAAAGAATTTCCAATAAAATAATTTTCTTTTTAGAGAAACGGTGAAATAGTCATTTCATACAAAGAGGCACATAAGATTTTTACCAAATCATCAAAATGCAACCAAATGAGTTACCAATGGATATTTGCACTTTTATGGCTTCAAATAAGTAAGAGAGACGTTTGTAAGCCACTATGCATATTTAGATCCATTTAAGTTGCAAGAATCCAACTCTATGCAAGAATATGTCAAATGAGGTCAAAAGAGATATTTGCAAGAAATTGACATCAATTTGAAATATCAAATAAGGAATCAATGCTCTTTACATATAGAGCTAAATATTTCATATTATGAGCTCCCCCTTACACAAAGGGTCCTCTAAAGATCACTTCTAATTGTCTTCCTAAAAACCTTAATCTTTATGGTTCTTGCTTGAGAGCTTCTTTGAAAATGCCATCTTCCTCTCCAAGACTATTGAGATAAACAAAGAGAGAATATACCAATTGGAGCAAGAAACAAATAAGAAGCAACAAGGCCTTAGGTCGACTAGAAAGAATTAAATTCGAGTGACGAAATGTCGAGATCGAGATCAAGACATAAGCTACCTTAAAGATACCAATTGTACAAAACAAATGGCATTGGAAATGAAAGACAAGGTAGTAGAAAGATATCACCTTGAAAGGAAATACCACATGAAGAATTTAGACCAAGTGAGATAATAGTGGTATTTAGCAAAAGAGACAAAAGTGATATCTAGAGAAGTTGTTGATGACTCCAAATATTTCAATAAAAACCAAGAAGAAATCTTATTTGGAGCATTCCCAACTAGGAGAGATTAAACAATAGCATTGAAACTAGATTTTGCAAAATAAGTCCCCCCTTTTTTTTTTACTTGAAAGAAAAATCATTTTTTTTATATATATATAAATTTCTTCAATTTTGCCAAATGAATACAAGAAAAGAATCTTAGTTTCCAAATGATCTATATGAGTCTTTAATACCCATTTGAACCAATTTGCAACAAAGAATTTGGCTCATGTGGCAAAACTCACTTAAGTGTTAGATATGGACAATTTTGGTCAAAGCATGTTTTTCAATGAGTTTCAAAACCTCATAGCTTGAGATATGTTGGTCATTTGAAAATAATTTGAATACAAAAATGTTTGTAATGACCAACTATATGTTTTCGGTATTACAACTTTTCACAAATTTGGTTTAGAATTAATTCTTATAGAAAATACAAAAAGTGACAAAAACAAGATTCTAGTAACTAGAATTTTGGTTGGAAACTTGTTTTTGAGGAAAGTATATTTTCCTTTGGTCAAAACAATTTGAAAACATTTGAGAAACATTTTGTAACATTTTCCAAACAAATTTTTAAATGTTTTTATGAAATCCATATTTTGGCTAAAATGGCTCATTTTAAAATTTAACACTAGCACTTAAAGTTGTGACACACTTAGAAAATGTGATACACATGGATATGAATTAGCACTTACTCTAGATGTGCCACAACACTCATCAAGCTCATAAATCAACACTAGAGATTTGAACAAGAGCAAGATGAGTGACTAAATTTTTTTTTTCTTTTTATGCAATGCAATTGCCTACACAAGGCAAGGTGCTTGAAATTAAGTTGTTACCGAAGCGGCATTGGTTCATGATTGTGACTTGAACATCTTCTTACTTGGCCTTAAGTAATTTTGATGAAGGAATACACCTCTTCAAGCATATGCCAAGCCTTCAATGCCTCTTCGAGTCCTATTAAGCACTTCAAGCAAGTTTTGGTACCCAAATCTTGTTGGGTCCGGGAGAGTTAGTCACAATCCATTTTGGTGCAATAGTAGTTGACTTGTTGCTTGAATAAGCATGAGAACAATAAGACTTAGTATTATTAAATTTTATCATTGGGCATCTAACAAGAGAAGAATTAGCCATTAATTTTGTTGGGGCAACATTTTTAGCAAACAAGTTGCTATTTTTATCTTTCCTAGGCATATAGTGTTCATGAACAAGAGAAGAATTAGCCATTAATTTTGTTGGGGCAACATTTTTAGCAAACAAGTTGCTATTTTTATCTTTCCTAGGCATATAGTGTTCATGAACAAGAGAAGGCTTAGGAGTGTTACCCTTGGGACAATCCTTACCGATATGTCCCTTTTCTCGACAATTGTAGCAAGTGGGCTTTGAGCGTATCTTATTTTTGACTTGCTCCTTGTCGGTTTGCCTCATGATAGATATAGTCTTGGTCTTCACTATGTTAGGACACTTAGAGACAAAGTGCCCTAACTTATTGCATCCAAAGCATTTGATAGTGTTCATCTTTTCGGCTTGGTGCTTTGAATTGCACTTGAACTTGCTTTCTTGGTTCTTGATTGACATGGAGAATCTTGTCTTGTATGTTGTATTCTTGGGGATGTAGCCAATTTTCTTCTTCCTATTGATGGATCTTTGTTTGCCCAATATGGCATTTAAAGTGGCTTTCCCTTTAGAGCACTTCTCCAAGTCCTTGTTCAATTTCTCCACTTGTGCCTTTAACTCTTTGTTTTCCTCTACAAGATTGTTAGTAATGCAAGCACTAGAGGAAATAGAAACAATTGCATTTGAGCAACTAGGCATATCATTTTTATCATTGCAAGACATGATAGAAATAGAAGCATTTGCATTAGAGCGAGTAGGCATGTCAAGAACTTCATTGCAAGGAGTGGGATTTATAATTCTAGATGACATGCAAGAAATTGAATCTAAGCATGGCACATCATCAAGAATATCACAAGTTAATCCAACATCTACCTTACTAGAAGTAATATTCTTGGAAAGAAGATTTTCATGTTCTATCTTTAAAGCGTCATATGAATTTTGAAGTAAATCATACTTTTGGATCAAATCATACGATTTCCTAATCTCCTTCTCAAGATGATGATGAAACTTTATAAGCAAGCATTTCAATTGATCATGAGATGGCTCATTGTCATTTACCTCATCATTACCTTGAGCCATGAAGCAATGAGGTGAAGTGGGAGGTGTAAGAGAGTCATCATCAATGGAGCTTGGTGTGGAGCAATCATCACTTGAAGTGCATACTTGTGAATTGTCCACTTGATCAACTTTTGACTTCTCATAATTTGCTTGAATGAGCATCCACACATCATGAGCATACTTGAGATGGCATAGCTTCTTTCGCTCATCCACGCTCAAAACACTAAGTAGAATATCCAATGCTTGAGTGTTCTTGTGCTCAATTTCTTCCTCTTCGGCGGTGAGGTTATCTTTGTCCTTCACACTATAGCCATTTTCAACAATAGGCCAAATAGAACGATGGTAGGCTTTGAAGAAAATCTTCATTTTGTTCTTCCATGGGCCATAATAATTACCATTAAAATAAGGTGCCCAACCGGAGGAAATACGAATACTAGCAAAAGCATGAGGACCAAGCACATTAGTAGGATCAAGCGAAATAATAGTTCCTAATTCATCCATCCCGTCTAGCGACATCCAAAACCCTCCAAGCGGTTAAGCCTAATTTGAGAGAGCCTTGCTCTGACACCAATTGAAAGGACCGAGATGACGCCTAGAGGGGGGGTGAATAGGCGTGACACCAAATTCAATCTTCAATCAAGCTGGAAGTAGGTTCGGATCGTCTGTGACACCCCTGACAATCCGAGGTCAATCGAGAAGATTTTGTCCCCAAATCTCCTAAGCGCCCCGCACCACTCAAATACCACAAGCAATATCACAAGGACACAATATGATTCACAAGCAAGTAAGTGTGCAATAGTATCTCACAAGACAATCAAGCCAATAGCGCAATAATCAAATAAATCAAGCTTGAGAGTGAGAGTAGATAAAACCGTAAGAACATGGAGGCTCGGAGATTTGTTTTCCAAGTTCGGATCCTTGAGGATCCTACTCTCGCTGAGGTAGGCTCCAACACCTTTGAGCCCGAGTCCCACTTGACTCTTTCCTCTCGGATTTGTGCCAACGCACTCACCGACTTTGCTTCTTGATTCCTTCTCATGGGAGGCGGAATCGCACCTTCACAAACTTGCGGTGTCCAACCACACCTCGTCGGTGGCTCACCGGTGACGCCTAGCCGTCTAGGAGTCCTCAACCTCCAAGGGTAATAGATGCTCAACGAAGAACGAACCCGGAGATGTACTCAAGTGCTCAACAATCAAATCTTGCTTGCTTGCTTGCTTGGATTCACACTTTCTTCACCAATCTTCTCTCCCACTAGATGAATCACAAAGATTCAATCCTTCTTCCCAACACTCCTCACAAGGGGAATCACTAAGATTTAACCTTAATCCCTTCCCAACTCTTCTTTCAAAGAGGATCACTAAGATCTAGGGTTTAGGAGGTGTGGGAGGCTCAAGAACAAGAGGATAGGTCAATAAACTTGTGATCTAGCCGTCATGTGCAAGTGGGGAGTGAGGGGCTTTAAATAGATGGCTTGGAAAACTAGCCGTTGGAGTTCAGAGTCATGAGTTGGACAGTCCAAGCTATGTTCGGACAGTCCGTAAATCAGATAAATAGAAACAGAGAGCTCAACTCGAGGGTGCCTCGGACAGTCCGAACCTTCGGACAATCAAGTGGATCGGTTTCGACAATCGAGACTGCAACACGACCTCGACGAAAAACAGGATAACTTTTACTCGAACTCCGCTTTTAGGTGATCTTGGGCTCTACGGAAAGCTGAGAACAAGGGCTATCTAATCCACAAGGTATCACCACCTAAAATCCAAGAGAGTGATGCATAGATCAAGAAAACCAAAGGCAACACCACACCTTTGCACTCTCTAACCCCCACCAATCACTTCTCTTTGTCTCCTCACAAGGATTGATCAATTGAGCACCTGAGACATATCAAAACCATTCTCCATGGCATCCCCCTTAATAGTACGGCGATCCTTAGACTCAAATGAAAGCAAGATAGTACAAGTCTAGGAAAAACACTTGCCGTCTTCTTTTCTTCATGCCGTCGCAAACTTGAAGCAATGTGCATGATGACCTTCACTAATGATTGATGACGTCTTCACCTTGCCAACCTTGACTTGGTTCACCTCATGAGACTCTTGTCTTATCGACTTTGACTTGATCATCCCCCGACGATCTTCACGTCAAATCGATCTCGACTTGTTCCTCAACTTTTGGTGACACCGTCGTCTTGTTGACTACGGCTTAGCCGTCATCCTCTTGACATACCTTAGTCATCACACACATGCACGGGACCTAATTCTTTCCAAATCACTCATTAAATCCATTAGTCCCGAAAGCTCAATATATATATGAATAAGGTTATGTTCGTGAGCAATTAAGCGCGTCAAGTGTTTCATACAAGGAGACACTATATGAATAAAAACACTTGACACAATATTATTTATGAAGTGCATCATGACATATAAAACTAATCTATATGCACTAGAGAGGTGATTGCCAACATGATGAAACAATTAAATCACGGCAAAGAACACAATCTTCACTTTAAATGAAGCACATGAAAGGATATACAAGAATTGTATATGTGCGAACAACATTTAGAATAAGAGTGAAGATGTGGACTAAACTATATTAAACTTCACTAAGTGAGATGCATGAGAATATATACAAACAAGGCATGCACGCACCAATTTCATTTATAGCAATATGAAGTTTAATTACAGATAAGATATAGAGCACTTGCACATGAGAAATGCAATAACAAATGTAGATCAAGCATACCGAGATTGCATACCTTAATTCGTCATCCATCCTATTTGCATATATGAGACTAAGGGAAATCTATAATCAAGTGTGTTAGTCTCAACATAAAACATGAGCATACCTTTTTAGGATGGAGAGCTTGTTCACTTGTTATATTTGATTCTCCTCTAAATAGATGAGACTAATGTTCAACTTAGCAATAAACACGTTAGTCTCATAGCAATATAAGCAATCACTAAACCAAGCATTGTCATTAAGTGTGTTTGTCATTAATCACCAAAATCACATAAAGTGTACCTTGAACTTACAGTGTCATCCTCTGATTTGCAAAAGAAAGCTATGGCAAAGCTAATTGGGTTACAGTTTCATTTTCAGTATAAGAAAGGTCCTGAAGACAGAGCTGCTGATGCTCTGTCCCGGGTGGGTCAATTCTTCTCGGTGCAAGCTATATCTGGGGGTCAACCAATTTGGGTGCAGGAGCTTATCAACTCTTATGCAGTAGATACTAAAGCTCAGGATTCATTGCAAAAATTAGCGCTGGCTGGTGGGCAATGGGAAAATTTTTCTCTGCAACGTGGCATCATTTATGATCATGGCAGGATTTGGGTGGGAGCCAACATTGGTTTGCAACACAAAATCATTCAATCCTTTCATTCCACACCGATTGGGGGACATTCTGGTATGGCTGCCACCTATCAACGACTCAAAAAGCTGTTTAGTTGGGAAGGTCTGAAAGCGGCTGTCCAGGATTTTGTTAAGCAATGTGCCATATGTCAACAGGCTAAGCATGAACATTGCAAGCTACCAGGGCTGCTCCAACCTTTACAAATTCCTGAAGGGGCATGGCAAGACATTTCAATGGACTTTATAGAAGGTTTGCCTCTGTCCGACAGCTATTCAGTAATTCTGGTTGTTGTGGATCGGTTCACCAAATACAGTCATTTATTTCCCGTGAAACATCCATTTACTGCCATTCACATTGCCAAGCTGTTTTTCAACAATGTTGTGAAGTTGCATGGGATGCCTAGAGCTATAGTTTCTGACCGAGACAAAGTATTTACTAGTCTCTTTTGGAAAGAGCTGTTCAAATTGTTTGATGTAAGGCTCCATATGAGTACCGCCTATCATCCTCAATCAGATGGACAGACCGAGCGAGTCATTCAATGTCTGGAGATGTATTTAAGGTGTTCATGCTCCCAGACCCCTAAATACTGGTGTCAGCGTATTTTTCTGCCGCTAGACGAGAATATTCAGAGATCCGACACGGGGGGTAGCACTGCTGCGCCTCGAACCGCCCTCGAGCTCCCAAGAACAGTATGAACACACCGATATACCCAGGTTCGGGCCCCCGAGGTGGGTAATGGCCCTACTCCTGCTGAGCTCTCGCTCTATGTGTGTGTATTGCCATGAAAATGAGGTGGGAGAAAGAAGAAAGCCCAAGCCCCCTCCCCGTGGTGGCTTGATCCCCTTATATAACATGGGAGAGCCCGAACCACGGGGGAGAGAAACAGGGGACGCATCTAACCTATTACACGATCATCAGATTGGCGGTATACAATAAATGTCGTCTTTGTCAGAGCCGCCACGCGCACGCCCTGCGCTTTGTCGCGTCCCATCGATGGCAGATGGGGCCCATAGTCCCGCCGACCCTGCCAGCTGCTCACGTGGTCGCCGATGCGAGTGGGGCTCGACGCCGCCACCCGCCGACCGCCACGATCCCGGTCGCCGAACCGCCAGATGTCCTGGTCGCCGAAGCCGCTTTCGCCCGCCACCACAGGTGTCTGGCGAGGCGGTGCTCGCCTGTATCTTTGAGCTCGGTCGCCCGCTCGAACGGAGGGCTCGCCTGCGTGTCTTTGTCCGTCGCCGCTTTGCGACACGTGGTGGGCTCGCCGGTCCCCGGCCAGGGTCTAGCCGCCCCACTGCCGAGAGACGCCGACCCGCCTCCGAAGCGATGGGGCAGCGTGCCCGCCATCCACTCGGAACTGCACCGGTCTTACGATCCTTCTGGATGACGCCGTCTTCTACCCCCTTCCGGAGGAGGTGGAGAGGACACCCCGGTATCTTATGTACCGACAACTGGGTCCGATGGCTGCCGATGGCTGAGTTTTGGTACAACTCTTGCTATCACAGTGCTATTCAGATGTCTCCCTTCAAAGCTCTATATGGCTATGAACCATCCTATGGCGTTTTACCTGATTACAGTCCTCCTAACAAGGATGTGCGGGATATGGTTTTGGATCGAGAGACATTTTCCACACTGCTGAAAGCACAATTGGCTAGAGCTCAACAGCGTTTTAAGCATTACGCCGATGCTCACCGATCTGATCGTTCGTTTCAAGTGGGATAAAAGGTTTTGCTGAAGTTACAACCATATAGTCAATCGTCTATAGCAACTCGACCATGTCCAAAGCTGGCTTTTAAATTCTTTGGTCCTTTTGAGGTTCTGGAGAAGGTTGGCTCAGCTGCTTACAAACTCAAATTACCTGCAACCAGTGTTGTGCATCCGGTGTTTCATGTTTCCCAGCTTAAGGAGTTCATCCCTGATCATACACCAGTCTCGAACGACCTGCCGGATTCGTTGATGTTGGATGTGCAGGATGTCGAGCCAGAGGAGATTCTGGATCGTAGGCTCATCAAGAAAGGTAATTCAGCGTATCTTCAAATTCGTGTGAAATGGATTGGATTGTCTACAGATTTTGCTTCATGGGAAGATCATGATGTTTTGAAGAAGAGATATCCGAATGCTCGCGCTTGGGGTCAAGCTACTGCTCAAAGCGGCGGCACTGCTGGGGATGGTACTCGGGAGAGGCGGCGACTCGCACTGCACAAGTAACGGGCTTCTCGGGCCGAGTGTGTGTTCCGTGAGCCTGTGGGCTTGTAAGCGTGAGTGGGCCGTGGCCGTAGTGTGCCGGCTGGAAGACAGAGACTATTAAGGGGTTTGTTGTAGCCAATCTGGCTTTTGTCGAAAAATGAAGTAACAAATGCTTTCTTCCCCAAATTCTCTCCTCCCCTCTCCAGTCTCGATGGCGATTGTGATAGCGCAGGGTCGTGATGCTTGAACCCTAGGGTTCGGGTCATCACATAATCCTGACTTCTTTTGCTCTATGAATATCTGCTGGTAAGATCCTAAATACTCTCTTTTTTTTTTGTTTGATGCATTTGACTTTTGGACACGTCTTTTATCATCGTCTCATTTAAAAATTTAGTGCAAACATAAAAAAACGATTTTGCTTCCTCATAGGCGCTGCGTTTTGGGAAAAACACAGCGCCATTGCCGTCAAGCTCACCATCTCCCAACTCCGCCCGCCGTCACCGCCGTTCGGGTTAGGGTTAGGAACATTTGGGTTCTCCGGGTCTAGAGGAGGTCGGGGCGGCGGTTTAGCGGTGGGGTTCGGATTCGGCGGCGGCGGAGGCGGCGGGCGCCACGAGCGAGAGGGCGGCGGGTGGCGGCGTCGGTGGGGGACCATGCCGCCCCATCCGTTAGGATGGGCGGGTGGCACGGCCAGCGGCGAGGCGAGGCGCGGCGAGGCGGCGGCGCGCGCCGCCGTGGGGCGCGGAGGCGGAGAGGCGGAGGCGACGGAGGCGACGCGACGCGGGCCGAGGCGGTGGAGGCGCGGAGGCGGGCGGAGACGCGGAGTGAGGCTGCGATGGTGGTGGGGGGCGGCGGCGGCGCGCCAGGCCAACGACGGAGACGACGTGAGTGGCGGCGCTGCGTTTGGGAAAACGCAGCGCCACCGGCGCCCCCAAAAAAAATATAAGTCATGCTTAAGTTACCTTATAAAACAAATCAGAATCAGAACAAAATAAATGATATTTATTTTTTTTAATAAGACGAATCATTTAAAACGTGTCAAAAATAAAAACGTCGACAGAAAAACGGGATGCAGTAATCCCTAATCTTGTTCGTAAGATCCGATCATCCTGTCTGCAGTTTGTCATTGTACCGCCGCGGAGCCTCCGTGCCGTGGGAGGGAGCGAACACCCCGTCAATTCCGACGGGCATTGCCACAGGCGGAGGTCACAAGACTCGGCAACTTTCTCTAGCTTCCAACTCCCAGATCGAGACGTGCATATCAGAATTTCCCATCAAAGATTTACTTCTTAAAGAGAAGGCCAATCTCTCTGTTTGCAAGTAGGTATACGTAGACGCCTGAGTGTCTGACCAACAAGGGCACCGCAAGCCTGGAACACGCACGAGCGGCGTGGGCGCGTAGCCGAGCGACGAGCGCGATGGGGAGGAGCGGCGGCGGGGAGGAGGCGAAGGCGAAGGTGAGGGGGTTCGCGAGCATGGAGGAGTTCTGGGGGTTCTACCTGAGCCAGCACTCCAAGCCCGGCACGCGGCGGTGGCACTTCCTCGGCACGCTCGCCTCGCTCGCCTGCGCGTTGCTCGCCGCCGCCACCGGCCGCGCCGCGCCCCTCCTCGCGGCGCCCGTCGCCGGGTACGGCATGGCGTGGTACAGCCACTTCTTCGTGGAGGGCAACCGCCCCGCCACGTTCGGGCACCCGCTCTGGTCCCTGCTCTGCGACCTCCGCATGTTCGTCCTCATCCTCGCCGGCCGCATCGACGCCGAGCTGGCCCGTCACCGCGTCCACCCGCCGCCCTCCGCCGCGGCCGCCCCTGAGCACCGGGACTGATCCGCCCCAGTGTCATGACTCTGTCCGTTTGTAACGTCAATAAACTTCGTGATTTGGCTATGTACGTGCAGGCGTTGGTATGTTCTGCGTCGTGTTTCCTGGGTTGATGTACTGTAAAAGATTGATCTTACTAATCTCTTTTGCTTTGGATCGCCTACAAGCCTACAATCCTCTCCAAAGATGATGCTGTTTGGAACGCATGGTTCTCAAAGAAATTTCGTACAAATTTTACAAAAATCAGTTCAATTCCTTTGGTATTAAAGGTCCTGGAATTATTTGAGGATCGACTTTACTAACAAGCGGCAGCAGAAGAAAAAATTGATCCGAGTGCTACGCAATGATGCAACAATTGCTGCTTTATTAATGCACTGCGTTTATATGTACTTGACTCCCAGAACACAGACTTCTTCCATGCGACAGATTTCGCAAGTGCAACATCACAAGAACGAACATCCACGCAGACCAGAAGATAAACGCGTGCTTCTGCGGATCAACCAGCATGCTTTATTGTTTGCTGATGGCTGTAGAACACTCAGCTGTCGCTTCTGTTGGGCTTGTCTGACGCAGGATACTCCTGAAAGAAGCAACATTTCACCTGTGTTACTGCTACTGATGCATTCTTGAATGAAACCGTATCACCCGCCAAGTGTCAACGAGAATTGCAGAGAAAACAGACACACAATCACGCATCTTGATCTAGCCATTGCAGCGTAAAAGAAGATAAAGGTAGTATATATCTTGCCGTGTCAGCTGAGGGGATCCAGTCGTTGGTGGCAGGGTTTCCCTTGCTGGAAGCATGACGCTCCGTCGCATCCGGATCTTCAGAAAGCTCAAACTGCGCGCCGGTGTGCTTGCCCATCTTGATGAAGCCCGTCCCGGTCTACGTGACATTGGCGCAGGCAAAAATCATGGCGATTTAGCATGGCAGCTCGTAACCAAAAACCATGGAAATTTTACAGGAGGGGGACTGGGGGAGGCATGCAGTGACCGTGTGGTGCTGCTTGCCTACGCAGCCAAGATCCTTGTAGTACTCCGTCTCCACGAACTCCTCCCCTACCTTGCCCCCTTCGTACGTCAGTTTCTGCAGCAGCAAACCATGCGGATGATCGGCTCCTCAGCTCGTAAAGCTCGGTAATTTACGTGCTACAGAAGTACAGTTTTTTTTAGCAGGGGAGGAGCAGGGATGGTGACCTCGGTGTGGTCCTGGAGCTCCTGGAACTTGTCGAGCTCGGGGTGGGAGTCGCCGTCGCCGTCGGGGACGAGCGCGTCGGCGTAGACGGCGGAGTGATCGCTGCGGGAGGGCTTGGAGTGGCGCTTGGGCGCGGCGTCGTCGTAGTACTCGCGCACCACGGCCTCCCTCGCCGCCTCGTCCTCGGGGGACAGGTGCGCGTCGCTCCGGTTCGGCCTCGACATCTCCGGCTCCCGTCCGACGACGGCGCGCGCGCAGGCCGATCTGCCCGCCGATGCTAGCTAGCTAGCACGCACAGAGCAGCGGTGGTGTTATGATCAAGCAGTGGCCACTGGAGACTGGAGGAGTGAAAGCGCCGTGGTATTATGGGGCTCAGCTGCCGCGACGGTGGCGTCTGCGCTGCCTGGATATTTACGGGGAGAAAATATCTCGACGAGAGTGGATTAGCTGCGAGTCGACGTGCGACGGCGAGAGGCCAGTAATGTTGGGCTTTTGCCCTTATATGGGCCGGTGGGTCTTGGCCCACTGCGAGAGAGAAAAGGGGAAGGGGCAGCATCGCTGCCCCCAGCTAGCTGCGCTCGCAAGGGTTTCTCAAACCCGGCTGTTTGGTGGCGGCGGCGGCTGTTCCCTGACCTCCGCCTTGCGCGGGCGCGTGGTGGCGTGGAGAGCTGGCCGGAGACTTCGGGGAGGTGGTTCACCCTGCCTATATGGGGAAGTCCCGTGCTCCTCTCACTCTGTACTCTCTAGACTCTCTCGGTTTTTCCCCTCTCACTTTTGACTGCGCATCGCTGCTGTTTCTCCGGTGCCTCGGCGCCGTCGCCGGCCGGTGCCAGCTGCTGCTGTGTTGGTCCTCTTGACTCTGGTTCCCGAGGCCACGGGGTGGTCGCCGTGATCTTGCTGCTGCGTTCTCTCTGCATCTCGGGTTCCTTTCCGTGGCTGTTTGCTGTGGGGGAGTGACGGCTTCGTATCTCCGAACCTTTTCGTCAGTGGTGCTTGATAGCACGGCGAATTGTTTTCTGGGACAGTGCTTGTGCACGCTTTGCCTCGGCTTGTTGGTTCGATCCCAACGCTTCGTAAGTATTTGCTTATCCTTCTCTGTACAGTGGACCGATTTGGTTACTTCTGGGGGACTAGCCTTCGAGCTAGAGGCCGTTTAATCAAATTTGGACGCACTGTTCTTGTGGGCTACGAGTGCTGCTCGATGATGATTGCATTGTTCTGAGGCTTATTAATCTGTTTGTTAGGTATAATTGCTAGACCTAGAGTAGCACTGTTCATTGGTTTATTTCTTTGCTGGATCAATGTGTATGACATAGCACTTGGTGTTGATTTACATGATCTTTTTACTGCTGTCCTGTCTCTGTTAATTGGAATATAATTGCTGATGTTTAGGTCAGTTAATAATTGATCTGTGATTGGCCTGTGACCAAAGTAGCACTGCTGTTCAAGCCTTTTTTTGGGCTGTTTCAGTCAGGCCGCAGTGTAGATATGATCTGTTATCTCCTGGTTTATCTAGCTGCTCATTGTCATACATATTGATTATTGGTTTATCCATTTTGGTGCATGAACAGTGCTGTTCTAGGGTTTAAACCTGATTTACAGAATTAATAACCGGTGATATATTGTCCAAACTGTAGTTGGATGGCTAAATCTTTAGCAACCCCAGTTTGCAATCTGAGAGCACTAATAAAAGACAAACCTTGAGTTTTGTTGCTGGGTTTAACTTTATGGCAGCAATGATATTTGAGTTGATCATGTATTTATATGTCAGTCTTGTCATATCTGGAGAATACATGATTTATAGTATTATTGGCTTGCTTATTTGTGCAGCTATTCTTTATTTGAATCACATTTTTATCTTGCTCATTATGCAAAATTTGCAACAATCCAGAAAACAAGTATTCGTATCTATGGCCTTGGGGAGTAGTAGCGACGTAGTTAAGCCTGAGACATTTGACGGCACCAGCTTTAAACGCCGGCGAGCACGCATTAGGTCAGGGTTGATGAGTTGAAAATCTACTAGGTTATCTCCGATCCTCCGAAGGAAGAAGAAACTTGAGGTGAAGAGAGACCCGTGGGAGGATGCCAATCACGCAGCCCTAGCACGATTAGTTAGCCGTAGTGTCGAATAGGCTTTTCGACACCTACCCACCTTCACCGATGCCAAGGAGATGTGGGATGACACAAACTGAAATTTTCGAAGGGATAATGGGAATGAGAGCTTTGTGGCGAGAGTTACGAACTACGAGGATTGTGGAGAACCGCTCGATTGTGGAGCAGTCCGGAGCTTCACTCCATGTGAGGACTGAACCGGTTCAAGTGTCTCTGCTGAAAGTTTTCAGTGAATGTAGCTCGCTAAGCTCCCGCCGTGGCGTGACCGTGGATCGCCGCCGACATGAAGGCGCTGACGTTCCTCGAACTTCAGTGACTATAAATGTCGAGGCGGGCGATGATTAGTGGAGGCTCAAAGCACTCTCACGCCCCCGTCCAGCTAATGTGGTCGATGCCAAGAACTCCAAGGCTGGTGGTGGGAAGAAGAAGAAAAAGCCCCAGAACCAGACTGGCGCCAATGGCAAAAACATGAAGAAGAAGAAAGAAGATCTGGTTTGCTATGTGTGTGGCAACCCCGGGCACATCGCTCGAAGGTGCCGTGACCGCAAGGGCAAAGGACCGTGTCCAGATAATGAGCGGCCCTCGTGCCCAGCGCGCGTATTGCGGAGGTGGCTCTAGCTCCTCCACGGGTATGTACCTAGAGCCTTTATGGTGATTCATCACTTGATTGGTGGATCGTCACGGTGCTACTGGCGTCATATAGGCTGACAGAGGCTCTTTTACTTCATTTCAGGGTCAAGATTGTGGATCCGTCTTGATGGGCAATGGAGCATCAGCACGTATACGAGGAGTCGGCCAGGTCTGCTTGAAGTTGACTTCGGGCAAGACGTTGGTTCTTCGTGACGTGTTGTTCGTGCCCACGATGCGACGGAATTTGATCAGTGGCTCTGCTTTATGTCGTCAGGGTGTCAGATTAGTGTTTGAGTCAAATAAGGTCATCTTGACCAAGTTTGGTCCCTTCATAGGCAAGGGGTATGAGAGAGGTGGCATGTTCAGCCTCTCTGTCTTGTGTCAGAACAATCTTTCCATTTTCAATGTGGTTTGTAATAAACATCATGATGTATGGCATTCTCGCTTATGTCATTTGAATTTTGAGGCCATAGTGCGTTTGAGCAAGATGAGTTTGATTCCAGAGTATAGCTATGAAAAGGGCTCCAAGTGTGAGGTGTGTGTGCAAGCTAAGCAACCTCGAAAACAGTTTCATACGGTTGAAGGGCGAAGCACCTCTCCACTAGAGCTAGTCCACTCCGACCTGTGTGAGATGAATGGTATCTTAACTAAGGGTGGCAAACGATATTTCTTTACTCTCATAGATGATAGTAGTAGATATTGTTATATCTATCTATTAAAAACTAAAGATGAAGCACTAGAATATTTTAAGATCTATAAAGTCAAGTGGAAAACCAACTAGGAAAGACTATTAAACGGTTAAGGTCCGATGGAGAGGAGAGTATATCTCTAAGGATTTCGCCCGTTTACGTGAAGAATGTGGTATCATTCATGAAACCACACCTCCCTACTCTCCCCAATCAAATGGGGTGGCGAGAGAAAGAACCGAACTATATGTGACTTGGTTAACTCCTTGTTACAAAGTTACGGTATGTCGGTTCGATGGTGGGGAGGTCGTTCTCACGATTAATTATGTCCTAAATAGGGTGGCGCCGCAATCGCGAGTGACGCCTTATGAAGATGGAAGGAGAAAGCCAAACTTGTCTCATCTTAGGACTTGGGGTTGCCTTGCTAAGGTGAATGTGCCCGTGCCTAAGAAAAGAAAATTAGGACCAAAAACTGTCGACTGTGTCTTCCTAGGGTATGCTTTAAATAGCACGGCCTATAGGTTTCTAGTGGTCAAATCCGAGACGAGCGAAGTCGCTCCCAATGACCTTATGGAGTCTACGGATGCGACATTCTTTGAGACTATCTTTCCTATGAGATCAAATGAGATAATCGCACCAGATGTCTCTAACGAGCATTACTCTATTCCTCCTGAGGTGGTTGAGCCTGCTCCTGAATTTGAGTTGAGAAGGAGTAAGAGACAAAGGACTGAAAAGTCATTTGGTGATGATTTTGCCATCTATTCTATGGATGACGAACCACGCCCTCGCTGAGGCTTTTGCATCTTCGATCTTTGAGTATTGGAGGGAGGCGGTCAGTGGCGAGATGGATTCCATCGTCGCTAATGGAGCGTGGGAAGTCACCGATTTACCTAGTGGATGCAAACCAAGAGGGGTGCAAGTGGATCTTTAAGAAAAGAGAGACTGATGGTACTATTGAAAAGTACAAGGCCCGCTTAGTGGCTAAGGGTTTCACTCAAAAAGAAGGCGAGGATTATTTTGATACCTATTCTCTGTGGCGAGACTACCCACTATCCGTGTGCTTATATCTCTAGCAATTGCATATAAACTCCTAGTCCATCAAATGGACGTTAAGACCGCTTTTCTTAATGGAGAGTGGAAGAGGAGATATATATCGCAGACTGATGGATTTGTGGTTAAGGGCCAAGAGAACAAAGTATGTCGTTTGATTAAGTCCTTGTATGGTCTTAAGCAAGCCCTATCTGATGGCATGAGAAATTCGATAAGACAATGACATCTGTGGGGTTTTGTGTAAACGAGGCCGATGATGTGTTTATTATCGGTTTCAGTAGCCGAGGTGTCATTCGTGTCTTTACGTGGATGACATATTGCTATTTGGGACCGACTTGGATGTAATCAACGAAACAAAAGAATATCTCTCCTTGAACTTTGATATGAAGGATCTAGGAGAGGCTGATGTTATTCTTAACATCAAGCTTATAAAGGGTGAGAGTGGGATAACTCTGTCGCAATCCCACTATGTGGAGAAGATCCTAACCCGCTTCGGGCATATGGACTCTAAGCCTGCCTCCACGCCCTATGATCCTAATCTAAGACTTTGCAAACATATCTTGGTGAAGGGGTTAATCAACTCCTGTATTCACAAGTAATTGGATCCTTGATGTATCTTTGTAGCGCAACAAGACCCGATATCTCATATGCAGTATGCAGGTTAAGCCGTTATACGGCGAACCCGGGAGATGATCACTGGGTAGCACTACATAGAGTACTTAGGTACCTAAAGGGCACCATGAAGCTTGGTATCCATTACTCTGGCCATCCAGCAGTCCTAGAAGGATTCAGTGACTCTAACTGGATTAGTGACTCGGATGAGATGAAGGCTACTAGTGGATATGTGTTCACTATAGTCATGGGTCAGTGTCTCTTGAAAGTCCGCCAAACAGATCGTCATTACACGCTCAACCATGGAGGTGAACTAGTCGCCTAGATTCGGCCGATGGAGGCAAAATGGCTCAAGGAGCTTCTTTTCGACCTACCTGTCTTTGGAAAAGCCGATACCAAAGAGTCTTAGTATATTGCGATAACCGATCTGTACTAGTCAAGGTTAAGAATAGAAAAGACAATATGAAGTCCTCGAGGCATATTAAGAGAAGGCTTAAGTCTACTCGGCATGCGAGAGACGGGTGTTATTGTGGTAGAATACACTCGATCGGTAGTAATCTAGTGATCCTTTACAAAGGGCTTGCCTAGATCAACTATCGGCGACATCGAGAGGAATGGGGCTTATACCGCTAGTAGTAACCAACAAGTGGTAACCCATCTTGAAAGAGCGGAGATCCCGTGAATCGTGCTCTGGGACAACTAAGTTGTGTGGTATCACAAGACATCTTCCTAGGTCCCATTCATTGCGAAGGCTTAATCAGTATGGCGAGTTGAGGTGAAAACCTCTTAATGAGTTCGAGCCCTAAGGGCTAGGGAGCTGTCCTCTGAGCTCCCGTGAAGAACGAACCTATGTGAGCTGATCGTGTGGTCGCGATCCGTGAGAGGTCAGGTATACTCTCTAGTGAGCTCATGAATAGATACAAGGACATGACCAGTAAAGTCCTCGCCCGCTAGAGGTGCAGATTTGCGACCTAATCTTGTGTGTCTCTAGGATGAATATCCTCACACCAAGGCCTTGGATCAAGGAGTAGTCCTCCATTGTCTGCGTGTTGGGTTGGATTCCTTTAGGCTAAACTTTGGTTCAAACCTTGGCGGTACCTTAGTTGAATAACGATATATTAAACAAGTTTCACGGTGATAATACTTTTGTCGTTTGAGGCAAAAGGGTGGGGATTGTTGGGCTTTTGCCCTTATATGGGCAGTGGGTCTTGGCCCATCTGCGAGAGAAGGGAAGGGGCAAGATCGCTGCCCATTAAAGTCAAGGCCATAAGGGTTTCTCAAACCGGCTGTTTGGTGGCGGCGGCGGTTCTTCGACCTCCGCCTTTTGCGCGCGCGTGGTGGCGTGGAGAGTGGCCGGAGACTTGGGAGGTGGTTCACCCGCCTATATGGGAAGTCCGTGCTCCTCTCACTCTGTACTCTCTAGACTCTCTCGGTTTTCCCTCTCACTTTTGATCACAGATCGCTGCTTGTTTCTCCGGTGCCTCGGCGCCGTCGCCGCCGGTGCCATTCTTCTTGTGTTGGTCCTCTCGACTCTGGTTCCCGAGGCCACGGGTGGTCGCCGTGATCTTGCTGCTATGCGTTCTCTCGCATCTCGGGCTCCTTTCCGTGGTCGTTTGCCGTGGGGAGTGACGGCCGTATCTCCGAACCTTTTCGCTGGTGCTTGATAGCACGGCGAATTGTTTTCGGGACAGTGCTTGTGCACGCTTTGCCTCGGCTTGTTGGTTCGATCCCAACGCCGTAAGTATTTGCTTATCCTTCTCTCATGCATGTGGACCGATTTGGTTACTTCGGGGACTAGCCTTGAGCTAGAGGCCGTTTAATCAACTTTGGACGACTGTTCTTGTGGGCTACGAGTGCTGCTCGATGATGATTGCATTGTTCTGAGGCTTATTAATCTGTTTGTTAGGTATAATTGCTAGACCTAGAGTAGCACTGTTCATTGGTTTATTTCTTTGCTGGATCAATGTGTATGACATAGCACTTGGTGTTGATTTACATGATCTTTTTACTGTTGTCCTGTCTCTATTAATTGGAATATAAGTGCTGCTGTTTAGGTCAGTTAATAATTGATCTGTGATTGGCCTGTGACCAAAGTAGCACTGCTGTTCAAGCCTTTTTTTGGGCTGTTTCAGTCAGGCCGCAGTGTAGATATGATCTGTTATCTCCTGGTTTATCTAGCTGCTCATTGTCATACATATTGATTATTGGTTTATCCATTTTGGTGCATGAACAGTGCTGTTCTAGGGTTTAAACCTGATTTACAGAATTAATAACCAGTGATATATTGTCCAAACTGTAGTTGGATGGCTAAATCTTTAGCAACCCCAGTTTGCAATCTGAGAGCACTAATAAAAGACAAACCTTGAGTTTTGTTGCTGGGTTTAACTTTATGGCAGCAATGATATTTGAGTTGATCATGTATTTATATGTCAGTCTTGTCATATCTGAAGAATACATGATTTATAGTATTATTGGCTTGCTTATTTGTGCAGCTATTCTTTATTTGAATCACATTTTTATCTTGCTCATTATGCAAAATTTGCATCAAGTAATGCGGAATGCTTGGCCGTCGGCCGTCCCGTCGCGTCAGAGATGGTGACCGGGTCTTGCCGTCTGCAAAAGTGGCGCGTCTCTTTTGCCTTTTTTTTTTACATGGTACAGACGCATATCATGTTGTTGGGCGGTTTTGCCACTTGGGTCACGCCCATTCACGAGTAAAGAGGAGAGGGAGCAACAGCATGCATTCTGCTTCACCGCAGTAGGGTCAAGGGCTTGGGGTTGGAACGGCAATACTCCACATTTGTTGTTTGCTATTTTATTGCGATTTTGCTTAAACCAAGCGATCGGCTCATGCCATGCCACCGACGCAAGGGTGGGCACACACAGTGCAGCGTGCGTCTGATCGCTGAGCTAGAGTCACTCCCTATATAAACTTGATCATGAAGTTATTTGCTTCCATGCTTCGATTTGAGGAATTCATGATTTTGTTTATATATCATGCCACTCTTTTAATTGCTGTAATTTTTGTGAATTATTTACCCATCTTGCTTAAACTGATTGTTTCCGACACACCACACACCGCACTTATAGACATGTGCGCGTCCAGTACACACACATAATCAGATCAGAGACCCAAAGTCTCCTTGCGCGGATACACGTAGTCCCACTAAACACGCGCGTGTTTGCGCCATGGGATTTGGTGCTGCTGCCTGCTGGTCAGCTGGTGTATGTATATTTTTTTAAGAATGGAGCATTATATTGAACCGGTGGGATAAACCTGATTATTTTACAAAAGAATTGTTTTTCTAATCATTGAACAACTGTTTTTTTTGAAAAGTCTCCATCGATTTTTTTTACATATATAAATGTTTCTGTTGAATCTTGTATGTATCAATGTATTTATCTCAAAATATCGCTCTGGCATCAATATAATCCCTAAACTCAAAAAATAGACTTAGTTGATCCTCAAATGATCAAAACCTAACACGACCTTGACGAGATCATAGACATGACAACAAATGTGGCACCACAAAAGCGGTATATGGTGTAGACACATCAACTCTCTTATCTCTAATTCCTCGTTCTCCTATCACACACACGCGCGCACTCTCTCTCTCTCTCTCTCTCTCTCTCTCTCTCTCTCCCTCCTCTCACCGATGCACGGCATCGCCCTTCTCCTCTCCCAATCACTAGTAAGACGAACATTCACATTACGTAATTCACTAAGACCGACAATTTTATTTTCATAAACAATGCCCGCCACTAATCTGTCCAATATGTATAAATAGTTGCAAGCCCAAGATTCACTTCCGTTGTTGCTTTGGAACACCACATCGGATTGGTTAGCAATGGTGCTAGCACAAGCTATGTGTAGCCTGCTCGGCTAGCTAGGTCAGGCGACATTGAGTTAGCAATCAAGCAAAGCCAGCCCGATGACGTACACGGATGGTCGACAGATGTGGTGCTTGGCCGCAAGGCGTTATTGCTGGTGGCGGTCCGACGAGGAGTCGTAGTTGGAGATAGGCCGACGAGAAGGCCCACCGACCCGGTTGGCAAGGGGACCCGACGACCTCGCGTGAAGCGTGTGTGTGGCTAGACAACGCTATGTGTGGCTTGGGTTAGTCTTGGCAAGATATGGCCAAACCATTTTGTCCACACTAGTCTCTCAACTATGGCCGACGACCCCCCTATGGCCGTCCACCCTAACAAACATATGGTCGACAACAGTAGGCAAGCCATAGATCCAAACTTCATCGTCTTTTTGGTCATAGGGTAGATGGCATTTCTAGAAGACGTCCACCCTAGATAATAAACTTTGTCAACCATATGCCATTCTGATACACATTTTGATCATCAGTTCCATGTTTTCCTGTGTTTTCAAGCTCTCACGGCTAACTACACCTTAATTCTAGCGTTCTCCATCACATGTAACAAGAAAATCTTTCCTTTTTTTTAGTACATACCATCACGTGTTGCTAATAACATGCATTATGGAAGTCTTCGCTATACGATATTACTAACTGTACAGTAACATACTAACATTCCATCTGATAGATTATATTGCCTTGCATCTATTAAAAACCCTATCTACGTACAAACATCAAAGCTAAAACGGTTTCCAAAAAAACAAATATCGCCGATAATCCAAAAATAAATGCACATATAATATTTATATTACCCGATACAACAATATGATTAATTTCCTTAAACATAAATTATCGTATTAAAACATACATAAAAAGATTAAAAAATTATATGCTTGATCTACGATTACTCATCTAACATAAATACTGCTGCAAAAGTCTTTTCTAAACATTGTACAGGTCAAAAAAAAAAGAAAAACAGACCATTACGGCCAATGACTAGACAACTCCCGTTGACTTTCATTCCAAAATATACTGGGCAGGAGCTCAGGCTGACTCCAACAGCACCATGTATACATCACTGAATCCCTAAAAAAGGGGATGAACTGATCCCCTAAAACATCCAACAGCGTCCCTTATAGCAACCTCTAATTAACTAGACCGGAGAGAGAAACCGTATATGTAGCGTATCTCTCTCCCTCCCGTATCCTCAACAGGAATCGCTCCCGCGCGAGATCGGAACCTAGGTACCGCGCTCCTCCTCCCACTCTTCCTCTCGCCCGCCTCCTCTGCCGCCCTCCCGCCGCCACCCGCCTCCTCCTCCAGGCCTGCAAATGGTGCAGGAACCGGACTGTATCCAACCCACTCCACGCTGTGAACAAGAAGAAATCAATCCAAGCCAAACCATTAATTGGATAGTATGACCCAAACCAATCCAAACCATTTCTATCTTCAGAGTTCAAACCATTTCGTCAAACCATTTACAACCCATTTACAACCCAAATCTCAATGGAGTGGATGCAGCTGTCCATGCTAGAACAACGCACAGACGAATGAACACGCCGGCGTGCGCACGGTCCAGCCTGGTGCCGCCGAGGATGACGCACCTTTGCAGGGTGCTGCCGAAGACGGCCTTCCACTTGAGCAGGACGCCGTCGTCAGTGCCGACGTCAGAGACGGGGAGCTCCATGCGGAGGTTGCGGATGCTGCTGAAGTTCTGCAGCACCTGAGCCGGCGAGTGGTGCTGCGCGTGCTTGCCGCCGGCGTGGCCCGCGGGCCTGGCCCCGGCGTCGCAGTGGCCGAAGGGCTTGAGCACGGCGAGGAGCACGGCCTTGAGGAGGTGCGAGAGGACGGCGCGGGCGCGGGCCGGCGAGGCCGAGCGCGTCGTCGGCGTCGGCTGCGCCGTCGGTGATGACGCGGTCGATGCGGAGGCAGGCATCGTCGACGAGCGGGACGAGCGCGTTGAAGCGGCGCGAGACGGTGGAGCACCGTCCCAGCGAGCGCGCGTCGGCGAGCCTGTTGAAGATGAGGAGCACCTGCGAGTCCGGCACCCGATCAAATTGGTCCTCCCCCTCCGCCTCGGCGAGGAGCAGGTCCTCCGCGAAGACACGGTGCTTTGACTGCATTGTCCGCTACGGCAATGCGCTTCTTGATTTCTCGCCGGGAGCGGAGAAGAAGACGATCCCCGCAGCCCCGATCGCTCAGCTCAGCGAGATGGTGAAGGGGAGAGAGAAGTGGAGCAGAGCAGAGACGCGGAGGAGGAGGAGTAGGTGAGGTAGGAGAAGGGTGGTGGTGGTGGTGGTGGCGGCGAGTTGGCGACGAGTAAAGGAAGGAGGAGAGGGGCTTATAAAGAAGAGGGAGGCGGAGATGCTCTCGCCGGGGCTCGGGAACGGCGGTGGCGAGCTCGTGCCGGGGCTCGCGAACGCCGGCGGCATCGGAGGAGCTCGCGGTGGTGTTGGATGAGCACGCAGGGCCGCGGCGGTCGTGGAGGTCGGGCGGCGGCGCGCCGGCTGCCACCACGGGTGTGGAGGTCGAGCGGCGGCGCTCCCGAGCCGGCTTCGACGGGAACCGCGGCACAATGCTAGGCGGTGTGGCGGCGGAGATACGACGTGGGCTGCGCACCGTCGCACAGGGCAGCGTGCAGCGGGAGGAAAAAGCCTAGCTCCCTCTCATGCCTGCAGAGGCTATGGGCTGTGGAACCGTGGGTAGGAACCGGTTCCAAACCATGGACTCGAACCGATTGGAACAAAAAAAAAATTCAGCTTAGTCCAATCCAAACCAGACCACTGCAATCACAAGTCCGAACCGATCCAATCCACAGCTAAGTTAGAAACCATTTCCACCAACCCAAATAGATCCAAAGAGCAGACCAAACCACACAACCCATTTAAAACCAAACCATTACCAGGCCTACCTCCTCCTGCCGCTGCCCGCCTCCTTTTCCTCGCCGACGCCGCCCGCCTCCTCCTCCCGCCGCCTCTCTCTCCTCATGGACGCCTCCCCTCCTCCTCCCGCCGTCACCGCCTCCTCCTCAGATCACCGCCCCTCCTCCTCCTCATGCCGCCCTCCTCCTTCACCCGCAAGGCTCCGGCCACGTCAGGCGGTCGACGGCAACAAGCTTGTCTGCGATGAAAAGCGCGCTTTCAGACGATTGATGACAAGCGTTTTCGGAGGATGGCGCGGTGAGTAGTTTCATTGGTAGAGATCCACTTTAAGGATTCTTGTTGGAGCATGCATTTTATAGGGATGGACTTTTTAGGAATCCCTATATCAATTATAGGATAAAATTTAAGGCGCTTGTTGAAGCCAAATTTCATAGTCACCCATCCAAAGTACCGCATCAAGCTCGGTTTTCGAATTGAAGATTGCTCGCCGGACCGGGCCGGCCTCGGGCACAAGGAAACTAGAAAATAAGACGTGGCCTGGGCTTCAGATCGGGCTCAAATCTGAATTTGAGACCCGGCACACCGGGCCGGGCCGGGCCGGGCTTGTGTTTATTCCTGCGGGCTTGGGCTTTTGCAAACCCGGCCTAAAATCTGAACCTTCTCTGGATCTCTGATCAGTCTCACCTCCGGGCCCCCGGGCCCCGGGGCTGGGAACCCTCGTCCGCTCCTCCAACCCAAACGCGCCAACCCATCCCATCCCATCCAAGTATCCAACCCCTTCTTCCTCCTTCCGCTCTCCGCTGCCGCTTCCGGTTCCGGATTGCAGCCTTGCAGGTCGAATGGCGCCAGCGGCGCGGCCGTCCAATGGTTGGTAGCCTCTACTCCACTGCTCGCCTCATGGACCGTTTCCCCATGGCTTCCCAGCTCCCACGCGCGCCTCTGATCCCGCGGTGCCTGTTGCCGCAGCCACGCTTCTCTCGCGGCTCAGGGACGGCACGGCCACGTTCGAGCTCATCGAGGGCTCCGCGCCGCTGGTCTGGCCCCGCCTCCACTGCTTCGCCAGGATCGCGCCCTCGCTGTGCGTGCCCCTCTCCTTCTCCGTCTCTATCTCTACCTGGGTGGATTCAAGGGCGGGCAGAGCTGAGCTAGAAGAAGTGATTTTGTTTTGGGATCCAGGAGGGGCGGGTGGTCGGCGGCGCTGAGCAAGGTGGAGCATTACGGGGTCCAGAGGGTCACGGGCGATGGCCGTTGCATGTTTCGGGCGCTGGTGAGCTCGCGTCATGCCGTCATGACCTCTTTTCGTGCAGTGCATGTACCGGAAAGGAGAGAATTGCAGAGCTGTATCAGATTCTCTATGTCGTGATCCAATGTTTCGGTTTGAGTAAAAACCGAGTCCTTTCTACTGTTTTTAAGCTTCCCCTTAGCTTGACAGCAAAACCTGGTGTGGTGCTTCGTGGTTGTAGGTTAAAGGAATGGCAAAGAATAAGGGGATTCCATTGACCCCAAGGGAGGAGGTACAAGATGCAGGTAGTCTCACTCTCACATTGTACTGAGTTCGCAGATAATTCTTCATATTTCACCTTTTTCCCCCTTTGTTATTGTTAGGCGTGGGTTGTCAGAATTTTCATTGATAGTTTGTGTAGGCTTTCGGTTCGCATTTGATAGTGGGATAACAAGCATGGTGCCCCCACACATTTACACTGATAGTTTTATAATTAGTATGCACTATTTTTTTATTTCAATTTTGTATTTATTTATCTGTACATTAGAAAAAGCTCTGTTTAGTATTATGATATTTGAGTATCATCTTTACATCCACAACATAATTGAGAGCTTCAGATTGAAGTTTTTATCCTTCCTATCCGTTGGCTCGTATTATTTTAGGCTGTCCAAATAGGCTGCTAGATTGTAGCAGTTCTATCTGTATTTTTTTTTTGTAGGAAATTATCCTCCAGTTGCTTAAACATTCAAAGTTAATTTAGGCATATTACCTGACCCCATTTGGTATGTCAGATTTTTCATGCACAATTCCTGCAAATTTCCTGTGTTCTAATCATTTCTAGCCAGTAGCACCTCAAGAAGAGAGACACGTTGTCTGTCATAGGGCATAATTTACACTGCATAATGTGCATTCATACCGTCTATTCCTAGTGAATTTTTTTTATGACCCCTTTATTCTCCAGATAAACCTGTGATAATACCTGTCTGTCACTTGCTGACCATCGTGTACAGAGATCGAATGGAAATTTTGTGCATGTCCTTTGACATATCCTATATTTATTCAACATATTGTTCTGATGAAGTTCATCTTCAATATCCTAGATGATTTGCGGATGGCAGTGAAAGAAGTTATATGTGACAGTGGTACTGAGCAGCAAAAATATGAAGAGGCAATTATAGCAATTACCGTGGAGGAATCATTGAGACGGTTAGGTTCCTATAGCTACTGATTTTGTTCAATGATATGAACTGTGATAAGATGCTGATCTATTCCTGGTTTTGTAGCTACTGCCAAAGGATAAGGCGACCTGATTTCTGGGGTGGAGAGTCAGAACTCTTGGTATGGGTTTCATAGTTCTGAAGTTCACATGAATAATTGATATAAACATCATCCATTCATTAGATTAGTTGTACAGAACATTTAATTCACCTATATGTGCCATGTCCTTTTTCAGTGGTGCATTTGGTCTATGCGTCACACTTATTTTTATTAGTGTGCTGAAAGATGCACTTTGCTTTACTTCTGAAGGTTCTACCCAAAATGGCAAAGTAGGTTTAGTTGTTTCATAGTCTCATAGAGTAGAAATATAGTGCATTTGTAGCTTTGTAAGAGTACATATTCTTCCTCTTATATGTTCTCTTTTCAGGTTTTATCCAAACTGTGTCAGCAGCCGACCATTATCTATATTCCAGAGCGTGAGGTAAATTCTATCAACTCTATGGATGCTAAACCTATACGGCTATGCATGTGAGAATGGATACAGATACTATACCTTTGATCCAAATTTGTAAATATGGTTATGAGTTATAACTACTGCCTTACATAAAAGAGAGATTTCGTACTGAAACAATATGGATGGCCATCTCTACTTGCTTGGCCTGCCTTACTGTGGAAGAGAGAGAACACCTAATATGTTGGAAGAGTAGATTTTTTAGGTCCTATCATTAATATGGGAATTACCCTTTGTCGTGATAAGTTTGATGAAATGAAAAATCTGAGAATTGGCAACGCTGACAAGATTTGTTGGCACTACAACACCAACTATTGAAAGTGAGCTTCGATTAAATATCTGTTCAAATTGTTGTGTAGCGATGTCGAAAGTCAACATTATATGTTATATTTCTCCCCTGGTCCTATGGCCCGAGTCCCTAGTGTTCCAGAATTTAGATCTGTCTTTTTTTGTGTGTGAGTTTTTTTGTTTTGTTTTTTTTTTTTGGGGGTGGGGGTCGGGTGTTGTTATTAGTGAATATGTTTGAACATGATAGATTGAACTGGTTGAAAAGTTAGTGAATACCTTTCTCTTTGCATCTTTCCTTGTTTATACACAATTTGCCCTTTAATTTGGGAATACCAATGACTTGATTTCAGCTATTTTCTTTGCTTTCTTGCAAACTATCTTGTCATGTTTGAGCGCTCTGCTTTCATTTTAGCACATGCCATGCTTCACCTGGTGCCTATCACTATCATCTTACCTATTTCAGTTTTACTTACATCTGTCTTGTTTGTGACAGTACCATGGACGGGGCAATGGTTTTATTCCTATAGCTGAGTATGGATTGGAGTTTACCAAAAACTCAAAGCAGGGAAAGAAAAGGGTGCCAGTAAGACTGCTGTACAGCGGGAGGAATCATTATGATTTGCTAGTATAAAATGGTTGGAGAACAAATTTCCTCTGCCAAAAATTAGAATATCAGCAATCAAATCTAAAAAACATAAGCATTCCCCTCGTATGAGAAAAAAAAAACATTACCATCAGCATGAGGGTTCTAAAAACCCGTGAAAATATAGAGAGCAGAAACTGTCAAATGGTTCCTTTCTTGTTTTTTTGGAGTCCTGCAGTTTTGCCGGTTAACTGGTCCAATGGGGTAGCGGTTTTGTGGACCGCTCCGGGTTTTAAAACCTTGATGAACATTCACTTTGTGACAATTGATTTCCGATTTCCCACTCGCGGGTTACATTATTTGATCCCCCAATCCAAACCCCCCCCCCCCCCCCCCCTCTTTCCAGTCGTGACGATATAAACCGCAATTCCGCTGATAAAGAAAAGGTCGCATGAGCTTTACCAGATGCTGGTAGTTCTATGCAAGTTCTAGCCCGGTGAGGCCAGTGCTGTGCCCCCAGTGATCTGCTTGGCTTGGCGCCACTCCGTCACGCCAAGTTGTTGACCGAATTTCCGGTTGGTGCCGGGCATGATAATGAGTGTTCGTCGGACTTGGTGGTTGATGAGAGAAAAAAAGATGGAGCATGCTTCAAACCCAAATATCATTATGTCGGAGCGTATATCATCTTGCAACCACCGGTTGACTCGAATTATATCTCCACGGTGGATGAGTTGTGCGCTGCATGTACTCCTTAACCCGTAACTACAAGCCCATGCCAGATGTTTACCTCGTTGACAACTTCTATTACCAATGGTCTGATGGAGTAGGAAGGCAGCCCATGCCAGATATTTTTATCGTTTACAACTTCAATTATCAAATGTTCTAATGGAGTAGGAAGGCGGATGGATTATGGTTATCCCACGAGTGGTCTTGAAAACAAAACTTTGATTACTGGTTTCTTTTATGAGTATCTTTTAAACAAAAAAATTATCTAACCTGAATACTTAAAAACGAGATAGGCGGTCATGCGTCTCTACACGGCTAGTTCTCGTATTTAATATTAACTTCTTTCTTAATCTTGCATTCGATACTGACTTCTTTAAGGGGCTGTTTGGTTGGCTGCAAATTCCCCAACCTGACTCAATAGATGCAAGCACTGTTTAATTGCTTCTATTTTATTATAGTAGTGTATGTGGAATATCCTTTTAATCTAAGCCGTTATAAATCGGTTCCATAACAATCAATGGTGTAACGGTGCAAACCTTTCTTTTCTCTCTTATTAATGTGAGATTTTCAAGAATTTTAGGATTAATGTGGTGCCTCCATTGGACCTTGTTTTAATTGTATAATAGATATATGCCAACATACAAAATTCCATACATTGATTAGGTATCATAAAATGACAAAAAAAAATTGAGATCGGCACTCAATTTACATAGATGTTCACGTGGTATCCTAAAAACATCTCCACAAGTAGAGTCAATTGCTAGATATATGAAATGGGTATGTCTTCTATAGATAGTAGATAAAGAGCCTCTCTAATGGATTAACTATAACATAGTCTCTAAAATTAATATGTGCCCATATGTAATAACGTGCATGTATTTTGAAATTCACTTTATATAATAGTCCATACGTAGTCTCTATCTCGCTCCTCTCTTTCTCTCCTCCATATAAGAGCATATCCAATTATGCCAAATCAGCCAATTATAATGATATCAGTTTTTTTTTTCTGTGTGGAGAAGAGAATGGGAGGAAAGATATAAAAGTTGTCGCTTGTCTAAGTGAATTACAAGGTAAACACTTACATATGGACCCATATTAATTTAAAAACAATGCTATAGACATATATAAGGTAGTCCATTAGAAATGTCATTTATTTGCTATTAATAGATGGCATTTACTTCTTATAGCTAGTAATTGATTTTTTATAGTCCATAATTGATTACATCATTTAAGATATTGTAAAAAAAATTGAGTCGAAGTTTTTATATCCACTGATTGAGCATTGTTAAAGACAATCTGATCAAAAGTGCCTCGAGTTTTGCATTTCCTTTTACAATCAGCTGAAGATAGACCGTGATTTTAGTTTTAAAAGTCTACACCAATCTCAAGGTACATTTAATGGTTAGGACAATGCATGGGCGTTCATACAAATGTACGTGGGCAGGAAACTAATTTTCTAAGGGCATTTCTAATGTTAGAGGCAACTTGTTGGGTATAAGGTCTCTGTGGTACATCACATCAGCATAAAAATACCATCCGTCAAACAACTTGGCTATACGATCAAAGCCTATGGGACCCACTCAATTTATTATTTTGCCTTCCTTCCCCGTCCTCCCCCAACTCCATTTCTTCCCCATGCGCTTCCTCCCTCCTCCCCTTGCCACCGCCGCCTCAAGCCGCCTCCCCGTCACGCCCCCTCCCCTCACTGCCTCAAGCCGTCGCTGCCCCTTCTCCTCGCTGCCTCGACTCGCCTCCCCATCGTGCTCCTTCCCTGTCGCACCCCCTTCCATTGCCGCCACCGCCCCACACCGATGCCCCCCTCCCCTCGCTGCCGCCGCCCCACGTGACCTTGCCACAACGCCCCCTCCCCTCGCCTTCTTCGATGACACGGCGACAGAGCGGCCCAGATCTGGCGGGCGGCGGTGAATACGGCCATGGTGCGGCGGCGATGACTCTGATGAGGTGAGCAGCCACTATGGCCATGGCGCAAGGCGGGAAGCAACCAGCGTCGAGAGAGAGAGAGAGAGAGGGGGGGAGGAGGCGTGTTGCGATTGCATCGAGGCGCTCGCCTAGCGATCGACGCCTGGTGCAGCGCCGACGCTTGCTCAGCACGCTCCCCTCTCCTCCAAGTCAATCTAAAAGATGATGTGGAGGGCTTATAGCCAACTAATGTGGCCCCATTGAAGATGCCCTAAAATACTAATGCTCACGTCCAAATTTCCGGTATCTCGGTGGAATCAATATGACGCTCACGAATCACGATCATATGGTACGTACGTCGCTGCCCTAGTCATGCTTGAAGTAAAAGTTCTAAAAAGATGAGCTGTAGCATGCAGGTACCACATGCAAAGGTACACATGGGAAGCAGGTGTAAATGCCAGTGCCTCCTGCCTAGTGTGATCCGTTCGCTAGGCCAGGGCGGGCGCTGCCGTGCCCGCGTCGCCGCGCACGACGCCACAGCCACCTCCTCGGCCCCGCGCGCCGCACCTCAGCCTCCACCGGCAAAAGGAGAACCTGGTCCGCAGCGTACGACATTCTCAGCAATTTTTTTTAAAAAACAGTGGTTTTCAAGCGGATACCGTTTGGTTTAAAAGGATCGTTTCGGCCAGCTGATTAGTTTTTATTGGTGTAAGAGCATCTCCGACAGTTGCTCTAATCGAACATACTTATTATTGAAATTTGAATCACATTTCTACAGTAAAGAATAGTGATAGTATAGTGAACAGTGGATACAATACATAGAGAAAAATAAATAGAAATAGAGCAATAAACAGTGATGAGGCAATGTTGTAACATTGCACATGAATAATGATGGAGGAGAAAAATAGAATAATTGTTGAAGATGGCCGGTTTAGCAAACTCTCTCCTTACAAAGTTGCACACTACAGTGTTCTCTTGCTTCGCAATAAGAGTGTGCTTGGTTCACAGCAGCCGTTTACCTTATTAAATTTCGACACGTCCTTACTATTTGGCCGTCGTTTGGTCTGCAACCAAACACAAAAAATTGGCGAGCCATCAAAAGTGAACACATGTGATAGAGTGGCAACTGCGTCAAAATCGGTCACCCACACCATATTGTCATTGCGTCATCGCACGTTGGCCCATCGACAGCAGGCAGGAAGCATGCATTATTAGCCGCACTACACCGCAACCTATTCATTAGTCGTCTTGTTTTTTCAGCCAGTTTTAAACTTATCATCTCTGCATGTATTTTATATAATGTCTAAATTACACAAAACAAATTGCATAATTCATTTAAATCCTAATCAAACTTTTTGGTTTTTTGAGTCATTTTCATTTTAAATTTATAAATTCAATCTTTTTATGAAATTTCTTTTACAAATATTTTAAATTTTCTTATTTTCTAATGTGTTTTAAAATTTTCTGATCTTTTGTTTGAATTTATACATTTTATTTAAATTTTAGGATTTTTTTATTTGACTATGAGAACAATGGACACATTGACAGCAATGCAACATACCACCTATCTTAGTAAAATTTGCTCTCTTTCAATTGATTCTAATCCAAACAACATGAAAATCTATTATATTATTAAAGTAGAGGAAAATGGAAGCCATCACGTTAATCCACATCACTCAAATTATTTCAGTCGATCGATTAACGGTGGGGCCAAATTATAACGACCTAGATCAATTAAAGAAATTCTCTCATAAATCAAGAAAAAATAAAAGATCTATGCCGCCGGTTTTTGTTGGGCCGGATTATAATGGCTTAGATTTAAAGGAAAATATTAGAAATTCGGATTAAATGCTAGAGATGATGTAATATGATTATTTTAGCCGTTCGATCAATGGTAGGACCAAATTATAACGGTCTAGATTAATTAAAGAAATTCTCACATAAATCAAGAAAAAATAAAAGATCTATGCGGCTTAGATTAAAAAATATTAGAAATTCAGATTAAAAACTAAATCTGATATAATATATTAGAGATAAATTCTAAATCCGATCTGACATATTAGAGATCTATTATAAGTTAGAGATAAACTCTATATGCAAAACAAATCTAACAGCACAAACACACGGATCACCTCGCTCGTTACCAATAAATGATGATCACGGCCACTCGTTTCCAACGCTTTTGAGTACCAGGAGCCAAACATGCCCAGGAGCCAGGACCGGAGAAACCGAGAAGAAAAGAGTTGATGGCGACGCACCATGCGCTGCACTGTGCATGCGTATGCTGCTCAAGCCTCCAACCAAGGGGATGGAGGGATGCTCGCGAGAGGAAGAAACCAAGAGGATAGTCCGGCAGGCGAGGCGAGGCAGCACGGAGAAAGCTGGCCGGCGTGGGCCCGCAGCTCCAGCGCCCCGCAGGCAAATGCATCATGCTCTCTCCCGCTCCATCACCAGAGTCTGGCTGCTGGGCCCCAACCTTCGATCTGAAATTCTTATTAATTCCCAGGGCCAGAAGTAGTCGTCGTCGCTTCTGCTGCACTTCTCTTCGACGTGCATGCGCAGCAGACAGCTATCAACCGTCCAAAAATAATACTATCACATACTGCTTCACCGACAGGTGGCCCCCGCGCTTCCCTGGCCCACTCACAGTGGGCCGTTTCGCGGCTGCGTACGCAGAGCCTCCCGGATACCTACCGCTAATGGTCGTAATAATTGTGTATTAATAATAAGCAGTGCCGCGCACTGGCCCAGCCTCTTTCCCCCTCGCTTGCCTTCTTCCTTCCATTTTTTCTCCTCTTCTTTCCGGCGCGGCAAAGTGAGGCGACCCGCGCTCGCGCGACGCAACGAGACGCGCCCCCACCACAAATCCATAACTCCATTGCTCTCTCCCCCCTATACATCTGCACATATATAAGCAGGCGCCGCCATTGAGGGAGAGGTGCTCTTCTCCAAGATCGAACAGGGTCCAGATCTTCGCCGCGCCGCCGGAGGGGTAGGAGAGGCGAGGCGAGGCGGCGATGTTTAGCGGGACGCAGCAGAAGTGCAAGGTGTGCACCAAGACGGTGTACCCGATGGACCAGCTCTCCACCGACGGCATCGTCTTCCACCGCTCCTGCTTCAAGTGCCACCACTGCAAGTCCACCCTCTCGGTGCGTACGTATGACCCCTCTCGCCTCCTCCCCGGGCTTCGCGTGGATGGATCTGTAGGAGAATGTGGTGCTCCGCGTGGTAGATCTGCGAGCTGCTGTGGTGGATCGATCTGGTTCTTGAATTTTCTTCATCAGGATATTGCCTCTAGGAGATCATGTTTCTGTTCATCCGCCGCCATCCTGATTCCTAACCAAAAGAGGACTAAGGAAAAGTTCATGGGGAAATTTACCTTGCTGATCTTCTGGTTAGGAGGACTAGTGAGCCGTGACGATTGTCCAGCAAAGATTATCGGTGTACCTAACGATCTTCGTGGTTGTCTTGTTTGCGATTTGACAGCTTAGCAACTACTCCTCGATTGAAGGGGTGCCGTACTGCAAGCCCCATTTCGAGCAGCTGTTCAAGGAGACCGGGAGCTACAACAAGAGCTTCCAATCACGTAGGCTTTTGATTGACTTCCAAACTGCAAACTGCAAAGACGAGAAGATTTGTCTTTTTTTTAAAAAAAAAATGAATTTGTCCTGATATGCCACCATGCTCTTTCTTTCAGCCGCGAAACCTGCAATAGAGAAGTTGACTCCTGAGCTGGTAATGGCCACTGGCTGACAAAAACCTTGTATTCATATCACTTCTGCTGCATTGGATCTTGCCTTATGCATTCTGGACTGCGCGCGCCATGTTGTTGTGTTATTGAACTAATCTTGTGTGGAGCACGCCTTTTCAGACTAGATCGCCAAGCAAAGCCGCAAGCATGTTTTCAGGAACACAGGAGAAATGTGCCACTTGTGGTAAAACAGCATATCCTCTTGAGAAGGTAATACCACACAGTTCCTGCTCTGTTCATCTTAGTTTTTTAAAATACTAAAAAATGTTCTAGCTGTCTAAGTTCACGCAAACTGAGGAATTTTATGGTTTTGCTGCAATGAAACACAGATATTTCTTCTAGGTCTGTTTTATAGAGTATTTTTATTTTTTTGAGAAAATTATAGGCTAATTTTATTGGCAACGGGTGAACCGAAACCTGACACTATAGGCAGTACAAAGTTTCAAGATTTTCTTTTGAATTGGAGAAAGTTGGGTTATACTACCACCCAAAGATAGCAGCTTTTCTGCTTTAGCCTTTAGAACATGCAGTGGTTTTGACGCGTAGCTGTTAAAAATAAATCTTGCAGGTAACAGTTGAAGGGCAGGCTTACCACAAGTCCTGCTTCAAATGCTCTCACGGGGGTTGCGCTATTTCGCCATCTAATTATGCTGCCTTGGATGGCATCCTCTACTGCAAGCACCATTTCTCTCAGCTTTTCAAGGAGAAGGGAAGCTATAACCATCTGATTAAGTGTGCGTCGATCAAGCGCGCAGAAGCACAACTAGCTCAACCAGCACAACCGGCAGCTGATTCCTCCTAATATCATATCTACGAATTGGGACAGCACAACCGGTAGCTGACCCATATATCCAAAGTGGGGTCTAAAGGCTAAAGTTCAAGCCTTCCAGCCTTTCCTTTTTACTTTTACCCTCTGTATGGTATGGTCTAGCTTTGAGCATACTGGAACTAAATTTGGTTTCCCCTACTGTGCTAGCTTGATCACATTGGTGAACCATGGAATCGCTGCCATTTTCAAAAAAAAAAATATTGTGTTTGCTCAAAAAAAGAAAATTATTGTGCATCAAGTAATGGTATCTCTGTTGATTGCTAAATCGTGTTTTTCTTGTGTATAGCTGAATTTTCCAGTTGCCTCGTTCGAAACCATGCTGATGTAAAGTTTGCTACTGCACGTTCTGGGGTTAAACACATTACAAAGGTTGATCCACGCACACGGTACACTAATTTGCACTGACACCAAAGAAATATCAAACACTTGTCTTGAAAGATCAACAAGATTTGACGCAAGAAGACTACGATGACGGCGTAGATCTCGGATGTAATGAAAAACGAATTTCTCACTATTTCTTCGTCAAATTCATGTACTCATGTCCATGCTACATTCCAGACCATACAGAAATGAAGCAAAGTGGAGTTGAACATCACATAATAGGTTTATGCCCCGAGCAGTTCAAAAACTACATCTAAAGAAAATAATGTGGGCCGCGGGCCTGTTCGATAATACAGAAAGGTACTTTCCCAGTTTATAGAGCCGTCCTGTTTCCATGCCTTTGCCGAGCCATAACAAAACAATTCTATAAGCCAACTGTGCAAATCACACATGAATTCTACAGGTCAGGACGTGTTTGCCGTGGTTCTCCAATTTTCCCCTGCATAAACACCTTCACTTCCAAGCTCTTCCTCTATTCTAAGCAGCTGCAAAAGGGGTGCACGGTTATCCGAAACCATTCAAGAGTCAAGACAGAGCAAGAAGCTAGAATGCTCTCATAGTTTTGAAGAATGCTGTGGCGCATGCATTCTCATACAGAAAAAAGGATTCGGCCGAAAACCTGATTGTATTTTGTGAGACACTCTCCACGGCAAGGTGCACCGGCTTTAATCTGTCCAGCTGCAGCACCAACAGCCAAGTCGGCAATAAAAGAATCATCAGTGTCTCCAGACCTTTGTGACACCATCACTCCCCAGTGAGCATCCTTTGCCTGTTTCACAACCTCTATGGCCTCAGTGACAGTGCCCACTTGATTTGCCTGAATATTAAAATACACATTACTAAACAGAGGAACAACTTATCAAGTAAATGAAATTAAGAGAGCAAGGAAGAATTCAGAAAGCAAATACATGTGAAAGCAAGCGGCTCTTGCAACAGTGTGTACTGTACCTACAACCTACAGGTACAACTGCAAATTGATCATCTTCCAGTGAATTTAAGTATTGAATGGATCAACTGTTATATGTTTATTGCAGATTGATTATAATGGTATCGTCTGTAAGTGTCCTTAAAATCAGCTTGTATAAATAGAACTGAGTCATAATAAAAAACTGAACAGGATGGTATTATTAGTTTTTGACTGCCCCATTAACATGAGAAAATCGTTGCACGGTTTACATTGAGCAGTTTCAACACATCAAAAAATAAATGGATGGCTCAAGGGTTGACTTACCTTAAGAACAAGAGCGTTGCAAGTAAATTCATTAATAGCCCGCTTAATGTTTTCAGGATCTGACATCAACAAGTCATCTCCTACAACCTGCGCATGCAATGTATTGGCATGAGCTCCTGAGCAAACTGAAAAACATAGAGAATATAAGAATAACGTCTACCTGGCAAAGCTCTAGTGTGGTAAATTTTTTCGAGTGCTCCCAATCATCTTTGTCAAAGGGCTGTTCAATGGATACAAGTGGATACTCTAGCGTAGGGGGGAAAAATATCTAAGCTTCATGAAATCCAATGATGTACCGCAAAATATGTCAAAGCACAAACAAGTGATACCTGAACAAAACTGACTATACATCTCAATCAAATCATCTCCAGTTTTGAACGCCTGCCCTGATTTCTTTGCAGATTTGTACTCCAGATCATATTTCTTTCCTGCAAAACATTGTGTGACCACAGCCTGAGGTTAGGTCATTAACATATAGTAAGAAAGACTAATCATAGCATACAGCATCATATCTCATTGATGTTTTTTCATACAACAGTACAAAAAGATCCAACAGGTAGCTGTGTACGAAAAGCAAGAAAAGGAAAACAGGGAAGGAAAATGTAACAGAAAAAAATTCAGAGAGTTAGTCTGAAGCTCACTGATGTTCAAGCTAGCTCTTTCTAAGGTTCAAAGTTGTATGATATCTAGATGCAGGTACAGGTAGCAATATCGTTACAAAAACTTGGTCAGTTGGTGCATGAGAGGCAAATGTGATCAATATGGCACGCTTTCATTGGCACTAGGATGGTTGTTACTTCTAACAGGTGGCCATGAGAGCAGTAAAACAGGAATGACAACAAAAATGAATAAAGTGGAAAACACAGGAACCATGACATATAAAAACACGATTTTTTTTCTCTATGCAGTAACAGCAAAATGGAACTCTTTGTTCAATGCATGCCAGATCAGCAGATTATTTGCATTCTATCATCTAGACATCCATAAACATGATAGATTAATAGTCTATTTGCTCCTTAGAACTACGTTTTAAACATTTGCATAGATATACCCAAGAGGCATCGCATCACTGATTATATCATTACCTGCGCAAAAATCAGTAGCAGCAACATCAATTGCTAATTTGATCCTTCCATTATGTCCAGCTCTATCTATTGCCGCAATGACAAGATCTAGGCCTTCAGAAATGCTGAAAATTGACCCAACATAGATATGATAATATTGAAATCCATATGTAGGTGCCCAAAAGGGGAAATGAGAAATAAAGCATACCAGGAAAAAGGTAAAATCAATTCCTTACTTGCCTGGAAATATTTGGAGCAAATCCACCATCATCACCAATGTTGCAACTTTCTGAACCATATTTCTCTGAGATAATGTCCTATCAAACCAATTTGTAAAAAAAATTATAAAAGTCAGCAAACTCATATGTGCGCTATGAAAAAATGAAGCAGCTGACAAGCAACAGCCCCATGGCTTAAGAATTTCAGTGCTTGTCTTAGGAGCGATCCCATATAAGTTTTTCTGGAGTATGGACCAAATCTTTCCTACACTAGTTTGATGGATGAAACCAGATTAGCCCAAATATAGGACTGGAAGGCAGCATTAATGTTGACATGTTGTTGAGAGTGTGCGCAAGGCCTAACAATTAATAAATAACTCTGAAGCAGTTTGTTGGAAATTGAGGATACCTTTAGATGATGATATGTATCTGAACCCATCTGCATTGCTTCTTGAAAGTTTTTTGCACCAACCGGAAGAATCATAATTTCCTACAGATAAGCAAAATTTACTTGAAAGTACTGAAAAACAAAGAGCACGATATGTTGAGTGATCTATATGGACCATCTTAATATGTTCTCATTATCAGATCAACAGGAAAAAACATGGGAATGACAATATCATTTTTTTTGCAAAAATTTAATGGTTTTTGTAGAAAAAGTATCTTAGCAATCCACAGGACAAGGTTGGTTGTAAAAGGTAATTCTACAGGTTTAGTAAAAATACTTGAATGGGAAGACTATTTCCAGCATGTGTTCCACCATTTATGACTGTGATTGCAGGAACAGGAAGTGTTGTAGCACTTTTACCAACAAGGTCCGCTATATGCTTGTACAAGGGAACCTGAACAGAAATAGACGACCAACTATAAGCATTTTTATGGCTGTGTATGACTCATTTTTTACCTCAAATCTTGTGATTTGGAAGATAACCAGTACCTCTTTCTCAGCAGCACCAGCTTTACAAGCTGCGATCGATACAGCCAACATAGCATTCGCTCCAATCTCAGCCTGCACGATGGTGTACAGTGTTTATTCTCTCCACGTAGGGCATTATACACTTCCCTGATACAAGTAAAGAATCTACGGGCTGCAACAGGTGCTGTACCAAGTACATAAAAATGAACAAAATTGGGATATAGCAGTTAACCAGTAATCGATAAGGAAACTATCCAAAATAATACATCATTATTTCCACCAGGAAGACTAAAATGGAACAAGCCAATGTCAAATATTGCCCTGCAGCAGAGTATAAGGAACGTCGATTGTATGTTCTAATGGATAACACCTAGACATAACATAGCACTCTCTGTATAATCAGTCATCATAAATCTTAACACACAGAGGTTGGCAATGTAGGAGAAGATCAATTGCAGAGTATGAGAACAGGCAGGGATTGGGGTTTTTGCATTGTACCTTGTGGCGTGCCTTGTCCAAGTCCATGATGGCCTGGTCGATCTGCGCCTGCTGCTGCGGATCCATCCCCACGAGCGCCTCCGACACCTTGTCGTTGATCACCCGCACCGCATCGGCGACGGCCCTGGCGAGCTGTTTCCGCTTCTCAGCGTCCCTGGCAACGTCGACCGCGGCGCCCTCGGGCGCCCCCGGCCCAGCCGCCGATGCGCGGTGCACGGCCTTGTTGGTGTGCAGGTCGACCTCGATGGCGGGCAAGCCGCAGCTGTCGAGGATCTGGCGCGCGCGGACCTTGGTGATCACGGCCGGCGCAGCCCGCCGCATGTGGGTGGAGATGAAGAGCACCGGGTCGGGGGTCTTGGCGCGGACCGCCGCGTTCACGGCCTCCTCGATCTTGCGCGAGAGCAGGTGCTTCTCCAGGTACTCCTGCACCGACATGGCTGCTGCGGAGCCCACTTCACTCCTCTCCGCCACCCTGCGCCGCCGCCGAGGGGAGAGCCTGTGGCCCTGAGTTGTGGCGAGTTACCGGAATCGCTAGGCCGTGCAGATAGGCCGAACTCGAAAGAGAGAATTGTGCGTGGAATGGTGGAAGGAAGGAAGGAACAGAGACGTCGTAGAGGGAGAGAGGGGTTAGAGGAAGTGGGCCTATTTCATGATGGGCCAATCCATTTTCTCAGCTCTGCTGCCGTTGGGTAAGTTTTAAAATAAGCCCAGGCCAGTATGTTATTACTTTGGCGGGGCATCACACATCGGTCCACGGAGAGTCCAACACATGACGTGTCTTGTCAAGAGAAATATACGGTCGCCTCCTGGTAGCATTTTTCGTTTACCCCTCGAAATTATATTTTATTTACTTTATAGTTTCTCGGAACTTGTCATTATTTGCACGTTTACATTAAAATTATTAGGGAACTGTTAAATGTTGGCGCGGCTACCTATGTGGCCGTAAATCACATAGGTAGATGCCACATCGCCATTTAAACGCTAATCTAGTGAGTTATACGTACAATAAATTTTAAAATAAGAAAATATCTATTTCAAAAAAAAATAAAATACATTTTTTTTTGGCAAAGAGCAACATTTTTAAAGATTTTGAAAACTAAAAATTTAATTCAGAAATTTCAAAAAATAAAATATCTGAATTCGCAAATTTTAGAACTTCATTTTTTTACTTTAAATTTTACTTTCTGAAATTTCAATGTAGTTTATGTTCATATAATTCATTTTAAAATATTAAACTCTTTGGAGTTAAATTTTATCTAAATTTACATTAGTTTTTTATTTAAATTATTGCATTAAATTCTAAAACTTTAAAATCTTGAATTTTAGAGTGGATTTCACCTCATTTTTTAATATGTGGCTAGCCATGTCAGCATTTTAATGGTGACATGGCATCTTATCAAATGTTAATGGCCACGTAGACTGTAACATCCCAAATTTTTAAAACCAATTTGGCACGTTAATAATTTTCTAAATTTCATAATTTTAAAATCGCAAATCATTTTAATTGCATCATGGCATATTCATCATAATCGCATGCATCTTTCTTGAGTAAACTTGTGCATTTATAATTTCCAAGGCGAAATATTTTCGGCAAGTTATAATATTTTCTTGAAGCAAATCTCAAGGTGAAATTCTTTTGGGAAAAATAAAGTATTTTGTTTAAAGATGCTTAGCATATTCCTTTAGGCCAAATTCCATTTTGAATTTAAGTGGAATGTTGGGAAAACAAAATTATATTTTCCTAAAGTATTAATATATTAAAAGGAATATTTAAAGATGAATTACCTTTGGGAATCGAAAAAATTCAAAAGACCTTAACCTCTTTTCTCATCGGCCAGTACCAGCTCCTCTTTCTCCTTCCTCTTCTTTTCCTCCTCCTCCTTCTTCCGGTTGGTAGAAGCATGCACCTTTTTTCTCTCTCTTTTCCCGCTCATTTGGGCATGGCCGCCCGGCCCATTCTTATCACGCCTCCTCCTTCGCCATGGAGACACCGCCGGGGTGGGTCCGCTTGTCGATCACCTCTCTCTCCTGTGTCTTCTTCTTCCTGTTCTCCTGCGCCTCTGTCGCCATGTCATGGCCGTGCCGCCATTTCCTTTACCCACTTGGCCAACATGGGCTCGTCTCCCACGCAATATTTCGTCCCGATTCATCCTCTCCGGACCCTCTCGCTCTCCCATCTTGTCACCGGCCAACTCCGAGCACGCGTCGCCGACTTGACCGGCCGTGGCGCTAAGTCGCCGCCGCTCTGCGCCGAGACCTTGCCGCCGCCTCTTGACTCCGTGCCATCCGCCAACCACTCCTTGACGCCTCTGCGCGTCGCTTATAAAGCCCTCCGCCAAGGGCGTTCTTCCTCCTCTCGCCAGTGGTTGACGAAGACGCCACGGCCGCGCCGTTTCAACCTTTCCGAGACTCCAGCATCTCCTTGAGCATCGAGGAGTTCTCTCAAGACTTCCTCAACCAATTGCTCCATCCACGCCGCGGCAGCCGCTTTGCCATCGTTGTTGTCTCCGGTCAAGCCGCCTCCCGCCGCGAAGTTCGAATCTCCTCGGTAATCCCGTCGCGAGGCCATAAACCAGTTCCTCTATCTGCGTGCTTCCTCTGAGCCGCTCTCCTCGCCGGAGAAGCCGCCGTCACGGCCGCGCCGTCGCCACCTCCGCCATGCGAGCTCTGCCGGTCGCCGACAAGTGGACTCACGGTCGAAGCAGCGCTCGCTCATCATGACCACGCGGTGTTGCGCGCCTCGGCTGGCCCGTTCTAGCCGAGCCGCCCACTGGATGGCCTTTTCCTTTTAATTCGATTTTTCAATTTCTTAAACCTCTTTGATATTCAAAAGGATTTGTTAAAATAATAAATGAATTGTAAAAATTCTAGGAAAATTTCTGAAAATACTTTATTGATTTCTGGTCCTAATAAAAAAATATAAACATGTCACGCATACAAAATTCATTTTAATTTAAAGAACCATCTCTAGGCGCATTATTTCATGTGCATATGAAGTGGTCATATTAATTATTCTAAATAAAGATAAAATACTTTCTGAATTGTTGGACCTAAGAAAAATCATTTAAATGCATGTCATCCATTTAGCATTTATTTTGGATAAATAAATATAGTGGGCATGTCATCATTTCATGTGCATAAATCATATCCATGTTTTTCCCAAATATCAATGCATTGAAAATCAAGATTTCTACATTATCTTTAAAACCACAAATCATGAAATATTTCTTATGTGTGTTGTATTGCCTTGCATGTGTATGTGCTGCTTTAGAAGGTCAAGCTCCGAAGACCCGATCGTCGACGTCCCCTTCGCTTTCCCCGGAACCGATCACGGCAAGTCCCCCTCTTTGATCATATTGAGAAGCCATTTTTGGTTATTTAGAAAATATTCATTAGATTTGAAAATATGCATGCTAGTTTAAAAGATAAACGCCGTATTTGCTAGAATTAGTTATTATGCCAAATAGAAAAGGTAAGAAGTATGGTAGGATAAACCTAAGGTTAAAAATATGAATTGCTAATATTTAAACGCCTTGTTGAGGTAGGATAACCGCTTAAAATCATTTATGCGAATGATGCAATCATTTGTGTGAAATGAGATATTGTTGAGAAATGTTTGGGGAAGGATGATTTAAAGGATAGCGCATCAAGGGTGATGCTTGATAGGAAAAGGTTTTCCTCTTACCCCAAAATCTTTCCGACTAGGGAGATATTTTGTCAGTTGGTGCAGTATGGCACCGGGTTTTACTGGGCTAAAATATAAACTCTCCCCTAGTCTAAGGACTGCTCATCCTATAATCCTATGAACGGAGCCATTACAGTGCGACCTCGAGCTCCGGTATGGGACGGACCCGATCGTTGGCCCTCGTGGTTGATGGTCTTGTGGCGAAACACCGAATGGGTGCGTAGCCTCTCGAGGGTAAAGCGTACCCACTCTGCGAGTTAAAAGCTGTCATGATAGCCGTGCTTTCATGGTTATGAGCGTCTTGAAGGACTGATTATATGGTAGATTCTTTATTTAAAACCATTTCGAAAAAGGTTTTTGAACAAAGGATTTGAGTTGAGTAAAGGATTTGAGAAAGGTTTTGAGAAGGATTTTATGAGTCAGCGACCACCGGTGATATTCCGAAATGGGCGACGGCCTATCGAAAAGTATCACGCGGAAAACCGGAACTAGCAAATTTGAGAAAAGAAAAGAAGAAAGAATTTTGAGCTAGGGGCCACCGGCGATATTCCGAATTGGGTGACGGCCTATCGGAAAGTGTCGTGCGGAATGGACCTAGCCGGTTTGAGAAAAGAAAAGAAGAAAGAAGTTTGTTCTCGCTAAGGCACTGAGGCCAAGTGGTGAGAACCGTTTGCGAAGAGCCCAAAGAAAATGTTGAGATTTAAAGTTTCGAAATTGCTTTGTCAAAACTAGGTCAAATAAATGCATTTCCGCAAATAACCTAAGCTCTCCTTGTACTAAACCCACACTTGCATAATTCCGGACTTGCGGAGTACAATTTGTACTCACCCTTCTTTCCTCTCCCTCCTTTTTTTTTAAAATTTCAACAGCTGGTCCATCTGAGTTTGGCCCGCCTTCCGGAGGAGGAGGATCCGAGACTACGTCGAGGAGGCGTTGTCTGATGAAGATTATGAAGACTAGGGTTGCGTGTTCCTACAGCCCTCGTGCCTGTGGGATGGATAAGTATTTAGATATTGTATTAGGCTTGTATCGCGGTGTACTCTGATTTGCGGCCTGCGAGCCGTTGTATGTGTTGCTTGTACGGGACTATGTTCCGTTTGTAATAATAATATAGTTGGCAATTGTTCGTTTACAGATATCGTGTGTACTAGCCATGATCCTTGGGACTAAATGCGGGTTTACGCAGTGGAATCCGATCTTGTAAATCGGGTGCCGACATAGACAACCACTTTAGCATTTTACGTTTCCCTAACAGTTTTGAGGCAACCGTGCGCCAGCTGTTGCTGATGCTGAGCACGCTTGGTTTCGGTGACCCTATGTACCATGGGGCCACTACTTTGCGCAAGGGACGCATATGCTGGGTGGTGTGCGTCACTGTTTTTGTTGCAGGTCCACCACCTACTCGTGGACCATTTCGCTATTCTGCCAATCGCGTCAACTGCTCCGACGCCATCCAAGACGTGTCGAGACTTGCTCTACATCGACTCAGATCTATTCACGCGTGAGTCGCATGTCTCCCGCTTCGCTACTTTCCTCTCGTCGCGCTAACGAGTGTTCAGCCATGCTCAGTGCGGTAGAGGTGAGCGACCCGACGGTGTACCACCTTGCCGAGCTCGTCCAATCTCGGGGCGACGCGACACCATCGCTTCTGCGAGGGAATTGAATGTCGCTTCGACTCCAACCGTCACCGGAGCAAGCCAAGAAGGAGAGCCGCGAACTTAAAAGCGCGACTCTTTCCACTTGGTGGAGAGGGTTCACCGCAAAAAGAATTCGTCGGTTGGTTCGCGAGAACCGGCGTCTCGAGAATGCCGCTTCTTCCTCCGGACTCACATCTTTGCCGACCTCACGCCCGAAGCAGAAGGAGGTCGGGACGAGCCCCGCGTCCCCGCCTAAGGATCCTGCTGATCTTCCCTTGTGCACCTTCGAGCTCACCCACAAGGATCTCAAGTTGGATCTGGGTCCTTCCGGAGTGAAAGCTCCGCCTTCCTCTCTTGTTGAGCTCCAAGGTATGCCTTTGATGATCCGGTCGCCACTGTCTGGTTGGCAGCCCGCTGTCGATGCCGATGGCGATGATGATGATGATGACGGGGAAGACCCCGTGGAGTTGGTCTCTGAGTCCGATTGCGACCAGGACTAGCCCGTAGTACCATGTATCCTTTGTTTGGGTCGTTGTCACTCTTTTCTTTTCGTTATCTTTTGCTTTGGGTCTTGTCCGCCCCTTTGCCGCGCTTTGCCGCCGGTCCCCCCCTCCCCACTTCAAATATTCGGCCGCCTCTTTAAGAGGGCCGTCCGTCAGCGATTCGCCAGCGCCATTGTCGCTTTGCCTACGCTGCTATTTGCCCCTGCCATTCTTGCCCTTGCAGCCGGCGTTGTCACTGTCTTGCCCGTGCAGCTGCTTCTCCAAATGATGAGGAGAAGGTCGGAGATTCGCTCCGCGAGTCCTCCTCCGCGTCGTTCCGCGAGCCCTCGCCGCTCGGTGAGCCCTCGCCATTCTCCGAGTCCTCCTCGTCGCAGTTCTTCAAGTCCTCGTCGTTCCCCGAGTCCTCGTCCTCGGCCCGAGCCAAGCGAGTTTCAGTTGTTCCTCGAGGAGATGAGGCATTTTCCTCTCTGGATCACCGTGGTAGCTATCCTCCTCTGGATAGTCCTTACCTGGTGGGCTCTGTGTATCCAATCCTACTAGCCGTCCCGGCATCTGTCCGTGTAACCGTAGGTAGTTAGCTCGCGATTTGGGCTAACGTACCAGCTTGTGGTATTGCGCCCCTGTTTGTACTATAAAAACTATTATGTTATGGATGTGAATGTGCATCGTGCCAAATTTGCATGTTTAAACTCATGTTTTGGGAAAAACTGGGTTTTAGCTCTCTCCCCTTATAGTCTCTCGTCCTCTGGTCAGCAGATGGTGATTTCACGCCGAACAGGGCGTGGGGATCTCAACCGTGGTAGAATTCGTGGAGGTGCTGCTAGCAGAGCTAGTAGATCTCGTCGTCTTGGGAAGCAGGCTCAGCCAGTCCCTTACCCAGTCTACATATGCGTATTGGGCTATACTGGATCTTTTGCTTGGAATTTTAAAACAGTGTGCATTGACTAGGTCTTGAAGTTAGCTGTTTCCTTTTAAACTCATTTGGTATCTTGAGTATTTGTGTGTTATGTTTATGCCCTTCTTGAAAGTGTTTGTCTTCTCGGCATCGCCCTTTCTTCTCTCGATTTACCGAAAACCACTTTCCATGAAAAATGTTCTTGGCAAATAATTTTTTTTCTACAAGTTTTAAAAGATTCTTTAAAAAGGAAATGTTACGCTGAACCAAATGTTTTTTTTTAAAAAAATGGTTCTACAAAACAAAACTTTTGTTTGATGTTAAACAAATCAAGTTTCGAAATGGTTAAATTCTGGCTTTTGAACAGTTTCGTGAGTCTTTACTATCTAGCCCAATGTTTTAGTTTAAATAAAGGGTTGCATGTTTTCAACTTCTTTGCCAGATTCTTAAGTTGTCCTGTTTGAAATCAAAATTTAATTGAAATATTTCAACACAAAATGAGGCGTTTGCAACTTGGGGTTTGGTGCCCTTCGAATTTTGACCAAAAGGATTTATTCTAACCACTCTCTCTCTAGTCACAAAATGTTGTTTGATGCCTGGGTGGTTCAAAAATTTGTTCTCTAAGGGCTATTGGTTAAAAACTTATGTTGCACGTTTGAGGAAAATATTTTTCCTAAACTATATAAAAAAAATGTGTTACCAAGAAAATGTTTTAAAATGAAAACTTTACAAACAAATTCTATTCTGACCTCGCATGTTTGTTTTAGATAATGTTCTTTTCATAAAACTTTCTAACGATCAAGATTTGAACTCTCCTTACTTTAAAGGACTATAATTATAGCTATTTTTAGTTCTCAGAATAACACTTTGATTTTGAAGAGATAAAATTTTCAAAATCTTAAGTCAAAACCTATTTGTAACCAAATTTGGTAGACGTTGTATCTATTCCCCGCTTTAAAACGTTTGTTTTCCCATCTTAAAACTCAACTATGTTGCTTCCTAGAATTTTGTGGAGTATCAGAGACTAATCTTTCTTTTGCACCATTTTGCAAGGTTCTTGTTCCTAGCACTTCTGTGTTACCTTTGAACATTGGGTAGTTGTGGAGGCTGGTGTTTGTTTTCTATGTATAATAATTTTCCCCTATCCTACTTACCCATCTGCTATTCCCTCTTACCTAATGCTAAGATAGCAGGGAGCCCTCTTATGGATGATGTGCTAGACTGATTTGTGTAGTAAACACAGAACTCACATTGGATCGAAGCACGATGCCGATTGAAGGGCTAGTTTTAATTGTTCTAAAGGTGTTTGACGAACTTTAGTACTACTTTGAAATGTGTAATGGAAAAAGGGAAATATTGGAGATATGATTGATCGCTAAAGGGATATCTCGATCTTGAAAGTAGTGATACAATTAGACTAAATGTATACTACAAAGTGGTTTGATGATATTGTGAGCTTGGAGTAAATTACTGGATTATACCTAGTTATGCTAGATATAACTGGGCAGCAATTGAAAGATGTTTATAGGAAGTGCACTAACCCGATGCTAGCGGATTAAACCAATAATTATGGGTTAGGAATGAAGATTAGTAAAAATGATGAGGATGAAGTGGATCACAAAATGAGGGGTCGTGAATGAATAGATTTGTTCATTATCCAGCGTTATTAGACCCATAGTAAACCATTGCATTATTAACATAAAGGATAATGAATATTGATCAATAGCTCTTGTATGCAGAGATGATGGCTATTGAATAGATAAGATGAGGTCTCTGGTTATGACATTGGAGTTATTAACTAGTTTGTGGATCTCTTGATTATAAATATTAGTTAGACGATACAATGTCATGCCATGAATTCGTACATGGTGATTGGAGGACAACCTTATTGAGGATTTAGCTGATGATCATTGGATTTGTAGTAATAATTTTGTCAAGATGACCATGTAGGAATCAGCTGAGTTTATGTAGAGACCTTGTGTCGGATTAGATATCTTGCTATTGATGGGAAAAATTTGAATGTGACGTGATGGATCAGATTGGAATCTTGGGTCGTTAGGATGATTATAATCAAGATTGGATAATAGCTACTGGGTAATGTACAACGATCATTGGAATGTTTCAACCTAATTAGTCGAGTTTATTAGAACGACTGGATCATTTTATAAGTTATTTGGAGATACTTGAGTCTAGCAACTAGTGGTTTGATTTCAAAATGATACATGAGTTAACAAAACGTCTTGATTGTGGATGACATTAAGGAAGACTTGACTATTGGATTTTTATTAGCCTGAATTCAAGAATATATGAAAGAGGATCCTAAGGCCTAGAGGGGGGGTGAATAGGCAATTTTAATTTCTTTTCTTAAATTATTCTTGATTAAGCAACAAGTTAAGAATGACCCAATCCTAGTTGCAAGTCAAGTGAGCGGAAGCTATAAATAAATCACAAGGCAACTATGACATGGCATTCAAATGAACACAAGCAATGCGAGATAGTAAATGCGGAAATTAAATGAGAGAGTGACACGGTGTTTGTTTGACCGAAGTTCGAGCCGCAACTCCTACTCTCGTTGAGGCTACCTCTTGCGCAAGGACCGGCTCGCTCTCGAGCCTACCGCCTCACTCACTCCCGGTGAGTCGTTCCGCCACTCCGGCGAGGTGGACTCACACACCGTGCACCGACTCGAGAGTAGCCACACGCCAAGGCCTACTCCCAAGCCCTCGCCTCCACGAAGGATATTTTCGAAGTAACAAGCCAAACGCCTGATCATGCGGATCGAAGGACTTCCATGAAGCTCGGTATTGGGGTTTGATGGATTGTGGAGTTCGATGATTTGTGGGTGGAGGAATGGCTCTAGATCACCTAATTGATGAGCTATGAATGTGGTAGGTGAAGTGGGCAAAAAACCTCAAAGTAGCCACCACTAGGTAGGTATTTATAGCCCCAAGAGCAAAACTAGCCGTTGTCCCTCGGAAGAGGACAAAAGACTAGCCGTTACACTCTCTGGGACGCCGTCCGACGGACTCCGGACGCCGTCCGACAGAGCGTCTTGCTCAGAAGAACGGTTTATCGGACGCCGTCCGGTCCTCACGGACGCCGTCCGGCAAAGAAGGATCCGTAACGCTGGAGCTACGGACGCCCCAGACGCCGTCCGGCAGCGAGAAAGCCCCGAAATTAAACCTGATCGGACGCCGTCCGGTAACTACCGGACGCCGTCCGACAGTGAGTATGCAAGGGACCGGACGACCACCCAGACGCCGTCCGACCAGAAAGTGCCTCGGATTATAACCTTACCGGACGCCGTCCGATAACGACCGGACGCCGTCCGACAGAGAGTACTGTTTTGGTATTTGGCTGGTCGGACGCCGTCTGGATTTTCCAGACGCCGTCCGACAGAGAGGAATTATTCGAGCTAGAATTTGTGGGGGAATTTAGGTGGGTTTCTCTCTCTCTAGAAATCTCACAAAGGGATATTTGGGTATTTTTAGAAGAGGTGGACTACGGAAACCGAGTTTTCGAGAATTTGCAAAGATCCGGCATAGTCCGAGATATTCGAACCCCTTTTGAAATCCGACGAAAAAACAGGAAATAAACCTAACTACTCCTAATCTATACGTGACCTCTTCTCTCGCCCGGTCACGCACTTTGAAATCTTGGAGCAGCTCAGAAAATTTACGTCGCTTCGAATTAGGGTTTTCAAAAGCGCCGAGTCTTCGCTAGGGTTCCGAGAAGTCCAAAAACCCCCTAGCCCTTTATATTGATTAATGTTATCATCAATGCCACTAATAAAAATTAGGGCTCAACGATGCTCACAATCTCCCCCTTTGTGGCACTTGATGACAACCCAAAAAGGAATAAAATTTTTGAGCTGCAAAAGGGTTAGTGCAATACAAATATGCGAGCAATTTTAATGATTAAGAAACCACAACTCGACCACAAGGGTGTGCAAATAAAGGAAGCTCCCCCTAAATTCATGCATAAATAAAGTTCAGAAGCCAACAAGATTCAAAAGTCATAAAGCCAACCAAGGTATCAACCACAAATTTCAACGAGTATCGAGGCAATAAAAAAAATACAGGAAAACACAATCTCGATCTCACTACCCACTACTAACCCTCTCACTACTAACCCTCTAACTTCTCCCCCTTTGTCACCAAGTGACACAAACGGGAAAAGATCCTACTCTTGCTGATCTTGGTCCATGTCGTCGCCTCCGTCATGTCCGCCGCCTGAAGAAGAACCCAGATCTCTGCGACGCTTGTACAAAGGCATATGAGCTGCGAAGGACCGACCGAGGAGAAGATTGATCATCAAAGAGCTGGGTCGGAGGAGGATTTTGCAAAGAAAAGTTGAGATGGCGGCGACTTCTCCACCCGTGAAATGAATCTTACCAGAGGAGGATATGACTGTATGGTGGAGGCATGTAAGAAGGAGCAGCCTGTATGAGGGTACACCCAAGGATGAACCGGTGGTGGGTAGGCAGTGGGCGAGGAAAGCTCGAGTCTGCTGGAAATCCGATAAGCTGTTGTGGGCATGAGAATACCAAGCATATGGATTTGCCCTTCCGCACTGCATAAACATCGCCCCATGTAATTGAGCAGTGACTTGAATTCTGCGAACTCATCTCGCCAAGTATGTCTCACGCCTCGCCAAGTCTGTCATCTCTCTGCGGGTGGTGCCGGCTCTTCTTTCACCTCGGTGTGAAAATTTCTCATATCTGTCTTGCCCCTCATCTCACCTATCAAAGCATCAAGCCACGGAGGAGGGATCATTGAAGAGGAGCTTGCACCAGTCTTGGCACAAAAGGTCGCATTAGGCGGCGAGGAGTAAAACGAGAGTGGTGGAGGAGCATCATCACCGTGTCTAGCCAACTTGGGCTTGCTTCCTAGGGAATTTAAGAAATTCTTCATCGATGCTTCTTAATTTTGTTGTCCCAACCCTTGAACTCATCATTGGTTACACGCTCATCTCCGGAAAGAAGCAGCCAACGAAGGGAGCTAGAGGAAGTGCCCTATTGACCTCTCTCAAGATTGTATCATCCAGCTCTCCCATGAGGGTGGCTCCAATATTTATAACTCTGCTGTCGGAGGTATAGCATAAACCAAGCGCAAATAGCTAAAATCACATCACGGTTGCCACCGCGAACAAATAAAGTGCTCAAAGAATAAGATTTATCGAGGCGGGGCTCTGGCGCAGCTTGATTTGCCTTCTCTATATTTAAATCTTCCTCATCCATATCAATGTACATGAACCTTATCTCTTCAAGAGGAGGATATTTGCCCCTCCAGAAACCATCATCATAGGCCAACTCATTTAAATCGATTGCGAATCGGAGTGCCCAAAGCAAGATTCATCTGTGCCCTTGTGATCCCCTCGAACTCCGTCCATCAACTCAATGATAATAGCTTGACTCGACCCATCTTCGCAACTAGAAGAGTGGCAAAGAACTCACAGTTCCTCTCTTTACTCGTGTCAACTTCTTGTTGGAAATCAATTCACCAAACCAGAGTGGAGCTGAATATAGAGTGTACCTCTGGTCCTGCCACTGCGGATATCTCTGTCCAGTCTACACAGTGAGGGTCCCTAGGGCCAGTCGAGGGAGCAGAGAAGCACATGTACAATTGTTTCTGAAACTTAGTGTAGAACCTGAAATCCCTGGTATCCTCTACTTGTTGAGGGAACCATCGGCATATGAGAGACCTTTTCTTCCTTAGTGTCTCCATAGACAATTTCAGAACTTCATCATCCACAGGGTCGTCCTCGGCGACCACTGTCTCAGTAACATCCTCATCTATGGGGTCCTCAGCATAGGAGTCATCGTCAGCATCCTCTGCGGTGGCAAAAGAAGATCCCGCCATCCGAGACCAATGAATTCCGATCACGCTGCTTCTGAATATCTCGCTCTAGTCACTTTGCTCGGGCGAGGAGGAGCGGCACTACTAGCCGTCTCATCGATATAATCTGGATCGCCCTTCGCTATTGTCGCGCCTACCACCGAGGTCCCCCGAGCCATCCCAAATTTCTTCAAGGATTTCGACATGGTGAAACACTTCCTCGACAATGAAACCATCGACCGAACAACCTCGCGCCAACGCCATCGACCAATGATCTCGACACGGTGCCCACCCACCACGGTCCAACCACGAATCTGAACGCGGAAAAACCTATTCAAAACCTAGAACTCGGTAAACAACGAAATTTGGCGGGAAGAAAGGCGGGAAGCCGTTCACGAGCCCTTGAAGCGAAGGAGGAAGACGCCGTCGCGAGGAGATCGCCCCAAGGCCCTTCCGGTAGGGAAAGGAGGAACTCGGCGGAGGAGAGCGCCTTAACGGGCCGTCGGTTTCAATCCACGGAGGATCGAAGAGGACGACGAGGAGGCCGCCGGTGGTGGTGGAGATCGCCGGAGGTCGCCGGAGGTCTTCCCGTGAGGAGAAGCAGCGGGCGGCGCGGTTTGGGAGGAGAGAGAGATCGAATGAGGAAAGAGGGAGGCGGAGAGGTAAGTTATAAGCAGTTCAGCGATTAGGTCTGTCGGACGGCGTCCGAGCGGTTACGGACGGCGTCCGACAACAAGGTGCAGCGCCGAGGAACCTCGTCGGATGGGTCGCGGAGAGGCGACGGCGTCCGACAGTGAGATCTGCATGATAACGCTTCTGTCGGACGGCGTCCGATGGCTACGGACAGCGTCCGACAGACGTATCTGGCGCATTCAAGACGCTAACGGACGGCGTCGAGACCGACGGACGGCGTCGAAGAGGGTCAAACGCAATGCTGCACTTCGACTGAGGGCCCCACCAAAGCGAGAGATATTATATAGAAATAATATTTTGAAGTGATGATCTCCATTTTTGCTCAAAATTCAGAGGAAGATTCAAATATGAGCAATTTGAAGTGATTTTCTAAAATTTTAATTTTGAAGGATAAGATACTAAGTTGACAAATGAAATCAAGTCAAATTCAAAAACCCAAATTTTGATCTTAGAGAGCAACAAAATGTGCGAACCCGAATTTTGCCTTGATTTCTCATATAGGCATGAAAATCGAGCATAGGGGTTCACTTTAGAGTTTAGGCACATGTTTTTGAATTTTGGTTTCTTTTCAAATATTTTCAACAATTTTGATGCCATATGATTTTCAAGAGAACAAATATGCATATGGAGCAAATTTTTCAAAGGGGTAAGATTTTCAAAACTAGAAGTTTGAAATGGTAAGAAGATAAGGATAGTCTATTAAGCTCAAATTTGTTTTTGGCTTGAAATATAGGATAAGAATGTGCTCACCCAAAATCAAATTTATCTTTTCACCATTAGAGGGAGTTTTGAGATCATGAGTTGAAACTAAACTCCCCCTAAATGTGACAAGGGTCATAAGCAAATGAAAAAATCAAATAAGACCCAAAAATCACGAAAACCAATCAACACGCATTTGATCTATCTAGTATATTGAGTTCATTCCTTAATTTGCAAAACCGTGCCTCATCTAAGGGTTTGGTAAAAATATCCGCCAATTGGTCTTCCGTTCGCACGTGAGCAAGCACAACGTCACCTTTTGCCACGTGGTCACGAATGAAGTGATGTCGGATGTCGATGTGCTTTGTACGGGAATGTTGGACCGGATTGTTGGCTATTTTCACCGCACTTTCATTATCGCATAGAAGTGGCACTTTTTCAAATTTTAGCCCAAAGTCACTAAGCATCCGAGTCATGTACAAGAGTTGAGCACAACAACTCCCCGCTACATATTCGCTTCATGATAGATAGCGCCACGAGTTTTGCTTCCTCGAAGTCCATGACACGAGTGAGCGTCCTAGCAAGTGACAACCCCCCGAGGTGCTTTTGCGATCAATTTTGCAACCGGCGTAATCCGAGTCGGAATAGCCAAGAAGCTCAACACGCGCTCCCTTGGGGTACCAAAGACCTAGACTAGTAGAGATTTTTAGATATCTCAAAATGCGTTTCTGGCAATAAGATGCATTTCTTTAGGGATGCTTGAAAGCGAGCACACATGCACACACTAAACATAATATCGGGTCGAGAAGCGGTAAGATAGAAAGCGAACCGATCATGGGCGATAAAGCTTTTGGTCCACGGGCTTTCCATCTTCGTTCAAATCAAGATGCCCATTAGTGGCCATTGGTGTTTTGATCGATTTGCAATCGTCCATTGAAAACGCTTGAGAAGGTCCTTTGTATATTTCTCTTGACAAATGAAGGTCCTTCTCGAAGTTGCTTGATTTGAAATCCAAGGAAGAAGGTGAGCTCTCCAATCATAGACATTTCAAATTCCTTGGACATCATCTCGCCAAAGTCCTTGCATTTAGATTTGTTAGTGCATCCAAAATAATATCATCCACATATATTTGACAAATAAATAAGTCATTTTCAATTGGCTTTAGAAACAATGTGGAATCAATCGCACCGGTTTTAAATCCCTTTTCTAAGAGGAAGTCCCTAAGACGCTCATACCATGCTCTAGGAGCTTGCTTGAGACCGTATAAGCGCCTTAGTGAGCTTATAGACATGGTTTGAGTGTTTGAGGTTTTCAAAACCGGCGGTTGCTCGACATAAACGAGTTCATCAATAAAACCATTTAGAAAAGCACTCTTAACATCCATTTGAAAGAGAGTTATGTTATAGAGAGAAGCGAAAGCCAAGAGTAACCGAATAGCTTCAAGTCGAACAGCAACGGCGTGAGGTTTCTCCATAGTCAAGTCCTTCAATTTGTGTGAAACCTTGCGCCACCAATCTTGCTTTGTTTCGCACCACTTCACCGTTCTCATCTTGTTTGTTGCGGAAGACCCATTTGGTTCCAATAACATTGTGATCCTTTGGTCTTTCCACAAGCTCCCAAACTTTATTGCGGGTGAAGTTGTTCAATTCTTCATGCATGGCGTTCACCCAATCCGCATCCGCCAATGCCTCATCAATGGTCCTAGGCTCAACAATAGACACAAAGGCGTGATGCTCACAATAATTAGCGGTATGAGAACGGGTTCTTACGCCTTGATTGAGATTGCCAATGACTTGATCTAGGGATGATCCTTGAAGAGAGTGCGGTGTTGTTGGACGGGTACTTGTAGATCAACGTCTCCCCCTTGAGCTTGATCAACTTCAAAGTTCGCATCTCCGTCCACCGCTTGATCTTGAGTTGTTGGAGAGGTGTCTTGATCTTGATCATCGATGGAGGTGGTGGGGTGATTACTTCATCTTTTGGTGTCTCCGATGAGGTCGAATTTCCCCAACTCCATAGCATCATGCGGTGGCTCATCACCTACATTTCTCATCAAATCTTGCTCATTTTGCGAGCCATTAGTTTCATCAAACTTGACATCATAGGCTTCCTCAACTATCCGGTAGAATTGTTAAAAACTCGAAAAGCTTTTGACCGAGAGGAGTACCTAACATAATACCAACGTCACACCTCTTTTGGAACTTACCCAAATGAGTCCTTTTCTTATAGATGTATACCTTGCAACCAAGACTCGAAAATCTGAGATGTTGGGCCTTCGTCCCACTAGTAATTCATATGAGGTCTTGTGAAGGAGTCGGTGGAGGTAGAGGTGGTTGATGGCATGGCACGCCGTGTTGATGGCTTCCGCCCAAAAAGCATGCGGCGTGTTGTACTCGTCAAGCATTGATCTTGCCATCTCTATCAAAGTACGGTTCTTCCTCTCCACCACTCCATTTTGTTGGGAAGTGTATGCCGCCGAGAATTCGTGCTTCACACCTAACTCATCACAAAACTCTTCAACATTTGTATTAGCAAACTCGGTGCCATTATCACTCCTCACCTTTTTAATAAAAGAGTCAAATTCCTTTTGAGCTTTCAAAGCAAATCTTTTAAACACATCACCGGCAAGAGATTTATTTGCAAGGAAAAACACCCAAGTGAAGCGAGAGAAATCATCGATAATCACATGACAATAAGAATTACCGCCTATGCTCGCATAGGTGGTTGAATAAATAAATCCATATGTAAAAGTTCAAGTGGTCGGGATGTAGACATAAAAGTCTTAGTTGGATGAGAATTGGCTACTTGCTTGCCGGCTTGGCATGAGCTACATAAACGATTCTTCTCGAATTTGACATCCTTCACTCCAACAATCAAGTTATCTTTAAAAACCTTTTTCAAAGTGCCCATTCCAACATGTCCAAGACGTCTATACCACAACCAACCAAGAGTGGTTTGAGAGATAAGACAAGTCTTGATTTGAGAAGTTTCACGGTTTGAAAAATCAACCAAATATAAGTTTTGAAACCGGGTGCCTTCAAATGCAACACTTTGATCCTTAGTGGAAACAACACGAACTCCGTTGATCGAAAAGAAGCAATCAAAACCCAAATCGCACACTTGAGCAACGGAGAGGAGATTAAAGTTACAAGCTTCCACCAAGAGCACATTAGAGATGGATAGGTCATTAGATATTGCAATTTTACCTATACCCTTTACCTTTAAGCTTGGAGTTATCCCCAAATGTGATCTTGTGTTCGGGTCCTTCTCCTCCTCTAGTGAGGTGAACATACTTGAGCTACCGGTCATGTGTTGAGTGCAACCGCTATCGAATATCCAATGCCTACCGCTCTTGTAGTTCACCTACACACACAATTTCAAGCTTGGGTTTTAGGTACCCAAGACTTCATCTTAGGTCCTTTGGAGTTAGTCATCAAACATTTGGGCACCCAAATGGCTTTTACATTCTTCTTATTATTTGGTGCACCAACATACTTAGCATAAGTAGAGCCATTTTTCCTCATAAGCATGTAGCTAGCATCAAGCACTTGAGTTTTAGACATGAATTGAGATGTTTTAGCAAGAGGACAAGCAATGGCTTTGTGTTTATCATTTTGCAAATATGGCAGCGGGTCCTCCTTGACAAAAGTTAGCTTGGCTTACCCCAACCGTCCTTGGGCAAATCCCCGGAATGAAATCCCAAACCATGCTTACCCAAGGTGTACCTTTGCTCCCGAAGCACCTTGTCAAGAGAGTTGTTCCCCACAAGCAATTTAGCCAAACTAGAGTCTAGTTGCTCAATTCTATCCTTTAGAAGGAAATTTTCCTTAGCTAGCTCATTAGCACATTTAGCAATACCACAAGTACCAATAGAACAAACATTTTCAATTGAAGGAGTAGCACTAGTGGATGAAGATGAGCTAGCATTGGGTGTGTGAGTGGGTGACATGGTAAAGGATGTGTCATGTGATAAGCTAAGTGAGCCATCTATAGTGTCAATCAAGTCACACGTCACACCAACATTGCATTTTTCAATTGAGCAATCAAGCGAAGTTTCAACATCAACATTAGAGCTAGCAAGTTTATTTTCTAGAATTTCAACTTGCAAATTTAGAGCTTCATAGTCATCTTCTAGAGTTTCATGCTTTTCTAACAAGTTCTCAAATTCGTTTGCAAGCTCTTTATGCACCTTCACTAGCTTCTTTCTTTTAGACTTTTCTTTCTCTAGAGCATTATTCAAATCATCAATCAAAAGTTTAAGCTCACTTTTAGAGAGGTGCTCATGTGTTATCTTCTCCTCTAATGCCATAAGACACATGGGAGGTGAGAGATTGTCGATGGCGACTCGGATATCTTCGTGTTTTCATTATCGGAGAGTCCGCCAAGAACCTTCATCATCGGTGATCCATTCCCCAATCACCTCTTCTTGTATATTTGCGGTGAGGCAAAGCTTTTGCTTAGGAAGAGCCGGAGGCGTTTTCCTTGATCGCAAGTCCGGCTAGCCCATGAGCTCTAGTATCTTCTTCTTCGGAGGAGGATTGAGAGGACGATGAGCTTGAGCTATCTTCCTTCTTAGTCTTTTGTCCGGCAGAGCTTTCTTCTTATCCTTTGATTTGTGATCACTCTTGCGGTAGTGACGATATTTCTTCTTGTCATCTTCCTCATCTTCCTCTTGATTCTTTGCCTTGAGCTTGTTCTTTTTACTTTTTGGGCAATCCGCCAAGTGACCCTTCTCTCCACATTCATAGCAGCGCATCTCGGAGATAGGTCTTCGTCTTGAAGAGGATGATCCGCCATGAAGCTCATCTTCTTGATCAACTTTCTTGACCGCTTGACAAGGAGGGCCAATTCTTCAATCTCGGAATTGCATCATCGGAGTCTTCATCATCTTCTTCAATTTCAACTTTCTTCTTTCCACTTTTGGCTTTGGCGGGGAGCGATTGACTTCTTGTTGAGCGGAGACTCTTCACTTTCAAGAAGCCGCATCTCATATGAGTTGAGTTGTCCGAGAAGCTTTGTCGGTGTCATCTTCTTGAGCTTTGACTTAGATGCTCGAATTAGGGTCACAAGTGGATTGAAACTAAATGGCACAACGTCAAGCATCTTCCGACAAATGTCAATGTCTTCCAAGACCTTCTTCTCCTAACATCCGCAATTTCATTTACGATGGGGTTCAATCTAAGAAACATTTCGTTAACACTTTCATTAGGAAGCATCTTGAATTGATCAAACCTTTTTCTAGCACGAGATAGCTTCTCCTCAAGCATCTCGGCACTACCAACATGAATTTCTCTAAGATGCTTCCAAATGTCATAAGCTTTAGAGATTGCCAATGCTATCAAAGACTTGGAAGACACACTAGAGAGTAAAGCATTTCTAGCAATGGCATTAAAGCGTTTGTACTTAGCATGAACTTCATCAAGAGCAATAGTTCCTGCCGGAGGTTCCGGATAGCCGGTCTCACAAACGACCCACACATCATAACTAAGTGCCTCTAAGTAACATTGCATCCTAATTCTCCAATAGTTGTAGTTTGTTCCATCGAAAATAGGAGCTTTTCAATTTCTATCCTAGGCCCTCTTGAGCCATCTCCTAGCGGTTAAGCTAAAACCGGAGAACCTTGCTCGATACCACTTGAAAGAGGATCCTAAGGCCTAGAGGGGGTGAATAGGCAATTTTAATTTCTTTTCTTAAATTATTCTTGATTAAGCAACAAGTTAAGAATGACCCAATCCTAGTTGCAAGTCAAGTGAGCGAAGCTATAAATAAATCACAAGGCAACTATGACATGGCATTCAAATGAACACAAGCAATGCGAGATAGTAAATCACGGAAATTAAATGAGAGAGTGACACGGTGTTTGTTTGACCGAAGTTCGAGCCGCAACTCCTACTCTCGTTGAGGCTACCCTTGCGCTGAGGACCGGCTCGCTCTCGAGCCTACCGCCTCCTCACTCCCGGTGAGTCGTTCCGCCACTCCGTGAGGTGGACTCAAATCACCGTGCACCGACTCGAGAGTAGCCACACGCCAAGGCCTACTCCCAAGCCCTCGCCTCCACGAAGGATATTTTCGAAGTAACAAGCCAAACGCCCGATCATGCGGATCGAAGGACTTCCATGAAGCTCGGTATTGGGGTTTGATGGATTGTGGAGTTGGATGATTTGTGGGTGGAGGAATGGCTCTAGATCACCTAATTGATGAGCTATGAATGTGGTAGGTGAAGTGGAGCAGCAAAACCTCAAAGTAGCCAGACCACTAGGTAGGTATTTATAGCCCCAAGAGCAAAACTAGCCGTTGTCCCTCGGAAGAGGACAAAAGACTAGCCGTTACACTCTCACGGGGCGCCGTCCGACGGGCTCGGGACGCCGTCCGACAGGCGTCTTGCTCAGCAAAGCGGTTTATCGGACGCCGTCCGGTCCTCACGGACGCCGTCCGACAACAAGATCCGCAAACGCTGGAGCTACGGACGCTCCCAGACGCCGTCCGCAGCGAAAAGCCTCGAAATTAAACTGATCGGACGCCGTCCGTAACTACGGACGCCGTCCGACGATAAGTATCTGAGGACCGACGACCACCAGACGCCGTCCAGACCGAAAGTGCCTCGGATTATAACCTTACGGACGCCGTCCGATAACGACGGACGCCGTCCGGCAGAGATCTTGTTTTGGTATTTGGTGGTCGGACGCCGTCTGGATTTTCGAGACGCCGTCCGGCAGAGAGGAATTATTCGAGCTAGAATTTGTGGGGGAATTTAGGTGGGTTTCTCTCTCTCTAGAAATCTCACAAAGGGATATTTGGGTATTTTTAGAAGAGGTGGACTACGGAAACCGAGTTTTCGAGAATTTGCAAAGATCCGGCATAGTCCGAGATATTGAACCCTTTTGAAATCCGACGAAAAAAGAAAATAAACCTAACTACTCTAATCTATCGTGACCTCTTCTCTCGCCTTGGGTCCACGCACTTTGAAATCTTGGAGCAGCTCAGAAAATTTACGTCGCTTCGAATTAGGGTTTTCAAAAGCGCCGAGTCTTCGCTAGGGTTCCGAGAAGTCCAAAAACCCCCTAGCCCTTTATATTGATTAATGTTATCATCAATGCCACTAATAAAAATTAGGGCTCAACGATGCTCACAATATAGATCATCAAAGAGTTGAATGATCAAGTCTTATTGCGGATAAAGTAATATCCCACGGATATATAAGAATTGGATTAGGTATGAATGATTTAGTGGAATGCATGGAACTTTGAAAGGGTGACTTCTTATGGATCAAACATTAAAAAAAAAAAAAAGTAGCAAAAGTTGGGTTTCGGTGGTAAAGATTTCAAAAGAGGCATCTAGCAGTGGTTACGTGAGTTCGTTGGATGCTACACCATCTATCCATCAAAGAGTTTCTAGGGCTTCAGTAAAATCAGGGCCTGAAATTCCATACCTTCTCAGTTGTCGAAATGTGCTGTAAAAATGAAAATTTTTCTCTGAATTCCTCTTCCACCCGTCCTCTTCCCTTCTGCCCTACCTTGCTCTATTGCTATTCCCACTCATCTATTATTTTGGTAGGCTAAGACCGAGAGCGTTCTTAGGATAAATGAAACCCAGGTGACCTAGAGCATATCCAGAGAGTTACTATGGACCAAAGCGACCATTTTCGCAGACTCGACAAAAGAATCGTGGATCAACCCTAGCGGCCATTAAAGCAATCGGCAAAACCACCACCTGTCTGTTCTTCCCTCATTTCTCTTTTCTAGGACCTTCAAATCTCGAGGACAAGATTCACCTTAAGGGGGGGAGGTTTGTAACATCCCAAATTTTTAAAACCAATTTGGCACGTTAATAATTTTCTAAATTTCATAATTTTAAAATCGCAAATCATTTTAATTGCATCATGGCATATTCATCATAATCGCATGCATCTTTCTTGAGTAAACTTGTGCATTTATAATTTCCAAGGCGAAATATTTTCGGCAAGTTATAATATTTTCTTGAAGCAAATCTCAAGGTGAAATTCTTTTGGGAAAAATAAAGTATTTTGTTTAAAGATGCTTAGCATATTCCTTTAGGCCAAATTCCATTTTGAATTTAAGTGGAATGTTGGGAAAACAAAATTATATTTTCCTAAAGTATTAATATATTAAAAGGAATATTTAAAGATGAATTACCTTTGGGAATCGAAAAATTCAAAAGACCTTAACCTCTTTTCTCGGCCAGTAGCCTACCAAATCCTCTTTCTCCTTCCTCTTCTTTTCCTCCTCCTCCTTCTTAGGTTGGGCGAAGCCGCACTGCCTTTTCTCTCTCTTTTCCCGCTCCATTGGGCATGGCCGCCCTTGCCCATTCTACTGCTGCCTCCTCCTTCGCCATGGAGACACCTGCCAGGTGGGTCCGCTTTGTCGATCCACCTCTCTCTCTCCCTGTCTTCTTCTTCCTGTTCTCCCTGCGCCTCTCATCCGCCATGTCGCGGTCGTCGCCCATTTTTCCTTTACCGCCAAATGTGCATGGGCTCGTCTCCCCACGCAATATTTCGTCCCGATTCATCCTCTCCGGACCCCTCTCTGCTCTCCCATCTTGTCACCGGCCAACTCCGAGCACGCGTCGCCGGACTTGACCCCGGGCCGTGACGCCAAGTCGCCGCCGCTCTGCGCCCGAGACCTTGCCGCCTCTTGACTCCGTGCCATCCGCCAACCACTCCTTGACGCCTCGCGCGTCGCCTATAAAGCCCTCCGCCGCGGCGTTCCTTCCTCTCGCCAGTGGTTGATTTAAGACGCCACGGCCGCGCCGTTTCCAACCTTTCCGAGACTCCAGCATCTCCCTTGAGCATCGAGGAGTTCTCCTCAGCACTTCCCCTCAACCAATTGCTCCATCCGCCGCCGGCGGCTTTGCCATCGTTGTCGTCTTCGGTCAAGCCGCCTCCGCCGCCAAGTTCGAATCTCCTCGGTAATCCCGTCGCCGAGGCCATAAACCAGTTCCTCTATCGCGTGCTTCCTCTGAGCCGCTCTCCTCGCCGGAGAAGCCGCCGTCAGCATGGCGCTGTCGCCACCTCCGCCATGGGCTCTGCCCGGTCGCCGACAAGGGACCCGCCGGTCGGCAGCCTTCGCCCGTCATGACCACGCGGTCTGCCGCGCGCCTCGAATTTGGCCGTTCAGTAATGAAAGCCCCAGCTCGGATGGCCTTTTCCTTTTAATTCGATTTTTCAATTTCATTAAACCTCTTTTGATATTCAAAAGGATTTGTTAAAAATAATAAATGAATTGTAAAAATTCTAGGAAAATTTCTGAAAATACTTTATTGATTTCTGGTCCTAATAAAAATATATAAACATGTCACGCATACAAAATTCATTTTTAATTTAAAGAACCATCTCTAGGCGCATTATTTCATGTGCATATGAAGTGGTCATATTAATTATTCTAAATAAAGATAAAATACTTTCTGAATTGTTGGACCTAAGAAAAATCATTTAAATGCATGTCATCCATTTAGCATTTATTTTGGATAAATAAATATAGTGGGCATGTCATCATTTCATGTGCATAAATCATATCCATGTTTTTCCCAAATATCAATGCATTGAAAATCAAGATTTCTACATTATCTTTAAAACCACAAATCATGAAATATTTCTTATGTGTGTTGTATTGCCTTGCATGTGTATGTGCGCGTTTAGAAGGTCAAGCTCCCGAAGACCCGATCGTCGACGTCCCCTTCGCTTTCCCCGGAACCGATCACGGCAAGTCCCCCTCTTTGATCATATTGAGAAGCCATTTTTGGTTATTTAGAAAATATTCATTAGATTTGAAAATATGCATGCTAGTTTAAAAGATAAACGCCGTATTTGCTAGAATTAGTTATTATGCCAAATAGAAAAGGTAAGAAGTATGGTAGGATAAACCTAAGGTTAAAAATATGAATTGCTAATATTTAAACGCCTTGTTGAGGTAGGATAACTGCTTAAAAATCATTTATGCGGAATGATGCAATCATTTGTGTGAAATGAGATATTGTTGAGAAATGTTTGGGGAAGGATGATTTAAAGGATAGCGCATCAAGGGTGATGCTTGATAGGAAAAGGTTTTCCTCTTACCCCAAAATCTTTCCGACTAGGGAGATATTTTGTCAGTTGGTGCAGTATGGCACCGGGTTTCTTGGGCTAAAATATAAACTCTCCCTAGTCTAAGGACCGCTCATCCTATAATCCTATGAGCGGAGCCATTACGGTCGACCTCGAGCTCCGGTATGGGGCGGACCCGATCGTTGGCCCTCGTGGTTGATGGTCTTGTGGCGAAACACCGAATGGGTGCGTAGCCTCTCGAGGTAAAGCGTACCCACTCTGCAGAGTTAAAAGCTGTCATGATAGCCGTGCTTTCGATTATGAGCGTCTGAAGGGACTGATTATATGGTAGATTCTTCATTTAAAACCATTTCGAAAAAGGTTTTTGAACAAAGGATTTGAGTTGAGTAAAGGATTTGAGAAAGGTTTTGAGAAGGATTTTATGAGTTTGGCGACCACCGGTGATATTCGAAATGGGCGACGACCTATCGAAAAGTATCACGCGAAAACCGGAACTAGCAAATTTGAGAAAAGAAAAGAAGAAAGAATTTTGAGCTAGGGGCCACCGCGATATTCGAATTGGGTGACGACCTATCGGAAAGTGTCGTCTGGAATGGACCTAGCGGTTTGAGAAAAGAAAAGAAGAAAGAAGTTTGTTCTCGCTAAGGCACTTGAGGCCAAGTGGTGAGAACCGTTTGCGAGAGCCCAAAGAAAATGTTGAGATTTAAAGTTTGAAATTGCTTTGTCAAAACTAGGTCAAATAAATGCATTTCATAAATAACCTAAGCTCTCCTTGTACTAAACCCACACTTGCATAATTAGGACTTATGGAGTACAATTTGTACTCACCCTTCTTTCCTCTCCCTCCTTTTTTTTAAAATTTCAACAGTGGTCCATCCGAGTTTGGCCCGCCTTCCGAGGAGGAGGATCCGGACTACGTCGAGGCGTTGTCGATGAAGATTATGAAGACTAGGGTTGCGCGTTCCTCTGACCCTCGTGCTCGTGGGATGGATAAGTATTTAGATATTGTATTAGGCTTGTATCGCGGTGTACTCGATTTGCGACTGCGAGCCGTTGTATGTGTTGCTTATGCGGGACTATGTTCCGTTTGTAATAATAATATAGTTGGCACTGTTCGTTTACGTATATCATGTGTACTAGCCATGATCCTTGGGACTAGTACGGGTTTACGCAGGTGGAATCCGATCTTGTAAATCGGGTGCCGACATAGACAACCACTTTAGCATTTTACGTTTCCCTAACAGTTTTGAGGCAACCGTGCAAAATATGACAAGTTTAAGAGATGACAAAGTAAAATGCAAGTTTTGGAGGATAAGTAAAAAACGCTACAAGTTGGAGGGGGGAGATGGCTACAATGCAATTTTCTCGAAAAATAACCACGGAACTTTGGCAAGTTTATGCATAACTTGGACGAATCCTGTTAAACCTTAGAAAAATAACCGTTGAATGGAAAAGATATTGATGAACTTAGAAAAAGATCAATAAAACTTTGCTGGTTGAACTTGAGGGTTTAGTAAACTTGACTAAGTATTAAGAACCTATAAACAGGTACTGATAAAACTTGACTGAAAAAACTTGGTGACAAAACCAAATCTACTGAATGAGACCTCCTCTTTCACTATTGTTTAAAAAATTCATCCTCATGTAAACAAGAAGTACCCCTCTAACAAACCCAAGTTTTTAGTGAGCTAAACATCAAGTTTCACATGTACATTCTTGAGGTTTCATGTGAAAATGTAGGACGAACCTCGTGATTTAAATCAGAAAAGTTTCACAATAACAAATACAAAAATTCCACGACAAAATCCAAATTTTACACATACATTATTTAGGTTTCACTCGAAAATAAGAATGAATCTTCTTATTGTCATCCGATGAGCCCCACGTTGAGCTTGCCGGTTCGGCTAGAGATAGTCTTAAAGAGAGTCCAAAAATTTCGGAGACCAAGGGCCTCTTTGACAGCTTGTTTAGTTTTAGTTTAGTTTTTGTTGGGAAACTTTGACCACCTTTGAAAGTGGTATGAAAGGGCTAAATAAATTATTAAAAAATATTTTTGAGATCTTTGAAAAAAACCCTACAAAGTTATAAAAAAATATTTTTTAAAAAAAGTGAATGGTGTATATAAAAATAACAAAAGTTACAATCCCAACAAAAACTAAACTAAAACAAGCTATCAAAAGGCCCCAAATTTAGCTCGCTAATCTCAATTCTAACCGGAAGCTGCTGGATATCTCTATTGTCTTCTCAGGGTACCGGGCCGTGTTAATTCCGGCCCAATCTAGCGATTCAATCCAGTCCATACTGGAACAAGGGAGAAGTCTCTAGAAGCCAACTTTCTCGTCGTATCTCATCATTCCCCCCGCTCTATAAAACCTCCCATCTGCCCAGCCAAAGAAACCCAAGACAGAAAAGCAGCGACCAAAGCAGATCTCCCAATCTCTCCACTGCAACCTGCGATTCTAGCTCGAAATCACCAACGATCCGATCGATCATGTCGCTGATCCGCCGCAGCAACGTGTTCGACCCCTTCTCCCTCGACCTCTGGGACCCCTTCGACGGCTTCCCCTTCGGCTCCGGCAGCGGCGGCGGCAGCCTCCTCCCCTCCTTCCCCCGCACCTCCTCCGACACTGCGGCCTTCGCCGGCGCGCGCATGGACTGGAAGGAGACGCCCGAGGCGCACGTGTTCAAGGCGGACGTGCCGGGGCTGAAGAAGGAGGAGGTGAAGGTGGAGGTGGAGGACGGCAACATCCTCCAGATCAGCGGCGAGCGCAACAAGGAGCAGGAGGAGAAGACGGACACCTGGCACCGCGTGGAGCGCAGCAGCGGCAAGTTCCTGCGCAGGTTCCGGCTGCCGGAGAACGCCAAGCCAGAGCAGATCAAGGCGTCCATGGAGAACGGCGTGCTCACCATCACCGTGCCCAAGGAAGAGGCCAAGAAGACCGACGTCAAGAACATCCAGATCACCGGATAAGTAGATCGCTCGTCGTGCCTACGAGATGGGAGAGTTCGGCCGTTTTACTTCTGCGATGGAGCTACTCATATCGGGTTCGGCTTGAGTGCGTGCAAGAGTCTGTGTCCGGTCTGTGAAATTACCGTGTCCACTGTCGCCTCTCAGTTCCCTCACTTGTGTCGGGTCTTTCAAGTCTCGTTCTACTATCGTCAACAGCGTCCGCGTCTGTGAATCTGAAATGGTGTTTGTGAAATGTCGCCGTAATCGATAGTTTTCTTAATTTGTGTTCTGAAAATCCTGAGAAATGGCCGATGGGCATGATTAACGTGGTGCTATTCTAAGCGTGGAACGCCGTTTGGGGGAAAGGAAGGAAGAAAATTTTCACTCAAATCAGATTAAAAAAAACTTATGGGCGTGATTAACTTGGTGCTATAAGCGTGGAACCGATTTTTTTTATTCAAACAGATAAATTCTCTCCCTTGACAAATTCCTATTCCTTTCATTTACAATTCATAATCATATTTCTCAATTCCCATTTTTAATTTCCTCCAAACAATCACGCCCCTGGGTCTGTATAGCTCGTCCTCAGCTGCTGCTGTGGGTGCAGCTGGGCCAAAACACCATCTGGGCCAAACAAAATACACCATTGGCCTTTTGAAGGCCTCTTAAAGAAAAATCGGGAGGAAATGTAATAGAGAAAATCTTACATTCTATAAGATCTAAATGATGCGGATGGGAAAATTTCCTTGGTACGAGGTTTATTTTTTTTCAAAAAATATAGTACTATTGCTGTGGATAGGAAAGTTTCCTCGATACGAGGTTTATTTCTCACAGACGATTTCAAGACTCGTCGCTCTCGCCATGCCGCGCCATTTCATCACCGACGCCTTGCTAGCATCCCTCCTCTTCCTCGCCGCCAACATCGCCAGCCGCCGCGGCGTCGACGCTGTCGCCTCCCTTGTGCTAAGGGCTCACGAACGTCGGGCCGCCTTGCTCGAGGGCGCCGTCGTCGCTCCGACGGTCCGCCTTTCTCCCCCGACGATTAGCTGTTCTTTACTCTTCTGATTTGCTTGATCGACAGCTTACAGAGTGTTTTTCAATTTTTTATATTGTTTTTTAGTACTTTCGTATAGTGAAATTTCTGTACAATTGTACTGAAAAAAAATCACCTGCACTAAATGCAAAACACATGCGCCTGCGTTCTAGTGAGTCCCATATAAAAAAGTATATTCCTTGTTGTCTAAAAATGTAGTAGAAGAAAAGTATACCACTTGTTGTCTCAATTTACAAATTACTTTTCGTCCTTCTAAAAAAGGGTTAACCCTGAAATTTAAAGACCAGCGAGCATCGACGGTGGCTAGTGGATGAGCTCTGAACGGCTGTGGCAAAGAAGGTAAATAACCACGGCACGATAAGCTCGACGCGGTGCAAGGGCAGAGATTCAGGTAAAAAGCTTTTACATGTAGTCCATGCACACTAAAATTTCTAATATCAATGAACGGTTCATATGACCATATTAGAGAATCGATTTCAATTTAAAGTCTTTGTGATTTTTTTGGAAACGAGTACTTAAGGTTTTCTCATTTTATATATTTGTTATTGCGATTTCAACTGTTGATGTTTTGTTTTTTGGTAAAATTGTAGGCGTCGGTGGTGAGCTATTTATGGTGGAATTGCATTATGCGAGATATTTTATAGGAACCGAATGGAAGGAGTATTTCAATGATAAGGTCATCTCATTTGATAGATGCTTTGTAGACACTTGGTCGATACTTCGAATTGACTATTTTGTGAAGCGAGTAGGGTAGAAAAGAAATGGTGATAACTATGATTTATAGCCTGGAGAGGATAATTCGGCGGAAAGAGAATGATCCAGGGTTTGTAATCGTACTAGGAGTATCGAACTAATGGAGCAAGATGTAGTGGATGAGGATGAATGAGATGTCAATTAGACTCGAGTTCTATGAAAATTTGGCATAACATTATATAACAATGATGTATCTTTTTTCTCAAAAATTTAATGTCGGTGTTCAATTCGTACTTCATGATAAAAATCATGGCGCAAAACCTATCAATCAAAATAAATCAGATTTAAGGTGCCAAAATAGTAACTTTCAAGTCATGGAGGCTAAGTAAGATTTTTTACATCTTTGAGGAGGAAAATAGCAATTATTTTCTTTTTCATTTCTCGAGGAGATTCAATATAGTTTTTTTTGTTAACATCTTCTCTAACTACTCAATTGTTATTTTAATAGTAAAAGTTTACATATGGTATAATCAAGTTTCAACAATCTCTATAAATTTCCTACTAGATTCAAAAACATTTCAATCATACCTTTTTTTGAAGTTTTGCTAATCAAACATGCAACGCTGAGACGGGTGGATTTTGGCTGGATCATGCCTCCGCTCCTTTCCCTGTCTGTGAAACTTGCAAATCTTGATTTTGATCCAATCGACTAGATTAGGAACCATGATATGTGTATCGAGGGAAAACAATGCCTCCATCCCACTCCTTCCTTGTGTCACTTAGGGTCCTTGATCTTGACACGACCTTTTCTAAACAAAAGTCAAATAGGTGCAGCTAGATCCACGCTCTACTTTTGACAAATCAATTTTGGTCCATCGAGCTCCTCGTCGCACTACCCAAGCCTCCACCCCACATGCCCAACTGTCTCCTGTCCCACTAACATACCTCTGGGTAGTAGGGTTGTCAACGAGCTGAGTTTGAGAGAGCTAGTTCAGCTCGATCAACATCCCACTCTAATCAAGCACGGCTCAACCACCGCACAAGTTTATAAAAAAAAAAACTCACCTTGGCTCGTCATGGGCTCTAATTGGCTCATGAGGGCTTGCGAGCTCAAGAAAAAGGAGAAGGTAGACAGCTCATATCTGACTACATGAGAAGAGGGAGAGGGTGACAAGCGACTCGCTGTGTCGGTAATTGGTGGAGGGATGCAAGAACGCAACCCATAGATGCCATCATGTTAACGGTAGATGGCAGGAGAGGAGGCCTACCTCACTAGATTGGTCGGAGAAGGAAGAGAAGGTGCCAGATTTGACTAGTAAGAGGAGGGAGGAGATGCTCCGGTCTTCGGCTGGGAGAAGGCCACAAGGGAGCTGGCACTTGATGCGGTAGAACTGAGGAAGGAGGCGACGTATGGGTACCACGATAGGGACTAGCCTCCAGGGAGGGGACTAGTCACCAGGGAGGGGATTCCTTAGAGAGCTTGTTCGATATGCCGTTGCCTACAAATGAATTAACGTCTTAGGTCATGCATGGTCGCATGGTTCATGGGCCAATGGCCAGTCATGGCTGTAGCCTGTAATGCTTGTTGTTTTTAGGAAAACCTACATATATGTCATTGCCGAGGATTTAGGGAACATACGAAATTGGAATACAATCTAATATACGATGGTCACATCTGTCATCCTCTCCTTTACACCTTTCTTATCTCTCTACACCTCTCCCTCTCTGTCTCTTCCTCACCTATCCGTCTCTCTCTCCTGCCTCTCCCTCCCTCCCTCTCTACGCCTTCCACCGCTAGCGACCTCCCTTCGTGTCTGTTAGAAAGAGAGTTTAGCGGAATAGATGTTGTGTATTGATCAAGGGTGGAATATATATAGAGTACAGGAGATGGGCCTCCCTCAAGGCCCATATACTCTAACACTCCCCCGCAGTCTGAACGGCACTAAGCGGTCTAGACTGATACAAAGCAAACACACACTCCCCCGCAGTCAAAACAAAGTGTCTATCACTCCCCATGATCGGAACAGCGAGTACCTGACGTTCGAGCTAGACCAAACTTCGGTGAAGACCGAAGTGGGCAGCCCCTTGGTGAAGATGTCGGCGTACTGCGATGACGTCGGGACATGGAGAACGCAGATCTGACCAAGAGCCACCCGCTCTCGGACGAAGTGTAGATCGATCTCGACATGTTTGGTCTTGTTGCGCCTTTGCCTTGGGTTGGTGGAGAGGTAGATCATACGACATTGTCGTAGTATCTGACGGTAGCTGACGAAGGGGTGTGAAGCTCTGGAGAAGTCGCCGTAGCTAGCACGCCTCAGCCACACCATTGGCAACGGCGCGTATTACGCCTCGATCTTTGGGCGGGAGGCAGTGTCTTTGGCGCTTAGAGGACCAGAGACCAAGTTGTTGCCGAGGAACACGCCGTAGCTTTGAGGTGGACTTACGAGTGTCGTGACAACCCCGGTCGAGATCTGAGTAGACAGTGAGATCAACGACCTCGGTCGATGCGAGACGGACCAAGCTCAAGTGTGCCTCAAGGTAGCGAAGGATGCGCTTGAGGGCAATAAAGTGAGGCTCCCGGAGATCATGCATGAAGAGGCAGACCTGCTGGACAACATAAGTGATACCTGGCAGGGTGAATGTGAGATACTGAAGAGCACCTGCTAAACTGCGATAGAAGGTCGCGCCAGAGACAGGAGCTCCATCAACAGAGAGCTTGGACTGAGTGTCCACCGGAGTGTTGCAGGGCTTGCAATTTTGACATGCCTAAGCGCGGTCCGAATATCGAAATGTCTTGTCATTGTGAGAGATGCATGCCACCTGACTGTGGCTGAACTGAGACTCCCAAGAAGTGATGCAGGGTCCCGGATCCTTGAGTGAGAACTCACGCGAAGAAGCGACAACGGTCCCGTCCGGAGAAGCGATCGAGGCGGTCGGGACAATATCATCCACATAGAGCAGAAGATAGACGATGTTGGCGCTACGGTGAAAGACAAACAGTGATGTGTCGGCCTTTGTTTCAACAAAGCCTAGAGAGAGCAGATGAGAAGCAATCCTGATGTACCATGCTCGGGGTGCCTGCTTCAGACCATATAATGACTTGTTGAGTCGACACACATGATCTGAAAGTGATGGATCAACAAAACCGGATGGTTGAACACAGTACACTGTCTCTGTAAGGGTGCCATGTAAAAATGCATTGTTGACATCCAAGCGGCGGATAGACCACCGCGAGAGAGCGGTGTGAAACGATCTGATAGTGGCGGCTTGACAAGCGGATGAAGGTCTGGCAGAAGTCAACACCGGTATTGGGTGAACCCACGAAGAACCCAACGAGCCTTGTACCGATCGAGAGAACCATCTGCATGAAGCTTGTGCTTGAAGATCCACTTGCCGGTGACAACATTGGCCCCAGGGGACGTGGAACAAGGTCCCACGTGCGGTTGGCCTGGAGAGCATCGAATTCCTGGCTCATAGCGTCATGCCAATTGGGATCTGATAGCGCGCCACGGTATGTCTTCAGGACAGGAGACAAAAACGGTGGCGTGAAGGTTGAGACGCTCACGGGACCGAATGGAGAGTCCAGCCTTCCGACGGGTGACCATATGATGAGAATTGCTCACTGCGGAAGGGGCACATCATCGGCAATACCGTGGAGCAAGTCAACGAGGCGATGATATGCGGGTGAGGCTCACCGGCAACAACTTGTGGCGGGGAACCGACAGAAGCGATAAGAGGCGGGCCAGGCGGCAACCACTGTGGCGGGGAACCGATAGGGGCGTGAAACCGACCAGTGGCACCGCTGGCAACAACTGCGGAGGATCCAGCGAGGCGTGTGACGATTAGCAATCGTCTTGCGTGCTTGCGATTATCGACATGACCATTTGGTGGGGCAGAGACAACCGTCGTCGCAGGAGTGGCCGACGTGACCACTGGCGGGGCAAAAGTACCTGCAGAGGAGGTCGAGCGACGGACCCCTATAGGCATAGGAGGAGGGCTGTCGGACTCTAGGAGAAAGTCGAGATCAGAAGGGGTGGACGGGGTGGAGGTGACAGAGGCGAGGGGGAAGCTCGACTCGTTAAAAGTCACATGTCGAGAAACGATGATGCGGTTGGACGAGAGATCCATACAGCGCTAACCTTTGTGATCGGATGGATAACTGAGGAACACACAAAGGGTAGAGCGAGGGGCGAGTTTGTGCGGGGCAGTGCTAGAGAGGTTAGGGTAGCATGCACAGCCAAACACGAGATGTGGTGGAGGTGCTGGTAATAAAAGCCTGGGAAGGAGGGGTGGAGGGGTGGAAGGAGTAAAGGTCCCCGGAGCTATTGCACCTAACAATGATACGTCCGGTACGAAGATCCTTGACAGACAGGCCTACTAGGTCGAACTCAACAGAGCATTGGTTATCTATGGTGAACTGACGAACAGAAATGAGATTTTTTATTATGTGAGGGGTGACAAGTATATTACGAAGAGTGAGATCCCTATCACCTAGGGAAAAAGAAAGATGACCAGTGGAGGTGACCGGTAGGCGAGACTCGTTGCAAACAATGATGTTGGTCGGGGAAGCAGCGTAGGGAGGATGGGAAGAAGCGAGGTTACCAGCATCGGCAGTCATGTGCGAGGTCGCCCCATAGTCCATGTACCACTCCGCACGGACAGGGGCCCGCGAAGGTGCAGGAGCGGTGGACGCGATTAGAGCGAAGGCTGACGATGCTATGGTGCCGATGTGTCCGTCAAGGCGGGACGCCATGGCCAGAGGAGACGGCATGGGGCGTGCGACCGTTGGAGGACGGCGACATCGCAGTGCGAGCAAATCTGGCGCTGCGCCGAAACATGCCCGCAAGGCACTCGTGGCAGAGGCCGTGGCCGCACTCGAGAAGTGCGTGCCCCTGGTCGTCATAGGGGAGGAGACACCGGGAGCAGCACGACACCTGCGGCACAGGGGTCGCTCCTCCAACAGTAGGGGAACAAGGGCGCCGGGGAGAGGAGCCGAGCAAGGCCACCGTCACCGTTCAATCCGGTGCCGATGGCATGCAGTCTTGGCGTCGAACGACAACAAGAGAAGCGGTGTCAGAGTAACCGAGGTAGGTCCCGGTTGCGCGACATGTTGCAGGCCCACTCAAGTGGTGTGTAGGACCCAAGCCGCTCATTTGGCCCTGCTGGCCAATGAGCCCTTGATGGCCGTGGCCCAAACCGGCCCACATATGAGGGACATGTGGGGAGGGGCTTAGGGTTCCTCCCCACAGCCACCACGGGAGGCAGAGCCACGGCTGCCTTGGCGGAGACGACGGCCACGGCGACGGCGTGGGGGACGGCGTCTTGCCACCCGCTCGAGGCCAGCCACATGCAGCAAGCGGCGGCGGACCATGGCGAGGCGCCGTCCGGCGGCGGCGCCATGGGTCGCCCGTGGTCGGCGCCGAAGGAGGCGACGACGCGATGGGACAGACCTTGCCACCACCAGCGAGGAGCCCACCAGCAGGCAACAATGGCGGCGGACCACGGCGAGGAAGCCCGTTCGGGCAGCGGCGCCATGGGTCGCGCCGAAGGGTCGACGCCGAAGGAGGAGTCGCGCCGGCGGCGGTGGTGGTCGTGCCGTGGCTGCCTCCGCCGATCTGAAAGGGAGCTCCACCGAGGTGAGTTCCAGATCTGGGGAAGGCAGTGTTGGGTGGGTGGCAGCCATGGGAGGGGCGCCGAGGTTGGGAATGACACCGCCGGTGCCGACGCCGACGAGAGATGCGCCGGTGGAGGCCATACCGACGGCGGGCTAACGGCTGCTAGGGTTTGTGGAAGGGTGGGGCAGGAAAGACCTGCTCTGATACCATGTTAGAAAGAGAGTTTAGCGGAATAGATGCTGTGTATTGATCAGGGGTGGAATATATATAGAGTACAGAAGATGGGCCTCCCCCAAGGCCCATATACTCTAACAGTGTCAGCAACCTCCTCCTGCGCAACGCTCTCTTTTGACAACCACCTCCCGCGCGGCCCTCCTCCTGCAACACAACGACTTCCTCCCATGCGGGCCTCCTCAGGTGATCTTCTTCTAGATCTGACACTCGCCACAACCGGCGCCACCGCCCACTTTGTCGTTGTCAACCCTGTCCCACTACACCCCACGGAGGAGCTTGAGCCTAGGACGGCCGCCAATACAGAGGGGCTCAAGTCCAAGGGGGAGGAGGTCGTTGGTGGCGTGGGCAGGAAGCAAGAGCGCACGGTGGTGTCACCATATCAGCTCTGGCAAGGGCGGCGATGGGGTAGTGCTCTGGCATGATTTGGGGTTGGAGAGAGAGATGTGAAGTAGCTGGAGGAGGAAGAAGGAGAGGAGAGAGTATGACAATGGGACCCACTTATCGGACCTTATATTGTACTGTATTTTGTTTTTATATATTCCTTAAATCCTCTAATATGACATTTATGCATATTTCCTCATTTTGTAATGGTGTCTACGGTATTTGAAAATTTGCGATGACAGTTTCATCGAAAGACAACTTTGTAGTGGCATATATGCTTCGGTTTCTTTTTTTGTCTCGATGGGACTGGTTGTGCTATCGGTCTAAGGACCACCGCCATGTGGAGTCTGGAAAGGTGGGGGTAGCCTTGACATACATGGGCTCTATAGGCTATGTGCAAGTGCTGACATGTGCTGCGAGTGGGCCGGTTCCAGGTTAGACTTGGCTCAGTTTTTGAGTGAGCTACCAAAAAAGCTCGAGCCAGTTGACCTAAAATCAAAGCTCGAGCCAAACCAACAATGAGATGCTCGTGAGCAGCTCACGACTCTCGAGCCAGATTGCCAACCCTACCCTAAAGTATCCCAACCTGGCACCCAAAGAGTAAAACTGAAGGCTCTCCATCCCTGACACCCAAACACAGCCACCCTCCACCCATCAATGACCCTCCCCCTATCCTTGCTTCCTACGTCCACCATGATGGGGCATCGTGAATTCACTACTTCCTTTCCTAGGGCAACATTGCTTTCCCAACACAGCGGCAACGACCTCCTTCCTAACACGGTGATGATGTGACAGCCTTGTTTCTTAAAGTGATGGTATACCGCCCTAAAGTCCTCTTCACCTTGTATGTAGACGGCACACGCGAAACAAGGTACTACCTCCGTCCCTGAAAGAATGCTCTTCTAGGATTCAAATTTGTCCCAAAAAAAGTGCTCACAGTACCCTAGATTCCTTTTCCTCCACTATAAAGTATCCCTATATTCTCCTCCCACCACTATAAAATACCCCTAGATTCTCTTCCCACCACTATAAATACTATAGATTCCCACCTACATACACTTATTCTTAATTTCTTCAAAACAACCTTAAAGGGCATTCTTTCCGGGACGGAGGGAGTAAATCTTATCCGTGGTTATCTGTATGAGTTTGCTTTGGGACACACACACTAGGAGTGCCCTGTTGCGCCCTGCGAATCTGTTTATGATGAAAGTAGCTTAGAATCTAGCATTTTGGCCAGCTCATCTGAGGGCGACAGTCTGGTAGATTTTGCTGCTGGGCGGTGTCACCAAATTCTATTTCTGTTTGATAATTGACTTGCTGACGCTGTCATGAGCGTGATAGCTTGTCTCCAAATTCAGAGTGGACCCAATGCAACGTGGCCAATCCAGTAAACTGCACTCGGCTGAGATGACGTGATGAATTATATACTGTACTATACAGTTTTCACCTTGCAGCCAAAAGCAGAAGTTAGAAGAAGTCAGAACCCACCAATTAATCAGTGTCATATACTCTCTAGGTGCTGCCATCAGAAGCAGAAATTGGCCAGCAAATGGTAACTTGAAGGGAATTACTACTTGGGAACGGTGTCCCGTTCGTTTCAATTTTGCACGTAGATTATCGAAACAGCGTGACGACAAACGAGTAAATCCGAGGCAAAACAAATCACGCACGTAGATTATTGCGTCCAGCAAAATAGCGCTCCCGCGGCCCGCGCGCGCGGCTACGCACGTTTTACCAAACGTACGCAGATGATGGCCAGGCAGGCCAGCCGTGACTCATTAATTAAACAACCACGTTATCGGGTTTAGTTTATTTTTTTTATACGTTCGCAAGTTGTAAACATTGAAAAAAATCTTATAATGAATAAAAGATATACAAGCGGTGATTTTTTTAAGGGAAGAACGGACTTTATTGATTAGTTAAACTTGTATTTGGAAAACATGCTCGTTCTTGGGAGAAGGTTCTTTACAAGTAGTAACACAAACATGAGGATATAACAACCTATAAATGAAGTCCGTTGTTGGTTTAGCCCACAAAGCATTTGGGACCTTGCGCAGTATAACTTGTCGAAGCTCCGCCGGAATGCTGTCATCAACAAGAAGTGGTAATTTTTTATTGCTTTTCTTTTGAATACATAATAGATTGATCCCTCTTCTATTTGTGCTCGACTGCTTGGGGTTTTGGCTGGTCCATCGGGAGTGGGCCCCACCCCAAGCATGTGCTAGGCCCGAGACCAGCTGTGGCTTGGGTAGAGGTTCTCCAACACTCCACCTTCGACCTTGTCGTGTGATACAAATGTCCCAAAAACCCAATAAAACTATATGGAAAAAATTCTAAAGAAACAGGAATAGCATATGTTTGCTATGTGCACATATTTGACTCGTTGAAAACCTTACGTGAGAAATTTAATTGAAACTTCACTTAGAAAAAAAGAAAACAGACCCATCCAAAGTTTTTTCATATTTATGCATTCATTCAATCAACTTGGATACTTAAACTCCATGTTCAAGATAAATTAATTTAAAGTATTTGATGTCTCTCATCAATCCTGCACTTCTTTTAAATCTTCTGATGCCCATTCCTTTAATGCATGTTACAAAAAAATATGTGCAAAGTGACTGATTAAATAAGTGTGTTAAATTTTCTATTTTTTTAGAAAAACAAATTTTCATATGTTTTGAAACTTTTAAAATACAAAAAAATAAATCTGAAACTTATATTTTTCAAATGTTCTTTTTTTTGGAAACATGGATTAATTTTTTAAAAAAGTGATGCTGATTTTTTGAAAAAGTTTTTTCATTGAGACATGGGAAATAGGTGATGTGGAGCCATATCATTTAAAAATGGGTTAATATCACTGTTGCCATTATAACTCACCCCCTGACCGCGCTTTCCATTTCGAAAAGGCCTCCCTCAGCGTTGCCATTTTAACTGTCAATCCTCTCAAACATGCCATTATCGGGACTTACGGGGCAATAAGCACGCAAATCTGTTGAGAATCTGGTGACAGTGGGTCCCACTGTCATACTCTCCTAGCTTCTTCCTCAATGCCTCTTCTTCCTCTCTCTCTCTCTCTCTCTCTCTCTCTCTCTCTCCCGCAAAGAGATCCTCCGTGACTCCCACCGGCATGGCGAAGTTCCTCCCGGCGTCGACCTTCCCAAGGTGAGCTCTGGCGGCTGGTGGCGGAGAGCACGGCAGGCGGCGGGGGCATGGCGCATGGCGGAGGAGCAAGACGGGCACCGATTCAACGCCTCCACAGCGCCGCCCCATTCAACGCCTCCACAGCGCCGCCGCCGAGCTCGTCTCCACAGCTCCGCCTCCGACAAATCCCATCTCCTCCGCAACTCCGAGCCGCCGGAACCGAGGAAGACGATGCTGAACTTGTCGATTCCGTGAACCTCGAGCCCTAGTAGCTAGTCCCCGAGCTTGGCCTCCGCCTCTGCACTGTTTTCCCCCACAAACCCCGAGCCGAGAGACCCCGGAGCCACATCGCCGTCGTTTTCCCTCCGGCCGTGCCGCCATTGTCGCCGGAGTCTCAGATTTACTTTTAGGTAACCCCTTCTTCGACCACCCCAACCACTTCCTTGCTCTTACCTTGCTCTGGACATCTCCCTTCACCGGAGCCGCCACGGCCGCCGCTGGCCGCCATCGCTGAAGCTCACGAAGGCCACGGCCTCCTCGCACACCACACATGTGAGAGGGGAGTTGGCGCAAGCATGTGGATCTGGTATGGCTGGGCTCGCGCTGAGCAGACCAAGTCAAGGGGCCCAGGGCGGCGAGCCGAGAGAGAGAGAGAGAGAGAGAGAGAGAGAGAGAGAGAGGAGGAAGAAGAAGCTATGAGAGGCTGACAGGTGGGACCCACCTGTTAGCCATATTTCTCAGTGTATTTACGTGCGTATTGCCCCCGTAAGTCCTGATAATGGCATGTTTGAGAGGGATTGATAGTTAAAATGGCAACGCTGAGGGAGGCCTTTTCGAAATGGCAAGCGTGGTCAGGGGTGAGTTATAATGGCAACAGTGATATTAACCCTTTAAAAATCTACACGCGTGGCAACTATGTAGGCAACTAACGGAAAACTAACTATCACCTCGTTGTTTAATGATACACTAACTGTTTGAAAGCCGGAATCTAAACGACAGCAAGTTTAAGGGGACAAAAAAAAAGGTTCAAGAGGCTAAGTAAAATTTCCACTTATTTGAAGAAGGCCGCATTGTTATTTTCTCTTAAATTTTCAGCTGGAGAACAGCTCCAGCCTCATGATAACAACTAAGGGCCTGTTTGGCAACAAAGTATTTTCATAGTTTCGAGGCAAAACCATGGTTTTGGAGAATACCATGGTATTTTGGCAATGAGGTGTTTGGAAGCAACCTCAAAAACTCTGTTTTGAAAACCATGGTATTGGCAATACCATGGTATTTTTAGAGTATTGTAGACTCCACTCCAACCCAAAGTTTTCTTACTTGTGCTAGCAAACCATGGCAAAAACTTTGCTACCAAACAGTTTGTAGTTCCTAGAAATACCATGGTTTCAAGAGGGTTGGGTAAAACCATGGTATTTATGCTAACTACATTCAAATACCATGGTATGACAAAACCATGGTTTTGAAAAACTTTGCTTCCAAACAGGGCCTAAGCTGATTTAACAATGCTGGTAATTAATGAAACAACATCAATTGCTTCCACTAATATCTATCTATCTATCTATCTATCTAGTATTATACAACGGGCTACCGGCGGAGAGCCACCGTGCGACACGTCGGCGAAAAATGGCAGCCGTCCGATCACGGGCGCTGGCTACATCCAACCGTCCATTCATTCCATACATATAAAAGGATTTTTTGGTGCAGCCCAGAGCAAGGCGGGCGCCTTGCTCGGTTGGCTAGAATAGATAGCTCTCAGTCCGAAGACCAGAGATCGAATTCCGCATGCGTCGGTTTTTTTTGGTGTTTGCCTCCTATTTTTCCACCGCCCGCTTATTTCCCATAAAAAATTCACCTTCAAGGGACTACAAAACGCCTGCCTTACTCGGATGTCTAGATCCATTAGCTCTTACCTAGGATACTAGGATTCGGGCCTCCACATTTCCAGTGCCCGGCTAAAATTTTTTTGAAGCCCAAAAAACAGAAAGTTCTCTGCATTGTTTGAAGACAAAAAAAAAATTGGTTTGAAGCCAAAAAAAATTGAAAGTTCTCCAAAATGAAATCATGGTTGCTCAGAGAACATCCATAAAAAGTTTTTGACGTCCAAATTTAAAAATAGTTTACTCTTTCTTATTAAGGGCATTTTTTTTCTTGATTTCCCACTTTTCAATTTTATTTATGGTAGGTTGCCAAAAAAATAAAAATTAAAAGTTTTCGTAATGAAGGCTTAGAACTAAGGATTTTTTTTTTACGATCGTAAAACATTCATAAAAATAGAAAGGTGCCAAAAAAATAATCTGTGTTTGCACAAAAAAACATGCTATTTTTCAGATAATGAAATAATAATACAGTACTTACTAAGTCTAAATATTTAAATGTACGCGGGCACGCCATTGACGCGCTAAACATCCCTAGTATTACGCGTCGTGCGAACCAGCCGGAGTACATTCATGGTTCCCACAATCCCACTCCTGGCTGGTCCGCGGCAGCGCAGGGAATGGAGGCCCATCCCGCCGTCCATATGACACGGTTCTCAAACTTGGATCTCTCCTCGCTCGCCCCAGCACACCGTCGGCCGGGGTGCCTGCGCCGTGTCGTGTGCGTGTGCCCGCCGGGAGCAACTGCCTGGTTGGTTTCCTCCTCCCGTCGCCTTTATTCCGCTCGTCCCGCTTTACCAGCCGCGCGAGCGACAACGGCAGCCAAGAGCCAACCCGAGCCATCAGCCACGCCACGCCGGCCAGCCCACCCTGCTCACCAACCCCACCACCACCACCACAGCGCGCACCGCCACCCTCACCCCCACCACCGCAACCGGACAAAACGCGGAGCGGCGTCGTCGAGGCGCTCTCCAGTCTCCCGACTGCTCGTGCCGTCCCGGCGCGGCCACCGCCACCGCTCAATTTTGCCGGCCGCCGCCGCCGCCGCTTTCTAGCTGCTTCACGTTGTCTGTTGGCCTTGGTCGCGGCGGCAAGTAGCCCTGCCTTTCTTTTTTTTATTCCGGGGTTATTTATCGGCTCGCGGCACTGCTGCTTTCCCCAATCCTATCCGCGGCTTCGCGTTCGCTCGCGAGTCGTCGATCGGCGCCGGCGGGGATGGAGGCGCTCAGGAAGCAGGCCAGCAGGCTCCGGGAGCACGTCGCCAAGCAGCAGCAGGTACGGGTTCCTCACCCAATTCGAGCAATTCAGCTTGCCCCCACCGATCACAGCGTGTCCGGATGTGCGACGAGGAAGCGAAATTTGGGCCTGAGTGGAGCAGGAGGTGCTCATACAATAGTTCTAGGATTTTTTTAGTTCTTAGTGTCTGTGCTTGCTCCCCTGTTAATTTCGCGCATCTAGTTCTAGAATCATTTTTTTTTAGTTTTTTTTAGTCTTTTTGGTGGTGTGCACTGAGCAGCAACTGCTGGAAGGAGCTGACTTGCGCATGCCAGGTTGATGACGGTCTGGCACTGGTTGGGCCCTTCTCATTCTTTCACGCATTTACTTGTGGGCTTGTGGCTGCTAATTTGTTCGGGACATTACACTGTTTTTACTCGTTCTAACGAAAAGCGCAGGATTACGATATTCCATTCTTCTATGCCTGTTTGGTCTTTGACAGACTTCCGTGTGATGATGCAGGCGGTTCTCAAGCAGTTCAGCACGCGCTATAACCAAGATCCTTCTCTTGTTGATGAAGCGGAGCTCGAGTGCCACCAGAATCTCCAGAGACTTTACAATACTACAAGAGCAGCTAAAGTATGTGTGTATGTGCTCCTTCTGTTTGTTACATGTGGTATAAGGAACTATCCTGGCCTATGGTTTAAAAGTTATTGAGTATATCTCTTGTTCTTTAGCATTTCCAACGAAACATTGTTCGAGGTGTTGAGGGTTTCATTGCTGTTAGCACCAAACAGATGGAGATAGGTAACACTCCATGTTGAGTTATTTTTGATTTGTGCATATTCATCTTTGTCTTTCATCATGCCGTGATGTTTCTTCCTGTAGTGAAAAGGCTAGCGGAGGATTGTTGCAAATATGGAAACGACAATCAAAATTTTGGTTTTGTTCTTGCGAGTGCTTCGGTTGAGTTTGGTAAATCTCATAGCCAGATGGAGAAAGAGCGGGAGAATCTTCTTAAAGTTCTCAGGGAGCAGGTGATTGCAAATCTGACCCTCTCTTTTCATTCTTTCATATGTTTTCAGAATTGCAAATGTTGCCTGCATGTTGAAGTTTGCCATGATAAACTTATACGGTTATTGCAGGTGCCCAATATTAAATATATTGAAGTAGGCTAGTTTGTTTGGGCAGATCACTGAAATTTTCTATCGGTGCCTGGGGAAGACATTTCATGATAAAATTTCTACCTTTTTATGTGTTTAACCGTTTGGCTTTTTCTCTGCAATGTTCAAGGTTTTTGAGCCTCTTCGGGAAATGATAATGAGTGCACCTCTTGAAGATGCCCGCTTGCTAACTTACCGTTATCAACGGATCAGACAAGATATGGAATCCCAGGTAATGAATTACAACTGAAATTACCTTTCTGCAGAGATTACTGCCAGATACTAAAAATAAAGTTTTTTTATTAGATAGCTGATGTGATGCGGAAGCAACTGAAGTCCAAGGAGAGCAGTGGTAATACAGATAGTTCTGTGAAGCTGCAACATGCAGAATCAAAATTATCAGAGCTCCGAACGACACTAGCATCTTTAGGAAGAGAAGCAACTGCTGCTATGGAAGCTGTAGAGGCTCAGCAACAACAGGTTACCTTTGACCGCCTCCTTGCAATGGTATGACATGCTCATATGCCTCACTGATCTTCCTAAATCTTTAAGTCACATAACAGAGTATGATTATCTTTCATCAATGATAATGATTTAGTGTCCAGGAACACTCAAGTATTTCCATCTGACAAGTTGGCATTTTTCTTTCGGAATAGATATATCAGATGTGTGCAAGGAATTTAAGCCCAAAAAGTGCATATCAATGCCTTGTGTGTGAATATGTCAGAATGTTGCTTTGTTTAATCCCAATATGCAGGTGCCTTAGTTCTTGGTTAGAATATAGAACATATCTTCTAAAAAAATTGTCATTTCTGAGGCCTTATTTTTGGCTAAAACCAATGGTACATTATAATCTGAAAAGGTTTTGGACCCTTGATAGGGGGCTTAAACATCCAAAAAATTGATGAAAATTTTTGAGAAAAACCACTCAAAACCTTATGAAAATGGCTACAAAGCGTTGCAACGTTTGACTTGTAAAAAATAACAAATTTTCAATGGTAACTTTTAATTTTGATTTAAGCTGAAAACAACAAGGCCTTAGTGTAAGTTTGAGCATATCTCTAATAAAATATTATTTTTAGGTTCTGGTTGGACAGGGTGGATTTGACCTGTTCCCTTAGAAATATATTCTAGAAATGAGATTTGGTTTGCTGATTAATAATTACCAGGATGCTGATACTTTTTTAAAAGGACAAATTTTCTGGTACTAGATGTGCTTCAGTTGTTGGATGGTGTTTTGAACGACAAAAAAGTTACTTGTCCCTGACCAAAAACCAGGTGGCCTTTTTGGATAGAATAGTAATTGAACTCCGAAGTCTGAAGTCTGAACCCCTTATGCTGTCATAGAGATCTTGTTTTTGAGTTTTGATCCTCCTGTTCGACCAACAAAGTTAACCGTTCATACCTAGGAAGCTTTTTTCATAAATAGTTAGGTGACCTTACTAACCTTATGCAGGTTGATGCCGAGAGAGCCTATCATCAGAATGCTGCTGATATTCTGAACAAACTCCATGATGAGGTTCGTAACCGTTATGTTAAAATGAGATTCTCTCGCCTGTATAGCCAAGTTACAATGTCCTAAGCCTGCAAAACATATTTGTGTTTTTTTGCTGAATATTGATGTGTTCTTGTTCTGCTAATTCGCACAGATGATCCATGCAAAGAACCATGATGAGTCACAAAACCACCACGATGAGCCATTATCAGAGCCTAAAACATCTCCAACATATGTGCACTCACATAGCACATCTGGAGATCCAACTTTAACTACAAATAGTGAACCTTCAAGGAATTCAACTAATGAACCTGCAAGGAATTCAACTAATGAGGCTACAAGGAATGGTCAGGAGGTGCATTATGTCGGGGAGGTATGTATGCCTTTTACACCACATCTAATGGTTGAACTTGTTGTGTGTCATCAAATCAATGTTATTGTTCTTTGTTCTGGCATCCCATTGTGGTGCCGTACACAATGTTAGACCTTAGCTCCGTACTGGCATGATATTATCCTATCTGCTTATGGGATGTTTTAGATAGTCTGATTAGGGCTTTAGAAGCCCCCACAAAGTTTTCTACTGAATTCCCCCACCAATTCATTCTTATTAAGATCTTAAATAATAAATATATTTTACTACAAATATTGTACTTTAATGGTTGACTTTTATGCACACACGATAAGAAGTTCATCCTGATTTCTCCAGCTACCATAGAATAATTTGTCATGCTAGCATGAGCACTAGAAATTATGTGAAATTTGAACTAGCTTCTGTTGCTATCATGAGGTAGCTTGAAATCATGTGAAATTTTTATTCTGAATTCTGTGTTTTGATGAACAATTTGTTATTTTCTTGTTTGCAGGTAATCCATCCATTTGATGCTCAGGCCGATGGTGAACTCAGTATATCTATTGGTGATTACGTCGTGGTCCGCCAGGTATACATGGTTTGCAGTAGCATTCAATGTTTTGTTAGGTTTTGTACATAGATCCCCCATGATCAAATTCTGAAGTAAATAATCCTCTGTAACTCACAACAGCAGCACCCTGCTGTTAGTTCAGTAGCCACCGCAAGAACATCAACAGATACAACTCAGCATATAATTGTCCCCTTTGTCGTTTTTTTATCCCCTAAAAGTGATCAGAGGGACCGGTATGCTTACTAAGCACTCTGTCCGTCTTCACAGGTGGCTCCAAATGGGTGGTCGGAAGGGGAATGCAAGGGAAAGGCTGGCTGGTTCCCATCCGCCTACGTAGAGCAGAGGGACAAAGCCCCGGCAAGCAAGGTGATAGAGCCTGGACTTCTGACTACTTGATCGCTCCCGTACTAATGGTTGCTTTCATCGTTCTGTTTTCACTTGTTCATGAGAGATTTCATGAGTGATTAGTATGTGTAGTTTACTTTCACTTTCTGTGCAGATTCTTGTGCTTCTAGCCTTTCCCTTACCAAATTGTATGTAAAAAATATAGTGTTTTGTCTTTAGGATCTCTTTTCTGTCTTTTTTTAGAAAAACATTGTATAGAGTTGTTGGTCATGGGATAGTGTAATCTTCGCCTTCCTGGAAAAGCGTGTTTACTGCCACTTCTGTGTTATCGTTTTCAGAACAACAGAGATGCTACTTGCCTTGCTTTCCTCTATTGGAACAAAAAATTATTGGACCCAGATCCTACTATCCTTGTTACTCTTCTACTGGTGTTCTTGCGAAAATAGTAAGCAAAGGACGCAATTGAAGCATCCAGCATATCAGATTGGGCGAAAGAGGCTTGGTTGTTGGATTCTTCGATACAACTTTGGCCCTCTTTAATTTATGGTTTTGGTTTGATTTTGAAAATTTTGTTACTTTTGTACAGGCCATTCAATGTGATATTTTAAAATATTTTTTTCGGGGTATTGTGGAGTTTTTCTCAGAGATCTCAAAAATATTTTATAATTTTTTTAGCTTTTATGTTTTTTAGAGGTTCTCAACCTTTTCACTAAAGTTAAAATCAAACTAGAATTGCAAATCATGGAGGACTTTTAGGACCTATTTGGCAACAAAGTTTTTGAAAACCATGGTTTTATAATACTATGGTTTATGTTTTGTTACGATCACGAAATACTATGGTTTTTTAATGCCATGGTTTGCTAGCACAAGTGAGCAAACTTTGGGTTGTAGTGGAGTCTACAATACTCTAAAAATACTATGGTATTGTCAATACCATGGTTTTCAAAACAGTGTTTTTTAGGTTGCTTTCAAACACCTCATTGCCAAAATACCATGGTATTCTTCAAAACTATGGTTTTGTCTTGAAACTATAAAAATACTTTGTTGCCAAATAGGCCCTTATATGTGACCTGAGCCCCATTTTTAAAAAACGCTTGTTTTCCCTGCGCTGGCCCCAAAGTTGCCGCTTTTACCTACTTGACTCTGCAGGCGCCGAATTTATTGGGTAAAATTTTACATCTCTTTTGCTGTTTGTCCGGTCAGTTGCATCGCATGCCCGAGGATGGGGATGCTGGCTAGGACCTAGGAGTACTACGTTTTGTTGCTGGAAATGAGACGCAGCAGCAGCTGCTGCTGTGAGGTACGTGGGAGTGGAGTTGTGCCACAATGGTCGTGTAGCATGGCTGCATGGTTAATGTGCAATGCAAGTGGGGGCTTTGTGGAGTCCACGGATTGAATGCGTGTGCTCTCTTCTAACCAATCTCAGCCTGCTGGGGCCTCGCGCAGTTATGACGGCTTGCTCAGACTGATTGCTAGCTTCCAATCGCTTTGTGCGGGCAAAATAGCAAGAGAAAAATATGATCATGTGGGTACTGGAGACTTGGCCGTGATCCATTCACCTTTGTGTATATAGCAGGGGTGAATTTTAATCGACTTTAAGCAAGCATAGATTGTTGAAGTTTGAGTCGACTTAAATCAACACCGAGCTTAGGGTTAAACTCGGACTCGATCACTCGAGCTCGAGCTCGAGCTCAATGGACGCTCGGTTAGGTTTGAGCTTAGTTCAGTTTGGCTGAGTTCGAATAAAGAGGCTAATGTTGTTTTAAGGGAGAAGATGGTAATATGTGAATTCGATTGTGTTTGACTTTGAGCTCGAGCTCGACTCAAATTGGTTAGATTAGTTGACTTAGAAAGAGGAACAACTAGCATATTGATGTTTGTCCAGGCTCGGTTAGGTTCGATGAAGGTTCAAGATCAAACTCAAACTCGGCTTGAATTATATTCTAACTCATGACTAGGCTCGAGATTGTCTCCTTTAGCTTGTGAGCCCAATACATCTCAAATAGTTTGTTGTGCGTGACCTTTTGATCCGGAATCTAGATTTGGACATGTAAAACATGTGATTGTTACTTGTACTAAGATGCTTCTGGCCTCTCAAGTAATAGTTGCATCCTCATCCCCAGCAAACCGAACCCCTCATTTTTTAGGAAACAAGGTTATGTTTTTTAAACATAAATCATTACAAGGTTTCTAGACCGTTTAGACCCTCTTTGATTGAGTTTTTTTAGTTTAATTGGCTTTTAGTGGAAAAGATGCTCCAAAAGGCTTAAAAAGATATTAAAAATTTGTTTGTGCCCCTTCGCGTTTTTTCTAAAAAATACATAAAGCTCTAAAAAAATTACTATAAAAGTTACACCGAGTCGTCTATACAAAAACGATTTTTTTTGGGCTTTTAGCTGGTTTATAAGCCTGAAAAAATATGGTATTGATGTATGATCAGATGTAAAGAACCGCTTTGGTTCGCTGTCAGGTTGAATTCAATTTAAGTTCAATTTTGTTGTGTCGAAAGATAAGAATCTTCAAAAAAAAAAGATATAAAAAAACTAAAAAATGATGTTAAAAATATTTTTGCGACCTTTGAATAAAATCTTATAAAGTTTTAAAAAATTATCACAATATATTACACTAAATAGTCTAAAATAATAATATTTTTTTACTTAACCGAATAAAAACAAACTAAACCATCGACGGAGGTTATAAATGCTCTACAACTATTTTTTTGAAGAAAAGGGGCAGGAGAGCTACCTTGCATTGATTCAAAGATAGAAGGGTTTACAGAGCGGGGGGAGACAACGGCCCCTCCCCCCAGGGCCTTAAACAAAAAATTATTCTATTACAAAATTGGCGCCCGCAGCAATTTCAAAGGCGCAGGTCATCTAAAAGGTGGTCGAAGAAGAGAGCTCTAGGACGCTCGATCTGGCGAAAAATCCGATTGTTTCGCTCAAGCCAGAGGTGCCAGACGGTTGCCACGACGGCTGACAGCATACGCTCTACAACTATTTGGATACATGCAAAAAGATGTATTTAGCACGTACGAAAACAAGTGGCCGGTGATCCATTGTACTTCGGGCCATGAGGAGATGCGATGCTCGAAATGCCATCAGGATTAAAACATGGCGTGGATTTGCTAGATATACCGAGGCAGCGGCTCGGCAGGGTAAAAACAGGCGGTTGGTTTGGCAGGTGGGAGGACACTCACATCGGGATAGGGAGGACAGCTCAGCTCAGCTCACCCACCTCTGGGTCGCCTCGTCGGTCAGAGCTCCGGCCCCGCCACCAGCGACCCTCCTGCTTCGGTGGCTGTATGCGTACAGCAGCTACTGAGCTACCCCTTCAATACTCGAGAGTACTGCACGCTCCAATATCTCGCTTCTATACCGGCGTATCGCCACACGCCGCTTGCTCCTTCCTCTTGACGGCTAGAAGCTCGACCCAGCTGGTTTCGGCCATTTTTATTCGCTATACGTGAGTCGCTCATCATTAATTTGTTGGTCAAGATATGATGTTAACATTTAATAAACATTAACACTAGGTATGTTGTCTATAAAATTTATTATTTTTATATAGAGCATTTAGTGTAATATTAATAATGTTTTTTTGAAGTTTTGTGACTTTTTTTATTAAAAATCTCATGAAAAAATTGAATATTTTTTAGTCTTTACATGTATCTTTTTAAAAGTCCTCCACTTTTTTGATAACAACCAAAACCAACCACAGCCACGAATCAAGAAGGGCCAAAGACTGGATTTTTAAGCGCTTTATTTTAAAATAAGAGTAAATTACACTTTTGCCCTCCGGAAGTTGGACGAAAATCTCATTTGGCTCCCTAAACTTTGTTTTGTCTCACTTGGCCCCTTGAAGTTTTCACACAGGCTAATTTTTTTCGCAGCCGGAACCAACTTTTAGGGGTTGTGTTACAACGGGATCCAACTTCTAGGGGCTTTGTGGCATCTAAAAACAACTTCCAGAAGCCAAGTGAGACAAAACAAAGTTTAGGGGCCAAGTGAGATTTTCGTCCAACTTCCGGGGGGTAAAAGTGCAATTTACTCTTAAAATAAAATAGAACTTTTAAAAAAGTTAGTAATTGGTTGCAAATGAATCTAGCCTTTGCTATTTAAAATGCATAAATATCACGAGAAATAAAACCTCTAGAATCCATGTGAATTTTATAGCTTTGAAATTAGGCCTAAGAGTAGATAAACCGAAACACTTTATTTTTTAAGAAATGAAATGTAAAGATGTGTGCATACACGCACTACACAAAATGTTTTATACTATCTCCATTATTCTATAATAATAGTTGTTTTAGAAGTTGTTTTCGAGACAAATCTATCTATGATTATTATATGCTCAATTCAAATAGTTTAAAAAACTTTTATGAATAAAGTTTTAAAAGTTTAATTTAAGATAATTCTAAAACGACTACTATTTTAAAATATAGGGCGTATGAGAATACCAACTAGGCTCTCTATTCATTAGTTTAATAGTTTTGGAATGTAACATAGCTTCACCCTAGATTCTGTTAAAAATAATTTATATTTATATGTAAGAAGGCTGAGGATATCGAGCTAAGTCTTATGCTAGTGTAGTTAGCAATCAGCAACACAGTCAACCTTTTTTGTGGTTTATTTTTTTTTTCTATTGCAAATCAGTTGCTCTAGACCAATCCTATGACTTTCTACACTTTTTAAAACTCTTATAAACTGTTTTAAAGAAACTATCAGAATTGTATATTCTGCTCTAGTAACAAAACCTTTCAAAGGCTAGCATTTGAGCCGCACCTCTCTGGTCTCTAGTCTACCACCATTCTGTTAATTTTTTCTCAACTAACACGTCATTTTCGCTTATCATGCAATGAAAGGACAAAGAGCACTTATTCTACGTGACAAAAAAAAAAGTTAACTAACTTTTATCCACCACTAAAGCTCCTCTCTATATATAAATATAGAAAAAGAAAAGAAGAAGCAGAGTAAAGAAATGTATTAAGGGGACAGAAAAAAAGAAGCGGGTTTGCCGCAGAAATGCAGGATTCGGTGCGAAGCGGGTGATGAGCTGTTCGTCCTGTGTCCCGTTCCTCTCTCACACCACACCGCACGCGGACAAAACCGCACTCTCTCACTTCACTTCTCCTCCTGCTCAGTGCTCACCACCACGCCACAACGCAGCACAGCTCGCCTCGCCTAATCTCTCCAGCCTCCAGTACCCTCCTCCCCTCTCCTCCTCTCTCCCCACTCACTCTCTACGCCCCCCCCCCCCCACACCACAGCACAGCTGCCGCCGCTTCGTCGGCTCCTCATCCGTCGCCTTTGCCGCGCCCGAGCTCGTCGCAGATCACCGCGCCGCTTACTGCGGGGAGCGCAGCGCAGCGCAGGTATCCCGTCTCTCGCGCCGGATCTACCGCCGTTTCCGCTGGTTCACGCGGGGTTTCGAGTATCTCCGCGGTGAATCGGTGCGTGGTAGGCCTGCGCTGCCGCGGCGCTCCCCGAAATTGGTGTGGTTAACTTGTGTCGGTAACGCGGCGGCTTGTGGCGGTAATCCCCCTACTTTTTTTGTTGCGTTGCGGCGGCTTTTACTCTGAATGTATACTTGCGTCTGGTAGTTGCGAGATGGAATCAGTAGTACTAAGTAGTAACTGCTTTGTTGTTTCCTCAGTTAGGTGCTACTAGTGTTGTTCCCATTCTGTTTGGATGGTGGGGTGGGGGGTGTTGGGGGGAGTAACTGAAGGAATTATTATTGGATTAATAATGTGGCGTGGGGCTGAATAGCTACAGATTTGACTAATGGGGTGTGTCTAATGTTTTTTTAGATTTATTTTCGCTTGAATGAGGGTGATTGAAGGCTCGTGGTTGGTTCAGCTAGCCTGAAACAATTATGTGGATACCAAGTAGCAATTTTTACATCACATATTGTTTTTTAGTTCCCATCTTATGGCCGTCTATTTTATGCAGCCTCCATCCATGAGTGTCTCAAAATGCACTGCATTAATCCTTTTTTTTTTTTTTGATACGATGATGGCGTCGATCATCCATAGGTTGAACCGTTTCTTATTGTGGTTTAATTTATCTGTTTAGTTTTTCATGACCAGTCTCTGTTGTTCCCGCTTTTGTTTTCAGGGCCAGTGACTTGTCTCCCTTTGGAGTTCATTTCCGATGGGAAATATGCACATCAAATGTCTCATCAATGACCTCTGGAATAAGCTGTGGTGATCTTTATATGCTTCGCCAGCTGGTGATCAATGGGCTCTTTTTTGAGAAAACAGCTCGGTTTCCTTTTTGTTTTAATAATTTTGCACCTCGGTCTTTGTGAAGCAAGAACACTAAGCTCAGATGGTATGTGCTGGTGGTTATGCATGGTACTCATGTGGAACATTTGAGTGTTGGATGCTTATCCAATGTTAACATTCCATGAATTATTTTGTACAGGTGAAGCACTTCTTGCCTTCAAGAAGGCAGTTACAAATTCAGATGGGGTATTTCAAAATTGGCACGAACAAGATGCAGATCCCTGTGACTGGAAGGGTGTTAGATGCGAGAGTCACAGCAAGAGAGTGATTTATCTGTAAGATCCTTAGAACAAAAGAACCACACTGTATATTAACTGGATCTGTTGTGAATCGCTTAACATATTAGCTTAGCTACCAACTATCCTTTTAGTGGTTTGATTTTTGATTTTAGGATGTTAAATTTAAATAAGACATAATCATATTTAGACCTTTGGATGATCATATATATCTGACTAATCACTGCCTTTCATCTAGGATTCTTGCATATCACAAGTTAGTTGGACCCATACCGCCTGAAATTGGAAGGCTAAATCAGTTACAAACTTTGTAAGTGTGCTCCCAAACAAGAATTTTTCAAACTTTTTCCTATTGATGTATACATCAAGTCTGTTGGACTTGATCTAATTATAATTTTATTTCACTAGATCACTACAGGGGAATAGTTTGTATGGTTCACTCCCTCCTGAACTGGGAAATTGTACCAAATTGGAACAGCTGTAAGTTTTCTAATTTCTACTTTCTAGTGATAACTAGAAGCGATCTTCTGAGTGAATGGAATGTTGGGCGACATAGCAAATAGTTCATAATCATGATATTAATGCAATGTCATTTGCAGTTTTAATTTCATGTTTTAGCTCCTATTCTTCAATTGTCAAATCACTTGCAGATACCTACAAGGAAATTATTTAAGTGGTTATATCCCTTCAGAGTTTGGCGATCTATTGGAACTTGAGACACTGTAAGTTCACATGTAGTTTTTACTTGTTTCATTTCTAATTGCTTTTTTCAGAAAACCAGTGCCAGGTTCCGTTTGTCCATTCAATTAGATAGGTTTTTCCCATTAGATTGATTAACTCAAGCGACATCAGTCACTGTCTCACTGAACTTTTTTTTCTGTAAAAAAATATATGTATATAAGAAACTTGGATAGTGATATAAAGTATTTTGGATCATTGATGCATTTGGTTGCCAGTTAAGTGATTCAGAGATTAATCTTCATTTCTGGACTATGTTTTTCTCCAGGGACTTATCAAGTAATACATTGAGTGGATCTATTCCACATTCTCTTGATAAGCTGACAAAACTTACATCATTGTAAGTGTTCTTTTTATCTGGATAAACCCTTCAAATTGTTATAACAAGATATATATATGACAAAAAGGAAATGTTAATTTGATAATTTTCCAACTTGTGCAGCAACGTGTCCATGAATTTCCTGACAGGAGCGATACCGTCGGATGGCTCACTTGTCAATTTTAATGAAGCTTCGTGAGTTATATTTCTCTGTGTTATTTGCATCTATCAAGTTCAATCTGTATTATTTGTCATGCACTCTGTGTTTGGCTGCTCGATTTACCTCTCCAATGAGAGGCCATGATATTTCCTGATTTTCCCATTCATGTTATTTCATCTGAATAGCATATGATAATGCAGCTTCACTGGGAACCGTGGTTTATGTGGGAAGCAGATTAACTCAGTGTGCAAAGATGCACTCAAATCACCATCAGATGGCCCTCAGCCACCTTCCCCAGGTACTAGATATTCAAAGATAACACTGTATATGCACCTTTTTTTTTCATTCTATGCTTCAGTTTCTTACAGATTTAAAGTTAGAGGAAAGCTAACATTATGTGTTCTTATTCTGTTATTCATCCCTATCAATAAACTACCGCTTGATTTCAGTTCTGTAAATTGTCCTCTTTCTTTTCAGTTCACCATGATGGGATTTTAGACTAAAAATTATGTTTATTGATGTATTGTCTTATTGCAGATGACATATTTAATAGAAGGACTGGGAAGAATTCTACCAGACTTGTTATAAGCGCAGTAGCAACTGTGGGAGCTCTGCTATTGGTAGCTTTGATGTGTTTCTGGGGTTGCTTTCTGTACAAAAATTTTGGGAAGAAAGATATCCATGGGTTCAGGGTGGAGCTATGCAGAGGTAACTATGAAATATGCTGTTTAAGTACTAATCATTTTCCTCTGGAAATGTTCTTGTAAAATTGTTTGTATTTTCAGGCTCTTCTGTTGTGATGTTTCATGGGGACCTCCCTTATTCCACAAAAGATATCCTGAAGAAACTAGAGATTATGGATGAGGAAAATATAATTGGAGTAGGGGGCTTCGGGACTGTTTATAAACTCGCAATGGATGATGGAAACGTCTTTGCATTGAAAAGGATAGTGAAAACAAATGAAGGGCTTGATCGGTTCTTTGACAGAGAACTTGAGATATTGGGAAGTGTTAAGCATCGCTATCTAGTCAATCTCCGTGGCTATTGCAATTCCCCTTCTTCAAAACTGTTGATATATGACTATCTTCCTGGTGGAAGCCTGGATGAAGTGCTACATGGTGAGTGCTATGTTCATTTTTTTACTTGCCTATTCCTGATTATGATTGTATCAATCTTTTCCAATTATCCATAGTTGCTGTCAAATGGACATCCTAATAAACATCTCAGTGTACATTGATTTTGGTATGGTTTCCTCAATGAAAAAATGGTTATGTTTTGTTTGAAGCCAACAATAAAATAGGCTTTAGGCTGAGCTAGCTGGTGCATGAACCTCAATGTAACACCCAAACCCCAAAATTCTGAGTTCTGGTGCATCCAAAACGGAAAGCCTAACACTAACCGTTTCTGTAGCTAGGGATCCAATCTTGAGATCAGAGAGGATCAAAGTACTCCAGGTTATAGGGTAACCCTGCAGAAAAAGTTTTAGAAAATGATATCATTGGAGTAGGCTTGGGTAGTCTGGTTATAGTCAGAATTGACTTCACATCACATGCTTGCTGAGCCCAGATGTCAGGGAGGTGTTGGTAGAATATTGATCGTCTATAACTGTGGGTAGAACATGCAATTTACTCAAGGAGATCCTGAATACTCCCTTAAGAAATTACTATAAAATAATGTTGTAAAGAAGAATGGACTAATTTCACATTGTCAGAAAAGAATGGTTGGGGTGTTTGATTCATGTTAAAAGTCAAGCTTTGTCACACATTATATCAGTTGTGCCACATGTCTTCAGGAGCTGTTCAGTTTGTCGTCGTAGTTGTGGCTTGCATACTTTCTTGTCTCCATGGCGCAGGTGCTATTATTTCCTTAACTAACTTTAGCACAGTTGAAGGTTTTGTTCACTATATTTTGCTTAAACTTAGGGCAAGGTTAGTCATTCTGTAGTTTCATTCCTAACTAAACAATTTATATTGGAAGGCAGAAGGCCTTAACTGTGGTTTTTCCATTTTTTTATCACATGTTTGGCCATATTTGAATTTGTATGAAACGACTGTTTCTGAAAGCATGATCATTGACAATTTCTGCTTTTGCCTTCCATTACCAAACAACTGTAAGTCTATAATTTGTTATGCCCAGCCCTAATATCCTATCTCTCCATCAATCTTGGCAGAAAAATCTGAGCAGTTAGATTGGGATGCACGAATTAACATAATACTTGGAGCTGCAAAAGGCCTGGCTTACTTGCATCACGATTGTTCACCTAGAATAATACATTGTGATATTAAATCAAGCAATATCTTACTTGACGGCAATTTTGAGGCCCGTGTATCAGATTTTGGACTTGCAAAGTTGTTAGAGGATGAAGAATCCCATATAACTACAATAGTTGCAGGAACATTTGGGTATCTTGCCCCAGGTATGTTAGTTATTTCATTCCATCCAATGAGTGCAAAAGCAGAAAAAAACAGTGTGCAATTTTATTTACTGCCTACTTGCTCTTTTGAATTGTTGTTGTTACCATTTTGTAATGCTCTGAGCTAATATTTGCAAAATCCAAAATCCTCAGAATATATGCAAAGTGGCAGAGCCACCGAAAAGACTGATGTCTACAGTTTTGGGGTTTTGGTACTTGAATTACTAAGTGGAAAGCGACCTACTGACGCATCATTCATTGAGAAGGGCTTGAACATTGTTGGATGGGTATGCCTTTTTATTCTTCCTTATCATGTGCACAAACTTCATATAGGTTACATGGTTGATGTCATTAGATTTACTACATTTCTGATATCAACCTATCCTGAATGGCAGCTAAATTTTCTGGTTGGTGAGAACCGGGAGAGGGAAATCATCGATCCAAACTGTGAAGGCGTGCAGACTGAGACCTTAGATGCTCTGCTCTCTCTTGCCAAACAGTGTGTAAGCTCTTTGCCAGAGGAGCGGCCGACAATGCACAGGGTGGTACAGATGCTGGAGTCGGATGTAATTACACCATGCCCCAGTGATTTCTACGATTCAGAGTAGGCTACATTTACGGTTGCTCCTGGACACGCCACACTGCCGCTGATTCCCTGTGGAGGCACATTCCATTTATTCTTTGCAGATTCTGTAAATGCATTACTGCGGTGTTGGGGCTCCAATCGGCTAGTTCAATGGGGAGGACATTTTTGCATCTGTATCTATGCTAAGCCACAAAATATTATATGTTAATTTAATAAGAAAACTTAACCTGGAGTTACTGTGCTTGTATTTGACTATCGATATCAATCTTGGAGGATGAATATATTCGCGTGACTGCCACTGGCACTTCACATGGAGTAGGGTTCACAAGTATCTCTCCTTCCCTTCTCTCTTTTCCCCGCCTCTACCAGCAACCTCTCCTTCCTGCCCTTCTTTCTCCTCCCCGTCCTCCACCGGACATCGCCCTATCCATACGTCGGCCCTGTGCCGCGCGCCACCTAGCCGCGTGTCGGCACTGCGCTGCTCACAGCTCACCAGCCCCTCGCGCCTGCGGTCCTCGCAAGTCGCAACTGGTGCTAGGGTTGCATCGGCTAGGTACGGTGGTCGGTGAGAAGCGAGAGGAAGAGAAATGGTCTGCCACGTGGGTAAAATTATATCTAAAATCGTTCGCATTTTTTTATTTTGTGTATTAGAACCCGATATTCAACAGTAATAATTTAAGATGTAAATTAGACATTTTACAAACAAATAAAGACAGAACCATTTCACATATGGAGGGCTCTGACGCTGCCCTGCTCAATACAAGGCCCTAAACTCTTGGCGCATACACTGGCATACACAGCCGCAGCTCACATAGTACACTCGTACAAACCAGCACCAACGGCGCGCACTTGCATTTCGGACCAAAGATCTAATCAAATGTTACATAAGAAACCCACGCAATTTAGCGAGACATGAGCACACGAGGTCACCCATACCCACGCTTGATTTATGCTTCGAGCAGGCAGCTGAGCTTCAGACCCAAGGCTCTAGCCGGTGATCTGGATGTTCTTGACGTCGGGCTTCTTGGGCTCCTCCTTGGGCACGGTGACGGTGAGCACGCCGTTCTCCATGGATGCCTTGATCTGCTCCGGCTTGGCGTTCTCCGGCAGCCTGAACCTGCGCAGGAACTTGCCGCTGCTGCGCTCCACGTGGTGCCACTTGTCGGACTTCTCCTCCTGCTCCTTGCTGCGCTCGCCGCTGATCTGGAGTACGTTGCCGTCCTCGACCTCCACCTTCACCTCCTCCTTCTTCAGCCCCGGCACGTCCGCTTGGAAGACGTGCGCCTCGGGCGTCTCCTTCCAGTCCATGCGCGCGCCGGCGAACGCGGCGGCGTCCGAGGCGGCGCGGGGGAAGAGGCTGCCTCTCCCGCTGCTGCCGGAGCCGAAGGGGAAGCCGTCGAAGGGGTCCCAGAGGTCGAGGGCGAAGGGGTCGAAGACGTTGCTGCGGCGGATCAGCGACATTCTCGATCGATCGGCGATACCCTGGGGAGCAGAAATGATTTCGAAAATTTTGGTCTATGGAGAACCGAGAGTTTGGGGGAAGCTTTTCTAATTCGCTCAATCGCTTAGCGCCTTTCTTGCGGTCCCGTCGATGCATAGATGGGCCAGTTTTATAGGCGCGGAGCGGCGGATGGGAGGAAGGAATTCAAGGCTTGGCAGTGGGCTTCCAGAGAATTCTAGGTTATCCTGGTAGAAATTTTTAGAATTTAGCTTGGGCCAAAAATCACGCATAACGGTTGGCCGTACCATCTAGGGCTTACTCGAACAATCCAGTTCATCCACCAGAGTCCACACCGCCTCTGCTATTGGGTCGTGAACAAGCTAGGACCATCCAGAAGCCCATTGCAGCCCGAGCCCAACATTCCACACTTCCTCTATAAATTCTTGACGCCTATTATCGACATGGCACAAGTAAATTTTAGAAAGCTCCTTTGATCACTCACGTCTTTCGCTCCCAAACAGACGCATTCATTCCCAACTCACAAACACCGAACCGAGCCACCAAGCGATCAATCGACCATGTCGCTGATCCGCCGCGGCGACGTGTCAGACCCCTTCTCCCTCGACCTCTGGGACCCCTTCGACGGCTTCCCCTTCGGCTCCGGCAGGGGCAGCCTCTTCCCGTCCTTCCCCCGCGCCGCCTCCGACACTGCGGCCTTCGCTGGCGCGCGCATGGACTGGAAGGAGACGCCCGAGGCGCACGTGTTCAAGGCGGACGTGCCGGGGCTGAAGAAGGAGGAGGTGAAGGTGGAGGTGGAGGACGGAACATCCTCCAGATAAGCGGCGAGCGCAACAAGGAGCAGGAGGAGAAGACGGACACCTGGCACCGCGTGGAGCTCAGCGGCGGCAAGTTTTTGCGCAAGTTCAGGCTGCCGGAGAACGCCAAGCCGGAGCAGATCAAGGCATCCATGGAGAATGGCGTGCTCACCGTGACCGTTCCCAAAGAGGAGCCCAAGAAGCCCGACGTCAAGAACATCCAGATCACCGGCTAGGATGAAAATGTCCGTGCTCCACGCCTCATGGTGAAGCCTACAGAGTTTGTAGTCTCGGTTTATTTTGCTCGTGTTAAAAAATAAACGCGTGTCCGTTGTGTTGTGACTGTGAGCACCGGACGCTGGTGTAGTGGCTAGCATTCGCATCCAGCCATCCAGTCAAATCGTGTTATGTGTTAAATGTGATGCCCTAAATCTTGAATAGTAGAGTAATATAATTTGTTTGCTTGCTTTCAAACAATTTTTTTAGTAAGTTCCCTCTTAGCTGATACTCTGTAGGCTTTTCTCCAATTTTGTTTGTGGTTTAACATTGCGCATGTGTGATAGCAGTTCACAGTGCCAATTCATTAGCACGAATACCAGAAGACGCTCAACACAATATAGATAGAGCATATCCTTTTAAATTTCTTCTCTAAAACACCATCTTTTACCGCTGTGTTCATCTTTTCAAAATTTTATCACAGTTTATATTTTGTTACTCTATTCATCTCTTTAAAATTTATTCATAATTTACTAAAATTTATGCTCAATAAAAAATATATTCCCTCTAGCTTGTCAATCTAAGTTTTAACGTTAATAGCATCTTCAACAATCTATTTAATTTTTTTTCTAAAATACTAGTTCTATCTATTTATCCATCTTTCTAAAATTCGTACGCATTTTATACCATCTTTTTATCCAAGACTAAATCGACCATCTACCTACAATATAAAAATACAAACTTTCTGAGGATTCGATAGACAATGCATCATCATGCACACATACATTTTGAAAAAAAAATTGATATATGCCATTACAAAGCGATGAAATTGCCATTACTTAATCGAAAATCCGCTCCGTGCCACTATAAAGTTGTGTTTCTCCAAAATATGCCATTACAACCTGGTTAAGACCTAATCTTTCTCTAATCCTTCTCTTTCCTCCCTAGTCCTTATCCTTCCTCCCTAATCCTTCTTCTTTCCTCTCTCCCTCTCCACGGCGGCGCGGTGCTCCCCTCCGGATAGAATCGAATCGGCGGCGGATCCCCTAGCCCGGCATGGAGAACAAGCATGTCGGTGGCTCTCCTTGGACCCGGCATGGCGACGGTGGCAGCCCGGCGCTGCGCTTCTCCCCATCGGCAACGGCGGCTCAACGCGGCATCCCTTCCTCGGCCTTGACTCCCTTGGTGCGGCGGAGACGCCCCATATCGTGCTCGAACGGCGCCGCTCCCCACACCTCCACGACGTCAGCATAGACGACCGACGGCGTCCGGCAGTCTCTTCCTCCCTTGGCCAAGGGCGGCGCTCTTACCTCCAGATCCCGGCACGGCCGACAACGGCCTCCCCTACATCAACGCGGCGGAGGCCTCCCCTTCTTCCCTTTGGCCCGTACGGCGGCGGCGGCGTGCGGCGGCGGCGACGACGAAAAGAAGATGGATTAGGGAGGAAGAAGATGGATTAGAAGGAGGATTAGGGATAATCGGGTCTAAATTTCCTCGTAATGACATATATTAGAGAATCGTAGCTTTATAATGGCACGAGCCCAATTAGTCGTTTTGTAATGACAAATTTCAGAATCCGTCACTTTATAACGGCATATATCAAATTTTTCTCATATATTTGGGTGAGAGTTGGGGAAGTGGGAGGAGGAGAGAGCAAAAAAATCAGAGGAAGAGAAAGCTAGAGAGGAAGAAAGCAACAAAGTGTAACTTGACAATCTCGCGAAGGACTTCCAAGACAATAATGTATGGAGGCATCATATAAATATAACGTGTTTACTCAACTATTTTTCACAATAAATTTTTTGAATTAAGTTATTGCCATGTAACATTGTTTGTTGCATGAAGTTGTTACTACTAAATTTATTTCGATGCATCAGGTTTTTTCCATAAAATTTATATTGTGGCAATATGTTCAACTTGCAACAATTTTTTTGTGTCGTATTATTATGTTTTTGCAACACGTAAATTGTTGCGTATTATATTTTGTTAGGATGATTTAGATTTCGTTGCAATGTGTAATTACCACGGTGATTATTGCAATGGTTGGCATACAAATTCTTTTGTTGCAATGTGTGTATATTGCAACAATTTCATACTTGATGCATCGATTAAGAATGGTTTCAATATGCCCGATTCCTTGCAGGTAATGTAGCTGCATTTAGATAAAAGTTCAAGTAATCAACCGGTGAAGCAAAAATACCAGCAACACACAAGGTTTTAGCAAAATAGAATGTTACCATGACAGGCATGGTTGGTAGTTTTATCCTTCTTTCATTTGAAAATATAATAGCGAAAATTGTAAATTTGTTTTTTATAATAGAAAATCTAATGATGTTATTTAGTTAAACTACAAACTAATAAATCTAATCACACGTATGTGTGGGTCACCGTATCAGTTAACAACCACTAAGAGCATCCACTGCAGCGTCCCTATCAATGGCCTGCATCAAACTCCTGTGGGCGGGAAATTTAAATCTGAATGCATCAGACCTCCGTGCGCAATGCAGCGGGGCATGCAACACTTGCAAATTACTGCAGCAGATGCTGCTGGGATGCTCTAAGGGCTTCTTCCAAGGTAGGGGAAACTATCCGGTGATAACAATCGAGAGGGTGTTTCACGTCATTTGTCTTCCTTATGTTACTTTCCCATTTTTCAATCATGCTTAGAGCATGCCCAGCAGGCCCCCGAAATTACTGTAGCTACAGTAAACGTGGGTGAAAATTCAAAAAAAGCACACAAACGGGCAGCTGGGCGGGCCTTTGCAGCTGTCAAAATTTGAATTGCAGGGGCTTGATACAGCCCCTGCTGTACATGCTCTTATAGTTAGGCGTGAGGATCAGATTGGATAATGGCTGACCCGTATCAATATTCATATTATATTTTGATTTCGAATAGGGATACAGAATATATATTATCGAATATGAATACAGATCAAATATGGATTAGATCAAATACAATTGCGGATTGATTGGAACATTTAAGCCACATAAATTGTATGCGTCAAAACCAATAAAACACATAAATAACTCAAATAATTAAAACATTATTACAATTTACGCTTGTATGTATGCTATGGACCTAAATGACTAGACTGGTGCGTTATGGGTTTGTTGGTTATGGAGGTTCTTGAGAAAAAGGAGATAGAAAACCTACCGAGCAAGGCAAACAGCAATCAACGAACAGGGAGACACAGGGTTTTTATCCTGGTTCGGGCCTCTCAGAGGAGATAATAGCCCTACGTCTAGCCTTTCTTTATCTCAAAGATGATTACAAAGAGGAAGCTCGACGAGACGAACAAGTCCCGACGAGATTATGGGTGTACAGGAAAGCTAAACGCAACGATGCGCTAAGTCTCGAAGCAATGGTCAGGTGCCTAAGATCAGGTGTCCTCTACACGCCGTAGAGGCCTTGTTTATATAGTGTTGAACAAACCGACCTACCAAGGGATAATCGGGCCGGGCTAACCATGAGTCCGTAGCGAACTCGATACATGCCAAATACATCCCGAGGTAGATAAGGTATACTCCAATTCTTGGGGATCACGACGTCTGTTCCAATCCGGGAAACCACGTCCGGGTCTTCACATAGTCGTGCAGAACTCTTGTTCGAGTCGTACTCAAACACGAATCCTAAGCCATTACGCACCGTGCCAGCCAGAAAGCTGTTCGGCAGGATGCACATGGGCCTGATAGAACCTTCTAGGGAACTGGGCCCTAAGAGGCTGTTCGATTGGGCCGTCAGGGAGTGGGCCATGGCAATGGGCCATGATTTTATCCCCGACAGGTTGGACTACCTAAATCTATCCTTTACAATTATTATTGGCTACTGACCTTTGTATCGTGCTGGTGAGTTGAGATTTGAATAAGGATCTTAATAATAATATCGAATATCTAAATCCATATCTAAAGCCATCAAGATTCGTTATCCCGTATTCGATCTAGTAGCCATATAAAAATATTAATATTTAAAAATATACAACCCAAAAATATCCGAATCTGATCGGTCCAAACCAAAAATATCTAACTTGTTTTCACCCCAATTTGTAGTCTTAAGGAAAATCCGCCTAACAGGTTTCCAACCCCTATAATAGGCCACAAAACAAGCCCTAAGGTGAGGGTGAGCACTAGGTTAATTTTGCAATCGCTACTATTGGATATTTGATATCAATCGCTACTGGACCTACCCATGAGCAGCCCGGCCCAAAAAGCCCGATCTGGCCCGGCTCGACCAGTGCATCGGGGCAGGCTCGGGCTTGAATATGAGGTCCGACGCACCAGGTCGGGCCGGGTTTGGGCTTAGTCTTACAGGACCGGGCTTTCTCAAGCCCGGTCCAGGGTTTGATCAGGTCTATATTGTACTATTTGAACCAAATGGTGAATAATAAAAACAATTTGTATTTTTTCCACCTACATGCGACTCCACGTACCACTGCGACCATATAATTTGCACCAAGATCCATGCTCAGCTCTACGCAGCCCATAAAAGTTTTTTTTTTGCATAAACGTCTCTAATACTTTTAACAAAAAAACGATTGGATCCTTCTGCTTCATTCTCTCCACGGAGCCGGCGTGACCTACCACTGTCGTCGACACGATGCAGTGGGCGGATGCTGGCATGGTTGCTTAATTACAGGCTAGTCCGTGGTCGTCGACGGTGGCAAATTTGGGTGGCGGTCGGTTGGGGTGGAGTAGGAAGAAGCAAGCTCGATTGGTTGTAAATTGAATATACAAGGTTTTCGGAAAAATGGGAATGTGAGTGGAGAGTTGGTTTTAATGCGAACGTGATAGGCTGTTTGATTGCCTGCATCCAAGGAGTTTTGCATCTAGAGATACAAAAGTAGGGTGTTTGGTTGTCTTCTCACCCATCTGAACCTGACTCTCCAGATGCAATTAATCCCACGGGCTAGGCTCGAGATCTGACCAAATTGGGCGTTTCCCCATAGCCAGGGTCCGTGGATGCAACAACAACCATATGCACGACACATTTGATTAATTTATTTGCTATATCTTTTGATTAGTATTTTCGATTACCAAACCGATTTCAAAAATAGGTTATTGATTTTTTTTCAAACAAAACGAGACCACACTTGCCATATAAATTTTAAAAGTTTAAAATTTTCTTTTTTGAATTTATTTATTTATGAGACTTTCTTTTGAATTTTTTATTTTCGTAATTTTTTTTGTTATTTTGATTTTCTAGAATTTATTTTTTAAAATGTTTTATCCCTCTTTTGAAATTCTCCATGTCATTCTCTCCTTAGTGCAGTCAACCAAACAACATTTTTACGCAGCCTGTACAATCTGATACACCTAACCAAACAACAACCATTTCAGATCATCTCAAATTTCTACTCCAACCAAATTTGGCCAAATTCATACAAAGATGGTTCAACCGGTAAGCAACCAAACAGCCTATTAGTGTTGATCCAATGATCGTAGACGTATATGGAGTCACATGCACGTGTGGGAATGACTTTCCCTAACTGAAAGATCTTGATCTATAGCTACATGTCACAAATTGAGTGCGACACAAAAGAAAATTTCTACAATATAGAAACACTTTGTTTGTAGTAATTTCTTTGTAAACCACTTGTATATTGAACTTCCATTTATGCCAAGAACTTTTCCACCTTCTCCACCTCCTCCACACTTCCAATGTACAAAGGCACTCTCTGATGAATCTGCAAATCAATACCCAGAGATTAACCCCACGATCCCCAATCTAACCGGACAAATTTGAAGTGCAAATGTTACTTGCAATTTTGCGCGTGTGTGTTCATCATACGTACCTCCGTAGGCGTGATTTCGAGTATCCTCTGGTGGCCATCGGAGCCCTTGCCGCCGGCCTGCTCGACGATGAAGCTCATGGGCGCGCACTCGTAGAGCAGCCGCAGCTTGCCGTTCTTGCTCTTCTTGTCGCGGGGGTAGCCGTAGATGCCACCGTAGAGGAGGGTGCGGTGGAAGTCGCCGACGAGGCTGCCGATGTAGCGCGCGGAGTAGGGCTTACCGGAGGGGCCGGGGTCCTTGAGGCTGTCCATGTACTTCTTGAGCTTGTCGTCCCAGAGCGCGTAGTTGCCCTCGTTGAAGGCGTAGATCTTGCCGGCCTTGGGGATCTGCACCTTCTCCTGCGTCAGCACGAACTCGCCGTACATGGGGTCGAGGGTGAACACGTACACCCCCTTCCCGATGGTGAGCACGAAGATCACCGAGCTCGAGTACATGCAGTAGCCGGCGGCGAGCAGGTTGCTCCCCGGCTGGCACACGCTCACCACGCACCTCTGCTCCACCTTGTCAAGCTGCACCACGGCGGCCGGACAGTACGTCGTCGACGTCGTTAGCGACGAGCTGTGCAGCGTGCAGAGTGAGCGAGATGAGGAATAATTGCTTTTGGACGTACGTTTGGGTTGTCGCCGATGTCGGCGAGGCACTCGTCGTTGGGGCTGTAGATGCCGAAGATGGAGCCGGTGGAGACGGCGGCGTCGATGTTGGAGGAGCCGTCGAGTGGGTCGAACACCACGATGTAGTTCCCCGAGTAGCTCTCCTCCACCGCCACCGGCACGTCCTCCTCCTCCGACGCGATCACGCCGGTGCGGCCGCTCGACTTGAGGCAGCTCGAGAACACCTGTGACGACCGCGCATGCGTGCATCTATCCTGGCTCGTAATTGATGGTTAATTGGGTTGTGTTGCTCGAGGGTTCCTGTGGTTACCTCGTTGGAGACGACGTCGAGCTTCTTCTGATCCTCTCCCTGCACGTTGACGGCGCCCTGCACGCCGGTGAGGTTGGAGATGGGGGCGCGCTGCACCAGCGAGGCAATCTGCTTGCACGCCGTGGAGATGCTCGCCAGCACGATGGTCAGCTCGCCGTCGATGATCCCAGCCTGCTCCTGCTTCAGCAACCACGTCGTCAGCGTCAGGATATCGAAGCTGCTCGATTTGCTAGACTCCGCCGCCGCCGCCGCCGGCACCGTGTCCACGGCCGCCGTGCACCGCGCGCTCGGAGCTGGCGCCTGCAGGCCACCGGCGAGCCTGCCGGGCCTCCTGGGGTGGCCAAGGAAGGAGAGGCGACATTGGAGGGAGGCCGCCTGCTGGCGAGAGAGTAGGAGCAGGTTGGAGGAGGTGGCGGCTGCGGCGGCCATTGCTGCTCTCCTCTGGCTGCGGCCTGCGGCTACCCCGTCTTGGCGCGCACCGTGGTGATGACTTCTTGTTTTCTTCCATTGGTTCCAGGCTGCGGTTTGTGTGGCTTGAGTGGGTGCGTGAGGTGAGTGTGTGGATTGGGGGAAGAATCGTGAGGATGCCGTTGCTTCCGAGCCTAGCCATTGTGGGAAACAATCCAAATGAGAAGGGTAGTAACAGACTTACCGGGAGTTTGCTGTGGAATGAGGCATGATTTTAGTCTTTGGAGCGTGGCTCTCCTCGTCAGTCATCTGTGAATGAAAAAAGTTTTACTGACGTTTTAAATTAGTCAATAACTAAATTCACGTGTATTTTGATATTATAAAGAGGTGCGACAATCCACTAAATAGTATTTTTTTAGTTGTTAGAAGTTCATTCAAGAGGGAAAAACTGAGATACACATGAGGTTACCTATAGGACTGAATGTATGTGTAAAATAGTATATATATTTTTATAGCTAACTTATATTTTTTAAAACATCGAACCATATGTAAATTTAGTTATTTACTAGTGTCAATACGTTGACTGATTTGACTGATAGTGAGCAATTCCGTTTTATTTACATACTTTAATGAAATGTTGCATGAAGCTATACCTTTCGTATGAAGTGCCAAGTATCATCGTTCAAAACGTTCCAATTTGAAACCTCTTTTCACTCATGTATAAAGGCACATATAATAGTCGAGACAATGGTTATCCATAATATAGCTACGTTAAACGTATTACTCTTTTTTAAGGAATGACGCATTTTTTTTCAGGGGGAAGAGAACGTGTTGTAAAGTCTTTTTTCTTTAGTACTAGCTTGAAAGAGTCAGAACAACTTAGGATAAAATGATTACATTTGTTGACAGCGATCCCTCCAAATTATCAACTCACAACATGGGTTTAAACTTTAAAATGAGATGGCAAGAGGTTCACCATGAAACCACAAATCCACCACCCATGTTACAGTACCCTTCAATCAAGACATTACCTTGTTTGTTTCAGTTTAAAGTTGACTTGAGTTTTACTGTAATAAATTTGTGACCTCCTCGAAAGATGTTTTAAATAATTCAAAAAAATGAAAAAAACATTTTAATAACTCTAAAAGGGGTTATTTAAAACCCCACAAAAATTATTACAAAATATTACATCATTTTGCTATAGAAAATAATAAGTTTTCACTCAACTTTATTACGGTAGATTGCATGTGAATGAATAGCCTTGCCCCCACGATAGCAATACAGGATTTTATTTAAAAAATTATTTATAAAATAAATAAATAATTTTTTTTATTAAAATTAAGGCTGTGTTTCTTTCAGCATAATAATCAGATTATAAGTTGCAGCTTAAAATTTGTTATTTTTGTACCGGTTATATTTTGAAATATTTTATAGTTATTTTTTCGAAACTTTGCACAATTTGTCTCAAATATCTCAAAAATATTTTTTTCATAATTTTTTTAGCTCTTTAAATCTTCTATAAAAACATCACAACCTTTTCAGATTATAATCTAACCGCCGAAAGAAACACAGCCTAAGCCTATTCGACACCATTCCATCGGACGGGATATAAATCCCACCCATTTAACCGACGAAATTTATATATTTCATCAAACTATCGGCGGAAGGGACATCGGGCCATCCGATGGCTATACGAAGAAAAAACTTGCCCTTTGGTCAATATAAAAAACGTTTTTTATTTAATTTTAATGAAACGAATTTTATTCATTTATTTTAGAAAATTTTTTTAAAAAAGTCAGCAATACAGCATCAGCTCTAGCCCAACAATAACCGTTACATGGGCCTATACAAGAGGCTGTCGGCTCAGCTCATTATTCCGATGGCCCAATACACCCGTTCCATCAGCACCTATTCGGCCTACCCAAGACTACACTCCCTCGGCACAATTTCCAGTTAGTTTTAGGTGGTGCGGCCCAACTTATCACGCTCTTGTTTTCTAGTCCATGCATCTTGAAAGTGTCATCAAGGACGGATATACGGTGTTGCACCTCTGTCATGCAACCGTCCTTTAGCCAATTATCCAATATCATTGTTTTAGTAAATCTTTAATGGTGCCAAATCAACTATCTGTAAAAATTTATCTAATCAGTTGCTTATATGGAGGGAAAAATGATAGGAGAGATAGGACGTATGCTCCCTATTGCATATGGTGTCCTTATTAATTTTTAGAGACAATATTTTAGCTAATCCATTAAAAAGATTGTATATGTGCAATTCTTTTAGGACATTCCAATGGTGCCAAATTAGCGAACTATAAGAATTGCACTTTATTTTTTGCTTATGTGGAGGAGAGAAATAGGGTGTATGCTTTCAATTACATATGGACCATTATTATTTTTTAGAGACAACGGTAATCCATTGAAGAGGTTGTCTATATGTTATTAATAGATGCATAGAGCTTAGTTATAGCTAGTGATTGAATCTACCATTGAAGATGTCCTTAGTAAGAGCATTTTCAGCACAATGACTTTTGTCGCTTCTATAGCTATCATGAAGAATGAATTGCTCAGGTTAGGGTGTTCAATGACTTTTGTGAAGTGAGAGGGCGCGATTGCTTCTTTATAAGAAATTGTCTCTATTAAAAAAAGAAACAAAAAGAGGGCCGCATTGGTAAATATTATTTTTTAATTTAAAGGCAGGAGCATTGCCAAAAAAATTATATTAGGACAGTCATGAGTGACTAAGTAGAATCCACTGAGATTATTAATAGGAAAAGAAAACATACGGTGCACTGCGAGAGTTATATCTATATCTGTTTCTATTTAATGGTGACATACGGAGTACATAAAAACCACATGTAAAAAACGTGTACTAGAAGTGTTGTAGCCTTGTAGGCATATATGTCTCTTATTGCAGGTTAGTGTAAAAGAGTCCATAGCAACACTGATGACCCCAACAGCCCTTTTTTCCATATCCCCTGAAGTACATGGTTTAACTCAGGTTCAAATGCCTCTCGAAATAAATTTACCTCCACCAGAATGCTCCATCTGTGTAGCTCATCTTATACTGAATCAACAAGAAGCTAATGGTGCATTTCTTCTTCCGATCTGAACTGTCACTCTAAAGCCTACTGTATTATATCTGCTAACATCTTCCGTGGAATGAACACGACATGTGAGCTCATACCAGAAAGTCAGAACATGGACTAAACAGCTATATTCTTTTCCTTCCGGAGGTGAATCCTTCTTTGCTCGTCGAACGCTACCGACACCGACCGACGCAAGCGCAGAGTCCAATCGTTCGAACAGGAATATACTCGTTCTTATATATAAAACCCAACAAATATAATCGCTTCTCAAAGTCCAAATCTACTTGCTTTAGTTTGAACTTTACGAAACACTATCCTTTGGACTATTGGAAAGCAGGCCAGGAACACAGACAATTAGAAGACAACACCTATGCTTGCTTTACAGCGAGCAAAACTGCAAGACGCAGGACATTCCAAGGCGATCCCCCCATGATGAGCCGCACGTTGACGTGCCACGCTTTACATCGACAATGCCAGCGGATTTGTCCTGCCCCCCGGGGCTCTCTGCTCCAGACGCAGGCATTTTCTTGTGTACCGCCGATTGGGAGGCACGGATGCCTCGCCGGAGACACGGCAAAGTCGTCAGCGACGAAGCCATCGATGAGAAAAAGACAAGCGCGCTTTGTCGAGAGCTCTCTCATCCCGTTCGTTTTGTTTTTTGTTCTCTTCACGGGCGGCGTCGGAATCTTCTAAGCGCAATTGGCGATCGAACCTTGCTCTGTTGGGAATGCTGCTGATTCGCTCCGCGAATGGGTGCGATCGCGGTCGTGATACCATCGACATCGAGCCGTGCGTCATCTTAGGAAATGTCACGTCAGGGAAGGTCAGTGCCGAACAGTGCCGTACCAGTGTGAGGCCAAGGTACGTTTCGGTCGGTAGTGGGAGAAAGTATCGGCGTCCAAATCGTCAACGAGCAAGCCTACTTCGCTTCTCAGTTGTGTTTGTTCGTGGAAGGAATATTAGAGCCTAATCGTGGACTACCAACTACATTTTTGTCAGGCAAATCCAACTCTGACTAACCAATAGGCCTGTTTTTCTTTTCCTTTGAAGGAACGCAACAACCACACTTTAGAGCTTAGAACAATGCTTAGGGAGGTAATATTAAGTTATTAACTGACAACAGTAGAGGCTTTTGCCTGTGTGTTTAATTAGTCTCCTATAACCTTTGAGATGGAGACAACCACTATGACTTAAAAAATAAAATTTATTATCTAGTTTAACTTATGGGGCACTTTAAGAATGAAAAAAATGCTCAAGGCTACCACCAATAAGTAATCCACGGTGTGGCAAGTTGTCTAAGCAAACAACTAAAATGTTACACCGTGGATGCTCTTAGAATATCGATTACAATTGTTCAACTCATTCACCTTTAAGATTTTTACCGTGCTTACTGTCAGCGGTGTGCTCATTAGCTCATGGGCGATATTGGTGGCACTCACGTAGGTGGGTGGCAGTGTCGGGCACGAGTAGCATGCGGTGTGCCCTAGGATGGCTACGGCACGCACAAAGGCCACCTTGGGCGATGAGACTCCAACGAGTAGGCTAGCGGCACGGTCAACTGGTCAGCAACAGGAATGATGTCTATGTTGGGAGTGATTAACAGATATGTCCTTAAATGCATTAGATCCTCTAATAGGTACTAGGAGGTAACTTTTATGATAAATCGTTGGATTATGATGAATGGTCGTGATTGGATCTACCAAGGATTGTAAAATAGTCTTCACCTAGTTTTAAGCTTTAACACCTGGATGCACATCCCATGCGTCGAGGAATAAAAGGCGCAGAAATACCTTTTTTAAAAAAACATTAAGTTGAATATAAGAGATGAGCTAAATTAAGTGGATATTGTACCGCTGCATTGTTGCACTTGATCTACGCTATCCATTATTGATCCGACGACTACAATTAGACCAAAGACCTAGATGGATAGTATTCTCGGGCTGATTATCCACGCCTAACAATTCAACTACCACTTCATGAATAAATCCTTTTAATACAAAAGCAGCAAAACTATTAGACCGTCACTACTATGGATCGGGGTAGGCCAAGCGGCTCGTAAGGCCTGTGCAAGCGGTTTTAGAACCGCTTGCGCAATCATGATCGATGCTCGACGGCATCACAAGTGGCTCTAGAGCCGCTAGTGAAGCCCTCTCAAGCGGTTCATGGGGCGATGGCGCGGGCGTGGAAGCCACGTGGGGCTCTCGCAGCGGTTGGAGCCACGAACCGCTTGCAGAGATCATCTCCGAAGCGTTCAAGAATCGCTATGAACGCGTCTTGATTTAATGGCCACCGGTTATTTCATTTCGAGGCGCAAATAGATATTTAAATATATATTTCGGCAGAGATTTTTTATTTGTCGTTTAAATTTAAATACATATAGGATGAGCATATAATTAGCGATCAAACAAGCTTAAATATATTAGATAATACATGTAATAATGTACACTTTATATGCACCGGCCAAATTTACAAAGTTTATAATTAATATACATTGTGCAAAATGGACAAAACAGTTCATTTTTTTCTTGCAGTACTCTTCTTGACGCTCTTTGACGACGTAGAAGTCGTCCCTAGTTCGTTCGTGTTCGAATATGGATCTCGATAATGGAACTCGCCCTGGGGGTTAATGACCTCATCGAGAATGAAGCCGAACAGTTGTTCTCGTAATGCGAGCACCCGATGATGTGGTAACACTTCAGTATGTTTATCCATGTCGGGCTGCCAATTCAATTAAAGTGAAAAATAAATAAATACGTGCACACATAATGTAAATTAATGGAGCACATAAGAACGTTATTAAGTTGTTGCTAGATGCATGGTTGCGTGCATATATATACGGAACCTCTTCAGAGTTTGAGGCTCAAGCTCGCCGTGGCACATCATTTGGATATAGTGGAACACATAGTAGCCACATAGGTTGTTTCCCGCAGATTGTTGTTTTACTTATGGTCGATAAGGGCAATTACGATCAAGAATAACAAAAATATTAATTGACAAAGGGCAATTACGCTGTTTTAGCTGCATCTACCGCTTAGCTTGATATCGAATTCCTTCTTAAAACGTCCTTTCTGAATTTCTTGAAAGCTCAGGAACGCCTTGTTAAGGAGGTCAATTATCCACTCGTATTCCTTTTGCGGTTTTCTCCGTGAGTCTTGAACGATGATCATGCTTTTGTCAAGCCTTATGATTATAAGGATCCAGTGGAACCTATTTATATATTGCAACAGTTATGACATGTAATTAAACAATATATAGTGTGCCATCAGGTGCCTTAAGCAATATAAGAACGAGATGTTAGTGAGAACATCAGCACGCACTTAAAGTTGAATGGCAGAAGTATGTATTGCTTGTAGTGTTGTTGTACTAGTGCATGTACAACATAGTCGTGGATTTCCTTTGGTTTTCCAGGGTATTGGCCGACTTCCTCGTTGACCAACCAAGGGTCAAGGAACCCAATCGAGTTCGGCTTCTACTCTCTAAGTCTTTGTATCTCCATTCTACAGAAAATGGGTTAATTGAGTTAATTAATTAGGGTTCTCGACAAGCAGCATGTATAGATATATATATACATCTTGTGGAGTCGACACTCACAGAGCACCAAAGCAGTCATGAAGGACACGTTGATTTGGCGTCGCATGGTACACATTGTACCGATCTTCAAATTCAAGATTTATCAATTGATCATTCCTCAATGTAAATGTTCTTCTTGAAACGAGACGCAAGAATGAGCATATCCTGGCGGACTGTGTTCGTACCATTCATGCGCGCGTCGCATCTTGACCGATAGTTTTCTTATGTCCTTAGGGTCTAGCAACTACGACCCAAATTAAATGGCCACCGACTTGTGCCGTTGGAAGATCATCGCTAATCCACGGAGGCTTCTATGTTATCAAGGCCAGCTTCCTCGTGAAGTCATACTCCATCTCAGATACGCTTTGCCTCCTCCTGTTCTTTCTTACTCATGTATGTGCCCTGAGGTTGTTTACTCTTGAAGATGTGCTTTCTGATAGTTCTTTGGTAGTCGGTACAAAGAGGCGGTCGGTACTGAACGGTTGTCGCGAAGAAGTCCGCGATCTTTTGATCAATTGGTTCCTTTGGCGGTGGATTTGTTTTAGCTTTATACCCTGTATCTATGCGTCCACATTTCTCGCGACTCGCTTCTTCACTCAAAGGCCATCTCATAAGGTGTTTTTTCGTTCCTTCATTCTCTGTCTGAATGGGAAACCGCCGCCTGCCGCTTGTTGTCGTTCTAACTACAGAATGCTCCTTTGCTAGCAAGCTTCTTCGGGGAGATGCCGGCTCGTTGTTTCTCTCTGAGGTCGCTGCTTCCTTTGCTTTGAGGGGTCAAGGCGGTGTTGGGCTTCAAGCATAGCGCTAGCGGTGGTGGAGTGCTTTGTCTCACCGGCGAGGCGTTGCGTGGTGGCGTGCTTTGTCTTGGTGGAGGAGGTGAGCTCCGTCTCAAGAGAGTGTTCTGTCTCGGTATAGATGTCACCTCCGCACCATCGTGAAACATGATGTACTTCTTCCGCCAGAGGATGATGTTATGTACGGCCTCTCAAGCTTGCTCACATCGTCTCCTCCAAAGAATATCGAGCTCCATATCCTCAAATCCGCCACCACCTCGCCCACCGTGACCTTGGAGTATCCCGCGGGTATAGGGTTACTGATGAAATGTCCGCCCGACTCCACGGGTAGGCCAAAGCGTAAGCCACCTTGAGGTGAGGTTGTGCGCTTGGACGCGTAGCTCACATTGGCGGGCACGATGATGTCGCCCACGGATAACGGGCCGCAATTCATCGGCCAAGACGTTGTTTGACGCAGAGTCGCTTCGCCGACCGGAGCCCGGGGGACTAACCACATCTACTTCCGGAGGCATGACGGTAACCCCACCTGGTCTTTGAAGACTGGCGATTGCAGCTTGCACTTCCCATTTTAGCATTGCTGCCATGTTTTTCTTATGCTCCTTGAGCTCCCGTTCGATTTTGCTGACTCTGTTGTGTTCTCTTACTTTTCTTCTTTCCCGGCTCCGGTATATGGCTTGATCATTTGAGAAGTCAGCCATCCACGGCACCTGCTTGCCAAGTCCTCGTGTCCTTCCTGGATGCTCTGCGTTCCCGAGTGCGTACGTAAGCTCATCATTCTCCCTGTCTACCACCAAGGAACCTGCACGTTGCTTCTCGATGGCTTCCACAATCTTTTCTTTCACGGGTTGCACTTGTGGTGCCATCTCTAGCTTGCCATCAACCTTCAGCCTCCCTCCGTGGCCCAAGGTCCAGTTGCGTGGGCGGAGCTCCCAGTCTTCTGTTTCAGGTACTATACCCTTTTTTCTAAGCTCTTCTTCCTGCTTCTCCCATTTTGGCATAGTCTTGATGTAACCACCGGACCCGAAATGGTGGTGGTATTTTTTCTTCTGTGCATTGGCCTTGTTCTGCTCACTCGCGGCCTTGCCTTCAGCCGACACCTTGTACTCCTCGAATGCTTGCCAGTGATCCGTTAGCTTCGGATACTTATTGAAGTCTGGGTTGTTCCGGTCTCCACGCATTTCTTCTCGAGCCCGCTTCTTCCACGATCGAAAGCATAACGCCATCTTGCTCGAGTAAATTTCTTGCACTTGTTTTCGTAAGCCGCCGAATCGTGAAGTTTTTTTATATCCTTCCGAGCAGCTCTTTCGTAGTCGTAGGAACCTTGGGCCATGTCTTGATGCTAATAGGGACGTGATCCTCACAATGACTCCGCAGCGTTGTTGAAGGGCAAGTGCCGACATAGGGGCTTCGGGCTTCCCAAAGCGTCAAACTTGAGTAATCACGCATTTTGTCGACGGCTTTTTGTTAGGCCCTCGTATTTGTTTGGATTGGCTATTGGACGCTTCCGCTTAAAAAACAGAACACGTGTCGAGGCTTATTGCTATGAGACGGTAAGAAACGGTCATTTTAGTGTTCAAAGCTATATATACCTCACACCGTCGACATTAGTTTCAGCTGGCCGATTGATCACCGGCTTGATCATGGATTGCGTGATCACCGGCTTGAGCCGAGGCACTGTCACCGCTTGAGCCGGGCACTGATCACCCATTGATCGACCGGGTTGGCCTCATCGTAGCTTATGAGAGTGCCCATCGATTTCGTTAAGTAGAAAATCATTTCCGCATCGAAATCAAGATCGTGTCCGAGGCGCCATCTATCACTGTGCATGCACGCGAAATAATAGAACATTTAATACAACATATATATATCTTTTATTTGAAAACAACATTTCAATACAATATTTGAATACAACATATACATCTCTTAGATGTCATCCATCTCGACACCCATCAAAACGCATAATATTTGAATACAATATTTCTCGACATATGATATGAAAAATTTGGGTCGTGCTTGGCCTGAATACAATATTTAAATACAATATTTGAATACAATATTTCTCGACACCTAATTAGGTCAAACGGCCTCTAGCTCAAGGCTAGTCCCCGTAAATCACCCACCGGACAAAGAGGGAAAGAATTTTATGGGGAGCGTCCGGAAGGGGCATGGCGTGAAGCTCAACTTATGATCACCGACTTACTTGAAAAACATGGCGACCACTAATCCAACCAAATCGACTTGTGGTGAGGTTGTGCTGTGTGTACTGATCGATTAGTGTGTTGAACATATTGCGATATAATAAGCATAATAAATTGACCAAATATAAATAGAATGAGCAAACACATAACAATGCCATGGAATAGATTATTTATCATGTACTCTATAGAAATGGACAGTAATATGGCGACCAACATATCAAACGAATAAATCACCATTGACATTATTAGGGAGCTCTCGATTTAACTAATAACCGGTTGTCAGTAAAATGCCTTCCTAGTTATAGTTCTAGTGATTTCACAGCAAATACAATCTGAGATTAATATCAAGGTTTAGACAATCAATACTGCCTTTGCTTTTGGAAAGGAATTAAGTTCGAACATCCCAATTTAGCCAATCGAATCGCGATCTACAATTATTCAAGCCACAAGCCATCGGACCCAAATCTATTTATTCGAACCAACCGAACAGACAAAGTGCTAAGCAAAGGTACCAGAAATAAACAGATCATCGAGCAATCTGAACAAAGACACTAAAACAGTACCGTATGCACCAATACAGATCAAGATAACAAGCGTCCAAAGGACCAATTAACAACAGTTCATGGCATGAATTGGGATGAACACAATATAAATCCTAACAGTGCAGAAATTAATTGAATCTACCAAAAGATATAATTAACAAATGTATTTATATATGCCTCAACCAAATTATCATCACAGAGCAATAAGGGTAAAGCACACAGCCAAGGTACAGTGCTTCCAAACCAGAGATTTAGCCTCTAATTCAAGAATTAGATCCCCAAAATCTCTAATTGGTACACTGCACAACCAACCACAAGGGGAAAGCCACAGAAATTCTTACTTAGCGTATAGGAGCATGACAGAGGGGAGCAATAGGAGCATCAACACCGCGCGCGCATTCCGTCGAACACTACAAGTGCATCACAGAGCAATGGGGGCAGGGGAAGGAAGGGGGCTCGATACCTCGGCCCTTCGTATTCAAAGTGGCGGGGAGGAGGTCCACGGCGAACGGGAGCGAGGGGGCTCACCGGCGAAGGTGCTCGCCGGCAGGTGGCGGGCGGCGGCAGCTCACAAGACAAGGGTCGATGTCGCGAGTCCTGCGCAGGTGATCGACGACGGCGAGGTGGAGTGTTCAGGAGGCGGTCGCCGTGCGGTGCTCGACGACGGCATGGTACGGCCGTGCGGTACTAGACGGCGGCGAGGGTGGCGGCGGTGGGGCGCGACGAGATTGCGACAGAACGGTTGAGGGAGAAAGGGGCAAAGGACTTAGAAAATTTCGGCGGCGAACCCTCTACCTTATATAGGAAGGGCTCTACAAGCGGTTAATATTACAAACCGCTTGAAAATACTCTCTAAGCGGTTCGTAATTTTAACCGCTCAGAGAACACTTTTACAAGCGGTTTGTAGAACGAACCGCTTGTAGAAGCCGTTAGCGCGACATTTAAAATTTTGGAATTTCGCCCTCCTGGAACAGTAAAGGGGCATCTTTAAGCGGATGGTGATTAAAACCGCTTGTAGAGGTCACTTCTACAAGCGGTTCAGAGGACAAACCGCTTGTAGAAGTGCCATCACACGTGGCGAGGCTTGGGACGCACCACTGTCAAGAACGCTTAAGAAGGTATTGCGTCCTTCTTATGTTGAAATCAAAATTCCTCTCACTTGGCTAGCGTGGCGTTTAAGTGCGGGCTCCGTCTTGGTCGCTGGTTCGAGCCCCATGCCTCTTGCCTTATATTTTTTTAGAAATATTTACTGAGCCCATTATTTTGTTCCAAAAATACTAAAAAATATTGCTGAGCCCATTATTTTAGCAGGTAATCAGAACTCCAATACGGCAGCAAGTACATGGGAAAAGAGAGTTAAAAAATACTTTTGAGTACAAGATTCAATAGTCTTCTGTCTAATGCAAACAAGAATGCTGCTCCATCCAAAAAGAATTAGAAAGCTTAATACACAAGGATCAATAGAGAAGTATTGCACAAGCCTAAAATATTGCAGTGAAGCTATTGAGGTCTTGAGGACTTACCTGAAATCCTGAAATGGCGACTTCTCTGTCCCATCGACCGGACATCCCTGCATCTTTCTGGTCTTCTCCACGGTGCATGTCACCGTCCAGCTTCAGTTCCTTCTCGCCACCGGAAAGTACGTTTCCTGACAAAATTTAAGCAGTTGAAGTAGTTCCCATCTTTAGACCTGAAATTCTCCATGGGATGAGTTGGAGAGAGATGATAAATCACAGCTATAGATGGCTTCTCCTAATAATATATTCATGAGGAATTAACGCTCCCTTTGGTAACTACAAATCAAGGTTGTTTGGGGTGGGTGTGTGCCAAGTGCAAACGTGCAATGGGATGACGAACCGCTTGTAGAAGTGGGGCCATCACACGTGGCGAGGCTTGGGACGTACCACTCTATCGATAATGTTTAAAAAGGTATGTGGCCATTATTCTTTCCAAAAATATTGCTTCCACCTTATAAATTCTTAAAAATGCAATTACATGATAACATAGTTGAATCTACCACATAATATATTTAATATGACCACATAATAAGGGTCATCCTAATCATTTACATTTTTGTCTTTACAATTCTTCCTTCATCGTGATCGCGGCGATATGTGCGGAGCATCCATGCTGTGTCATCCAGATGCTTATGTCGACATCTATCGCAAATGGAGGGATCTCATCGAACCGATCGTACTCTTCCTCGTCAAGAACGTCCTCTACTCCGACAATCCTTCGTTTGCCTTGGAGAACCACGTGTCGCTTTGGCTGTTCTTTCATCTTGTCTTTGATTTGATTCTTCTTTGATCTGCTTGACATGTCCAATACGTAGAAGATCTGTCTCACCTCGTTCGCGAGAACAAATGGTTCTCTCAAGTAGCCGACTTCTTCGAGGTCGACGGTAGTCATGCCGTATTTGTCGACATTCACGCCGTCTGCGTTTAGTTTTACCCATTGGCACTTAAACAATGGGACCTTCAAAGGCCCATAGTCGAGCTCCCATATCTCTTCTATGAATCCATAATATGTGTCCACGCTGCTTCTATTGTCGGCGGCTTCTATACGGACACCGCTGTTCTGGTTTGTGCTATTGTTATCTTGTGATCTCGTGTAGAATGTGTAACCATTTATCTCGTACCCCTGCCATCTCACTATTTCAACGGATGGTCCCCGAGCCAGCGTTGTAACCGCTCATTGTTGGACTTGCTCTTGAGGATATGGTTTTGTAACCATGCGCGAATGAATCCATGTGTCTCAGGTGTTATCCACGACGGTCTTCTCTAGGAACTGGAGACGTAAAGCATTCTTGTGTTGGAGGACATACGGGGCGGCCACTGCCGATTGTTTCAACACAGTGAAATGTGCTTGCTTAAATGTCTGAAGATCGTTGCATGCAAATACTTTTCTTCCAAGTGTCCCTTTACCTCATAGCCTGCCCTCATGGCGTGATATAGGGACGCCGATGGGGTCTAGATCATCAATGTAGTCCACACAGAACTCGACCACCTCCTCTGTGACATAACCCTCGGCAATGCATGCTTCTGGCCGAGAACGGTTACGTACATACTTCTTTAGTACGCTCATGTACGCTCATGTCCCCCTTACCCACTCGGGCAGTACACCTCTTATAACCACCGGGAGCAACTGTGTCATCAGCACAAGACAGTCATGGGATTTTATATGTACAATTTTGTTCTCTTTCATATTTACGAATCTCTTTACGTTCGACGAGTATCCCGAAGGGACCTTCACACTGCTAAGACAATCTATCACGCTTTTTTTTTCTTCTTTGCTTGGAGTATAATTATTTGGCAGAGGTACAGCTTGTTCCGCACTCTTTTTAGGGTGTAGGTCCTTCCCGATGCCCAGACTTCAAGGTCATTCCGAGCACTCATCAGTATCTTTCGATTTCCGTCAGATCTATATATCCTAGGAAGCTCACACAGACGTTCTTGGTGATGTGCATGAAGTCCAGTGAGTGGCGAACATCCAAATCTTCCCAAGAAGGCAAGTCCCAAAATATTGACTTCTTCTTCCATATGGGTGCATGGCCATCCTCATCATTCGCATGATTTGCCTCCGGACCCTTTCCAAAACTACCTTCAGATCCTTCACCATAGCAAACACCGCTTGCCACTTCGATGCCTCGGTACTGGGAACGATGTTCTTCCTCCCGTTAAATTCCTGCGTTTCTTACGCAACGCGTGGCTCGAACAAGAAACCCGCGATGCCCCATGTACACCATCTTTGAAAGCCTTTCATGTACGTGCCATCGGTTTGATCCAAACACCGCACACACGCTTTGAAGCCTTTGCCGCTTAGGCGATAGGTTACCAAGCGGCCGCCGTTGATTGTTACAAATAACATTGCACGCAGTTGAAATACTCCCTTTGTATTCGTCCCAGACCTTTACACCATTCCATAACGTTTGAAGATCTTCTACCAAAGGTTTGAGGTAGGCATCGATATCATTTCCGGGTTGCTCGGGCCTTGGATCAACAACGACATCATTATGTACTTTCTTTTCATGCATAACCATGGAGGAATATTATACACACATAGTGTGATCGGCCAGTGCTATGGTCACGCTCATGTCTCCGAAAGGATTCATCCCATCGGTACTCAAACCGAACCTTATGTTTCGACCTCGTCTGCGAAGTCTTTGTACTTCCGATCGACCATCCTCCATCATGAGCCATCTGCCGGATGCCTAAGCATTCCGTCGACCTTACGCTCTTCTTTGTGCTAACGCATCATCTTCGCATGCGCTTTGTTTGCAAACATACGCCCAGCCTTGGAATCGAGAGAAAATACCACAACGCTTTTGCGGTGCTCTCTTCACACGCACCCCATCTACTTCACCGGATCGCCACGCTTCGCCTTATACCGGGTTCCTTGCACACCGGACATGCATCCAAGTCGGCATATTCACCGCGATATAGGACACAATCGCTATGACATGCATGTATCTTTCAGACTTTCAATCCTAAGGGACACAGACCGGTTTGGCTTGATATGTGGATTCCGGCGGTGTTATCTTCCGGAGCAACTTCTTTATGAGCGACAAAGAACTCATCGAAACCCTTATCCGACACACCATTCACAGCCTTCCATTGCATGAGTTCCAGCAGTGGTGCGTAGCTTCTTGTGCCCTTACCACAATTTGGGTACAAAAGAGTTCTCTCGTCCTCCAACAATTCCTGGTACTTCCTATATTGTTTGTCCTCTGTGGTATCTCCTCTCACACGCAAAGATCCGTCCAGTCATCATCCACACCAAACCGATCACCTTGTGTATCCTCTACGCCCTCGTATGTCGTCGCGTCCGGCATACCATCATATGTCACTTCCTCTTCATCGGCTTCTTCGTGTCTTCTATGCTTGTATGCTCTACTTCGTCGTGGTGAGTCCAACATGTATAGTTCGGCATGAAACCTCTTATCAACAAGTGGCCTCAGATCCGCCCTCGCATTGAGTGCTCTTTCTCGTTCCTGCAATCTACGCACGGACACCGTACGAAGCTTCCTGGAGGCAAGTCTCGAAATACGACATCAAGAAAAGCATTCACGCCATCGATGAACTCCCTTGTCCGACGATCCGCATACATCCATTGCGGTTCATCTCGCACCAATTAAATTAATAAGAACACTTATTATATTTTTCAAATTAAAATATTTAACTCAAATAACTAATTGTTATATTTTTTAATTACCTCTAAACTTTCTTGATTTTTATAGCTAAACCAACTAAATCTCACAAATTAAAAAAATTTCAAAAAATTTTTAATTACATTTCATACACAAAAAAATTATTACCAACCTAGCAAAAAACCTACATCTATTTAGCTCTATAGCAATTGAAATAATCACCCTACCTACTATTTTAAACTAATGTGAAACTAAAACCATCCAATAGATCACCACATTGCTTCAAAAGATCTAGAAGGGAGAGCTAGCTAAGGCACCAAGAGCTAGATCTTGCTCTCTAAAACAAATAATCACCCCTATTAACTAATTTCACCATCTTATACATCATCAAAAAAAGGATACAAAACTAATATGAGACTTAAAACCCCCAATAGATCTACATCTTACCTCAAATTATCAAGAGAGAGAGAGAGCTATAGCAAAACAAACACCCTTCAATTCAAACAAAATTATTTAATATTTCTCCACATCCAATGCAAAAAGATAAGCAATGTCCATATGAAAATGATGTTGAGACCATGTTTACTTACCTTGAAACCTTAATTTGGAGCTATTAGCCTCAATTAAAATTTTGGCAAAGACTCCTCTGCATGAACAAATCGGCCCGTCAGCATCACATGAGCTCTGCTTTCGAAAGGAAGAAGGGTTAAATGCACTAGGCGGAAAGAAAAAGATATGCAAGCGGTTTGTGATACAAACCGCTTGCGAGATATAGCACATTGTAAGCGGTTCATATCACCAACCGCCATGATTATTTCAAGCGGTTGGTGATACGAATCGCCATAATGTCCTATCTCTCGCAAGCGTTTGTATCACGAACCGCTTGCATATGCCCTTTCCCGCCACCTCCCACCCGCACACGAACCGCTTGTGGCGATCGGGTCGCAAGCGGGTTAAAGCCAGCCGCTTGTGATGGGCCGCTTGTGAAGCCCCGATCCGCAGTAGTGCATGCTACATCTGGGAAGTCCTGGATTTTCCATATATAGTACGTCATAGCGTAGCACTTTATGCCACTCTCTAACAAGAACAAGCTTGTTCTAAAAAAAGCAAGAACAAGCTAAACAACTCCATTAATTACAACAGATGTTTTACAATTCTTGTGCTGTCCGGCATCCTGGTATGCAAGAACATATGGATGTTAATCCATCAGATCGTCACTACCAAAATGAGGGTGTCTTTGCATTCTTGATCAGCCCCATTAAAATGAACGGTAAAGCTTTTAGGTTTACTGATGTGCAGCGACATATGAACGTTAGATCGAAGGAAGCATCTCTAACGCAGGCAACTATGTTTTCCCTAAAACATAGTTACATGATCCCTTCTCCTCCTCCTCTTCTTTGACATTGTCATCCTCCTCCTTCCCCTCCCCTCCAGCATCGACCTTCCTCCTTTTCTGACTGCTCAGCACACCTCCACCCTCTACCCCTCATTCTCCCGCCGCCACCTCTACCACACCCACCCTAATCTCGCCACCATTAGCCAAATCCTTCCACCACCGCCGCTCGGCCACCTTCAACCTTCTATGTGGCTTTAGCGGCGCCCCCTCCATCTCACCGCCCCCACCATGATGCCCTCCCCACCACTGGACCACCGTCTTCCCGAGCTTTCTCTAAGCCCGGTCGGCACGGAAAAACCACCCTAAAACGAATCTGGACCCTAAAGTGGCGATGGCATCAAAGACGGATAAGACCAGGGGCGGAGGTAGCCAAAACTTTTAGGTAGGTCTAAGATAGGCGTCCTATCAATTTAGTCCCTTTTTTCATTCTATTTTACATTAAAAATTATAGATGGGTATAAGGTGAGGCTTCATTGTACGGAATAATAAACAGCGTAGGTGGGGCTGGAGCCCCTCTAACTCACCGTTGGATCCGCCTCTGGATAAGACGATGCGCCGCGAGTTTATGTGAGTTGTTGTTCAACAAATCTGTAGATTGAAATCATCCGTACTTTCAAACGGCAATTTAACCTAACGCGGAAATCAAGAATCGTGATCATGTCAAAGGGCGGCGCACAGCCGGCTCGTGGCCGTTCACCGCAATAATTTCGGTCCTTGCAGCCGGAGGCGTCGATGGCCATGGATTCGCCAAGGACAAGAAGATTGGGCAATTCGGCCACGTTCTGCGCCTCTTTTTCTCTCAGCGAGCGCGTGTCGCTTTCAGGGGCAAAATTTCGCCGCAGATCGTGCAGTTGATTGTACCACTCCACGTCCTGGGATCCCAATCCTCATCTCGTTCACAGAAATTCACTGAGTCCCCATTTGATTTGACGACCCCCCAAAAGGAAGAGAGAAAAAAATCTAGCTAGGAGGCGCAATACTATTTGACTTTGCGTCATGTTGCATTGCATGCGTCTCTCACTCCCTCGCTGTCTCGCGTTCATTAGATTGCTGTACGCTGTGGCTTGGTTGCTACTGCTTGCTGAGTGCATGCCCAACTCACGTCGCACGTAGATGGATGTGGCAACAAAACGAGGTCGCCTTCCAAGCCCGAGGCCGCGCACTAGGTGACGCGGACGGCGTCGCTTTACAACGCAAAAGGGTAAGCTCCGGCCGCACGCCGCCTCGTTTTCTATCGCCGGGACGGCTCGGCGCACCCACCGGCGGTGCAGGGTAAATATCAAGCACAATCCTCTATAGCTCCAGGACTATATAATGGAAGCCACCGCAGATCGGACGTTCGGTCTAAAAGAATTATACGTTTGTTTCAGACCTAAGTTAAAAACTTATACGATGCGTTGCAAGAACATACGCAATATACTATTATTATATTTGGTTGTGCCTATTAGAACATGATGCGCTATTGATGGAACATGCAATATAGTCATTAGAAAAGAAAACAACTATTGGAACATGTTATTAAAACTGTTAAAACACACAAATAAAACTAATAGAACATGACAAAAGAATTAGTAGAACATGTTAAAACATAGTCAACCAGCCTAAAATATGGTAAAAAAAAATTTAAACATGCCAAAAAACCCCGGAAACACATGTTAAAAAAACGATGAAAATAGCATATTCCATGGTGCATTATCTATCTCTATACAAAGCTAGATGCTTTGCGAAAATAAAATTGTTATTTTGACAATCAAACTCGAATATTTCATATATATAAGTGATGTTCCAAAGAACAAAACCATGGCACACCTTCTTTAATTTAACAATCTTCTTCTCTAGATTCGACGATCCTCGATGTAGTACGTGCTTGCCGCATCCGACCACCAAGCTAGCCAAACCACTCACCATCCATGCATGTACTCAAAATGAGTGGCAGAGAGAGAGGAGAGATGGGAATATAGATAAGGAAAAGAAGAGGAACATGGAACTGATAAATGACTTTAAAATCAAAAATATTTATCTTTATAACGATGTAAAAAAAGTAAAAATTTTAGAAGAGTACATATTTTATTTTTAAGAAAAGAATTGTAGGGAACATGCTTCGCGGGGAGATGGAATGATTAGGAGGTTTGGTCGCCCTGCCACAAGGACAATGCCGACGTCCATTCGGCAGCTGATCGATGTGTCAATCCGACCAGCACTGGTGTGCGCGCATGCGCCGGCCGTTAGGTACGTACAAAAACTGCGAGGTGCAATGTGATGCCCGCCTCCGCCTGCAGCCTGCCTAGTCGCAGCTGCGGTGCAAGCTAGTAGCAGTGGCATGCCATGCCAAATCGGAATCGCCGTCTCCTACTCAGATCCAAGGCTGCCATGGCGCCTTATAAAATTCAGCAGTTCTTCTTGTTTGCATCCCTTAGCATTACAGATGATGTTCTAACATAAAACGTTTTAACAACTATATATTCACATCTTCTTTTTTACTATTTCATTTAATTAATCTTTACTATTTTATTTACTAAAGTATTGAAATGTTCTAAGTTAAGATTTGTTCAACACATCCATTGTTACGCGGACTCTATGCAAGCGCCGCATAGTTACTGCCTTACTGGAATCGAGCTTCATTTGCTCTTTGACCTTTCGCAGCCTCTTGTACAATTTTGGATCCATTCTGTCACCTGCCTAACTTCAAGCAGCCATTCGTTCCATAACGGTCGCTCTTGACTTTTATTTCCCTCTCCATGCATGGCCAAAAATAAAAAATGGAGAAGAAATAAATAGAAAACCAGGATCTTATCACTCCCGCAACAATTCCCGTTAATATGGACATCGACGTCTTTGAATTGAAGGGTCGGACATGATGGTCGGTAACGTGCAAAGATGCTAGTTTTTCCACGCAGACGTGATCACCGGAACCACCACCTAGCGTGTGCGCGGCGAGCGAGCTGGTATGTACGACGAGTGTGGTTACTGACTGGCTTACTGCCGGTGAAAGCGTCAGCATCCGACGATCACATAAGTGTCGGGCCTTGGCGCCTAATTAGCGAACAGTGGCCTGCTTAGTGATTTCAGTTATAGCATGAAAGACGCAGGCTGCTCACCGGGTTCAGCTCGCAGTGTCAGGTTGTTGGGGACATCACGTCGAGCGAATAATATTCCCGTCCCTGTTGCAACCGATGCCACCAGCAAAGCCGGCTCACCAGCCGTGAAAGCGCCCGGCGGTCTCTCGCCGGAGAAGCCCCGTAGGCAAACAACATGGCAGCGCACTACTCACCCCGCTCAGTCGTCAGCTGTGAAAGATCGATTTTTTTTAATCACAAAGAATCAAATCTGCCCTCAACGCCAATTCGCCATCTCTTATCCGGTATGTCTGTGTATATAGATCATGTTTAATCATCGATTTCTCAAAATAATAAAAAAAAACGATTCCCTGGTGACAATGCCCGTGATCCTGCGATTTGCTATTTGATTAGAGAGATACGCAGCGTGTAAATGCGACCGGATCGGATCGGATCGATCCATCGATCGCGCGTAGTGTAAATGATGAGGAGTGACCGGCCTGATTGATCCGTGGATCTCCCATGCCGAGCGGGAGCCGGACACTTGTCGCGCCCTCCGGAGCGAGCGAGCGCGCCGCGGTTCATCGCAATGATGGGGCAGGACAGAGTGGTGGCGGCCATGGCCGTTGGCGGCAGCAACCTGGTTGGCACGTCGGAAGAAGCGGAGGGGATCTCCAGTACCCCCACGAACGCCAATACTATATAGCCACGCATGGACGGGACGACGCAAGCGTACAGTGACAACGTGATAAACACAGGAGCCAGGAGGCAAATGCAATCAGGGCAATCCACCCTGCCTCGCCGGCGCCGCGGCCGGCTGGCCCAACCACCGGGAGGATGCGGTGAAATCTTGACGCGCCGCGGAGAGCAGCGCGACCTGGTGAATTGGTGATCAGGCGTCGATCATTGCGCCACCTAACTCGGGACCCCAGCGATTTCCGGTGCATGCGCAGGTGTCAAACAGGGTCTTGGCAGCGGCAACAGTGAAGTGCTGCTCGTACCACTCGGCGCGGCAAATCTTTTGAAGGGAGTACTAGTCACGTAGGCGGCTACCTGTTATGGAAAGGGACGTGGCCGTTTGGGGCCGGACGGATCGTGGTCGTGCATCGCGGTCGGTGAGGTGAAACGGGGATCAATCCAGGTCGGAGCAGCGTGCTTGGGTTCCATCATGTGGCTGTGAAGCTTCAGAGTCGAAGGCTACTACTCACGCGTACTACCTTGTACAGTGTGTGCGATGGCGAATGATCGAGACTGAGCAAGAAGAAGCTAAGCGTACAAAATTTCTTCTTCTCCTGAGTCTTGGCAATTCAGGCTTAAATATCATCAGGTTACACTATCCGCTTCCGGGGATGGGAAAAAAAGAAAAATAGCTGAAGCGGCAAGGGAAGATCAGCTCAGGGGTGCCCTAGCGCCTCTGCCTTCGCCTCCCACCTCGCTGCAAGCCTCCCCAATGCCACCCCCGAACCTGTTCCCCACCTCCACCGCATCTCCTTTGGCCTGCCCCGGTCCGCTGCCTCTTTCCTCGACATCTTGCTCTCACCCGCTAGATCCGCTCTCGCTTCCGGCTTGTAAATTTGACCTACTATTAATATGGGTATTACTGTTTTCATAGCAGAATTCACGGTCAAGCCATGAAACGAATAGCTGGAAAATCAAAATTGGAAGTAGCTCAATTTGTAGAGTTATAGGCTTTGCACAATTTGCCTCTACTCTTGATAAAACAAATCAGAATCAGTTTGCAAGGGCTGACAATTACGGGAATTCGCATAAATAATCTTAATCAAACTCTCTTCCAGTGGAAGTGCAAATAGCTACTACATATGCCGGAACGAGATGATATCTAGATTTGTTAAAAATTGGACAAGTAAAGAAATTTTCGGATGAGTTATGTAAATACCTAAAAGATAGGACTACTCAATTTCAAAAAATTATATCTTCTAGCAAGACATTTACTAGGCAAGTGGAAACCCTTTTAACGGAACCTATTCAAGAAGAGTTCGAATGTTTTTCCTTTAGGAACAAATATAAAATTTACATGTCTACTCTTGTTGGTAGAAGTAGTGGGAAAAGAATCGTTGAAAAAGATTTTTACTTTGTGCAAAAAAGTTTTTTTAGTTTTTAGTATAGTTATTTAAAGAATAGATAGAAAAAGATTGTGTCCAATAGAATTTGCACCTGTACCAAGGTTTAGAAAACCTTTGTCCTATCCATCAAACAATGGACACTTTTCTTTCATATTTTATTCTTTTCACTTGTTCCGATATAAAACTCTTAGACTAAACTCTTTTATGAAAGAAAAATAAATCTATATACAAGATGCATATATCATAAAGAAGAAATATGCAACGAGTAACCGGAACCAAATAACCCTAAAGTTATGAGCCTTCTGATGAGTCACACGCCACTTGTCGTCGTCTACCACTTTGTGGACAGCGCATGACCACACCGGCATGTGTTGGAGCTGTCATGCCATGCCCAGCTGTCGCATTGAGACAAGTTGGGACGGCGTGGTTTCGTTTGGCCTAAGTGACGGTTGCTGGCACTGGCGATTGGCGACTGGCTCAGCCGGAATGGAGAAGAGAGGAGGAAATGAATACGGAAGGAAGGAGAAGGGGTCACTTGTTTTTTTTTTATAGAAATTTTCAGTTTTTTTTGGCAAAAAAAACATGTGAGACGGTGAGAGGTGCATGCGGCTAAGCACGAATATTGGAACACATCGGATAGTGGTGGACATATATAGTCGCATGTACACATTCAATGGATCTCTTTTTTTTAGGGATTACACTAAAAATTAACAATTTGGTCTTGTAGTTATAAATCATTCACCCGAATGAAACTTGCATTTTCGTCATCTCCATAGGGACACAAACAATTACTTGAAATGTGTTTGATAATATCCTTTTTCGATTGGGAATGGCTTCAACCAAACCTGAGGCCCGACAATTAGTTACCATAGACATATTTTAGTTAATGATCGTATAGTCGATATACCAAATTTTTTGTTGCAAACCCCAAGATATTATTACCACTTGATGTACAGTGTACAATTCTCTTCTCCTTAATGAAATGGCAGAGCGTCTGCCCCGTTCGTTCAAAAAAAAAGATATTATTACCACGAAAGATAACCAAAGATCAAAATGTTTGGTTCAAAATTCTATTGCTTCACCCAACCCGATGGAATTGCCAAAGCATTTGATGACCGACACATTGCAATATAAATGGCCAGTTTTGCAAATCCTATGTAGGAGGTGGGGCAGTCTCAAAATAAATGAGTTGTTAGTTGTACAATACGTATTATTTTCGTTAGATTTGAACTTGTTGTAAAAAAGAAAAATTCCTAAAATTTTCTTTCCCTTTTGAAACTAAATCGGTCTAGGCTCTAAATTCGTATTTTCCATTCAACTAACCATCTGACATACTTACAACAAAATCATCGTTCTGTTCTAAGGAACCCGATGTTATACAGGTACGTGGGAACAGTGCCCACCAGGCGCAAAGGTTAAGATTGGAAAAGGGTGTCCACACGGTGACGCACGAAGAAACAGAGAGAAAGAAATGTTTAGACAGGATGGCAGCGAGCGTGCGGCCACGACTAAACTGGGGAAAAAATAACGTTGAGACGGCCAAATCTGAGGGGCCCGCCAGCCAGCTGCCCGCACGACTCGTCAAAACCGTTACGAGTCCACTGAGACCGAGGGAGGCAGGCGCATAAGTCATAAAACCCCAACAAAAAGGAGGGACTTGAGCAACAGGCGGTCTAAAACGCAGCAGCAGCAGACGAAGCATCGGAGCAGAGAGCAGAGGCGGGCTCAGGCTGAGCTGTGCCGTGCTGGTGCCGTGCCCGTGCGTGCGCCTCTTCGTCCCATGAGGAAGCTGTGCCCAAACCTGGAGCGCGACGATGCGCTGGACACGGTGCTCGAGGTGCCCATCCCCGAGGAGATGTTCTCCGGCGGGGGAAACTCCCGGGGCTCCAGGTTCGGCTGCACCAACGTCAAGGCGTGGATGCGGTCGCACGCCGCCGACCGCTCCGGCGCCGGCGAGCCGTGCTCCATGAGCCGCGGCGAGCTGCAGCTCATGCTGGGCGTCATCGGCGCGCCGCTCATCCCGCTTCCAGTCCACCACGCCAAGCAGTCGCCATCCTCCGTCCTCTGCGAGCACCTCAAGGCCGACCCCATTGTACGTAAACGCTTGAGCTGGAGCGCCGCATCAGTTTCATCGGTCTCTTCTCCTCTACTCAATTCCTCGTTCTTGACAGTTGACACTCGATATTATGCTTATTGTTGCAGGAGTCGTCGTCGGCCAAGTACATAATCCAGCAGTACATCGCGGCGTCGGGCGGGGAATGGGCGCTGAACAAGGTGACGAGCATGTACGCGATGGGCAAGGTGCGGATGACGGCGGCGGAGCTGAACAGCAACGACGCGGACGGCGTCGCCATTGGCGGCGGCCACCGCGCCGGGAAGAAGGGCGGCAAGGGCGGTGGCGGTGGCGGCGGCGAGATCGGCGGGTTCGTGCTGTGGCAGAAGAAGCCGGAGCTGTGGTGCCTGGAGCTCGTCGTGTCCGGCTGCAAGATCAGCGCCGGCAGCGACGGCAAGGTCGCCTGGCGCCAGACGCCGTGGCACCAGTCCCACGCCTCCCGCGGCCCGCCGCGCCCGCTCCGCCGCTCGCTCCAGGTGCGTCCTGTACTGGCATACACGATGCATACACCTAGCTGGTCGATCACTTGTACGCCACACTTCCTGCCCAGTGCCCGCTCTCACGTACTTGTTCGTTAACACGTACGGTACTTTCCCCAGTTCCCCTACGAGTATCGTAAGTATACTAAGTACTGTACCAACTGGACTCAAGGTAGTGCCGTACAGTAATCGCCTTATAAGAAAAAGGACAGTAACATCCACTGCGCATCCGAATTCATTTCCGGTGCTGCTGCCATTGGGCAGACGTACGGGACGACCCCATTGCTGTAATCGATCGTTTCGTAGCGGTTGTCAGGTTGGCATCGCCGTATTAAGCATAGCCAGTGCTACCCGCGACGCTACAGCATGTAGCATGCACACGTCCAGACTCTCGGTGCAAAACTTGATGAACGATCACTGGCCAGATCATAAATTAATGATCGATTTATGTTTTGAGCAAGCCGGGCGCCGGGGGCACCCACGGTCGCGCGCGCGCGCGCGCGCCATAATTACCGCTCTTATATATCGCAGCGGCATGTCGGTCAGGGTATGTAGACTAGCTAGCTAGATCACCTGCATATGCTGTCGTCTGTCGGCAGAACAGGGTAGATGATGGAGTTCTCACTCGGCCTAGCTCTTCGGCACACGGGGAAATGGAATCATTGAGCTGCTGTTGGCAAGCCGCGGCCGAGGTCCAGGGTAGTGTCGGGGGTAAAGGCCGCGTGGTCGCTAATGATCATGAGAGAGACGGAGAGGGGATTGTCAGGTCTGGAGACTGGGGCTGGAGCTACTGATTATGAGCTACTAAGTGAGTGAGAGAGAGATCCAGGCGTCGTCGGTAGCCGGTACATCGATGGGGAGGGCGCGGCTGGAGCGTGGAGCGGAGGGAGGAGATACGCTCGGCGCGGCGCGTTTAGGGGCCGGCCTAATGGCCACCCAACGTGCGGCCATGTGCAGTAACGCGGGCCGGACACATCACGTGGCGTGGAGACGGGCGGGCCTAATGACCCGCGCGCCCCATCAATCGGTTGGTGGCGCGCGGTTTGTCAGCCAGTTCCACCCAACCTCTCCCCGCTTATCGCGCTGCACCAACCTGACGAGGGATGACCCGAACCAACTGGTCGCTCCTGCCACCCGCGTGCGGAATCGGTAATTTGACCACGGAGTCAAAGTGTAGCTCGGATGCGAAGTCCACGCCGTTGTGCTCGTGTTTCACACACGTAGTGCTTTTGTGCTCTCTGTCAGTCGTGCGAAAATAAACGGTCTTAACAGAAAAATAAGTGCTGTTAGGGGGTCCAAGATCGCAATGGTATATTGGTATGGCATGACATTTCTCGAATCACAAACATCGGATAAAGAATCAATGATTCAGGTCAATGAAAAAAAAACTATGCAGTTATTTTAGCGCAACATTATAGTTGATCAGAGTCTCCAATTCTTAATCGAACGGCTAGATAGTAATGTCACGCGGTAATATTGATAAGCCAAATTGCCAATGCCACATGATGCCAACCCGTGATTAGAGTAATTTGGTGGGTTATTAGTTCCCCCAAGTTAAAGTGGCTAAACGAAATGTACGGACGTGCGTGCAGGGCCTCGACCCGCTGCTGACGGCGAGCCTATTCGCGGACTCGGTGTGCATCGGCGAGAGGTGCGTGGACGGCGAGGACTGCTTCGTGCTCAAGGTGGAGGCGGAGGCGTCGAGCCTGCGGGCGCGCAACAGCAGCAGCGTGGAGATCATTCGGCACACGGTGTGGGGGTACTTCAGCCAGCGCACCGGCCTGCTGGTGCAGCTAGAGGACTCGCACCTGCTGCAGATCAAGTCCAGCGGCGGCGGCAGCGTCTTCTGGGAGACCACCATGGAGTCGCGCCTCCACGACTACCGCGCCGTCGATGGCGTGAACATCGCCCACGCCGGCCGCACCGCCGTCTCGCTCGTCCGCTTCGGGGACAGCCAGGACGGCAGCACCAGGACGCGCATGGAGGAGGCGTGGAACATCGAGGAGGTCGACTTCAACATCTGGGGCCTCTCCATGGACTGCTTCCTGCCGCCCAGCGACCTCAGGGAGGGCAAGGAGGCCCAGGACGTCGCCGTCGTCAAGCCGGCGCGGCCGCCGCCGATAAGGATACCGGCCGTGGCCGTCCGCGTCGGGCCCTCGCAGGTGGCCGCCGTCAACATGGACGACTCGGACTCGCTCATTGCGAGGTCATGACAACCGTGCACCCCGTGCAGTGGTTGTAGAAAGAGAGATTCTGTGTGTATGTGAAGCCGGTTACTATCAGATCACTTGTGATAAGATATGTAAATATATTGCAGGTTGAGTTTTCCATTTGGAGGTCTGGATTTTACCTCACCTAGAATTGGGGTCAGGAGTGAGTAGTCAGTGAGTAATCCGGGCTTAGATATTCTAATTAGCTGTATTGTAATGAGCTTATGACGCTCCCCTTCGCTGTAAAGAATCTCCCAATTCTGCTACGACATTGCTAGGCCTTTTATGATCCGTTCCCAACTTGATTTTTTTTCTGAAGCAAAACCCTGCCGCAGCAGGGCAATTCGTCAGTTCTCAGCAGAATGACGAATAAAGACTTGAACAGTCTAAGGCACAGCACAAGGCAGCTCCATGAATCCACACTACCAGAATACAAACTTAGCAGTTGCACAAATGTTGGTTACGTTGCACCGGACAACAGATTCTCAAGCAATGTAGAGGTATATCATTGCTTCCTGGGATAGACAAGACGCAAAAACAGACATATAGAACGGTAACTGAGCACTGAGACGAGCCTTGCAGCCGTATCACAGTCATATTACATGTACAGCTAGATACCTCTTAGAGCTAATTCCATCAGATTCAGCACTTCTCAATGTGTGGATTGCACATGGATCATGGTATATCGATCCCACGGCACCACTCAAATTACAAAAGGAAAGGAAAAGAAACAAAGGAAAACATACATTTTATCGCGGGAAGCTAGGCTCGCCCTACAGGAGATAGGGGTGGCCGATGGGGCACATAGCTGGTCGGTGCTCTATCTTGACTAGCCGCCATAGTCTTAAGCTTATGATTGGCGAGGAGTGCATGCTCTTGTGCCGCCTGCACACCTACCTGTGCCCTGCTAGGGTACCTGCCATGAAGCATCACTATACACATCGCAAAAGCCTGGAGCAAAGCAACGGATGATCTAAATTCAACTGTGTATAGCCCTTCTTTAAATGAAACCATACTGAAAGCGTGTCTATCTTCTCGTGATCGCCCCTGCAAATACAGGTTATATCAAGCATCAGCTGATTTTTTTTATATAGTCAAGATGAATTCTGGAAGTAGCCAAGAATAGGAAAGCAGAAAGGGCACACCTGAGCAAGCAAGTCAAAACGCTGACTGCCATCTGGCGTCTGATTACCCTGAATGGACTTATCACCTTTGCTTTCTTGGGCATCATCGGTCAGGACACTCAGCATGCAACCTTCATCCCACCCTCCACAGTCGCATGTACCTCCTAATTTCCACCTCTCCAATAGAGGTAACGGCTGTCCAGAAGTTGAAGTGCCATGGAAGCCATTTGGGAGTATGGCAATAACACTAGATGGAGTAGAACTAGCATTCCTTTTATTTGGATGGAAGCTTCCCAGTGGGGGGCAAGAACAGCCAATTGGTCCTGAACTACTACGGCTGGCATTCTGTGAAGATGATTGATGAGAAGTTTCTTCTTCTTGCTGAGGCACCATGCTGATAAAAGCGGCAAGCTCTCTGCTAACATGTGAATCACCTGATTGTTCTGATGATGGTAGCAGTTCAGAACCAACAAGCACAAATTCCCTGTGCAAGTGAATATCTTTTGTGTGGCAGCATCTTGATTTTCTGCACAGGACCCTCATTTCCCCAATAATACTGGACACCAGTTGATGTTTCTTGTTCTTATTACCAGGCTTGATCCAAGCCCCACTTTTTTTCTTAGGTTCTTCAACAGTGAATAAAGTGTATGTGCTTTCGACATCATCCTTGTCGGAGGTGCCCTTCCTTCTCACAGTAGCCGCCAGGATATCAGAATCGCCATAAGAAAGCATAAATAAAGGCAAACCATTCTTCCATGCTAGCTGAAGAAGTGCTTGCCTTGTTGTTGATGAATCCTTTTCTTGCTGGAGGTACCTCTCACTGTTCAATAGCACACGAGGAGGCTGATTTATGTTTGCTTCAGTCTGGTAACTTGAATTTACAACTTCGTCAACAGACCTACGCTGCACATTATGGGATGTGTCTCCTCCCAAGTTCAGAGATTTCTTATTGATGTTGCCTGGCAGATGACACTTTGGAACAAATGAAGGTTGGATTGGACCAGAATTGGATGATTGCCTTGGCTTTAATAACGGATCTAACATCCTCCTTAATGGGCTGCGCCTGCCTTTCTCTTTCAAAGACTTTTCTCCATTAGTCCTATCCACAGAAGTAACCACCTCAGGCCGTCGAGGAGACTCAGGCCGTCGAGGAGACTGTGCCTCCTTCAGGCTAGAACAGCGGCTCACTCGATTCAGTCTGGAAACAAGATGGTGATCAGGCAACACATCACTGAACTTTGAGCTAATTTGGAAAGATCTCTCAGAGGTACTCATGGATGATTGGCTTTTATTGCATTTTTCGCCAATTATTACAGCTGCGTCAACAGAATCATCTCTAGTCGCAGCACTGGTGCCAAGCTCTCCAGATGATTCAATGATGGGAAGTGGGCATGAGTATGGAATTCGAGGAAATTCATGGGATTGCCCAGTATCATCCATGAAACCAACAGGTGGCCTATTGCTATTTCTTTCAGTTTTCATCACAGCACTAGATATTTGGGACTCCAAAATTTCACCACTCACACTATTGCTCATCTGAAGATCATTGCACATGGGATCATTGTTACAAGTGGTGAAGAAATTTCGCCCAATGTTATCGTCATCTGTAAAAAGCCTGCGTGAACAGTGATGGACAGCCTCCTCTATCTTCCTTGTAGTCTCTTCATCGTCAATCATTTCATGTGGTGTGCAACTCCCATAGGCAGCGATCATACAGTCTGAGGGTAGAGACACATTGCTGAGATTCAAGTCACCATAATCACCACTGTTCTCTGCACAAAGATGCTTGTCATGCCCTGGCAACAAACTCAAGACTGCAGAATTTGGGCTAGGTGAATATCTGGTCCTCCCATAGTGTTTATCCACAAGACTGCTTCGCTGAGACTTCATGGAACAATGCTGATGTTCATTCACTGGAGGAGATTGATTGCTTTCAAGAGATTTGCTGCTGGGGCTTGCAGAAGAATGTGATGGGGAAGAGAATAGCACAGACCTATTTGTACTAGATGGAGAGCCCCCATAGCAGCTAGAGAGCTCATGTTTTTGTTGGTGAGACCACTTCGCAAGAAGGCCCCACTCAAGAACTCCAACATTCAACGCCTTGTCCTGAATATGGTCTGCTGTCTGTTTACGCTGCAAATATGAAGGAACATTTGACATATGCTTGACAAGTTCATCAACAGTAGCAGCCTTTCGGCCAGGCCATGGTTTTGAGCTCTTCAAGCCTGCACTACCTTCAGCATTCCGAGGTTCTCTTTGCCTTCGAAACTTATCGTTTTTTACAACTCTGATTCTATCTTCAAATTTTCCATCGATGCTTCCACTGACCGTAGAGTGCTTCTCCTTTGGCACTTCCACAAAATGATCCTGTTGCGAACTTCCTCTTTGTCGTTCATCACGAGCTGATGTGACCTTCACATTCCTGTCTCTGCTAAGCTGTTCTTTCATTGGCATCTTTGTGATAGCTTAACATAACAAGCACTCTTTCAATTTATCTGATATGAGCAACACCATAAATTATCATTTGGTTCAATCTGATACCCTAAGGAATGACATATAGAAAGATTCAGGAAATCACAATTGCCTGTGACCTGCAAATTAAATATACACAGTTGGGAGGAAGGGGGGGGGGGGGGATCAGATGTGCAACCCTAGATATTTCTGACAAAAATACATTCACTGGGACTAGTGATCAGCAACAAAATAGCTGGCACCGCAGTATGCATTAAATACTAAAATGTGTTGCCTTAATGAAGAATTAAGAATGTGTCGGTGGATGATCACATCATTGTGTCTCCCCGATATCCTGGATTTATCATTCATGCTGTTTCCACATGTCATCGGTGGGTCAGGACTCAGGACTTGCTCACCAACAGTTTTTGACATGATAATGTTCTAATGAAGACATGTCAACAGGCTTGAATACAAGATAAAGAAAAAAATTTAAAAGAGCCATCGCTCATAATAAAAAGGCGTTAGTAATTTTGAGGGTTGGCCTGAAGCTATTCATATATTAGTTCAGACCGCGTGTAGCTGCTTTATTAAAAAAATGGTATGCGCATTGCTAGTGGACCAGGCAGCGTCCAATAGTTCACTCTTGGTACAATATGTACCACCAATAATGGAACATCTTTCCCTCATTTCTTTTAAGAAAAAAGGGGCCTAATTTCCATTTGATTTTTCTTGGGTGGGTTAAAAAATCAGTCCTGTTAGTCTCCCTGTCTCTTAACTACAATTGAGATGGCAAAACACTAACGAGCATTAATAAGAATATAAGATGCGGTATAAATTTACCACGAACTGGATCAAAATAAAAATAATAATTTTTTTGCTTCGTTTTGCAGATTAGCCCACGGATTGCATAATCCATAATGGTCACTAGAGCAACAGAAGGGGGAAAGAATGAAGGAAATGAACAGGAGAGGCTACGGGTTGCACTGCAGCAGAAACACACTCCACTCCACTCTCTGTAGTTCCATATAATCGAATCAACCCACATTACCCAAGAATCAAAAATTAAGAACACATACAACCAAGGTAAGTGAACATACCAGGCATGCCAAAGAAGCAAGAAGCGCTACTTCAAGAACCACCCCTAAATCATCAAGATGGGAGATGAGGATCACACCTCCACAGATCTGCCACCCCCTTGCAAGAACAAGAACACAGATCGGTACAACTCGACCAAACAAAGGAAGAAAAAACGGCACTGCAAGAAAACAAGACATTCCTCACCTGGGGAAAGCCGGAAAGGGAGAGACGATACGAGAGCTCGCTCCCTTGCGGCAGAAGAACAGATGCAGTGGGAAAAAAGGCGCGGGTGGGCTGGGGATGGAGACTCGCAGGCAGCTCCGTGGCGCGGTATTGTAGTGGGAACGGGGGTAAGGCGTGCAGTAGTAGAGCTCGCTGTTTCCTACCCTCCGGCTACGGCCGGGTTATCCACTTATCCGGTAGGTGGCGGTGGTGCGGCGTGCGCCCTGCTAGCTTGCCGCTGCCCAGTGCGGTGCCCACCCCCTCCCCTCCTGCTCAGTTTCTTTCTACCTCTACGGCTCTACAACCCTGCTGCGCGGCTCGTTGTAGCCGGTGGGGCAGAGGTTACTGGGGGGAAAGCAAGAAACCGAGCTGTTTTCTTGTCGTCGTCGTCGGGATCACGAGGAGGAGACGGGGGGTGGATCGGATCTTGGCGTGGTGGGAACGGGGGTGGGGAAGGCAGCGGTAAAAGGAGGGAGGGGGGAAGAAAGCGCGGGGGGCGCGGACGAGCGGGTGGTGGTGGCGCGCGCTGTGCGTGGGGGACGGCCGCGGCAGACGGCCGTGCAGAGGTGTGGAGTGGGTGAGGTCAGCACGCAGCAGCCTCTGCCCTGGCACGGCGCCCCGCGCGGGACGGCGACGGCGACTTCTATCTATCTGCTTCTCTCTCCTCCATCTCTCGCTCGCTCCCGCGGCATCCCATCGGCCATCGTCCGTCGTCCCGTCCGTTTCCCATCGCTTCGTGGCCTGTGTTTTCGACCCCGGCCTCGTGATCCGTGCGGTGCGGTTTAGAGGTGGCCAATGGCCCAGTTCGGACCCGTTTGGTTCATTTAAGTAACCGAACCGACCGGGCCGTCCGATTTTATATAGGTTGATTTATTTTAATTAAAAATACCTAAATAAATTAAGAAAAAACTACTAAATTTTACAAATATACACTATAAATTGCGTAAATACATATTGTCGACGGTTGAGATAACGATCTCAAGTCATTGGATTCTTTAAATTGAGATAGAGACACGCCAAACAATCGAACAAAGAACGAAAGCGGGAGATAGTGGTTTTATCCCTGTTCGAGACCTCTCGGGAGATAATAGCCTACGTCCAAATTTTTCTTATATATCAAAGATGAATATGAGAGATGGCTCGGCGAGGCGAACAAGTCTCGGCGAGATTATGGTGTCTGAGGAAGCAATAATCGAAGATCAAGTGCAGGAGCCCTCTACACGCCGTAGGGCCTTGTTTATATAGTCTTTGAAAACCGACCTCTGAAGGAATATCGGACCGGGCTAACTACTACAGTACGTAACGAACTCATACATGCCAAATATATCCCGGGTAGATAAGGAATACTCCAATTCTTGGGGATCACGACTTCTACCAATCCGGAAACCACGTCCGGATCTTCACGTGGCCGTCGCAGAACTCCTGCTCGAGACGGACTCAAACATGATTCCTTGGTAATTCACGCACCATACCGGCCGGGATCTTTGTTCGCGGGGACGCATATGGGCCAGATAGAACCTTCCAGGGAGCTGGGCCCTGGTAGACTGTTCGATTGGGCCGTCAGGGAGTGGGCCATAGCAATGGGCCGTGATTTAATCCCCGACACATATATTATTAGAAATATATATATATATATAAATGAATATACTTAATTAAATAAATATGCTACAGTGACGAACCGAACCGGGTCAAAACCGAACCGGGCCGGCCCGACGGGCCGAAGCCTCGGCCCAAGTTTGGTTCGGTGAACCGAACCGGACCAGCTCGGTTCGACCTTGTTGGCACGGCCCGTTTGGCCACATCTAGTTCATGGTGCCTAGCTTTCAGCTTTGGTTTATGAGCGGCATTTTTTTCCTAGGAAGTTCCGGATTAATTTGTAGGACGGTTTGCGAACGGTATACCGTATAACGTATGACATTAGGTGAGGTGACATACCGTATAAAACACGTGTAACATTTATAAAATAACATGTAAAATATTAATGAAATATAAGCATTTAAAAACTAAATAAAACATATCAAACTTTGTACGAAACACCAATGCTGGATCGTATAATTATTAGTTTTTCTATTCATTGATCGACAAACGGTCAGGTAGGATGCGATGCGATTGCTGGTGTGATGCTTTGGGGGATACGTGTGCCAAGTGAGTGTACCTAGTTGGCAATAAAATACTCCAGTTGTATTTTTTGCTAACGCATTTAACTATAGTAGGTTTTTTATATGAGTGCGATTTGACATCCACCGACTCATAATTATTTAAGATCGATTTTCTAAATTATAGATGAGACACATCTAAAGAGCACATAAAAGATCCAACTAGTGCATCTAAATATAAGAGAAAATCGATCGAAACTTCTCTAAAAATCAGTCCACTGAGGATTAGCAAAATCGTCTTGTCGACGTTTGTTTTACCGAAGGGTATCGTCAACAATGATTATATATGGGGTTATGCGCTGGATTCAAACTCGATGACAACACAAGACAATGACGTTATACAGGTTCAGACCCTCACAATGGAGATAATACCCTAGTTCTGTGTTCTTAGGATTATAATGAAGACAATGACGTTATACAGGTTTAGGCCCTCACGGTGGAGATAATACCCTAGTTCTGTGTTCTTGAAATTATGATAATGATCTGATGATCAAACCAAGGGATGTGTATGGATGGATGGGTGTAGAGATGAAGATGCCGAATCAGGGGCTCTCTGCCCGTCTTATATAATGGGGGTAGGGTTACTAGAGTTCTGGTCGGTTATGAGATAGGATTCATATCTCTATCCTCTAGCCAGATACGTAATTATCTGGAATTATAATTGTATCTTCCTTATTAGGATAAACTTATATCTTTAAGTCTTTTCTTGCCGACTAAGACTTCTAGAATCCTTATCCACCCCGCTTGGTTTATCCCCTGTCAGGTGGTCTTCTAGGCCCGCCTTGTGAGTATCTGGAATCTATGTTATCCACACGTCTTCATATAACTTTTGGTGTTACATTGATAAAGTTAAGATTTAAAAACTTTTAATATAAATATTTCATTGATGTGGATATATATCTATTAGAAACTCTGAGACGAGAACTAAAGAAAATCTAAGGATCAATGTAATATATGATGGGTAATTTTAGTATCGTTGAAAAAAATATTATAAAATAGGATATAATGAGTAATTTTAGTGAAGTGTGACATCACTTGTCATAGAAGATTTATTTTCATAGGAGATACCATGTTCTCCCTTAGGCCTTGTTCTTTTCAGCGTATCGTACCGTTGCGTATTACTGTAGCAAATTTTGTTATTTTTGTATAGCCTATATGTTGTCATAATTTGTGACGATTTTTTTGTGACTTTTAGTAGTCGTTCCAAAGATTCTAAAACTATTTTTTAATTATTTTTTTATAATCTTTAGACCTCATTTTAAGAGCTCTCAAATTTGCTACAGTAATACGCAAACGCAACGATACGCCGAAAAGAACAAGGCCTTAGGCATGGTTAGTTGTGTGTCGGCACCCGATTTACAAGATCGGATTCCCCCTGCGTAAACCCGTACTAGTCCCAAGGATCATGGCTAGTACACACAGATATACAGAAACGGAACAGTGCCAACTATATTATTATTACAAACGGAACATAGTCCCGTACAAGCAACACATACAACGGCTCGCAGGCCGCAAATCAGAGTACACCGCACCCGATTTACAAGATCGGATTCCCCCTGCGTAAACCCGTACTAGTCCCAAGGATCATGGCTAGTACACACAGATATACAGAAACGGAACAGTGCCAACTATATTATTATTACAAACGGAACATAGTCCCGCACAAGCAACACATACAACGGCTCGCAGGCCGCAAATCAGAGTACACCGCGATACAAGCCTAATACAATATCTAAATACTTATCCATCCCACAGGCACGAGGGCTGTAGGAACGCGCAACCCTAGTCTTCATAATCTTCATCAGACAACGCCTCCTCGGCGTCTCGGATCCTCCTCCTCGGAAGGCGGGCCAAACTCGGATGGACCAATTGTTGAAATTTTAAAAAAAAAAGGAGGGAGAGGAAAGAAGGGTGAGTACAAATTGTACTCCATAAGTCCGGAATTATGCAAGTGTGGGTTTAGTACAAGGAGAGCTTAGGTTATTTGCGAAATGCATTTATTTGACCTAGTTTTGACAAAGCAATTTGAAACTTTAAATCTCAACATTTTCTTTGGGCTCTTCATAAGCGGTTCTCACCACTTGGCCTCGGTGCCTTAGCGAGAACAAACTTCTTTCTTCTTTTCTTTTCTCAAACCGGCTAGGTCCATTCCATACGACACTTTCCGATAGGTCGTCACCCAATTGAATATCGCGGTGGCCCTAGCTCAAAATTCTTTCTTCTTTTCTTTTCTCAAATTTGCTAGTTCGGTTTTCCGCGTGATACTTTTCGATAGGTAATCGCCCATTTGAATATCCTTTGGTGGTACCGACTCATAAAATCCTTCTCAAAACCTTTCTCAAATCCTTTACTCAACTCAAATCCTTTGTTCAAAAACCTTTTTCGAAATGGTTTTAAATGAAGAATCTACCATATAATCGGTCCCTTCAGACGCTCATAACATGAAACACGGCTATCATGATGCTTTTAACTCTGCAGAGTGGGTACGCTTTACCCTCGAGAGGCTACGCACCCGTTCGGTGTTTCGCCACAAGACCATCAACCACGAGGGCCAACGATCGGGTCCGTCCCATACCGGAGCTCGAGTCGCGACCGTAATGGCTCCGTTCATAGGATTATAGGATGAGCAGTCCTTAGACTAGGGGAGAGTTTATATTTTAGCCCAGTAAAACCCGGTGCCATACTGCACCAACTGACAAAATATCTCCCTAGTCGGAAAGATTTTGGGGTAAGAGGAAAACCTTTTCCTATCAAGCATCACCCTTGATGCGCTATCCTTTAAATCATCCTTCCCCAAACATTTCTCAACAATATCTCATTTCACACAAATGATTGCATCATTCCGCATAAATGATTTTTAAGCAGTTATCCTACCTCAACAAGGCGTTTAAATATTAGCAATTCATATTTTTAACCTTAGGTTTATCCTACCATACTTCTTACCTTTTCTATTTGGCATAATAACTAATTCTAGCAAATACGGCGTTTATCTTTTAAACTAGCATGCATATTTTCAAATCTAATAAATATTTTCTAAATAACCAAAAATGGCTTCTCAATATGATCAAAGAGGGGGACTTGCCGTGATCGGTTCCGGGGAAAGCGAAGGGGACGTCGACGATCGGGTCTTCGGGAGCTTGACCTTCTAAACGCGCACACACACATGCAAGGCAATACAACACACATAAGAAAATATTTCATGATTTGTGGTTTTAAAGATAATGTAGAAATCTTGATTTTCAATGCATTGATATTTGGGAAAAACATGGATATGATTTATGCACATGAAATGATGACATGCCCACTATATTTATTTATCCAAAATAAATGCTAAATGGATGACATGCATTTAAATGATTTTTCTTAGGTCCAACAATTCAGAAAGTATTTTATCTTTATTTAGAATAATTAATATGACCACTTCATATGCACATGAAATAATGCGCCTAGAGATGGTTCTTTAAATTAAAATGAATTTTGTATGCGTGACATGTTTATATATTTTTATTAGGACCAGAAATCAATAAAGTATTTTCAGAAATTTTCCTAGAATTTTACAATTCATTTATTATTTTAACAAATCCTTTTGAATATCAAAAGAGGTTTAACGAAATTGAAAAATCGAATTAAAAGGAAAAGGCCATCCGAGCTGGGCCGGCTCATTTGAACAACCCAGCCCGAGGCGCGCTCAACCCAGCGTGGTTCTTGACGACGAGCGTGGCTGCCTGACCGGCGGGTCCCTTTGTCGGCGACCCGGCAGAGCTCACATGGAGGAGGCGACGGCAGGCCGACGGCGAAGCTTCTCCGGCGAGGAGAGCGGCTCGAGAGGAAGCACGCGATAGAGGAACTGGTTTATGGCCTCGGCGACGGGATTACCGAGGAGATTCGAACTTCATGGCGGCGGAGGCGGCTTGACCGAGACGGCAACGATGGCAAGCTGCTGCCGCCATGGATGGAGCAATTGGTTGAGGAAGTCTTGAGAGAACTCCTCGATGCTCAAGGAGATCTTGGAGTCTCGGAAAGGTTGAAACGGCGCGGCCGTGGCGTCTTCGTCAACTTCTGGCGAGAGGAAGGAACGCTGCGGCGGAGGGCTTTATAAGCGACGCGCGAGCGTCAAAGGAGTGGTTGGCGGATGGCACGGAGTTAAGAGGCGGCAAGGTCTCGGCGCAGAGCGGCGGCGACTTAGCGTCACGGCCGGTCAAGTCCGGCGACGCGTGCTCGGAGTTGGCCGGTGACAAGATGGGAGAGCGAGAGGGTCCGGAGAGGATGAATCGGACGAAATATTGCGTGGGAGACGAGCCCATGCGTTGGCGTAAAAAAACAATGGCGACGACCGCGACACATGGCGACAGAGGCGAGGAGAACAGGAAGAAGAAGACAGGGAGAGGAGAGGTGGTGACAAAGCGGACCCACCCGGCAGTTGTCTCATGGCGAAGGAGGAGGCGGATAGAAGAATGGGCGGGCAAGGCCATGACCAGTGGAGCGGGAAAGAGAGGAAAAGGCCATGCAACCTTCGCCCAACCGAAGAAGGAGGAGGAGGAAAAGAAGAGGAAGGGAGAAAGAGGAGCTGGGCCGGCCTGGGCTGAGAAAAGAGGTTAAGGTCTTTTGAATTTTCTGATTCCCAAAGGTAATTCATCTTTAAATATTCCTTTTTAATATATTAATACTTTAGGAAAATATAATTTTGTTTTCCCAACATTCCACTTAAATTCAAAATGGAATTTGGCCTAAAGGAATATGCTAAGCATCTTTAAACAAAATACTTTATTTTTCCCAAAAGAATTTCACCTTGAGATTTGCTTCAAGAAAATATTATAACTTGCCGAAAATATTTCGCCTTGAAAATTATAAATGCACAAGTTTACTCAAGAAAGATGTATGCGATTATGATGAATATGCCATGATGCAATTAAAATGACTTGCGATTTTAAAATTATGAAATTTAGAAAATTATTAACGTGCCAAATTGGTTTTAAAAATTTGGGATGTTACACTGTGGCAGCCACGCAATGATGCAAACGCGCGCAGTTGCAGACAGGAACAAAAATGTAGATTTGGCTTGTTTAGCTTAGCATCGATGCTTTGCTTCCCTTTTCTCTTTGCATTGATCTGCTTTTATTTTCTTCTTTCGCGGAGTACTTAGATAGATGCTTTATAATTCCTTTCCAGAGCTGCTTTGTTTGGCACATGTGGCCGCTTTGTTCCGGAAATGGACAAGAATTAGGTTTTTTTTAGTTTCTGTGAGCATAAGGGCATTCTTTTCTCTTTTCTCTCTATTCTTTACTCCGTAAATTTGTGTTTTGCAGTTTGCCTCTTTTATGAGTTGCATCTTGCATGTGCAGAAGACATGTAGCCAAGCTTTCTCAGAACGAAATATACATAGCTTAGACACCATCCAGTATTTCAGTTCTTGTAAACCATTCGAGCTTGCAAAGCTACTACAGTGCAAGATGAATCGGCTAATTAGTCACCGATCCTCTCGCACTACAAAGTTTAACGGAGCTGAACATTACAGCCAGGCTAATTTTGAGGGGTACAAAATATGGATCAAGCTTCATCAATAGTTTTTTAAAACTTTATCGGCTATCATTTAAGTTTTCATATTGACGTCAACATGAAGCAAATTCGGAGGATGGGTTGGGTTCTCTCAAACATACAATTTATGGTGTTTTCCTTGTTCTAAAATAATGGTACTAGCACCATGGTCACGAAATCGAGAGCTCAAAAGAAACAAAAATAAATAAATAAAAAGTCTATTTAACACTTTAAACTATTGTGCTACGTTTAGTTAACCTTCAGAACTATAAAATCAAGTGTTTTACTCTATAAAACCAGAAAAAAGGAGCAAAAATCAAGTATTCTACTCTATAAAACCATAAAAAAAATGCAAATAAACTCGTAGGGATGGTTTTGTGAGTTGTTTTGCCAATGTGATGGAAGAGGTGGAAGTCTAACCATTAAAACAAAATAAAAATATAAGATCACATATGGGCCTCCTATAGTCCTCTCTCAACTATCTCTCCTTCTTTCCTCCCCATCTCCTCCTTCTTATTCCCCCTGCTCCAAGGCAAGGCGGTAGAGACCACGACAAGCATGCGACAAGTCGAGGCCACGGTGGCGTTGGCAGGCCCGAGCCAAGCACACAGCCGACGGAGCCCATGTGTGTAGGGGGTCGGAGGCAACGAGGGCGCTAGCGGGTGTAGGGGTGGGCGGAGTCCATGGCAGTGCCGACAGGCAGGACATCGCGGCGTTGGAGCAAGATGGGCAGTCAATGTGGCGAGGTGCTGGGTTTGGTGGGACTCCACTGCGTCGACTAGGGCACATGGCGGGTTAAGGCCACGACTGGCCAACAAACCAAAGACAAGCGCACGAGTGGCAGAGGTCGCGGCGGTGCTGTCAGGTTCACGGTGGAGGAAAATTGTCAGAACCCGGTCTAATTGACCGAATCCTAATTGTGCATACAGTACTAGTCCCAGAAGATCATGGCTAGCACACACAATTTAACAATAATGGTACATTGCCTTCGAGTCACATTATTACAACATAGGGGACTAAGCGTCCCACGAAAGTCACAGATTAAATACATCAAGCACGCGCGCGCAGTTAAGATACAAACGTTACACACACAGTAACGCAGAGCCTAACATGGCACGATTTATTCTAGCACTAGACTATTCCACAGCGGCGGCGGCAGAGACACAACCCTACTCTTCGTCCTCGAAGTCCTCCTCCTCCTCGAAGTCCGGGTCCTCCTCGGATGGCGAGTCGTAGGGCGCTTCCTCGACTGTTGAAAATTTTGGAAGAGGGGAAGGAGAAATAGGAGTGAGTACAAAAGTACTCAGCAAGTCGAGGATATATGCTGATGGGGTTTAGTACAAATGGATGGCTTGGGCGCTTTTGAAATTGCGCTTATTAGCCTAGTTTTGACAAAGCGATTTAGAAACATTGAATCTCCATATTTTCTTTGGGCTTTTCTCAAACGGTTCTCGCCACTTGGCCTCAGTGCCATAGCAAGAACAAAATCCTTACTTCTTTTCTTTTCTCAAAACCGGCTAGGTCCATTCCGCGCGACACTTTCCGATAGGCCGTTACCCATTTCGGAATATCACCGGTGGCCCCTAGCTCAAACGAAATCCTTCTCAAACCTTACTCATCTCAAATCATTTGTTCAAAACCCTTTTTCTAAATTGGTTTTAAAATGAAGGAGCTACCATATAATCAGTCCCTTTGCGCGCTCATAACCGCGAAACACGGCTATCATGACGCTTTTAACTCTGCGAGTGGGTACGCTTTACCTCGAGAGGCTACGCACCTGCACGATGTTTCGCCACAAGACCATCAACCACGAGGACCGACGATCGGGCCCGTCCCATACCGGGGCTCGAGGTCGTCTTGTAATGGCTCGATTCATAGGATTATAGGATGGCGATCCTTAGACTAGGGAGAATTTATATTTTAGCCCGATTTTCAAACCGGTGCCATACTGCACCAACTGACAAAATATCTCCCTAGTCGGAAAGATTTTGGGATAAGAGGAAAATCATTTCCTATTAAGCATCACCCTTGATGCGCTATCTTTAAATCATCTTTTCCCAAACATTTCTCAACAATATTCTCATTTCACATAAATGATTGAATCATTCCGCATAAATAATTTTAAGCATTTATCCTACCTCAACGAGGTATTTAAATAAGAGCAATTCATATTTTAGCCTTAGGTTTAATCCTACCATTTTTCTTACCTTTTCTATTTGGCATAGTAACTAATTCTAGCAAATACGGCATTTATCTTTTAAACTAGCATGCATCTTTTCAAGTCTAATAAACATTTTCTAAATAACCAAAAATGGCTTCACAATATGATCAAAGGGGACTTGCCTTGGTCAGATGACGGGTAGGAGCAACCGGCGACGATGGACGGGTCTAACCACGCGGACAACACATACAAGATAATACAAACATCCATCAAACAGGGAAACATTTATATATGATTTTTGTTTTAAAAAAAATCATGCACGAAATAAATATGCATGGAAATGTGATGCATGCACAACTATTTTATATTTTTACATTTTTATTAAATCAAGTGTATGCATCAAAATAATATTTTCATCATTTTTCTAAGGTTTTTGAAAATCATTCGCTATTTGCTAGATAATGCAAAATGATTAGTTTAATTTTTATTGTTATAGGTATTAATATAAATAGAGAGTTATTAAATTTTTGGATTATATTTATGTGTGCACTTTGAACTGGAAAGCGTATTACGATCGAATCGTTTCCATTTATCGAGCCACACACCCTACACAAAGCTAGCACTAATCTCAAAGCATGGGTCTTCTTCAACCTCAAGCCAAGCATGCACAACACGTCAGCAACTTCCATTGGAGCATCTTGGAGCTCGGCTAGGCCGGTGTGGCGACCTCCGTTAATAAACCGATTGCAAAAATGGATCCTCTCGACTCAGCGCCTCCAAAGGACCCTATAGTCTGGCGATCCGCCGTCCGCGCCTGACGACGACGTATTTTTATACATAGCTACAGTGCATGCTCTAAACTAGCTCGCATGGCTTCCATGGGAGCTCTAACTCGACATGGCACACGCAGGAAGACTACGCCTCCCGGGATCATCTTCCCAAGCTCTTGCGCACCTAGAGATGAGCGAAGCTTACCCAAGAGACGGCGAAATGGCGCCACTGGCGACTTCCTTCTTGACTTGGTGATGCTTGGGTTCCTTCGACACGAGAAGAAGCACGGCACGGCAAGGCACCGAGCAAGGAGAGATAGGAGCACTGAGCTCTACTTTATAGCCGAGGAGGGCACTATGAAGCGTCGGACTTTACTCCGACGGATGGCACAACAGCGGAGGCAACGAAAGACAGTGCTATTGCACAATAGCAGTGGCGACAAAACAAGAGGTCGAGGCGCTTAGCGTGGCAGCGAGAGAAGGTCGTGGCGTGGTCTAGATGCGCCGACGACGCACGCTGGGGTTGCAGAGAGTAACTCATAGCGGCAATTTGAGTTCTGAGCGATAAGCTTGCAAAGTCTGAGGAGAGAGAGAGAGCGAGAGAAAAAGGTGAGAGAGAGAAAAGTTTTCTAATTTTTCCAATTTTGTTTTTCTCTTTTCTTCTTTCTAAATAATTATTCAAAGGTCAAATATTAAATAGATTTTGACAAATTCACATGGGTTTGAAAGCTTCTAAATGCACCCATTGAAAAATATTTATACCTTTAAAAATTAATGACCCAACCCATTTTCAAAACGGTTACATGCAATGATGATGCCATGATGTTTTTCAACACGTAAATAGTTTAATATTTTAATTATGCATTTTAATGAAATTATTAACGTGCCAAATTTGGTTTTGAAAATTTGGGATGTTACAAACCTTCCCCCCTTAAGGAGAATCTCGTCCTCGAGATTCGGATTCTTCGGGAAATAATTCGAACTCGCCGAAGATCCTCTTCACGCTCCCAAGTGGCTTCGCCTCGAGTGGTTACTCCTTCGAACACGGCAAAACCGAAACATTTTTCTCCGGTTTTGCGATAGCCACATCCAAAATCTTGACCGGATATTCTTTAAGTGTCAAGTCGTTGTAGGTCCGCTTTGTCCAATGGCAACCGCTCCTCGGGCACGGAGACATTTCTTTAATTGAGAGACATGGAACACATTGTGCACATCGGACGATACTCGTGCGATTCAATGGTATGCCACCTCGCCCCTTCGGGCTAAGATTTGGAAAGGACCAATATATCTTGGTGCTAGCTTTCCACTCACACGGAATCTGCGCATGCCTTTCGGAGGGACACCGCAGATACACGAAATCACCCTTGGCAAATTTTAGGTCACGCCGACGATTGTCGAGATAACTTTTCTCGCTTAGACTGGCCGCCTTCACCTTTCTTGGATTAACTTCACTTGTTTTTCGCCTCTTGCAAGATATCCAAACCAAATACCTTTGTCTCACGGTTTCTTGCCGAGACAGAGGTGTACGGCACTTTCTTCCATACAATGCTTCATAGGGTGTCATTTGGATGCTTGATGGTGATCATTATTGTAAGAAAACTCAGCATATGGCAATTGCTTATCCCAGCTTGTGGGGTTGGCTAGGCACTTGCCCTCAACATATCCTCAAGTATTTGGTTAACTCTTTCGGTCCGCCATCACCGAGGGTGAAAGGCGATCTTGAATTCAGATGGGTACCAAGCGACTCATGGAGCTTGTCCCAGTTTGGAGGTGAATTGGGTACCTCGGTCGAGACAATCTTCTTTGGCACCCCATGTAGACAGACTATTTTGCTCATGTACTGCTTCGGCCAACTTGCTTCCTGTAGGTGGTTCTGACAGGGATGAAGTGTGCAACTTTAGTGAGACGATCGACGATTACCCAGATGGAGTCATAGCCGGATTGAGTTTTAGGTAACCCGACAATGAAGTCCATCCCCACTTCTTCCCACTTCCATTTAGGAATCTTGAGCGGTTGCAACAGCCCAGCAGACCTTTGATGTTCGGCCTTCACTCTTTGGCAGATGTCGCAGAGAGCGACATACTCGGCAATATCTCTTTTCATTCCCGTCCACCAATAAGTGGTTTTCAGATCAGCATGCATCTTGGTACTTCCAGGATGGATAGAAATTGGGCTTTCATGAGCTTCCTTTAAAATGACTTCTTTAAGAGATTTATTGTTTGGTACGAAGATTCTCTTTTTAAACCAGAGTACTCCTTCTTCATCTATGGAAAAATCTGGTGCCTTATTCTTTTTAAGCTTCTCTTTAATTTTAAGAACTTCATCATCACCTTTCTGCGCTTCTTTAATTTGATTCATTAAGGTGGGTTGTAATTCAAGCATATTTATTTGGCCTACCTCAACCATTTCCAAGTTGAGGTCAGATAATTCTTTGTATAATTCAGGTTGATCTTCTTTAAGCATGAGATGATTGCAACTGGAGCGCCGGCTTAAGGCATCGGCCACCACATTGGCCTTGCCAGGATGATAATGGATTCCCACATCATAGTCCTTGATTAATTCCAACCATCTTCTTTGTCTTAGATTGAGATCAGGTTGAGTGAATATATATTTGAGACTTTTATGATCGGTGAATATTTCGGTTCTGTTGCCAATTAAATAATGCCTCCAGATTTTTAGAGCGTGAACCACAGCGGCTAGCTCAAGATCATGAGTGGGATAATTCTGCTCATGAGGTTTCAGTTGTCTTGATGCGTAAGCAACAACTCTCCTTTCTTGCATCAGCACGCAACCTAGGCCTTGCCTAGATGCATCGCAAAATACCTCAAAATCCTTATGGACATCAGGCAGGATTAACACCGGAGCGGAAGTTAATAGCCTTTTCAACTCTTGAAAACTAGCTTCACACTTATCATTCCACTCAAATTTATTTTCCTTTTTAAGAAGATTTGTCAAAGGACGAGAGATTTTTGAAAAATTTTCAATGAACCGACGGTAATATCCCGCCAATCCAAGAAAACTTCTCACTTGCTTCACAGATTTGGTTGTTTCCACTCAACAACCGGTGACTTTTTCCGTCCATTGCAACACCTCCTACCGATATCACATGACCAAGGAATATCACTTCCTTCATCCGAACTCGCACTTGCTCGACTTGGCATACAACCGATTTTCTCTTAACCTCTTGAACCTTTCTAAGATGAATTTCATGCTCCTCTTCCGATTTAGAAAAATTAGAATATCATCGATGAATACCACCACAAACTTGTCCGTAAAATCCATGAACACTTTATTCATTAGATTCATGAAATATGGCGGAGCGTTAGTCGACCAAATGACATCACCGTGAACTCATAGAGGCCATATCTTGTGGTGAAAGCCGCTTTCGGAATGTCGGTATCTTTAATCTTTATTTGGTGGTAACCAGACCTCAGGTCGATTTTTGAGAAGATACAAGCTCCTTTCATTTGATCAAACAGATCATCGATTCTGGGAAGAGGGTATTTATTCTTAATTGTTACTTCATTTAGAGATCGATAATCTATGCACATGCGGAGAGATCCGTCTTTCTTTTTGATTTAAAATCACGGGTGCTCCCAAGGAAACACTTGGTCGGATAAATCCTTTTTCTTGCAATTCTTCAATTTGTTTCTTCAATTCAGCCATTAGATTGGCAGATAGGCGATAAGGTCTTTGGGAGATAGGACCATGCGGTGAACCGATTTATCACAAATTCAATTTCCCGATCAGGGGGCATTCCAGGTAGCTCGTCCGGGAACACATCGGGGAAATCCTTTACCACAGCTATGGTTTTCAGGGAAGAGGCCTCCAACTTATTAAGGGTGATTAGATCAGAGGGGAAAGAATTTGCGATGAATTGGACCTCCTGTCCAACACTATTAATTAATTTTACTGTTTTGGTGGCACAGTCTATTTGACCTTTATTTTTGGTTAACCAATCCATACCCAGAATCACTTCAATTCCTCTTGAGTTTATAACCACCAAGTCTGCCAAGAACTCGGTGTCTTGAATTTTAGCAACCGGGGCACATCAAAGTGGACCTCATGATTTTTCCCGGATTTAATTAGCATTGGATTCTTGATTGCATCGCCAACTCATGATTTTTGACAAAATCTTTGAGATGAATGAATCGTTGCACCGTAATCGAAAAGAGCAAGAGCGCATCGCGCTTATGAAAAACTTACCCATCACCACATTGGGATCGGCATGGGCGTCCTCGGCGAAGGCGTGGTTCACACGCCCACGCCCAACAAGCAGAGCAGATCTTGCGGGTTGGAAGTTCCGCGACCCATCCCGAAGATGAGTCGCGGAGCAAAGAAGCTTCCCATGAGGCTCGAAATTCTTATTGGGACACGAGTGGCATAGTGACCCAACTGCCGGCAAGCAAAGCACTTTATGGTGGAGATATCTTTCTTTTGAGGAGTGGAGACTTGGGTGCGGCGGGTGGAGGTGGTAGAGGAGCGGTCGCGATCGACCCACCGAGTCTGAGGCGAGGAGGATAGCATGCACACGATCACGAGGCGCTTGATCTTGAAACGAGAACTTCCGGAGGAATGGCTATCCTCATGGGCCCTCTTCTTCTTTCGGGCGGCCAGCCTTGGCGACGGTTTTCCTCTTGTTTAACCGCCGGGCAAACATTTGCTTAAAAGTGGGGAATTCAGAGAGTCAATCAAGGCACGTATCTCAGGGTCCATGCCTTTCTTAAAGAAATATATCTTATCAGCATCGCTCCTCACGTCCCTTGGAACATATCGAGCCAAGAGTGTGAATTTGGTGAGGTACTCCTGCAGGGTCATGCTTCCTTGCACGAGGGAGTGGAATTCAATTCTTTTAGCCTCTTTAACACCGCTTGAACATAGTTCTCTTCAAATGCCTCAACGAACTCAGCCCATTCGATAGCATCGGGGTTATCATGGGCTTCACGAACGTGTCCCACCAAGCGGCGACAACTCCAAATGAGTGATGTGTTGCAGTGAACACTCTCAACCTCACCACATTGGAACATGATGAGCTTTTTCTCGATCTCCTTTAACCAATCCGCCGCTTCCAGAGAGTCGGCAGAGCAAAGATACTTAGGGGATTGGCCCTAAGGAAGTCATTGATACGGGAACGATAGGGAGGTGGAGCCGGTATATGAGCGGAGAGGAGGCTGGGGCGGAGGATGATTCCGCTCTCGAATCAAGTCGCGGATCATCTGGTGTTGCATTTGCATGATTTCTCGGGTGGTAGGTTCTTCAGGAGGTGGTGGTGGAAGATGGTGGTTGGAATCGGCTTGATGTTCGAGAGAGTTTTCGTGGTGGGATGGTTGGGATCTTGGTTGGGAATTTGGTGGAAGATTTGGCAGAGGAGCTGGCGGAGGAACAAGAACAGGAGGAGGTCCTCCAACAGAATGTTGATCCATGCGAATCGAGCGATCTTGCTCACGAGGTTGGTCTGAAGCACTTGCTCGCTCGGGGCACTTCCATGACCTCGGCCGGCAACATCCTTCTTCCACCACTCGAGCAATCACCATCTGATAGGTAGGAGAGGAACGAGATAAGCATAAGGAGGAATTACGTTTTTCATCCAAAACATGGTTTTAAATATGCAATTTGGCACAATGCACATTCATATTCATAACATAACAATTTTTAGGGTACAAACAGGGGCGCAATACCACAAACTGGTACGTCAGCCCAAATCACGAGCTAACTACCTACGGGTTACACGGACATACGCGGACGGCTAATAGGATTGATCCACAAGGCCCACCGTAAGCACCAACCAGAGTAGGATGGCTACCACGGTGATCCAGAGAGGAAAATGCCTCATCTCCTCGAGGAAGAGACGGAACTCGCTCGGCTCGGGCCGAGGGCGAGGACTCGGGGAACGACGAGGACTTGGAGCGCGAGGAGGACTCGGAGAACGGCGAGGCTCACCGAGTGCGAGGCTCGCAGAACGGTGAGGAGGAGGACTCATGAGCGAATCTCCGACCTTCTCCTCATCGCGGTGAGAAGCGGGCACGGCGGGCGGCAAGACAAAGCGTGGCGGCAAAGACCGACGCCGGCAAAAAGCAACAAATGACGCAACAACGCAGCGGCAAAGCGCAAGCGCGCGCGTGAAACCGCGACGGATGGCAACGCAGCGAGGCGGCGAATCATGACGGACGCCCTCTTAAAGAGGCGGCCGAATATTTGAAGTGGGAGGGGGACCGGCAAAGCGCGCAAAGCGCGACAAGACCCAAAGCAAAAGAAAAAGAAAAGAAAAGGGTGACAACGACCCAAACAAAGGATACTGGGCTACGAGCTAGTCCCGGTCGCAATCGGACCCGGAGACCAACTCCATGGGGTCTTCCCGTCATCATCATCATCGTCGGCATCCACAATGGGTGCCAACCAGACAGTGGTGATCGAACCATCAACGGTATGCCTTGGAGCTCGACAAGAGTGGGAGGCGGAGCTCTCACTCCGGAAGGACCCAGATCCAACTTGAGATCCTTGGGGTGAGCTCGAAGGAACACAAGGAAGATCGGCGGGATCCTTAGGCGGGGCGCGGACTTGTCCCGACCTCCTTCTTCTGCGGGCGCGAGGTCGGCGCAGCGAGAGCAGAGTCCCGGAGGAAGAAGCGGCATTCCACGGAGACGCCGGTTCTCGCGAACCAACCGACGGATTCTTTTGCGGCCGGACCTTCTCCACCAAGTGGAAAGAGTCACGCTTTTAAGTTCGCGCTCTCCTTCTTGGCTTGCTCCACCGGCGGTTGGTGTCATAGACGAGTTCAACTCCCGCAAGGCGATGGTGTACTGCGTCGTCCGTGGATTGACGAGCTCGCAAGGTGGTACACCGTCGGTCGCTCACCCTCGGCCGTCTGAGCATGGCTGAACAGCTCGTTAAGCGAGCGAGAGGAAAATAGCGAAGCGGGAGACATGCAGCCTCGCGCGAAATGCATCGCGAGTCGATGTAAAGCAAGTCCGACACGTCTTGGATGGCGTCGAGCAATTAACGCGATTAGCGAGTAGCGGAACGGTCCACGAGTAGGCGGTGGACTGCGGCAAAAACGATGGCCGACACCACCCAAAGAAAAGTCCCTTTGCGCAAAACTAGTGGCCCCATGATACATAGGGTCACGAAACCAAGCGTGCTCAAGATCGACAATAGTGGCGCCTAAACCTCCGTAGCCAAGTCCAAGGGCGACGCGAAAGACGGCATCTACAATTTCCAAAAGATTATCGGCAAAAATTGGATTGCGAAGATTATGAATTTATTTAACAATTATTTTCTTTATAAATTATATGGTCTCTAATTCTAGGGCTACGTCCTAAAGCCGATCGCTCGATACCACTTTTGTCGAACCGGTCTAATTGACCGAATCCTAATTGTGCATACAAGATTAGTCCCGTAAGATCATGGCTAGCACACACAATTTAACAATAATGGTACATTGCCTTGAGTCACATTATTACAACATAGGGGACTAAGCGTCCCACAGAAGTCACGATTAAATACATCAAGCACGCACGCACGGCCAAGATACGCTACATACACACACGGTAACGCAGAGCCTAACATGGCACGATTTATTCTAGCACTAGACTATTCCACAGCGGCGGCAGGCGAGACACAACCCTACTCTTCGTCCTCAAGTCCTCCTCCTCCTCGAAGTCCGGGTCCTCCTCGGATGGCGAGTCGTGGGCGCTTCCTCATTGTTGAAAATTTTGGAAGAGGGAAGGAGAAATAGGAGTGAGTACAAAAGTACTCGACAAGTCGAGGATATATGCTGATGGGGTTTAGTACAAATGGATGGCTTGGGCAGTTTTGCGGAAATTGCAGTTATTAGCCTAGTTTTGACAAAGCGATTTAGAAACATTGAATCTCCATATTTTCTTTGGGCTTTTCTCAAACGGTTCTCGCCACTTGGCCTCAGTGCCATAGCAAGAACAAAATCCTTTCTTCTTTTCTTTTCTCAAAACCGGCTAGGTCCATTCCATGACACTTTCCGATAGGCCGTTACCCATTTCGGAATATCACCGGTGGCCCCTAGCTCAAACGAAATCCTTCTCAAACCTTACTCATCTCAAATCATTTGTTCAAAACCCTTTTTCTAAATTGGTTTTAAAATGAAGGAGCTACCATATAATCATCCCTTTATGCTCATAACATGAAAGCACGGCTATCATGACAGTTTTAACTCTGCAGAGTGGGTACGCTTTACCCTCGAGAGGCTACGCACCCAGACGATGTTTCGCCACAAGACCATCAACCACGAGGACCGACGATCGGGCCCGTCCCATACCGGGGCTCGAGGTCGTACTGTAATGGCTCAGTTCATAGGATTATAGGATGAGCAGTCCTTAGACTAGGGGAGAATTTATATTTTAGCCCGATTTTCAAACCGGTGCCATACTGCACCAACTGACAAAATATCTCCCTAGTCGGAAAGATTTTGGGATAAGAGGAAAATCATTTCCTATTAAGCATCACCCTTGATGCGCTATCTTTAAATCATCTTTTCCCAAACATTTCTCAACAATATTCTCATTTCACATAAATGATTGAATCATTCCGCATAAATAATTTTAAGCATTTATCCTACCTCAACGAGGTATTTAAATAAGAGCAATTCATATTTTAGCCTTAGGTTTAATCCTACCATTTTTCTTACCTTTTCTATTTGGCATAGTAACTAATTCTAGCAAATACGGCATTTATCTTTTAAACTAGCATGCATCTTTTCAAGTCTAATAAACATTTTCTAAATAACCAAAAATGGCTTCACAATATGATCAAAGGGGACTTGCCTTGGTCAGATGACGGGTAGGAGCAACCGGCGACGATGGACGGGTCTAACCACGCGGACAACACATACAAGATAATACAAACATCCATCAAACAGGGAAACATTTATATATGATTTTTGTTTTAAAAAAAATCATGCACGAAATAAATATGCATGGAAATGTGATGCATGCACAACTATTTTATATTTTTACATTTTTATTAAATCAAGTGTATGCATCAAAATAATATTTTCATCATTTTTCTAAGGTTTTTGAAAATCATTCGCTATTTGCTAGATAATGCAAAATGATTAGTTTAATTTTTATTGTTATAGGTATTAATATAAATAGAGAGTTATTAAATTTTTGGATTATATTTATGTGTGCACTTTGAACTCTGGAAAGCGTATTCTGATCGAATACGTTTCCATTTATCAGAGCCACACACCCTACACAGGCTAGCACTAATCTCAAAGCATGGGTCTTCTTCAACCTCAAGCCAAGCATGCACAACACGTACAGGCAACTTCCATTGGAGCATACTGGAGCTCGGCTAGCCGGCTGTGGCGACCTCCGTTCGCCAAACCGATCGCAAAATGGATCCTCTCGACTCAGCGCCTCCAAAGGACCCTATAGTCTGCGATCCGCCGTCCGCGCCTGACGACGACGTATTTTTATACATAGCTACAGTGCATGCTCTAAACTAGCTCGCATGGCTTCCATGGGAGCTCTAACTCGACATGGCACACGCAGGAAGACTACGGCCTCCCGGATCATCTTCCCAAGCTCTTGCGCACCTAGAGATGAGCGAAGCTTACCCAAGAGACGGCGAAATGAGCGCTCTGGGCGACTTCCTTCTTGACTTGGTGATGCTTGGGTTCCTTCGACACGAGAAGAAGCACGGCACGGCAAGGCACCGAGCAAGGAGAGATAGGAGCACTGAGCTCTACTTTATAGCTGAGGAGGGCACGGCGAAGGTGGACTTTACTCCGACGGATGGCACAAATACGGAGGCAACGAAAGACAGTGCTATTGCACAATAGCAGCGGCGACAAGACGGCGAGGTCGAGGCGCTTAGCGTGGCAGCGAGAGAAGGTCGTGGCGTGGTCTAGATGCTTGACGACGCACGCTGGGTTGCAGAGTTCTAAGTCGCTTCATAGCGGCAATTTGAGTTCTGAGCGATAAGCTTGTAGTGCGGTGCAGAGGGAGAGAAGAGAGCAGAGAGAGAAAAGGTGAGAGAGAGAAAAGTTTTCTAATTTTTCCAATTTTGTTTTTCTCTTTTCTTCTTTCTAAATAATTATTCAAAGGTCAAATATTAAATAGATTTTGACAAATTCACATGGGTTTGAAAGCTTCTAAATGCACCCATTGAAAAATATTTATACCTTTAAAAATTAATGACCCAACCCATTTTCAAAACGGTTACATGCAATGATGATGCCATGATGTTTTTCAACACGTAAATAGTTTAATATTTTAATTATGCATTTTAATGAAATTATTAACGTGCCAAATTTGGTTTTGAAAATTTGGGATGTTACAAAAATAGAGAAAGAGGGAAAGTGAGGGAGAGGGAGAGAGAAGATGAAGTGTAGGAGAGAGAGAAGAGAGGATGACATCTGGCCCCTTTATATTTTAGTTGTATAATGTTTTTCTAGCAGAATCGCCACCTCAATTGCCACGTGGGCAAAACCATCCCTAAAACCGGTGGGGGTGTTATTTTTAACTTTTTTCTCTGGTTTTTGCAAATTAGAATATCTGGTTTTACAGTTTTTGTGTAAGTAGAGGAAGCAAAAAAGTTCAGGGTGTAAATTATACAATTTTTTTTTCTAAAAACTAACATAAATCAAACTATGATTTGCATAAATTTGGAATTTAAATTGCTCATTTTGAAGTTAAATTTAAATGTAGGGTATAGTGTTAAATTGCCGGAATTGTGAAAGGAGCATTTTGGGTACTTAGAGTCTATGAGGTTAAACCTACCGGAGCTAATGATAATTGTATGGAATGGAACTATGGAAGGAAAAATGACATGGCACGTACGACATGGAAATATGGAATGGAAGAAAAATGATACTCCCTCGGTATCAAAATGTTTGTCACTTTTGACTTTTGAATAAACGTTTGACCGCTCGTCTTATTCAAAAAATAATTATGTAAATGTCATTTATTTTGTTGTGACTTGTTTTATCACTAAATATATTTTAAGTATGACTTATTTTTTTACATATTTGTGCTAATATTTTGAATAAGACGAATGGTCAAACATTTGTTCAAAAGTCAAAAGTGACAAACATTTTGATACAGAGGGAGTATCATGTAAGGCTAGACTAACAATGTTATATAACATAAAAGGAATCTGCAAAATCCGTAACGACACACAGACATTTCTCCAACAAAGTTATTAAAAAAAACTTGCTTTTGAAAGTGGATACAAATTTGTCAAAACATTTTGCTTGTTGAGATATGTAAATATACAATTGTAAATTATTGATAAATTTTATGGTATACGTAATTACATAAATGATTATGTGAATCGTTTATTTCTCTCAATCTAATGGTCGTAGGGGTGTAAAATGGATACAAATAATCCGAATTTTTCGACCTCCGTATCCGAAAAATGGGTTATCCGTATTCGGACTATCCGTATCCGAATAGGAAACGAATACGGATACTGTTCGGATTTTTTTTTTCCGGATACGGATACGGATATGGTTTTGAAAAAAGGGCCGGATCAGATACTATCCGTATCCGAATTGTAATTGTGGTCATGGTAAAACGTGAAACAAATGTTGATTGTATTTCTAATTAAGTACTTATTGCTCGTTTTGTATCTAATGCCTAATCTTGTACACACACACACACACACACACACACACACACACACACACACACACACACATATATATATATATATATATATATATATATATATATATACACACACCCATACTCCTAAGCATCAGTGACTTAAACTAATGTAAGGCTTAAGAGATAAATGTTGGCTTGTTTTTTTCGCTAATGTGCTGAAGTTATAGGATATTCGTATCCAACCGAATTGAGTAGATATCCGGTTCGTATTCGTATTCGCTATGATATACGATTCGTATTCGTATCCGAGAGGTATCTGAATCCGTATCTGTATCCTGAAAAAAATATGGATACGAATATGGCAATGATGTTATCCGATCCGTTTGCACCCCTACTAATGGAGCAACTTTTTTTTAAACTTTTTATACTATAATGGTAGCATTTATACTACAATAGTAGTATACTTTTTGTGCATAAGGTTCTCTGATACACGGTTAGATCTAAATTATATTGGCGTCTTCATATATTTATCGATATGCATACGAAAACTCAAAACTATAACATAGATTATTATTATTATTATCTAAAAGAGCAAAGCTAGGTAGAAAATGTCGGGCGCGAGACATGCATCTTGATATATTTATCGATATGCATACGAAAACTCAAAACTATAACATAGATTTTATTATCTAAAAGAGCAAAGCTAGATAGAAAATGTCGGGCGCGAGACAGGCGTCTTGATATATTTATCGATATGCATACGAAAACTCAAAACTATAACATAGATTATTATTATCTAAAAGAGCAAAGATAGGTAGAAAATGTCGGGCGCGAGACAGGCCATGCCGCACACGCCACACGGTGCTACCTCGTCGACGTGTCGTCCATCGTCCATGTGCGTCGAGGATGTGCTCCTACTCGCCAGCAATTTCGCCGGCAAATTTGACCTGCGACGCCGGCACATCTAATCCAGCACTTGACTCCTTCAAAAAATAATGCAGCACTCGACAAATGTCTCGAGAAAACGTCTAAAAAAATGTTCCGAGAATAAAATCGTGGAACACGCACGGCGATATTAATTATCGAATGGCTCGGTTTAGCCGGCAACGTGCCGGTCGCTATTTGCTTAGCGAGAAGAGGAGCAGCCTCAGGAGAGGGGAGAAATGGATCGGTAAAATTACAATGCACGGGCCATGACTAAAAAGCATCGAAATGATTGGGGCAATCTTGTCCTGGTCCGGCCTCCGACGTGAATTAAAGAACTGGCTTTCCGTTCTATCGTGGAATCTCATCGATACCGAATTTCCTCCTCGTGGCCTCTTCTACCCCTTCTCCGTGAGACCATGCCTTGGTTCTTTTCAACGTTTCGCTGTGTTAGGGTATTATCGTAGCAAATTTAAAAACTCTCGAAAAGAGCTCTAACGATCCCAAAAAAAATATTAAAACATAGTTTTACAATCTTTGTAAGGACTACTAAAATGCATGAAAAAATCGTTACAAATTATCACAATATATATGCTTTATAAAAATAACTAACATTTGTTAGTAATATGCAACGGCACAATACACTGGAAAAAAACGAAGCCCATGCCCTGAAAAGAGGCCTATCATCGCACAGGGCGCACATTTGGCAACAAAGGTCGGGAAACCGGCAAAAGGGGAGCACCAAACGCTGAACAAAAGCCCCTAGCGAGGCCCCTAAGTACATATGGGCGCCGGCCGGGGTTTTACTTTGGACAAAGATGGTCATTTGTCACCGTCCCATCGATGGCTTTGGAAGAATCCAAAGGCAACCCACCGCGGGCGAGGAATCGGCGCCGGACGAGTAGCCGCCACGGGGAAGGAATCAAACGCTCGGTCCGCATGCCCCTGGCGACGATGGTTTCCGCCGTGTTCTCTAGCTCGTTCGCTAGCTCGTGCACTATGGTGAGCGCCATTTGCCGAGCATGGCGTAGCGTCGCGCTGTCGGGCAAGCAGCCGGGTTCTTCCTGTGACAGATTGACCGAGCAAGGTAGTCGAACTGTTTTATAAAAAAAAAAAATCCGTACGTGCTAGCGAAGTGACGATCGTACACAGGGCAAGCTCAAGTTACGTAAACCGTCGTTCAAATCAGCACACATCTTCCACGCAGAATCGCTCGTTTTTCCACCTGACGAGCTCGTGCTTCCATCCGGGTCTTCTTGGACGGACGTACTGGCGAAGTACCTCAGTCACGATCCATCTGCCGACAATCTTCTAATCCCAGGCATCGAGTCGTAAACCTCTACAGATGCCTGATGGTGATCCGGAGTTCTGGACGCCTTATGAGGCCACGGTGCCACTGTTCAGTGGACACCCAGCAGTAGCATAATATGGTGGCCACGGATTGAGGAGCGAGTCACGAGGGCTCGCGCGCACTCTCACGTAAACAGTAGCCTCACGCGATCATTTGCCGCGGTCGTATTCAGGACAGCGTTGCACGTTCTCACTTGTACAGGTCACAAGATCCGGCAGGCACCTACCGGGATGTTTACGGCGTCCACGGCGAGCGGCGACCTGTCAGTCTCAGGCTGCCACCTGCCAGTCTCTGCACGTACGACGGCCGACGGTACGAGCTAAGACTGTTTGGCGGGCCTACCTGGGCCCACGTACTGCGAACACAGGCACACTGTCCATGGTCCAAGGAAGCACTCGCCCCGTCAGGTCATCGTCCTGAGCTAGGGAGTCGGTTGGGCTCGGCCCACCAGAGGAACGTGGCCGACTTGGACTTGCTTTGTCCGCGTGTAGGACTAAATGCCATTTCGGCCCAGGTAGTAATATGGCCACGGAAACGGCGATACTTCGGTTGCGCCTCGGCCCAATCATGGGGCGTGTGTCGGAAAGAAATTCTACGCGGACCATCCGCACCCAGGAGGTGGTGCGGACCCGCTCCCGATGGCCGACACGCGGCCCCTCACTGATCTCCGCGCGCTGTGTGCGCTGCGTGCGCCCAGGCCCTCCCCATTCCCCGATTCCCCACCCCACAGGCCACAGCAGTTCCTCGGTTCCTCCTTCCATCGATTTCCCCACCGCATCGACTGCGCTCGCATTCGCCGTCCAGGCTCGCCGGCGCGCTGCTCCCGTTCCATCTCCTCCAACATGCACAGGCGGCGGCGCCCGTCATCCCTCCAACCACAGTGGCGGCGGCGGCGGGGCCTCCTCGCATCGAGGCGGCGACGGCCCGTTCTTCTCCACGCGGCTCGATGTGCAGGCAAGGAGGCAAGGAGCACAGCTGCTGGATTCCGTCGCCGCCGCTTCCAGTGCAGTCACTGCCTTATTTCTAGGAGGAGCTGTTTGTTGCTGCCCAGATGCACCTACTCCTTGTAAATTTCTCATCTTTAGTGCTGAGATGAAGGTTTTCCCAATGCATATGCAGTCCTTCTAAATTTCTGATCCTTGTAAAGCCTGTTCAGATTTGTTCGAAATCAACAGTCATGTACCTTGTACCTTGTATGTATGACAATTTTGAGATGGAATCCTTGTATGTTCGTTGTAGAAACAGTTTGAGTTTTCTGAATTAAAACATCATGTCCTGGACAAGCAACTGGGGAGGCATATCAAATTTTCAGAACTGTAGGTTTCATTTTTGTTGCACTTAATGAATGAATTGAAACATGTATTGGATGACTATTCAAGATCTCCATTTCACAAAAGTAACCATTCATATATCTTCGTCATTGACGTTTACACTGGTACATGCTAAATAATTGAATTGAATTCCCTGCACTCTCTTTGCCACAGAACATGCAGCCATTTGCAAGCATCTCTCTATACACTTCCAATGGAAATCATATTGTACAACTACAAGTATCCTGCCTCCTTGGTTCAGCAGCAAATACATTTCAAGAAAAAAAATCTCTCCCAGTCTCCCAGATGATTATATCCATCTGATAAGCAATACCCTACGTCTATAGTTCTTGATTAACCTTTCAGGTTTCTTGTAAAGCTTCATTGGGCTTCCAGAAATATCGTTATCTGCAAAATCTCAAACAAATTATTGATATTCATATTCCACAAAGTATCTGCAGCAAGGAATACTACCATACAAAAACTATTGTAGCAAAGATTGTGCGTGTATCATACCTTGAGAGGACAGAGTAGCTAAAAAAGCATCTGAAAACCCAAGATTCTTTAATGACTTGGGAGTCCTCAGATCCTACCGGCAGTCAAGAAAGAACTCAATAAGTCGTGGGTCCATTACACAAATCATTAACCAAGATAGATACAAAGCATAAAATTGAACGGTGCAATGAAGTGCACTGGTCTTGAAACATCAAAATATATTATAGGTGACTCAAACAAAGATAAATCTCCCCTAGATAAACCAGAAGTATTGCACCCTTTTGTTCTGACAAAATGGAAACCCTTAACAATCAAAGTTCACACGATATATAGTATTGTCAAGCTCATCAGAAACAGTGTGTCCCTAAACTGTCTAAAACGCATGTACAGCTGGTCCCAAATACTGGTATGGCAACATGAAAATAGAAGATTCATAGAACAAAAGGAACAAATAGTAACAATTAATGAGAATTGAACAAAATAAGCTACTTAAATAAATTTACTAAATGCATCCCAACAACAAGACACAAATTGCTACATACAATTCAGAGCTTAGGTAACTAGATATGCAGTATCAACTCACTCCATCAGTTCAATCATAGATCGCACCCAACAAAACCAAAAATCAAACTGTTAAAAATATTAAACAAAGGGAAGGATACAGCTCGTCGTCATGGTCTAAGCGCTCCTGGCCGGACCTTAGCACCGAACTTGATCCTCCAACTAACCAATCTTCAGAAATTTCGAGATTCTCCGTGTCTTCATCTTCCACCTCCAAATCCACTTCTACACCAGACATAACGACACACGATCCTCAACCAAACGAGACTAACACAGGAACACTGTAGAGTTTGAAATGGTAGGGTGGAGGGGAGACTGTGACTAGGGGATTGCCCTTACGGGGGGGCACGTAGCCGAAGGAGACCAAGCGAGGCTCGACGGCGCCGGCGTGGCGGGAGATGATGTTGAGCACCTAGCGGTAGTGGCCGAGGAGCTCCTCGAAGGAGACGGTGACGAAGGCCTGGACTCGAGGCGCGCCAGGTCGGCGCCCGCCGCCTCCACCCGCCGGTTCAGCCCCTGCAGGAAGACAACGAGGCGGTGACGCCGGCGGAAGACGGCGGAGGACGACGAGGCGGCGCCGCCGGCCGCCGACGAGCTCCTGAGCCGCCGCGGCGAAGAGGCGGCCACGGGGAACGGGAGGGAGGGGAGCGGATGGGGAAGGCCTGGGCGCAGCTCGCGGAGATCGGTGAGGATGCCACGCGTCGGCCATCGGGAGCGGGTCCGCACCAGCTCTGGGTGCGGACGGTCCGCATAGAATTTTCTTCCCGTGTGTCGGTGGGTGGGGGTTGGGAATTGGAATCCACTTGTTCTGTTCTGTTCTGCCATAAATCACGCGAGTGGCCGACTGGCCGAGGGCTCGAGACGTCCGCGCCCCTGGCCACGTGTACGGTGCAGCGCGGCACACCGCATGGTTCAGGGGCGCACATCCGCACGATGCCAACGGATATTCCCCAATCACTGTTGCACGGACCTTGTGGGTTGGGGCTAGAAGGCGCCGGCATAGTGTTTGACTTTGCAGCCGCCGCCATGCGGAGAAGTGTTGCCTCTCGCTATCTTCCTCCTCCGGTTAGATTACTGGTCGTCCCATTTCATCGGTTCTCATCGAGATGAAAAACGAGGGCAACAAAGATATGACCATGGTCGATGGACGATAGGGCTGCAACTTTAGCTTGAAGCTCATGAATGATCCGACTTCGCCGCTCGTCTCGTTTAGAAATGAAAGACGAAATGAGCCCCATTTTCCAAATCGTCTGATTATGAGCCGAAATGAAAATCGTTTCGGCTCACTTTTCGCATTTCTTTTGGCTTACATTCGCTACCGCTATTTATTTCATCACTTAACCATTTAAAAATGGCATATCATATTGCCAAAAGACCTATAAAATAGCCTAAAACCTAAATATACATGCACAAGCTATTTTGATACTCATATGTACAATGCTAACTTATATTTTTGCAATGTTTAATGCCTTAAAAGATTGAGAGACTAATATTTTTCCTGGCTTGCGAGCTTCCAACGAGCCGAGCCGAGCTAAGCCCAGTTTTCAGCTCAGACACCCTGCCGAGCTCGGCTCGGCTTAGTAACGAAGCGAGCCGAGCAGAGCAAAACGCTGGCTCGGCTCGTTTCCACCCCTAATGGACGACAAAGATAGGGTGAGGAGGAGAGGCGATGGAATCATGGAAGTGCCAGCCTAATCAATGGCTAGGGGTGGATTTGAGTCAATCCTGAGCGAGCGTAGGCTGTTAAAACTCGAGCTCGATAGGCTCGGGCCCGTCTCAAATCAACATCGAGGTTAGGGTCAAACTCGAGATCGAGCTCGATGGAAGCTCGGCTAGCCTCGAGATCGGCTTAGTTGAGCTTGAATGAAGTGATTTGTGCTGTTTAAAGGGGAAAATGTAACTATATGAGCTTGGTTGAATTTGATTTCAAGCTCGAGCTCGACTTGAATTGGTTGAAGAATTGGATTTAAAAAGATAAACATGCTATGCAATGATGATTATTTAGGCTCAGTTGGGCTCGATGAAGGCTTGGAATGGAGCTCGAGCTCGGCTCAAATAGACTCGAGCTCAGGACCGGGTTCGATATCGGCTCATTTAGCGATCTGAGCTCAATCCGATTTCAAGTAGCTCGTTGAGCCCAAACTTTTGGTCCAACCCTATCGATGGCTCGTCGCAGGTCAGGCAAAATGATGACAAGCTAAATCATTGTGAGGTGGATACATGAGAGTAGTTAGAAATAAGGAAGTGCGCAAGGTATATTTTCATTGGAGGCAATTAGGGGAAGGAATGAGAATTTAGAGATAGGCCGTAAAATCTATTAATTGGTTCTATGGGAATTGAAGAGGAATGAATATTTATAGCTTAAACAAAGAAAAATCACTTCCATACATACCTTGACCTTAAAAAATTGAAGTCTCACTTAATTATCGTGCTCCTTCCCATTCCTCCCTCTTACCAACACAATTCCTATGCTCTTTCCTAATGCGCAGTTGTCGGATACGGTGATAAGAGAAAAAGACAAGTATCGTCGCACAGACATTACTTTACCCGCATTCCTTCTAAGCAAATATTCTTCTCATCTATATTAAGGAGACTTAAAAATATCCATTGCAATCATTCTAAAATACAAGAAATTCTAATATTATAGTATTAATCATAGCGCATTAGATTATAATATTTATAAGTTTAATAAATTAAGAGATAAATTAGACAAGAGTTTAGCATGATACAATAAAATACAATCATGTATTCGTACTTGTCATGACTAAAAAGACTACAAATTTGTATCAATACATGGGCTCTACAATATAATATATGGGCTCTACAAAAGCTTGTTGTGGCTGACACGATTTAAATTCCTATAAATCTACATATTCACAACAAGATTAGAAACGGCTTAGATGAAACGAACTCTGTTAGAATTTTTCTATATGCAAAATATCTATATAATTGACACAGTGTAGTTTAGAAAGAAAATATTTTCATAGTTTCGAGACAAAAACTATGGCTTATAAGAATTCAATGGTTTTTAAAACAGTGAGATGTTTGGATGAAAAAACGCTCACTACAAAAAATGACGAGTATCTTGATGGCCGTAATTGTGAAGAGATGTCCAAAAATGGTGGACACATGACCTCTGGAGATTATATTAGTACTCTCACTAGCTTTGGTGTTTGGTTAACTTTAATTTATCATCCTAAATAACATGTATCCAAACATACGATAGTTACAAGGAATACCAATATTTAATGGAGTTCGGTAAAGCTATTGAATTTATGTTAAAACAATTTAAATCTATTTATTATAAAAATATTATTTTAAATTACTTTGTTTTCAAACACGATCGAAACATGTTGCATACCTCACTCATTGTTAACCTGCACACTCGTTCCACTTTTAAGGACTTACAATTACAATTGTCGTTCACTCACTGTGCCTGATATTTTCGATGAAAAGAAAGCAAAACAATTGCTTATTTCACAAGGGAATAAACTGCATTGAGAGGCGTCTCTTTCTCTCCAAGTCGGTCTCGCTTTCGCCAGACCGATCCACGGTGTTTTTATTCGCGCCCTCTCCGCCTCTGTAGCGGAGAAAATAAAGAAAATTCCCAAACCCTAAGCCCTTATACAGTCATACCGCGATCCGCCCCCGCCCACCAACGCTAGGGCATCCCTCGTACGCTCTGATCTGGTCCCACGCTCCAGAGGTGGTGGGCTGGTGGCGGCGAGGGAGGACGGGGAGAGGGGCGGATGCAGACGGAGGCGAGGGTGGGGATGGCCGCCGCAACGATGGACGGCGCCGCGGCCGCGGCCGCTCGGCGGTACTCCACGCAGCAGCAGCCGCCGCCGCAGCTGCACCACCACCAGCCGCAGCTCGGGACGGTACCCCACCTCCTCGCCGGCGGCGTCGCCGGCGCTGTTAGCAAGACCTGCACGGCGCCGCTCGCTCGCCTCACCATCCTCTTCCAGGTGCGTACTTAAAAGGTCAACCTTGCTTCTTCTCCTCCTTTGATCCAAATACCTTTTATGTGTTTGATTAACTAGAGTACTCCAGCCTTATTCTAACTGCATACTTTTATGAATAAGGAAGTGATACTCCCCTTGGGTTTTTATAAGTAAGCAACGAGTGGTAGAGACTAGAGACACATTGTTGGGCTTCTGCTTAACGATAGTTAGTTTGTTAGTGAAATTTATGAATTTTATGTGCAGGTGCAAGGGATGCACTCTGATGTGGCTACCTTGCGCAACACTAGCGTATTTCGCGAGGCCTCCCGCATTGTCTATGAAGAAGGCTTCAGAGCTTTCTGGAAAGGAAATCTTGTAACTATTGCACACCGGTTACCGTACTCTTCGATTAGTTTCTATGCTTACGAGAGATACAAGAATGTAAGTAGAGGCGCCTTTGGATAAAACTTGCCTGCTTATTGTTTGCAGATGACATGCAATTAATTTGGGTTAAGTTTTGCCTTTGCAGTTGCTTCAGATGGTACCTGGTCTTGACAAGAATGGTGGATTTGGCGCAGATGTTGGTGTCAGATTGTTAGGTGGTGGTTTGTCAGGAATAACAGCAGCTTCTATGACATATCCACTGGACTTGGTACGGACACGCCTTGCTGCTCAGGTAAATTGCTGAAACCATTCTGCCTAGGACTTCATTTTAAATTGTCGTGAAATGATCAGCTGTCAAATGAACTGATTTGCTAAGTTAATCCGTGTTCACACAAAATGCACATGCATAAATTTTCCTTCCACGTGATCCTCATTTTCTCTGGTGAGGAATAACAGCCTGGACACCTTCATGTTATTGCCCCGAAAAAAAGAATTGTTTGATCTTACCCACCCTCTGTTTACTTACTGTTGGTTGTGGAGAAAAGCTGTCCGCAATTAAACAAAGCAACAAATTTGGCCAAGTCAATGCATACATAACCCTGCATCCCCCTCATCCTTTGTTTTTATTGGTTCAGCATTCCAGGTAGAAGACATTTCTTTTGTGTACTCTTCTATGAGGCTTCATTATTCTTGAATTGTAGACTTTTGTCAATAAATTTTGTGTTGCTCAACTAGGCTTCTTCACCAATAACGAGTTTTTTTTCAATTGGATTATTGCAGACGAATACTGTTTATTACAGGGGCATATCTCATGCTCTATATGCGATCTGCAGAGATGAGGGTGTCAGGGGGTTATACAAGGGTATGGGTGCCACTCTGCTGGTATGAATATTTGGCACATCCTTGTTTCTTTCACTTTATTGAGCATCCTTTTTGTTCTGTATATCATTTGATGATTCTCTAAAAAACAGGGAGTAGGCCCCAGCATAGCAATAAGTTTCTCCGTTTATGAAACTTTGAGAACCCATTGGCAAATAGAGAGGTAAGTTGCCAAGATAAATATGAACTCTAAGTCATATTTATGCAACTCAGAGATTAATTTTAACTGTATTAACCTTTGATCCTCAAATCAGGCCATATGATTCCCCCGTCCTGATCAGTTTGGCTTGTGGAAGTCTTTCGGGAATTGCATCGTCAACTAGTAAGTGATGTATGATGAAATGTGTTTTTGTTGCAATTTTACCGGAAACAATTTTGATATTCTAGTTGATCCAAACCATACTGGGTGTCTTCCAAGTGGTAAAGGTATTTTTTCCTCTTAAAAATGAAATGAAGTAAAAATCTACAGTTCAGTTTGTAAGAATCTCTAGACAGTCGATGGTAGTTATAATTTGTGAGATCATTATACTAAGTTAGAACAAAGCCATCTGTATCACTGTTGCAAGTTGCAACAGTTTTTCTTTAAAAAGAACATGAAGGCTAAATGGTTCTCTCTCAATATGAAAATTAATTCCAAAAGAGATGGTTTGCCTTATTAGCAATATTTTCTTTCATTTTCAAGTTGCCCATGTAATTATTGTTAGTACCTTTATATTGGCACTTCTGATTTTCCTTTGACTTTTAATTGTCTGAAGGTGATTTTAGAAACAAAACAATCTTGTATTCAAAGTAGAAATTAATTTAATTTCCATTTTATGAATTTTTATTTTTGCGCCACTCAATACATAGTCTATTTGTTATTGAAAAGTGACCTTGTTTTGATCATCTGTATTTATTATATTTCAGTTACATTTCCATTGGATCTTGTAAGACGCCGCAAGCAGTTGGAAGGTGCAGCCGGGAGGGCTCGTGTCGACCGAACAGGAATTTTTGGAACGTTTGGGCATATTGTCCGCTCGGAAGGTTTTAGAGGCTTGTATAGAGGGATCTTGCCTGAGTACTGCAAAGTGGTTCCTAGTGTTGGCATTGTTTTTATGACGTATGAGACGCTGAAATCCATCCTCACAGGAGCAGCATCAGATGAATAGATCTCCAGTGTTTGATCACGCTGACAATTTTGATATTTGGGTCAAAATAACACTTGATGCTGATTAAAGTGAGAGAGATGAGGTTGTAGCATATGTTAGGATTTATGTGTTGCTAAGTTTTTGGAGTTCATACCGCGGCAGAATATTTATATGGTTTCTTGTAGAGCACCTTAAAAATATGGTTAACCACCATAGGTCTTCGAAAGTTCTGTTGTTCACCATCGTCATGTGTATGCTCACAATTTTCACCTTGTAATGCCTTATGAGGCTATAGGTTTCAGCCTGACGATCTTTATTACTCTGAAAGACAGCCTTCAGGATAATCTATGTTGTAGTGAGGCTTTTTTTATTTGAGTTTGGCCGCTGATTGTGAATAGGCTTGTCATTCAATTATGATTCTCAAGGAAAAAAACCTGATATGGATTGTGGATCCGTTTGATATATTCCAGTGCTGTATCTTAATTTTTTTCTGCGTTGCTAGAATTTGTGATGGTGTATGCGTGCAGGAAATGGTTGAACACTCTAATTATTTTTTATTTTAGAGGGGCAGGGGCTTGATGTCCTTGCCTTTTTTCTTATACAATATAAACCAGCTGTTCTTTTTTAACAACAAATGAATCAGCTTAATCAGTTCTCGGTGGGGATGCAGCATTTGATTGATAAGAAACGTTAACGTGTTGTGTTCAAGGGGCATAACGCCAGCATCAGTGCTAGTTCATTGCTCTAGTGGACTGTAAGAGCTGATCTACAACAGATGGCTACGCTCCTACCCTTCCTCTGGGTTCACTGAAATGTAAGAATTGATCCACAGCTGATGGTAACACTCCTACCCTTTCCTCCGGGTTTATCGTCCTGAAATTTCATGGTGTGATTGCGCTGCACTATGTTTTAAGATCTGGCACTATATTTTAAGAAAGCAATATTGGTGGATGGATAGGTTGGTGAAGCATGCTAAAGATACTTCAGAAATCAGATCCGAGGACATCTGGTTTTCCTGCAAGTCTGCTTAATCAGGTTACTCCTTTCCTTCATCTGCATTTTCGTCTGAAAGGCGCTCTTGTTTCTGTACAAATCAATAATAAATTACTGGACTCAACACACAGGCATATATAAATACACCATTACCATAGCATGGGTAATACTGCATTACATTAGTGTTTCTTAGGCCATCTTATTTCACTTGGCATCCTTAACTCAGAGCAAATAACACTTCCTTTTCTGATTTACTCTTACGGGACCCCTCTGAAAACACAAGGTCGCCGAAATCTGAATCCTTTCACAGCCGACTTGGTCTCCATCTGTATGTGCGTATGATATATGCATCCGGCATAGATATGGTGTTTCCTTTGTCACACGGGTAAGCCTCCGGTGAGGCGTATATGGTTCAGTGTTTGGCGAAGCCCATACTTGTTCACAGCCGCATAGGCAGTTCGGAATCCATCGCCGTAAGCCGTCGATGTGTCATTGGCGATCTGATGCATGAAGAACTCCCCGAGCTTCTTCTCAGTATGCGATATCCCGCCCTTCTTGGAGGATGGTAGTCGGTAGGAGGAAGACGAAGACGAAGCATAAGATGATGAAGGATGGGAGTGCCTTGAAGAAGATGGAAGAATCTCTGACTCCAGCCACAGGTAAGACATGACTTGGCATATACCTTCCTCGACTTCTGGGTTTAGGTTTCGGTAGCCTGAAGGTAGCATTGATCAGACAGTACTCGTAAACAAATATAGATTAAATTTTTCATACAGTTAGACAGTAGTGAAGGACTGAAGGTTCAAACCAGCACATCTTGTTCGAACACGTACCTTTGAGGCGCAACCACCCATGCATCAATTCATGGGCAAGAATGGAGCCTGTTAGTAGCCTGCAGTTGTTTGGATGACAATTATGATTTTCAAACAAATGAAAAGGCACCAGTAAATATCAAAGATTTCACCATTTGAGCCTGAGATAAAAATCGAAACACTGACCTTGGGAGTCCATACAAGACAAGAATTGCAGTGACGTCGCATCTCCGGGTCAGTTTTTGTGGTTGAGTTCTCATATCAAGTAGCCGATTTCCACCAATTCTAGGCCTCTTAAGTATCTACGCAAATCAACAATGCAAAGACCAAATGAACGATACAACTAAATCTTTTTATCGGGGTGCTGCATCATACATTCAGAAAGATGTTGCTTTTTTTTTTTTTGCAAAAGGGATCATACCCCCAATTCCATTCAAGAGAATAGAATCACAACGTTTTGAACAGCAAAAGAGAAATAAATCCTCAACCAACCACCAACTGACATCCATGCAACAAAGAAAAAGAACTAAGCTAAAAACACATAAAGGTAGCCCAACACACCATCAGGATCTCAAATACTGCGACATCCAGCTACCAACCATAGGCTAAATACCATTTTCAACCAAAAACCCAACCGCCACTAAGTATAGCTCCACCCAGATTCCCAAAACCCAGGAACTTAATTAAAAATGTTATTTTCAGAAAGATGTTGCTTTGATGACACCAATTGTTATTTCTGGTGAAATTGATATGATCCTAATTCCTAAACATTGACTGGCTTGAGAAATGGTACTTACACTGCTCACAGTCTGCTCCTCCGACAGGCACAGGCCTCTTGTTTCAGGCATGTGGTGAGGACCCTGCAGAAGTGCGGATGCAGTGTTCATTGTAACATTTGCAAAGATAATTCATCAGCATAACGGGTGAAAGAAAAAAACTCACTTTGCTCTCTCCTTCCATAGCTTCGTTTAGCGCTTGCCGTTCAACCAAGAGCATGGGTATCTGCTGGTCTAGTTTCATGTTCATCCCTTCGTAGTAGTCTCTGATAGAATGGTACAGAGGTTGGCATTCACCAGTGTCCATGATTGCAGAATCCAGGCATTCCATGCACAGGCTACGGCCGTCTCCCAGTGACATGAACTTTGTGTTCCTTGGCTGCAGAGTTACAAAATAAATTTTTGCGGTTAGAGGCCTTTCAAGAAAACAAAATTTCAGTGGCATCACATCTGAAGGTTTAATGATTTTCAAAGTACGTCCAAGCTATCTGGGGATCCAATGTTGATCTCCCGAACATTTAGTTTGACCCTGTCATGTGCTTATAATTTACTAATGATCATGTCATTTTATAGACCAAGCATTAGGCAAAGTATGGACCATTTTCAAGTGGGTTGACAACCAGAAATTCCGGTGATCAAATAGTTAAATGTAAGAAAAGCAGAACGACAATTGTCCTTTGCAGTCTCCTCTGAAGTCTGAATATGTACCTCCATGTGTTCACAACTACAGCAACGTGGCGTGCGGTCATGTTCATGCAATGGACAATACTTCTGGCCCCAGAACGGATGGGCTCTGTACTCTATCAGCCCTGTCCTGTTCGTCGGAATCTGCAGAAACACACACAACAAAAAATTGGTTTCTTGCAATGCTGTTCCAATAGCATGCTGATCCAAATATCAGTGCTAGCTCGTCTACAATCAGAGTTCATTCAGAGCCTTACAAACTGAAGACAGACGTCACACTTGGGGTGATGCAGCTCCTTGTAGCACAGCTTGTGGTATGGATCAGCACCTAGCAAAGTGAACTAGGAAACAGAAAAGAAAAAAAAAATTAAAGGGAACGATCACTTTCAGAGAAACACTGATACACACTTTCCTGAAAGAAATGCAGGATGGTTACCTCGGTCTCACGGATAGGGTGGCCACAAGAGGAACATCGGAAGCACTGAGGATGCCAATACATTCCCATGCAGCTCAAGTAATGACCATGACCTATCTCATGCTTGCAACTCCCACATACCCTGCAGAATATAGATGGCTTCTTTAGTTCCTTGCATATGAGCCGTTTCAACACAACGGGGACAAGGCGGTGAGCGCAGATAGCTACCGGTATCCTCTAGGCAAGGCCTGAGAGGGTGCACAAGGATTGTATGGCATGTAAGGGTTCATGTTCAAACTGTCTTGCATGGCCCTAGCAAGGTCTTCATCATTGTCACCCTTATTATGGTTTCGCTCTGCGTCGAATTAAACAGCAGTGACACGTAGTTGGGTACAAATCACAAAGGCATATATAAATGTTGCATATGGATATATGATCTATGCACCTTTAAGATTTTCGGCCTCCTCTGCAAGAGAGAGTGCAAGTGCTCTGTCCAGTTCTTCATTGTTTTGCCTAGGCGGATCTTCCGCCTGGCAACATCAAAGAAAAAAAAAGTCTCAAGCAAATCCCTTGTTCCAAGATAGTACATCATAGCTTAGTATGAGTTCTTCCACATATATAAGGTGAATTGGATGTAAAATGTGAGATGGGCACTTCTCGAAGATATGAAAAAGAAGCGGAGAGAGAAAAGGATGGCAGGTTGTGAAATGAGGATATCATTCATCACCTTTGGTCTAATTGGTTCTTGTTGCCAGAGCGTGCTCTCTTCTTCTCCTGCCGTCACCCGAGGACGCCGCCGGTTCGACTCCCCTTGCTTCGTCCCCTTCAAGAAAGCGCAGAGCCACTTCATGAAGCTGGATCTCCTCTCTGCGTGCAGCGATGTTAACCATCAGGATGGGCAGACCCAAGCAAAATATCAACAGGATCTCACACATGGCTGAAACTGAAAAGTGGAGAGCAACTTGCCACCTACCATTTCCTGTCAGTTGCAAGCAGGCATGAAGAATGATTATACTAAACACACTCGGTTGTACTTATATGATCCTTGTAATACGAATTCTAGAGCAATTCTGGTTTGATGACTTGTTTTAGACCGCAGCACTTTTAGCTGTTGGCCCTGGTTTCATCAGATTAACATAAATATACAGTAAAGTTTCAGTCACCATGCAATGTACAGTTAATTAAGCTAATCAGCAGCACTACGGAGTATGGAGTACGGGGATGCATTCTAAATCAAAGGAGCTCCTAAATATGCTTTCTTCTTTCTTTCTTTATTACTATGAGTCTCTCAACTGGAGCATATATCATACCATAAAGAAGGCCAGATGCGTGTACCTGCGTTGAACAAGACCAAGAGACAGAGGGACAAAACACCACAAGAGATTGCTTGGGTTGTTAACATGGGCCCCTTGATCTACACCGTGCTAATCACAGCGACGTCTTCCTTTTTTTTTTTTTCTCAATTCTACCTCCGATTGACGGGGCACGCAGGCGCTGTCAGTGTCAGTAGCCACCACGCTGTCACGGTGTACCTCACAGTTCATCCTGGATTACAAGAGTCAGTTTCAGTCTACGTTTTCTCCCCTCTGAAGTCTGAACATCATGGACGGATGTATGCATGGCTGTTAGAAAATGCTGATGCGACGTGAATTGCACGGGGTCTGATTTGATGTTACGATCAAACAAACAGCTAACTTTGATTCGACTGATCCTTTTGTAGGCCGAGCGCCCGAGCGCACGAAAATAGACCAATAATATGGACGACCGCGCTTCGCATTGGCATTCGTGACACGCCATTAGAACGGGCCATCTTTGTGCTATCAAGATTAATGCAAGAAGCAGCTCTAAAACAAAAAGATTGCAAGAAGCAGCTCCTCAAGAAGAAGAAAAAAGGGGGGCACGATGTGGCGAATTCAATGGATAGCAACCTCAGGTATAAACAGTTGCAGTTAGCTATGGATGCTGGCGCATCAATCTAGTTCATCACGGTCACGGCATGGCAATGGCATCTGAAATTCTGAACGCAGACTTTTCGAAATCCAGAAAGGTAGCTTTTAAAATTCATCTTGGCCTAAGCTGTCTGTTGCTAATAATTGAATTGCCGACGGTGACCTACGCCGCATGCATTGGAGTTTGAACAAGGCGGCACATATGGAACGCGGGGTACTAGCAAACAAGACGTAAAATCTGGCGAGACAGCGACAAGACGCTAGGCACATACTACCTAGCTAGCTTCAGCAAATCAGCAGCAGCACCGTAAATTTTGCGCACGCTGAACAGGCAGCTACTCTGCCTATGCGTGAACATGGATCTGAAAACGACGATGACGACAGCAGAACGCGCGAGAAATGAAAGAAACGCGCGGGGGGCGGTACCGTGTCTGCTGTAGCTACACTGATCGCAGGACCTCGAGGAGTAGGCCATCTATGAAAGAACGACGGCTTCGATCAACACAGCATATATATACGCGCGCGGGGGCCACTGGAACGGCAAAAAGGAATGAGCTTTGCAGGATCAACGCTGATGATCAGTCGATCACGATGTCTCCGAGAAGCAGGGGAGGAGGAGGAGGAGGAGAGGAGAAACAAGAACTGCGATGGACGGTGGGGGAGGGGGAGGGGAGGGGGTTCTTACAGAATAAAGCGAGGTGGTGGGAGGGAGTTGGCCGCGACAGAAAGGAAAGGATTGAGGGTGAAGCGAAGCGCGGACGGGCGGCCGCCCACAGAGCACGGCATCTTGCCCTCTTCGTCTTCATCTTCCTCCTCTCCTCCTTCTCCTTGCAAAAGCAACGGCGAGCGATCAGCTCGATTCCGTAAAGCTTCCTTCTTTAAAAATTCTCGCCGGTGGCGCCAGTTGATGGCGCATTAGTGGCGAACGCATGCACGGGGAGAATATTTGGTTCCGCGTTTGGGGAGAGGGGGGAACTAAGGGGAGTGAGGGAGGGAGGAGGAGAGATTCGTTGTGTCAACGCGAATGTATACTCTCCATTGGCTTTCTTCTCCTTTTCGAATGTGTTTCTCTTTTCTTTTCTCTTTCCGATGCTGTGGAGCGGGAGAGGAACAGAACGGCCAACGCGATGCGGGAGGATTACGCTTGCTTTGATCGGAATTTTTCCGTTTTCCTTTCGCTCTCGGATAACGAAAAGGCGCACCTGAAAGCTGCCGCTGCCGCTGCGGCTGCCGCCGCCGCCGCCGCTCGCGTGCGCGGCGTCGTCGTGCGTCCGTTCATGTGTGTGTCGTTGCCTTTTCGCGCCTCGCCAGAAACGGCGAGCGAGCCGGGCGGCGTTTTGCTCATGCTGATGGTGAGCGCGCGCGGCGCGGGGAGAGTTCGGTGCCGCGCGTCGAGGCCGTCTCGTGAGGCTGAGCCGTGCGCCGTGCGCGTGCCCGCGAAGCCGCGGCGCCGGAAGCAGCCGGCGGCCGGGCGCGAAAGCTGGGGCGAATGATCGTCCTGCAATGCAGCCGACCAGCCGTTTCGCTCGGAGGAGCCAGCACCCCGGCCCGGGCCGGGGCCTCGTGTCAGACGGAAACGTTCCGACAGTACGCCTCTGGAGCGCTGGGCAGCTGTTATTTGGGGCACGTTTGTTTTTTTGTTTTTTGGAAAATTGAGCTGGTGGTATCGAAATATCACTCGGCCTCTTTTCTAACATCGAAGCCTAACGGTTCATTTATGTAGCACCCAAACACGCCACCATTACTCGTTTTTAACACTCCGTCACCCCCGGTGTTAGATGGAACTGTTAGTATCTCGCTGACACGTGGGTCCCATCCCTTCCATCTCTTCTTCCTCCTCTCTCTCTCTCTCTGCCCCCGATTCTCCTCCTCTCTCTTCCTTCTCTCCTCCCTCTCCTAGCAGGCTCGCGGCGGAGGCGGCGCGCGTCACGCTGTCTTCGCCCGATTCGCCGCCTTCTTCCGATGAGTCGCCTCTCTCTCTCTCTCCCTCTCTCTCCCGATTCGCCTCCTCTCTCTTCCTCCTCTTCTCCATCTCTTTCTCCCGGTTCTCCTCCTCTCTCCCAGTGGCGGCGGCAGCTCGCGGCGGTGGTGGCGGCCCAGAGATGGAGAAGCCGCGCCACAGTTGCCTCGCTCCGCCCTACGCTGCGCCATCACCACTGGCGACCTCGCCGCGCCGCCGCCGACCTTTGCCTTCGTCCGCCGCCGCGCCGGACCTCCGCCTCCTACCGTCGACCCGAGCAGCCCACCTCCCCTGCTCTCTCTTCTCTCTCTCTCTCTCTGATGTGGAAGAAGCAGGGCAAACAGTAAGATGGACGAAGTGCTAGAATTGGGTAACGGAGACATCTTTCGGTGCTAGATAAGGTAACAAAAATGTTCAGTGTTAGAAAGGTAAGGGAGCGATCTTTTGGTGTCACCAGATCAATTTTCCCTTATTTTTTACTAGCATCAGATGGTCGTGCCAATACAAAGACATAAACGATCATGATCATTTATTTCCACGCCCTCGCCCTTGCCCTACTTCGTAGCGTAAATTTGTTGGCATGATTATAAGTTTTCCGTCGCCGCGCCAACAAACGGCTATGAACCAAATCATTGTCGAATTACGAGGTCACAACCATTCATCGGCCGTAACAACAACTTCGAAATATTATATCTTTGAATTGAGCAGCTGATAGAGGTTTTTTTTTAAACGGCTTGTTTGTTTCAGTGATGAACAAAAATTAATAGTCCTTAAAAAGTGGTCTAATAATTCTAAAAAAATAATTTGAAAACAGTTTTACAATCTTTAGAAAACTACTAAAAGCCACAAAAAATCATTGTAAATTGCTACAACATGTAGGCTATATAAAAATAACAAAATTTGCTACTGTAAAACTCAGCTCAACTTTAAGCTGAAAGAAATAAGATCAAAGTGTGACGGAAATTTAAAGAAAAAAACAGAGATGTAGCTAATAGTGAAATGGAGCGTGGGGATAGAGGTCTAGATGCGGATGGCAATGAATCAAATACGCTCTCAATGCCACATGCGTACATGCGTTATAAGCACATCCGCAATCATTGGATACACCCAAGATCTGTGTTGAAACCTACTAAACTTTACATGTAAATTTGCAATAAAAAATATCTTAATTTTCTTTATTTATAAGTAAATAGGTTCTTCTTTCGTCCCTCGCCACAAACCAACAGCCACGCCATCGAACACCTACAAAGGCAGCCAATCATGGTTACGTCCGGCCAGGTCCAACCATCGAACTTGTCGCCACTCGTTATGCCGAACTCGGGGGCTGAGTCGGCACCGCTGTGGTTATGCTAGGATGAGGCGGAGGTCACCAGCGAGGGGCGGTCGGCTTGGGTGGAGAGGAGGAGAGAGTGAGGGGAGGAAGGACCCGATTGTTTTTTTTGAAAACTTTCAGGGAGTTTTCACAAAAATGACACTTGAGGGCTATATGGGATGGAGCACAGGTCTTAAAAGCACATGCAAATATCCAATGGTCGTGAAGGTTCATGTACTATTGAATTTTTTGCTTTGGCGGGGCAGTGGCTGAAGTCGGCATCGTGGCATGCTTTTGCCTTGTCGACTGATAAATGAGTAGAGATGGCAATGGGCGCTATTACGGAATGGGGATGAAAAAAATACTCCGCACTAGGATGAATTTGGTACAAAAGTTGTCCCCATTGGATATAGTAAAGGTAGGTCTGTTCTACCATTCCCTATCCCTGTTACCCTAATGACCGCCCAAAACATATATGAAATGTGTCCCTGTTACTCCGCAGACACCCGCCGGCGGGTGGGCTTTGAGATAAGGAAGAAGAGAGAAAAAGGAGGGGAGAAGAGAGAGAAGGTAGGTGAGAACGGAGACACAAAAGTAGACCCCACTTTTTTATTTCTATTTATATTTAGTTTATGTCTCTGAACCGCCACCTCACTTGCCACGTGAGCATAACCACCTTCTAGACCCCGTCGGGATGTTATTTGCACTTGTTTTATGTTTTTGGGGGACATAATACCTGCTTTCATAGTTTAAAGGGTTATATAGACACAGCGTGGTAGTTTATGGTGTAAAATAGACTTTTCTCTTTACATATTATGTAAATACTTTTGACATGAATGTATATGTATGACTCACATGTGTCCAATACAACAAAATTTGTTTTTTTTTTTTAGATAGTTTTAAAACTTTAATTTATGCCCTGTTCTGCTCAGGCTATCTTATTTGACTTAACTATTTATTTGACTTATCTCTTTGAGTTAGCCTCGAGAGTCCGATCCACTTCATTCAACTTGTGTTTTAGAGCTTTTGGACAAGTATTTAAGATAGAAAAAACCAGATTTAAACATAATGTTTTAAAATTTAAACGAAGATGAGTAAATAGAGCCCTAATCAAGCCTTAGGCTCACCTGGTTGTGATTCTCTTCTGTTAGTTTAGCTTGGATAAGAGAAGAATTTTGAGAAATTTTATTTATGCCACTAAAAACCTGGGCACGATAACATTTGCCACCGTATAATCGGACTTCTCTAATATAATCTGGCACTATTGTACAGTGTTTTATATTTTTTGTCACTACCATTTGTTTTCGCCCCGGCCCTTTGGTTATTAGTGTGATAGTTAAATAACCCGTTTGCCTATTGTTCAATCGGTAAAAAAATAATTTAGAAAAATATAGAGTGCTTAAGAAACACGAGTAATTTATAAATTTTAGAAAAAAAAAAGTATGAGCAATCTAACTATAGAATAAAATTAAGGTTTTAATTTTTTTTAATCTATTTTAGAAATCCTATTAAGAAATTTCTTTTATGCTAAATAAACAATTACTCAAAGCTGTTTGAATGCATTCCATACTATATTCTTCTCATTTTAAGTTTTTTTTTTGGAAAATTTTCTCTTTTTTCTGAGCTCTCTATAATTTTTATAAATCTGTTTTTCTTGGTCATTAGTCCAAAACTATGAGAAATAATAAAAAAAGAAATATTACACGATAGTGATTCAGGGAACCCAATTACACGATGGCAAATGTGATTTTGTATAATTTTTTGGTGATATGGATGATGTTTTTTTTCCCCCTTGCGATGTGTTTCTGTGCGCAAACCGCAAAGGATGGCTAGGAATCCTCCGACCAAAGACTGTCGCCCGTTGCTCGAGTGTAATGTGTAGCGGGCAAGCCGGCAAGGTGACCCCCTTGAAAGCAATTAATACCAGTTCATTTCTCATCATTACAAGGAAAAGTTTACGCCACGGTTACCTTATACCAGCAAGCTTTCTTATATGGTAAGCCACACTTCCTAGCTAAACTTACACTATCTTCTCTGAGTGTACACATTTTTGCTTCTCGCCGAAGAAAATTATAAGATCGCGGAGCGAAGTTAAGAACAGGATACTTTATAGTGTGATACTAGCCTCTATTGCAATGATGTACATTAGCACATGATGAACATCATTTCAATACACGAGTGAAGTTCAGAATGGATACATCTAGGGATGCAAATGGGTTGGTCCTAGGGCCACCTTTGACCTTCTCTAGTTCATTTATTTATATTAAATAGAGTAGAAATCAAGTTTTTAGTACAAATAAATGAATTAGAGAGGACCCAAGGTGACCCTAGGGTCGGTCCATTTGCATCCCTAGATACATCAGACTTGGTCGTGAAAATAAAAGGCAAGGAAAGATACAAGTGAACATGCCACAATTTATAATTGCTAGACTAATATATCAATATGATCTCATGTAATTATACATGTATTTATGTACTGCGACATCCTTTTCTGATCCTCACGATACTTTTCTGTAAATCAATGGTAAAATATGGAAAGTACTCACATATGTGTAATGGCCTTTGATCCTCTACAATACACAACGAATATCATTTATTTTCATGGTATCTGACACAGATTCTCTTACCCCACTCTTCCGCCTACCCTAGCCACCATGACTTCTCTGCTAGTGGCAGGCTGCCAACACCACCGTCAACGTGTCCTTAGCCGTGACACATGCCACAGCCCAGACCTCGTTGACGCTGTTCTTCCTCTCGTCAACGGCAGTGGGATCTCTCTCCCTTCTCCACCCCTATCGGATTTGGCTCCACTACAGTGACCCTAGCAACCACCGTTGCCATACTCTCCATCGAACATACCACCCACACCGCCGCGGCACAAATCATCGCTGCTTAGGCCACCGTTGTGTAGGCCGTCGTAGCCCTTTCACCCGACGCGCTTGTGATGGTACTTCTGCTCTTGCGGTTGCCGGTATCTCCTTGGACAATATGCGAACATATTCACCAAAGGTCTATCTACGTCGGTCTTCACAGAATTTTGGTCAGTCTAAAAATATATGTGCTTCTGCCATTTCGACGGTGTGAGAGTATTAGATTATATCATCATGATCTCATGTGATCATGCGCGCATTGACACCCATTTCTTAATCCCTCGATACTTCATGTAAATCGATGTTAGAATATGGAAGGTGCTCGCATATATGCAGGGGTGGAATTGGGCTCGAGGCCAACGGGGCACCAGTCCTCGGCGTGGGCCAGCCGGACCCCCCCCGTCCCGTGCGCGTGGCCTACCAGAGTCTCCCACCCCATCAGCCATTGCCCATTGGCCCACCATGGCACAACCCACCTGACTCAGGACTCCCTCTCTGCCTCACTCACTCACTCTCACATCTCCCAAACCGCCGAAGCCCGACCCCTAGCCGACTTTGCCTCTCCCTGCTTTGCACCTCTTTGTTTCTCCTCGCTGGCGCTTGGCCCGTCTCGCGTGGTCGCAACTGCGAGTTGCGTGGCTACAAGTGCCGCCGCCAAGCACCACCACGACGCTACCTCCACACCTGCCATCGGCCGCCCCGCAACCGTCCACGCCTACCTCTCCCCGCCGGCAACTTGAACTTGGCAAGTGAGAGATTAGGTGTTGTATCGTTGTTTATTGTTTATACTTCATTGCATATTTCATGTTTGGATCCACATTTTTCATACTTCATTTCATATTGGTCCTATTTTCGTCGAACATTAGTCTTACATGCCGACTTAGACTTAGACTCGACCTTGGTATTTGCTAAATCCTGGTTACGCCACTGCATATATGTAATGGTCACTAGTCCACTTGCAATACACAACGAATATCATTCTTCTTTCAATAACTCATTCAAATAAGTACTTGGCTCTAGACATGCTTCATAAGGACTTTATTAAAGACTATAAAAAAACTTGATATGGATGAATCCAATAATCCTCTGTGTTCGTATATGTCCTTGTGCTAAAACTCCATAACATATACACGGAGACCTACATAACTATGCTTCATGCAACACCGTTTAAAATAGTTTTACATACCACTTTAAAACATAATTTACATCTCTTGTGGCATGCTCCGGAAGCAACGATCTTCTTTAGTCAACACCATGGAAGTGTCCTAAACGAAATAATAAGTAATACTCCCTTCATTTCAAATTATAGTTCATAATTGAATTTGGAGGCGCCTTTTGATCATTCATCTTATTCAAAAAAATAGTGCAAGCATGCAAAAATATAAGTCATGCATAAATTATGTTTAATGATTAAACAAATCACAACAAAATAAATAATATTTACATATATTTTTTAAATAAAGCGAATGATCAAATAGAATATCTAAAAGTCAACGGTGAACTACAATTTATAACGGAGGGAGTACTGGCCGAGGGGAAAAAAAGAGAGAGAGAATACGAATGGCGTAGCTAAGAGGAGTAAAGGAGGGAGGACGCGGCACGGCCGTCTCGGCGTGTCCGCCACTGCCTCATCGGAGTTGCAGACCCCGCAGGGCACCGAGCCACGCGGCCCACACCACAAGCGCGGGCTGCATCGCGTCAGATTTCGTTTTTAAAAGCAGTTTCGAGTTTTAACCAAACATAAACAAATAGGAAACAAAAATAAACCAACCAAGGAACTGCAAGAGGACGAGTTTATCTAGCTATCGGCGGCCCATCACCCAATCTCTCTTCGCCTCGCCTCGGCCACCACCGCCACCACCGCCCTCCTCCCCCCGAAGCGCCGAAACCCTAACTCCACCGATCTCTTCCAGCCCGGGGGAGGGGATGGCGGCGGCGGCGGCGGCGGGAGGGCAGGGCGGCGGCATGGACGCCGCGCTCCTCGACGACATCATCCGCCGCCTGCTCGAGGTGCGCACGGCGCGCCCCGGGAAGCAGGTGCAGCTCTCGGAGTCGGAGATCCGCCAGCTCTGCACCGTATCCCGCGAAATCTTCCTCAACCAGCCCAACCTCCTCGAGCTCGAGGCGCCCATCAAGATCTGCGGTGCGTGCCTGCGTGCACCCTTCTCTCCTCTCTTGCCGTCGCTTACCGATTCCGTTCGTAGGGTAGATCTGGTCTGCTCGCACAGCCGGTAGGGGAAGATAGGGTCTTTGGGGATTCTGGTGATTGCGCCTCTATGCCGCGGTGTTACGATGCTTTGCAACACCAATCCGGTCTGTTCTCGTTTAGTGATTCTGTTATTGCTGGAAGGAGGTATGGGCATTATCTTTTATTTCTGCTCAAGGTTCTGTGTTACATGTGCCCGCGGTTGTTCGGCTAAGGTATTTGAACGGAAAGAAACTCGAGCCACAACATGTTTTAGAGTTAATTTGGGTGCCCAGGTGATCTCTTGCACAATCAGCTATTAAAATGATCATTATCGTAACGGCAAAATATGGATTCCTGTTAATTCTGGTTGTCTGTTCTGTATCAATTTGGTTTTTCCGTGTTCGATGTCAGCATTGTTCTTTACCTACAGCAGGCAGTCAGGCACTGGCTTCTATTGATATGCTGCTAGATTAGTATACGATGTATGCCAAGATAAATGCAAATGTTTGGTAGCAGAAATGCTAGCCACTGTGTGTGGTGATCGTTTTGAGATGTTCTCTTTTGGTGATAACGATTCATCAGAAATCTTCAACCACTCTTTGTTTCAATTTGGATATGATATTAAGGTTTCAGCTCGATTTTCTGATTTCAGGAGGTTACTAGTAGGTTGTTAGCAATCATAACCATAGTTACATGGTTGGCAACGCATTGTTTTGGCGTTGTTGAAGCAACCTCAATTTTGTGAGGTGCTGCCATGCTCGAGAGGAATGATTGCCTTGTCGCCTTCTAACTAGAAGGGGAAAAGAGGGGGGGGGGGGGAGGAAGGTCCAGAGAGCCAGGACCACCACTGTAGTTGCTGCCATCACCAGATTCAAGGCTGCCACAGCCAGATCCAAGGTTATCGTCGGCCTGTCTCTGGTGATGCTACAGAGGGTACAATCACAGGGAGGCGAGAGAGGTGGATGATGAGGCGGTGGCACTGAGAGGGAAGCTTTGTGATATGGTCAGGGTCGAGGAGGGTGAGGTCATAGCTTTATGTATCAACTGGTCAGTGAATGAGAATAGCTGGATGACTTGGATCTTGATCCAACGGATCGTCTGTTTCTTGCTTTCTTGCAGCTCCATCTCTGCTCCCTTATGAGTTGAGTTTTGACTTGAATCTGCCTTAGATTATATTGTGTGTATGGTGTCGCCTCACCAGGCGCCTTAAGCATTTTAAAACCTTAGAGGTAAATAAGGTTGCGAGTTGCCTTGCCTCGGCATCTTGCCTTACCACCATGACAACCTTGCATAGTTCGATTCACACCCTTTATGTGTGGAACAGAAATTCTTCATCATGAGTTCAGAACATGTGGTGTTATGCATGTCCATTTCCTATATTATTTTTGCAAGTTTAGTTATAATCTGTTACAGGATTTTTTATCGCCTCAATTTGCATGACCACCCCCTCTAAACGAGGATCATTTACTTGTAACTGGGCTGCATTAGAAAGTGCTGATACCGTAGACGCACAGTACATTATTGAGCATTAAGTGTTTTTTCCATGGCACCCTCCCTTTGTGTTTAACTGCTTATGTCTACCCATGCCGAGGCACATCAACGGTATGAGTTCGAAACAATGAAGTAGTTTTTTGCATCTCAATTGAAAGCCCCGGTTGTTAAATAGACAACCTGTTTTTTCATTCCTTGCATAATCTACCTACTATTATAAAGGAAGAAAACAAGCCAAACTACATATTTCCTTGTTAATTTTTTGTTATCCCAAATAAACATTGTTGTGATTATCATGTCAGAGTGTTAGAAGTGTTATTTGTGCTGCACTTATTGCATTCTTCAGATTTTCAATCTGCGATTAGCTTTCAGTCCTTACTCTGCAGTCACCGTGTTAGCCTCTAATTTTGATCTCTTTTGTCATTTGCTATCCAGGTGACATCCATGGTCAGTACAGTGACCTATTAAGGCTCTTCGAATATGGTGGATTTCCTCCAGAAGCCAATTATCTATTCTTAGGTGATTATGTTGATCGAGGCAAACAAAGTTTGGAAACTATATGCCTTCTTCTTGCGTATAAAATCAAGTACCCAGAGAACTTTTTTCTTCTCAGAGGCAATCATGAATGTGCTTCAATAAACAGAATATATGGATTTTATGATGAATGCAAGCGGCGATTCAATGTGCGGCTATGGAAGGTCTTCACTGACTGTTTTAACTGTCTCCCTGTGGCTGCTCTAATTGATGATAAAATATTATGCATGCATGGCGGCCTTTCTCCTGATCTGACACACTTAGATGAGATAAAAATCTTGAAACGCCCCAATGATGTGCCAGATACTGGTCTACTATGTGACTTGCTCTGGTCAGATCCTGGCAAAGATGTTCAAGGCTGGGGCATGAATGATAGGGGGGTCTCGTACACTTTTGGTGCTGACAAAGTTTCAGAATTCCTTATAAAGCATGATCTTGATCTTATTTGCCGGGCTCACCAGGTACTACTCTAGTACAACATCATCTTCATTTATTATTTTCTTGTCAACTAAGGTGTTCATAATTTCATATGGTGTCAGGTTGTAGAGGATGGGTACGAATTCTTTGCCGACAGACAACTAGTCACCATATTCTCGGCTCCCAATTATTGTGGTGAATTTGATAACGCCGGTGCAATGATGAGTGTTGATGAAACTTTGATGTGCTCTTTTCAAATTCTCAAACCTGCTGAGAGAAAAGGCAACAAATTTATTGCATCAAACAAAATGTGAAATAAAGCCATTTTCGCTTCTAGCGGCTCTGAGGTTAGTTGCCTGAGTTCCCTGGTTGCGCTATCCTGCCATACTCACAAGTCTTATCAATGCAGTGGTTGGATCATACTTGTACATTAGTTGAATATACTCTTTGCATATTCTTTTTTGAGTATAAAAGTTTCGCTTTAAAATAGTCATGCGATGTCTTATTTGTTTGCTCTTAAGTTTGTGTAATATAAGCAATGACAGATATTTTTGCAATATTCATATCACAATTCGTGCTACACCTCAGTGACACAAAAATCCTAGCCATTGATCACCTGGAACCAGAATTAATTAGGCACAAACTGATTTAATTGTTCCATTAAGATGTTAAAAATACCTAGGAATAGGAAACATTGTTTTAAAATCGGCCGACTAGTCGCGATTAGCCGACGACTAGTCAGCAAGTCGTAATTCCAAGTTGAGTCAAGGTCGACCTTGACTCGTGCTCCTTATCATGTGCAGACTGCACTGCTATACGCTTATGCTATTCATGTCATGTGTAGGTGTGCTATACACTTATTGCTCTGTTTTTAACAGTTGCATTGCAGCTTCTTATCTAGCTCTGTGTAATTTAGTTTTTAACAGCTACAATTTGTTGCTGATTTGCATTGCAAATGTGCTATTTATTTGTATAAATTACAAGTTATATTCAACGACTTGTATCGACTAGTGACGACTAGTCCACAAGTCGGTCCCCTAGCGACTCGACTCGACTTTACAATTCAAAAACCTTGATATGAAACTTCGAACTACTTGACTATTGTTCAGGTCTAGTATACCAACAGATTTCATTCATAGATTTAGGAGCCTTGCAGACTACCAACTTTGGAAGCACAGATTTTGCGTGCGCTATCATAAAATTTTTGATTTTGCAAGAGATTTGCTAGTTCATACTTCATAGTTGGTGGTCATGCTAAGCTCATGCCCACAAGCCTCTACTATTAAAAAGGCTCCTGTAGGGGTGATGGGCTCACCTTTCATTTTAGGTTGTTTTTTTTGAATTTTCTGGTTTTGCATACAAGTCCAATTTGTAAGCATTTTGACCCTTGAGGTTTTGTATGCATGCCAAATCCCATTCTTAGTGCTTTTCTCCCTCAGTTCCTTGTTTTGCATGGGGCCCCAACTTTTTTTGTGTTTTACCCTGAGTTTCCTGGTTTCACTTTTCCCGTAGCAAAGCATGGCAGTCGATTAGTGTTTATTATTTAGCATCTTAGCTGTTATCCTATGAACATCATTTGGGCTTGTTTTTGTTTTACCATGACACTCAACTGTTACGACTGATCTAGGCTCTCCCCTGTGGGACATATGAAGACATCAATCTGCAGGTGCTAGGCTTGAAGGCAGCATTGGGCTAATTCTACCAGAGAAGCCAAATAATATCATATCTAACAGTTGGTCTGGAAGTTACTCTTCATGGCAAGTGCCATATTTTCCCTGTTTTCTGTTACCATGCGTGAAACTATCTTGTAGTTGTAGATATATTGATTATGGAAAGATGGAGTTGCCAATTGACCTGAGGTGATTTCCTTCAGTCAAGAAAAATTCTGAAATATGAAGGAGTTTTTGTTTAGAAGTTTCACTATTTAAAAGCACTTGTATCACATGTATCAAGGTAAGAACGTTAGCCAAGCCTGTGTTTTCTGTTGATTGTAAGCAAGTTTGGATGTGATTTATCGTAAGTTTTTATAGAGTGCCAATGATAACAATCTGGAAAGTATGACCGACAGTCAGCCAATGGCACCAATTTGAAAAGTATGAGCACCAGTCATCCAATGCCTATTTGAAGAGCGCCAGTCAAGGAAGGATCCTGATACTTGGTGAGAATTCAAGACGTATTCCACAAATATTTCCCACAGCGCGCGTGTTTTTGCAAGTGCAGGATTTCTTGGATACTGTTTTGTTGGACGGGGATGATGAAATGCTGCTTGGTGTCGTTGTATACACATTTTGTTTGGGTGTTAAATTCTTTCCATTGATTACCCATGCTTTCTACGCATGACCAAAAAAAAAAAAATCTACGTAGGGATGCCCCTAGCCTGACAGACAAGTTCATGCGATGCCTCGCCCCAGCATTATTAATCGTGCGCATTACTTAATTGATGGCGTACTTGGTGCAAAACCCGCAAACTAACGATCTGGTTTGTTAGATCCTCTGGATGGCTGGATCTAATTTGGTGGGATTAGCCTAAACTACTAATGTCAATTTGCGCAAAACCCTCTAGACATCTCCTCTCTCCATTGTCCACCCCACCAATCGAAACCCCTAAACCTCCAGTCTATTGCGCATGACGGCGCTGCCTCACGAGGTGATCCCTCGCATTCTGTACTTCAATGCAAATATCATACAAATGTACATACAGTAGAATTTCAGCAATAAGCTAGACTAATTGCTATATCCTGCTTCCCAAACATCTTGTAATCTGGAACTTCAGGTATACATAATGTCTGCAAATCTTGCAAAGTGCACAACAATTAAGGAGTACATTGCAGATCTTGCAAAGTGCACAACAATTATTTCATGTCTTCATCCCTTCGTTTGTTTACGGCATAGGTTAGTGTCATGGGAGAAGAGCGGAGAATGATGGGCACATGCAGTCCTGACGTGCCTCCTCATAGCCTTCCCAGTGGATGGTGACGGCTACTTCCCGTGCGAAGCGGTAGCGTGAGGCGTGTAAAAAGGAAGATAGTTGGGGCAGAACTGCACACACCAACAGGTGCGCAGTATATGCATTATATAGTCAGCTATACGCTGGATAAGCTCAAACAAAGTTTGTTACAACAGCTTGGAACAATCCTCTCTTATCTACACGCTAACAAACTCTGAACCTCTAATACTCACACACACACATACAACTTCACACACCCCCACAATTACAACCGGTGCTAGCTTAGGTTGAAATTGCGTCGTAGCTTTACCATAGCCTGTGATGAGTGTGCTTTGGTGAGACCATCAGCAAGCTGATCACCAGAGGGTATAAACCTTATCTCCAAGGATTTATGTGCTACTCGTTCACGCACAAAATGATAATCCACTTCTATATGTTTTGTACGCGCATGAAACACAGGATTAGCTGACAGATATTTTGCTCCCAAGTTATCACACCATAACACAGGTGCTCGATCTTGAAATACTCTGAGCTCTCCAAGTAGAGACTGTATCCAGATGATTTCAGCAGTAGCATTGGCAAGAGCTTTGTACTCAGCCTCTGTGCTTGACCTTGATACGGTAGCTTGCTTTCTAGAACTCCATGAAATGAGATTATCTCCATGGAACACTGCAAATCCACCAGTTGACCTTCTGTCATCTGGGCAGCCCGCCCAATCTGCATCTGAGAAAGCACTCACTAGTGTAGACTTTGACTTCTGTATTTGCAAGCCAGAGAACATGGTGGACTTGAGATATCGCAAAATCCGTTTCACCACCACCCAATGTACATCCTTTGGAGTCTGCAAGAATTGACAAACTCTGTTGACTGCAAAACAGATATCCGGTCTGGTCAGTGTTACATATTGCAGTGCCCCAACAATACTTCGATAGCGGGTAGCATCATCTGGAGACAAATCAATTCCTTCATGTCGCGAGAGCTTCTCTGTTACTGAAAGCGGCGTGGTGTAGGGCTTACAATGTTCCATGCCCGCCTTCTTTAGAACCTCTTGAATATACTTGGACTGTGAAAGGACCAGCCCTTCCTTCTGCTTCTGCACTTCTATACCAAGAAAGTAATGCAAAGTCCCGAGATCCTTAACTGCAAAATCTCTGCTCAAACTGAGGACTAGTTCCTGGATTGCTTGATCAGAGGAACCTGTGATGATTATATCATCTACATATATCAAGAAATAAATGACCGTGCTGCCACTCTTGTACACAAATAATGATGTGTCAGCTCTTCAAGCCTCAAAGCCATACTCACACAATCTTGCACTCAGCCAAGAATACCAAGCCCTTGGAGCCTGTTTCAATCCATATAATGCCTTTTCTAGCTTACATATGTGATGAGGATACCTTTTATCAATATATCCTGGCGGTTGATGCATATAGACATCCTCCTCAAGCACCCCATGCAAAAATGCATTCTGTACATCAAGATGGCGTAGACTCCATCCATTAGAAACAGCAATGGATAAGATTAAACGGATAGTTACCGGCTTAACCACTGGACTATAGGTGTCATCATAGTCAATCCCTGGCCGTTGTTTGAAACCTTTAGCAACAAGGCGAGCTTTATATCGTTCAATGCTCCCGTCTGCTCGTTTCTTTACTTTGAAGACCCATTTTGAATCAATAACATTTACTTTGGGGTTCCACGAAACCAGCTTCCAAGTATCATTCTTCAACAGTGCATTATACTCTTGGTCCATTGCCTCCTGCCAATGTTTGTGCCTTGCTGCTTCAACATGATCGGATGGTTCAACCGTGGTCATGGTGTTCTGCTTGGTAGCAATGTAAGTGACCGTCCCGTCGGTGCGCTGCTTCGGTACTCGCACATCATTCTGCAGTCGAGTGCGCATTGTATGTGTTCGTGGTGCAGCATCGCCTTGCTCTGGTGGTGCAGCCACGGATCCAGTGGAATCAGCAGCAGAATCATCGGCGGTAGCGTCAATAGACTGAGAAACTGCATCAGCGTCCACTTGCAGCTCCACGTTACTTGTGTTGTCGGTGTTGTTGCCCACCTGTTCCTGATCATCATGTAAAGACTCAAGTGCAGAATTAGTAGCAGGCAGTACATTACCTACATGATCACCCCCAGCATCAAAACTCTGTCCAAGGGAGAGGTTTTGAGGAAGAAGAACAAGTTGTTCAGTAACCGGTGAGGTAGGTGATGAGGACAGATGGGCATAGGGAAATACTAGTTCATCAAAGATGACATCGCGAGAGATGTAAATGCGACTAGTAGAAGGATGCAAACACCGGTATCCTTTGTGAAGTGTACTGTATCCAAGAAACACACATTGGACCGATCTGAACTGGAGTTTATGAGTGTTGTATGGTCAAAGATGGGGCCAGCAGGCACATCCAAACACCTTGAGAAAATGATAGTCAGGTTTTTGACCAAACAATTTTTCTAAAGGTGTAAGTAAGTTGATGACTTTGCTAGGCAAGCGATTGATGAGGTATGCTGCTGTTTGGAACGCATCATCCCAGAATCGGAGTGGTAGAGATGATTGGGATAGAAGAGAGAGACCAACTTCCACTACATGTCGATGTTTGCGCTCTGCGGACCCGTTCTGTTGGTGAGTGTGAGGACATGAGACATGGTGTGCAATGCCAATTTGTTTGAAAAACGAATTGAGTTTCCTGTATTCCCCACCCCAGTCAGATTGGACTCACAAAATTTTGGTGTGCAGGAGGCGTTCAATGTGTGCTTGAAATTCAAGAAACACTTTGTAGACATCAGCTCTAGTTTTGAGAGGGTATAGCCAAACGAATTTACTGAAATCATCAATGAAACTAACATAATAATTGAATCCTCCACTAGAATCAGTGGCAGGGCCCCAAACATCAGAAAAGATTAATTCTAAAGGAGCCAAGGATACATGATTTGATCTAGAATAGGGGAGCTGATGACTCTTGGCCTGCTGACAGGCATTACAAACTGATTCTTTATTCTGACTCCTAGCACAAGGGATTTTATTCTTATCTAAGACATGTTGAACGATGGTTGTGGCTGGATGACCGAGTCTACGATGCCAGCGACCTTGATCAGTGACGGTGGTGGAAAAAACTTCCTTGGCATGCACTGGTGATCCAAGACCTAAAGGATATAGGCCTCCTTTACTGGAACCTCTGAGAAGAGTGGTCTTCGAGGCTCGATCCTTGATGAGAAAATAACCAGGATGAAATTCAAAGAACACGTCATTGTCTGCGGAAAATTTCTGAACTGATAAAAGATTTCTACTGGCACTAGGAACATGGAGAACATTTTTAAGATGAAGATCCTTAGACAGAGTATTAATGTAAGAGTGACCAATGTGAGCAATGTTCATACCTGCACCACTAGCCGTCTGCACTTGATCCTTCCCATGATACCTTTCACGGGTGGTCAATTTATCCAATTCGGTGGTGATATGATCTGTTGTGCCAGAGTCTGTATACCAAGCTGAATTTGGAGCATAACCAAAACTGGTATGCGCAGCAAAGTGACTGTCCTCCGGCTGCAATGCATGGTTGAAACGCTGGTAGCATTTGAGGGCAACATGACCAAGCTTACCACAGAGCTGACAGACCGGCTTGTTCATCCTATTGGAGTTGTTGAAGGAGGACTGGCCTGAGTGCGGTTGCTGCTGTCCACCGCCAGATTCGCGACCAGAATGGCCACCAGGAAGGCCGCGACCTCCTCCACTGCCACGGTTGCGTCCTCCACGACCTCCGCCACGCCAGCCACCACGATTTGCAGCATTTGCCGATGAAGTATATGTGGATGCAATGTTTTGCTGGTCCTGCCGGATCTCAAAACTCAACATATGAGCATACAGGTCATCCAAACAGATTGCATCTGACCTGGTTGTGACTGAAGTCACGAATGAGTCATACTCCGCATCCAAACCGGATAGGATGTAGATTGCTATCTCTTCTTCATCAAGAGGATTGCCTCCAGCCGCAAGTGCATCTGCGAACCCCTTGACCTTGTCGAAGTAGTCTGCCATGGAAAGGTTGCCCTTGCGGGCTGTCGCAAGTTGTCGGCGAAGTTGGATCGTGCGTGCCCGGGACTGAGACGCAAACATGCGTGCCAGGGTACTCCAAACCTCAGTTGCCGTCGTCAGAAGAGCAACTCGCGCCATTACTTCTGGTGAGAGGGAGGACAAGAGGGTGCTCAGCACCATCTGGTCCTGCTGAACCCAGGTCCGATACGCTGGGTTGGCCTTCTCGATCTTGGTCCCGTTCTCATCGACGGAGACCGTCTTCTCAGGCTTGACTATGCTGCCATCAACGTAGCCCAGAAGATCTTGGCCACGGAGATATGACAGGATTTGTGCCTTCCATAGCATGTAGTTGTTGCGAGCAAGCTTCACATTGATGAGTTGCCCAAAGCTGGGCATGGAAGCAGCTGCAGTGCCACTGGATGAACCAGTGCTGTTGGATGAGCCATCACCAGCGGAGTTCATCGCTAGATGAGAAAAGAGGGCTCTGATACCATGTAAAAAGGAAGATAGTTGGGGCAGAACTGCACACACCAACAGGTGCGCAGTATATGCATTATATAGTCAGCTATACGCTGGATAAGCTCAAACAAAGTTTGTTACAACAGCTTGGAACAATCCTCTCTTATCTACACGCTAACAAACTCTGAACCTCTAATACTCACACACACACATACAACTTCACAAGGCGTATGTCTCCTTCCCCGGTGGTGCAGCGACTAGAGGCGGTCCTCCTCTGGCTGTGCAGTGGCAGAAGGCAGACGTATCCTTCCCCAGCGGCGCGGTGGCTGGAGGCGGATGTGGTGCCTTCAAGCAGAGTTGATACATCCCGGAGGCTACCGGTGGACGAGAGGGAAGGGGAGGGGATGGAGAAGCCAGGGTTCCGACGAGAGGAGAGACGCGAGGCTCTCGGGTGGTGAATGGTTAGCTCGATAAAGTTGCTCAAAAACTTTAATATAGAAAAATTGTGATCCCTCGAAAGACGTATTAAAGAGTTTAAAAATTATAAAAAATTATTATACGAATGCTAAGAAGAACTATTTAAAACCCTATAAAAACAACTATAAAGTATTATATCATTTGGTTTATACAAAAATAACAATTTTTTATTTTATTTAATTTAAGCTGAAACAAATAAGGCGCATATGAGTATGGGATGGGGGCTAGCAGATTCTAGGAGATTTTACGCAAAAATGGCATAAATGGACGGAGGAACCCCAACAATTTGTATGTAGGATGTGTTTGATTCATAGCCATTCTCTACTCTACCAACATTTGGTATTGCCCGCAAGATTTGGCTCGTATCCCGGTGATTGGCGCTCCCAGCCAAAATTTTGGCTTGCCAATGGATTTGTGTGTATTTGCAAGCGGAGGCGCAGGCGAGGAAATCCCGCGCCCGCACATTGGCGAGCCAACGCGGGCGGCTGCAAGCAGCGTGTCCCGACGCGCAGAGGAAGAGCGCACGTACCTTCGTATCGGGCATGCAATCATGCATGCGATGGGTTCCACTGTTCCAGAGATTAATTAGCGTGGGAGACCCAGCGACAGCAGAGATAGGTGCACGTTTCACGGCAAGGCTATCCGGAATCAGGAACCAAACACACCCCTAGGAAGGGGAGCTCCAAGAGCCCGAATTGAAAGTTTTCATGTTTGCATGACAGAGGTGTTTTGCACTAAATACGTGGCCCTTCCATTAAGATTTGAGACGAATGAAAACGGGCTACGGCAAGAGAGAGTTATCCAGTTCACCTTTGCACATAAGAACGTATTATTAGTCTTAAAACAAATCCAGCACACTAAATAAATGTCCACCTGTCCGACGGTGGGTGAACGTATTTTTTTTGGTCATCGCTCCCAATTTAGAAGATGCAATCAGAGTATGGATAGTAATACATCAGGGCATAAAAATGTTCGGTGAACTTTACCTATGTCGCTATATATGCATTGCCTTTTGCGGGAAGGCAGGTAGCTAAACCAGCTGAACAATTTGTAAAACACCATCTTACAAAAAGAGGCGTTAGTAACTAGCACATCCAGAATGGTACCAGTGGTGTCATCGATGAAGTTTGTATCATGCCTCAGTACCATCACTGTATTGTTGCATATGTTTCTTGTTTCATTTTCATTAGATTGCTCTCGATGTCTCTTAATACAGGTCTATATCTGCACAAAGCACAAACAAAGGTAAGGTAATCATGACTTAATTTCACCAAACACAAAGGGAGTAAGCTATACTTACAGGCGTGTGAGATTATTCTGTGCTTGTACTGCTTTTCTAAGTTCAGCTGAAAGTTTCATTATTTCTGCCAACAACCCCTCAGATCTGCACTGTTCTTTGATGAGCTGATCCTACATGAAGTAAAGTATACGAGCGGCTGTAACTTGATTACATGATATTAGTTGGATCTGACAATAAGTCCATCATGATCCAAATTTTTTTTTTTAACAGACTGAGCTATTAACCTTTAGAGAGAGATTCTCAGCAGCCAATTCTGGTGGATTTGAGATGTTATTCTCATTTTGCCCATCTGGCTGAATATTAATATTGCCTGATTTTAATAGGCTACCTTGCTCAAGTCTTAGCTTCTCTAAGTAGAAACGGAGCTCTTCGTTTTGGTTCAGACAATCTTTAACCTGGAAGATTGAATTAAATCAAGGCAAAATTCATGTTCATCCACAAAGTTTTTAGCATATCTATGGTAAAAATGACAGAATGCTGTCAACATACCTGATTTTCCCATTGCATTGTAACAGACATGGCTTCTTCGTATGAATTTGACAAGGTTGAATTTTCCTCAAACAGTTTTTCTATTTCTGATGATTGAGAGTCAATCTGTTAAACATAACACAAAACTCAGCCACAACCTAGGGAACTTATTTCATTCCAAACAAAGAAGGAGGCATCAAGTACCTCCATTAACAGTTTTTGTCGGCTGCTCTCTAGCCTCTCAACCATCAAAGCCATATCATGCAACCGGTTTTCAAGTTTTTCCCTATCTTGCTGCTATAATGAACAATTTTGTCAGTACAGTTTGTATTAGAGCTGAGCTCAGCAAGAAGAATACTATGAGCAAACAACACTAAAACATGCAACTGTTCTGGCTACTCTACAAAGTTTTTACTCTCAACAATGCCCTCATGACTACAAGGGGCTTGATCATTCAGTTATCACACATGAATACATGATGTCAAATTCTCAAGTCTCAACCATATCTTGACACCTTGATTGATATGGGCATAATATATGAAGTTGTTTCCTGTGACCATAGCACCAATCACCATACCTGAACATGGGGCCTATGCAGTATAAACTGTACAAAGCTTAGATTTTGACCAAGGTAAAGAACATATTAGATGCATTACCACTGAAAATGCCTTGCGTGCAGCAAATTCAGAAGCCTCCTCTGCATGGAAAGGGAACTTTATTAAGGCATACAATTAATGTAGATTATATTCAATAAATGTTCAACAAGTAAACACCTTAGCATGTAGTTATGTACTAGTAAAATATGGGGATTGAAACTAATGTAAAACACAGCATAATGATATGTCAGAAAACACCAACACAAACATCTGGAGTACATTTTAAACTTCATCACTCTAGAAATAATATAATACCATAAAACATATGTGTCATCCACACCTGAAGCTTTCCTTGTCAACACAGCAATTTTTTCTTCCAACTCTTGCTTTTCAGCAGTCAGAGAAGCAGTAAGGGATTGCTCTTCAGCTAGTTTTTGTTGATCTTGTTGCCTCAGCAGGGACTCTTCAGCCAGTTTTTGCTGCTCATTTTGCCTTAGCAGTGACTCTTGCTGTGTTTGATATCTTAGATGTTAGATGGATTAATGAGAAATTAAGAACAAACGTAAGTACAACGCTAAAGCACATGGAATAAAAGGTGTACCTTTAGCTGATCCTGTAAATCTTGTATCTCCTTTTCCATTGCAAGAGTTTGCTCGCTTGATGTTCCCACTAAATATCCACCGTAAGGGTTGCTCATTACTTGTTGCTGCAGGGTATTTAGCTGTGCTCTCAAGGATGCTGAGTCTTCTTCTGCCTGTGAGCTATAGGATTAGCACAATGGCAGTACTGATAAGAAGGCATAAACTTTAGAAATACCCTGTACTGCTCCTCTTCTGCCTCCTTCAGCCGCTTCTTCATGCTCCTCAGTTGCGCTAGGGCATCCTCCTACTTAGAAGTTAGCACACCAGTAATGAGTGGTGATGAAGATTAAGGATGCATTAGCAGATCAGAATGCACAATAACATGTATATTTCTAGTCTCCTGGCTACAAGGATAAACAAGGGCTGAATACCTTAGCAACAACTGCTACTCTTATAAGGATAAACAAGCTTTCAATACCTTTGCATCAACTCCTACTCATACAAGTATAAACAAAGCGTTGAATACCTTAACAACAACTGCAGCATCTTTCTCTAGCGAAATGTCATTTAGAGCCTTTTTCAAGGACGGCACTACATTCCTCTCCTACAAATTAAAAAATCAAGCCACAGAAGTCAAAGCGCAGCTAAAATCAGATGCAATGAGGTGCACTACCAGTATCAGCTAAAAAACACGCTGTATTGAACTCACGAGATCATTCAAGCGGTTAACGAGGGAATCCTTCTCGGCTTCTTTCTCAGCAATCTGGGGAGAGCATGTTGTGTTAGGACTTAGGACCTAGGAGCTGACAATCCTCCACAGGCTCAATTGCAGGGGGGGGAAAATTATACCTTAGACAACAACATTTGCGTTGCCCGGGTTCCCATGGATGTGGGGATCCCTGGTACCTTCTGCAATCGCCGGAGATCTAGAGGACGGTGCCCGGAGAGCGAAGCTAGAGATCTAGCTGGGCGGATCGGGGTAGACAGGAGAGAGAGGGACGAAGCTGGCGCCGGCAGGGACGAGGAGCCAGGGACAGAGGCGCGTGAACGAGGATGAGGCGCGTCGAGACAGGGACTGGACAGCGAGGATGCGGTGCCGGCGAGGGACGGGGGAGCCGTGGAGGAAGCCGGACGCGGGATGGAGACGGACGGACCCGGGAGGCGACGCCGACGAAGGAGGAGCCGGCGATGGAGACGGACGTCGGACGGATCAGGGAGTTGGGCTTAACCGCACAGCCGGTCCAGCCTCTTGGCTTCGTGCCAGGCCGGGCCAGGGTCTGATCACACGCCGGATCCGTTTGGTCCATCCATTTTGGTCTCGTACATTTCAGTTTAACATAACTAGCATTTTACTGTAGCAAAATTCGATAATCTATAAAAAGAGGTTCAAATATTATAAAAAGTAATTAAAATAGTTTTAGCATTTTAAGAAGACTACTAAAACCCTGAGAAAAAACATTACAAATCATTACATCAAATAGGCTATATAAAAAAAAGATAAATTTTGATACAGTGAAACGCTACGCTAAGTTGAAATGTACGAGGCCTTTGTCCAATCAAGACTCTTCAGAGGTGGCCGAGTGGCCGACGAACGAACTGACTTAACCCGCGACTTTTTAGAGCTTTATAATAAGTGCTGCATTTTCCAAACCGATGATAAATAATTAGGTACATAAAATAAACAGATAAGTCAAGAAGAACATTAGCGGATATAATTCAAGTAATTTTCATCGCCAAATAATGCATTAGAAGAATTTTCCACTCGTCTCGATAGAATCGGGCTCTGTTTAATTCATAGTTTGATTTGGTTTTGTTCGAATGAGCTAAAATTTATTATTTTTGTACAAACTTTTTGGTACAAGATTTGTAAAAAAACCGAAATCTTTTGTGAAGGTTTTTTAAAAGATCTATTTTTTATATTTTTAGCCTTTTCATACCTATTTTTAAAGACCCTCAACTTTTGCCTCAACCAAATCTACCCGCATCGTACCGCCCCGAATCAAGGACCTCATACGCCACTGCCATCAAGTGCTAAATCCCAAGTGGATCTCATTCTGGAACAAAATTGTTCATCCGTTCCCCAATTGTGTACTCTTATCCTCTTATATTCTTGTTTCATGCATAAAGTAGATTATCAACAACAGCAAACCCTCTGTCTCTCTCACGAACAGGAGGCTACCGAGAGGTGACGCCACTGCCGGGCCCTCTTGGGCTCTTCGGCAGTGGATCCCCTTGGCTGGGTGTTGGGGAAGTGCTTCTACTTCCTCAGTGCCGAGTCTTTTAGGTCTTATGTACTGAGTTCCCTTGGGACCTGGTGGAAATAATGTGGCCTGGCGACACTCTGAGGACGGCGACGGTGTTGAATCCCAAGGGTGAGGCTGGAGCTCTGCTTTCCTCACGGCGGTGTCCTTCTGATCCGACGTTGTGGATTGTTTTGCGGAGATGGGGTGGGGATCCACCCATTCGCTGTTCTTCTCTGTGGTGGTGCCGATACTGAGAGTGGGAACAACACTGGGGCCTTGATTCGGCTCTTGTCTCCCCCGAGAATGGTGGTGCGTGCAGCCAACTTCCTCTAGCCATTGTTGAGACCTTCACGAGCTACAGTATGAAGATAAAGACAGCAACGGTGCTGTCTGAGGTCATTGAGGTCTCACTTCTACATCCAGACCCTAAAGGGTGGATGGGGAGACCTCTACACCGACCCTAAAGGGTGGATGGGCCAAGGGTGGAGATGTCTTCGACATGCCTACCGGTTTGTCTTCGTGAATATCTCCAACGACGATGGCTGTCACGACGAGGGACAGTGGATTAGTATGGTCAGATGGGCCCTTCTTGTACTCCAATGTAACCTTGCTTTTTGCGGGGGAGCTCTTTGTAATATGTTTGGTGTTTTACCCTAATAATGAAATGTCCCTTCTCAAGGAAAAAAAAAAAGTAGACTAAGATTGGGAAGGTATGACTCAGGCCTTGTTTGTTTCAGATAAAATAAAATAAAATAAAAAATTTTGTTATTTTTGTATAAGCCAAATGATGTAATATTTTATAGTCATTTTTGTGAGGTTTAAATAATTTCTCTTAAAGTTTGTAAAATAATTTTTTCATAATTTTTTGAATTCTTTAAAACGTGTTCCGAGAGGGTCACAAATTACAAATTTGCTACAGTAAAACACAACTCAACTTTAATCGGAAACAAACAACACGTCAGTGTCGTGTAAAGTGCCCAGTAATATAACAAACTATCGATGTAGCAGACTAGCAGTATCTTTACATTTTCACAAACGACCATTATTGTACTTCAGCCACGGCCCACGGCCTGCACTGCCAGAGCAGCCTATCGTGTATAAGACAAACTGAGCTCATCTTACCATAGTGGCAGTTTGGGCAAGTTACACGGAGCTTTCTCTACTTTTCCTAAGCACTCGTCTCTGACATGATTATCTTACATGCCCTCGTTTGGGCCCAACAAATATATGTACAAATGAAAGAATATTGTACAAGTCCAGCATGCCACCAACCTGAAGATCCCAGGGCCCCATGGCAGCAGTCAATGCCCCTGGCGTTGCAACTGGCCGAGCCTAGAGTTGAGGGCTTCAATGTATGAGCGCAGTCGGTGTCGGTCAGTTCTTGTTAGGGACAAAGGGGGGTTAAGGGCGAGCGACGGTGCCTCGACTAGGAGAAAACGCAGTCTGCATATTGCCTTTGTATACCGTGACATGGCAGTTGCAACTTTCCCCATCATCTCATCCACCTGCAATTTAAGACAAGAAATAAAACAAAATGAGTAGGGTGTCAAAAGATAAACACCAGCTTCCATTGGTTCTGGGACGAAAGACGGTGCTTTACTTACACCACCATGCCTTCCTAACTGTAGTGCAGATTGAAATATCAATTCAATTGCATCAGGCATCTCCATAGCATCTGCATGCATAAACTTGCTATCAGCATCCAAAAAAGTCTAACCAACAAATAGTAATCATTCATAGACCATAGCAACATGAAGTACCAGGTATTTGTCCTATAGTGCTGGCTAGTTCTTCAGCATATTCAACATCAACGAGAAACCGTCTCTCTATCTGCGTGCATTCGTCATCTACCAGTTCTGAGTTTGGAAGCAGATGGGGAGCATCAACATCAAGCCCCTTCATAGTGATATACTGGGAAGGACTCTCTCTTGTAGCTAAAGACGCATAGGAATTGCATATGTGAATTGCTTGCTTCCAGGTTGCAAGAACAATTAGCTGAACTGAGAATGCCTCTAAGTACCTCCCAGCTTTATTCTTCAGAGATTTTGGATGATTGATCAGGAAAACAGAAGCAAAGTTAAGCAGCTGCCCAATTGCCTACTATTATAGGCGCATAAATGTAATTGAATAACTTAGCTACACCAAGAAAAACTTCACACTAGCATTTGAGCAGAAAAATAAAACCATCTCAAAAGGCTCAGGTGAAGCAAATTAAATCAAATAGGAAAGCAAGAAAACTGAATGTCATCAAGAAGATAAATTTTACCTCTTCTCTGACCAACTCTGCCATGGTAGATGCATCCTGCCCCAGTAATCTCATCCTAGTCAAATAATCAGATGGTGGTTGATCCATAGCATCAGTCAGGTCCACAGATCCCTGTGAAGTACCAGATACTGGAGAGCAATGACTGTCCAGGCTACCAGTTCCAGCTGATTGTTGTCTATTTATTGCCAAACCATTTATTGGCATTGGTGCACTCAGAGCATTAGGTGGTGAAACAGATGAATTATTGTGTTTTGATGGCAAATTGCGTTGTCGAGAGGCACTTATCGAAGAAGAGGATCCCTCTTGGTGAGGCCCAGACACGAAGACATATTCCTGATCTACAAACTCTAATGAATCAATGATAGGGGAATCTACATTTGCAAAGTAAAAAAAAATAACAATTTCAGTAAGAACTATTCACAATGGTAATGAGGAGGTGTGTGATAAGTCACAACCAACTTCAATACCTTCTGGATAACCACCTTTAGGATTTCGTCCTTCATCAACCTTGTTTTCCTTTGTCCTTTTACCAGCATCATCTGGGCGTTGGCTACTAGGTGAATTATTGCCCATAATATATCTGGAGAACAGACCTGCGTGTTTTGATGGACTCTGGCCTGAAGCTTTATCCAACCTTTTGGGCATGGCAAACCCATAAGACTTCATTGCACTTTTACTCTCAGGAACAGGGCTCTCATCCTGTCCAGTGGACTCATCATCTAAAGGGAAAGGCATGTCTTCTTGCGAACTTTGGCTCAAAGGCCTTGTTGGACTGCTATTAATGAATGGAAAACCATCTCTTAAGTCCGATGGTGTCCGACTGCCAATGTAATACAGAATATGAAACAGTGTGCATGACGCAGCAGGAGCAGCAAACAATAGCACAAAATGTATATTACCTCAAGGTTTGGTCCGGACCACAATTAGAAAGAAATGGGTGGTTCACAAACTCTTCAACTGTAAGGCGTTCCACTGCATCAATTACACAGATTAGTATAGATTGTTAATGCTCTCACGTAAGCATAAAGGACAGCAGATAAATCTACTGCTTGAACAACTTATGTTGTTTTATAATATCCCACAATAGTACAAGATAATTGCAGGCAGTACGAACTAGTGTCAAGTGCTCAGATGAATTAACCAAACAATTATGATGTCTGTAAATAATAGTGCATTAATAAACAGTGGTCTTTCACTAGTATTTGTGGTTGACAACCGTCATTAATCTGGAATTCATGGCAGAAGAGAGAGGGGATAACAGATTGATATATTATTTCTTTATAGACCTCCTTATCTAGAGAAGCCAACACCTAAGAGATAGACTACAGTTCTAATAACCTAATCTTAACTAATCTCTAATATATAGCAACTATTCTAATCATATCTAACTTCCAAATTTGCAAATCATTTAGGCCCACAAGCTACAGTGCCATTCCGCAGTGCTGCTTGTGCCTCATGTGAGAGCTGCCTCATGGCAGGTTTGGTCCATGGTATCTCTAGAATCTTTTTATCTAGAAATGATTAGATCTCTGCTGCACAACTTTCTCCACGTTAAGGCATACTGAGTTCAACACTAATCAAGGAACGGTACAAATGAACTCACAGATATTGAAAGAAACAGTTACTGTGATGTTAGCGTCACATTGATACTAGCAAAAATGTCACTCTACCAACTAGCAATAAACTAAATAACGGTGTGAGGAATTTCCTTATTCAAGAATTATTGTATAAGACGAGCACACTAATTTGTACCTGAATTGATTCGCAGCAATTTTTTGCATAAGTCAATGCAGTCATGGCTCAACTCGCAATCAGATGGAAACCGTAATTCACGTGTCTTGAGTATGTTTTTCAGCAACTGATAAGTAGATGACGTTTTCTATTAGCATCTGTTTAGATACAAGCAAAAAGTTAAAATAACCAGGACATGTGAAAAGTAAGTAGAAAAACCTGGATCTGACTATTCCCATTAAAAGGCGGAAATCCAGTAACAAGTTGATATAGAATGATACCAACACTCCACAGATCTGCCTGTTCTGTCAGAAATCGAGCACGAAACACATTCAAGAACAGGAAGAAGTAGATCATAAAACTAATAAGGAAACAGAAAAGGCCCCGACCTTTGCATCATACTTCTGAGCTTGCATGACTTCTGGAGCCATGTAAAGTGGTGAACCACAAAGTGTTTCAGCTAGACAAAAAGGTTGCAAAAACCTGCTCAAACACCCCCCAACAAAAGAGAATGTAATATGTAAGTGCCATGTTCAACATATCCAATCGCTGGAAGGTTCATCCATCCATCAAAATCCACTTGATCCAATGAGCAGCACAGGGAGAAAGTCCAGGTGTGAGTTTTGTTATGACTTAAGACGTAATTTTCACATGTTGCACGCGGCTTTTTGAGAAACACGCAGTTAAATTCCACATATTCTTCAAAAACTCTTTCAGGTGCTATTTATTTTTGAAATAAGGAACACCTTTTTTTTTGGCAATGTTGCAACATTAGTTTAGAATAGCAGGAGTTATTACAGGCCCTCTAAACAGAATTTTGAACCTGAAAGTGCATGCTTCTACTACATATAGATAAAATTGATATACCATTGAAGGGTATAAGCCCTTCAAGAAACAGGCGGACCAGATAGTGTGATACTTTGCAATCAGAACAGGTAACATATTTATTAGTGCAGCATCCATATCAGTAGGGAAAGGAGCAGACCCATTTGGCAATGGCGTCCAACGTTCTGATTCACGTCGAGCATCCGAGCGCTAGTTGCTCCCAGAAAAGAAATTCAAATAACAGCCACGAAAGGGCAATGTAAAGGCAGTAAAGCAATATATAAGCCATTTACTCGATATGCGACAGTATATCCCATGGCATTCACTAGAAGATAAATTCCAAGCAGGCACGTGTAGTTCAGTTTACTAAATTAGGGCCATAAGAAAAAACTATCAACTGACATTCTATCTCAGAAAATGAAAGAAATATAGAACAGAAGTGGCTCACTTTGCAAATCCGAAGTCAGCAATCTTCAAGAGGGAATTTTCATTATTTGTGACAAGAAGAATGTTCTGTTGGAGCACAACCACGAGATTCGGAATCCAATATTTTAGAAGGAAATCAACCAACCATGTCAGGGAATTGTATTTCTTTTGGTAACTCTTTATCATGAAATATTCATAAATTGGAAATATATATTCCACGGAATTAAACAAACCTGTGGTTTTAGATCTCGATGGACCACATTATTGTCACGAAGCATCTGCAGACCAGATGCTGCAGAAACAAAAAAAATATGATTACACACAGGGGGGAAGGGAGAGACTAGGGTTTGAGGAAAATGCTTGCCTAGTTGCCGGATGAAATGCTTAGCAACTGTTTCAGAAACCCTATTATGGCGCTGAATGTATGAATATAAGTCACCACCTCGACAATACTCCAATATAAGATATATCTTCCCACCATCCTAGAAGTCCACATAAGATAAAGAGCAAGGTTATTAAGTCGGTAAGTCGAGTCGAGTCGAGTAGGGACCGACTTGTCGACTAGTCGTCGACTTGCCAATAAGAAAAAATTAGACTGATGGGCCAATTCAATCTCCATTCTCCTCCCTAACATAGCTCAATCTTCCCTAACATAGCTCAATCTGTAACTGGGCCAGCCCAACAACCAGCCCAACAACCAGTACCAATTACCAAACCCTAGCTTCACATATACTCCCGTTCCTCTCTCCTCTCACCACCCATCCAGCCGCCACTCTGCCTCCCCACTCTCTCTCCCTCTCGGCAACGCACCACAAGCCTCGATCTGGAAAGCATGGCGGCGACGGCGGTGAGCCGGTGGCATCCCCACGGCGGCGACTCGATCTGGAGGGCGCGGCGATGGCAGCGGATCCCCTACGACGGCGGCGGCGTCTTCCTCAGCTCCATCTGGAGGGCGGCGGCGGCGGCAGCTGCTCCCCTACGACGGCAGCGGCGTCTTCCTCAGCTCGATCTGGAGGGCGGCGGCGTCTTCCTTAGCTCGATCTGGACGCCGGCGGCCGGCGGCAGCGGCGGCTCCCCTACGCTAGGACTTTACCCACCGCTTTGACCAGCAAGCCGCTCGCCTAGCTCGGTCCAGTCGACGGTTAGTCGACGGCTAGTCGACGCGTCGATGGCAAGTCGCCCGACTTGCCATCTAAGTCGAGTCGCCGCCGCCAGTCGCCATCTACGGACCGACTGGACGACTAGTCGGCGACTAGTCGACGACTAGTCGACGACTTGATAACCATGATAAAGAGACATAGCAATTGATATATGTAGTTATGTATGGCAATAATAAATTGCACTTGTTCAACTATTAATAGGATCCTCTAGCAGCATGTTGAGATGAGGCATTACTTATTGTATTATTTCATAAAATCTTAACTTCCAGAAAAAACATCAAAAACAATCAAGCGAATCAGGTTGATACTTAATCTATTATGTTGGCTTTTCATGCGAACATAAATCCCTCAAGATCAAATTATATCACTCAGACAACTGACAAGCGAGAATTCAAAGTTAATTACGCATGCTGTTGCATGGGCATAGAGGGACCAGAGCTCAAAACTTCCATAATCAAGCATCAAGTTCCAAATTATCCTTCACTCGAGGTCTCTACGACTCTACCCACTATTCAGGACCAACCAAATCCAACTTGAGATCACCACAAGAACTCCCAATTTTATGCATCTCAGGTTAGCGCACAGGAGCCATCCGAATTTAAAAAACTAACAGATCCGCAGCAAGCCAGCAATTGCTCAAAAGACGAAGAGGTTGGAGGCAGTCGGGGCTACCCTGATGGAGTCGTGGAGGGCGATGATGTTGGGGTGGCTGATGCGGCGGAGGATGTCGACCTCGGAGAGGAGGCTGTCGCGGAGCTTGCTGCTCAGCCGCTCCATGGCGATCTCCTTCACGGCCACCTCCGTGCCCCGTGTGCGGTGCCGTCCCAGCCACACCTGCGAGTAGGCCCCCGATCCGATCTCCCGCACCAGAACGTACTCCCCCACCAGCCGCCCCCCGCCGCCGGCGGCGGCGGCGCGGTCCTCCATCGCCCGGTCTGGCAACCTACGCTCCCGAGGTCGGTCGGTGTCGAGCGAAAAGAGATTCCGCCGCGGGGAGAAGCAACCGTGTTGCTGCGCGGAGCAGAAACGGGGAGAAGAGAAGCCGGGTTTTCACTCGCGGCGGAAGGTTATCCCTATCCGCTGCTCTAATAAGATTCCTCCATATTTTGCAAGATTCTTCTTATTACTGGAATACTGGTATAACCGGTCATTTTGGTCACAAGAGAAAAGATAGTACATAAAGTAAGTATTGCATCATAATAGTACCCTTTGTTTAGAATGACAGGAGAATAAATGAGCCTTTGTTTAGAATGACATGAGAATAAATAAGACCACGGGGATGCGGTGTAAAATATATTGCATAGTTGCTTCTTGATAAAATGGTGCAGGGTTTCTGTAACGATTTTTTTAAAAGAAATCGATATGTAAATATGCATGACAACGCAGATTTGTTTATCAATCTTTTAGACAAAGATTTGCTTATCAACTGACCACACGCAAATATAATTAATTTGGTCGTCGCAATTGGAAAAAATAAGGCTAATTTTTCTCAAACACGTTTTTTTTCCTGGAAATAGGTTTGCCTAGTCGTAGTTAGCACGAACTGGATGAGGTAAGCAGAAATATTCGATGATGCGTCGGATGGAATTCAATTGCAGGTTTGCAACCAGATGCAAGACGGCGCCGCACGGCATCGGTTGCTGATACTCGGCTCAATAGGCCATTGCCGATTTATCAACTGGCTCGTAGGAACAGTACAACTGAGCTTTATCAGCAGTGTACAAAGTGGATGTGAAACACGTCTTTACAAAGCTATTGTCACATATGTCCAGCTTTATAGAGGCAGAAGAAGCTACAAAACACAGGCTAGCAATTAGGGCCTCTCCAATCCGTAATCCTTTTCGAGCAACAAATATTTGTCTTGCTGAGTTAGTTCCCTGAGACACCAACAGGGCTGCATTTAGCTGTGATCCTATGGTCTATGACAACAGCCTGACATGAAAAAAAACTATCATCCCTGGGGCCTCCACCCGAGTTCCTCGCACTGCTGTTCATCGGGCTGCAAAGTATTAGGAATCGCACCAAAAACACAACGGGCAGTTTCAAACCCAGAAATAGCGTTATGAAAAAATGCTGATGCCTCTTCCATGTTCTTCTTAAGTTCATCTGGAGAGATGTGCATGAAACCTTGTGAAGAGGAAGAATGTTGCTTGATAGGCATGGTTGGTGTAATATCAGCAACCCTAATAAATCTCTCTGTCGCAGCCTCCCAGGAAAGCTCATGTCTCAATTCCTCTGAAAGTGGGATTGGCTCTTCTGCCATCGCTTTCATCGATAGTCTCACAAACTCTCTCTCCGTATTGTAAATGTGGCAGTTGGGAAATCTTTTGAAGAATTCATTTGAAGGATGGTTTGCACATATGACAATCTTCCCCATCGCCAAGGCTTCTGCAGTTGTTGTGCATACTACATCTGTTGTGCTTGGGTTTATGAAAACCTTGTAGCTGAAACAATAGATAATACAATTCAGTTAAACCAGGAGTAAAATTGATGGATGACATAATGCATTTCTGATTTTAAAAAATACACAGCTCAAAATTCAACCATCTAGCAGCTAAATTGCTTGTAGAAAGATATTAAGCCATACTTGATCACTCAATACTCACTCGTGAAATATTGAATCTCCATGATCACGACCAGGATAGACTCTAATGTCAAGATTTAGTTTCTCTGCCGATGCTTTAACTTCATCAGCATCTTCTCCACTACCATACAGCTCCATCTTAAGACCAGATAATTCCTTTTGGTGCTTCTGAAGCAGCTGGAGCAGCTCCGTGTAACCTTTACTCCAGACCATCTTTCCAATATAATATGCACCCTTGAAGAATGCTTGCTCCCTTTGGGATATCTGCCGATGCTTCAATTTGCCAACTTCAATGAATTTGGGATTTACTCCATGAACATTACAAATTACTGATCTTGGGACATCCTGAGTTGCTGCTGATAATCTTATAACCTACCAAAGACCATGAGAAGGAAAACTCAAATATATAGCACATATAGAAGTTTTTAAAAAATTGTCCTTCAAAGAGAAAAACTGTAGCACGTGATGACAAGCCAAATCATGAAATGATGGTGTTGACGTGTTGTTACACTAATACAAATATAAATAAATTACTATTCCAAAAGACATGAATACATCACGGAAGTAGAATATACCATCATGGTTCATTCTGTAACAGCAGAAAGCCACTAGCTTGACAATAACTATCAAAAAGATATGTCTGAGGTCTGATTGCTACAAACATGGTAATTCAATAGACACATAATTGAATACCACAGTTACTGGTTTTGATAGTGCAATGCAGCAACCAGTGACACACCATAGGAAGGTAGGCAAATTGCCAGAAGATGCAAACACAGAACAACAGAATAGAAAGGAACCACTAACCTTATGGCAATATATGTCAGTAACCCAGGAATTGATATGTTTTAAGATGAATGCATGAATATACCCATTTCTCTCCCTTTTCACGTATTCCAAATAGTTGGTGTGAACAACACCTATAACTTTTCGGAATTTGTTTTTCCACCTCCGTCCATGATGGTACCATGTAAGATGTTCTGGCTCTTCTAGAACTGCAATATCTGCCTTATCATCAGGTATGGTTTGGGTGATATCCCCAACAGGTAAAATGCTTCTTTTCTCCTTTGAAAACTGCAAATGGGCACAATCACGTTAATCTACTAAGATATCAAAAGATGAAGAACATTACCTGCACCAGATAAACTGACAATGTCCTTCCATAAATGGATAGCAAGTAATACACATTAGATAGATCCCTCTTCCTCTCTTCCTATGCTCAACTTACTGATCTATCATCAAAGGGGTAAAGGCAAGTTTGGTAACATCCAGTTAATTTTCACTATCTGCTCTTCCTACGCTACATGACCACAAATTTTCTAGCAATCCTGGATTGAAACATGATACATAAACTGAAGAAATAAAACACGTTATATCTACTTCAGTGATATTTTCAAATACTAGCATCCGGAACACATCACCTATTGCATTTAATTTCACAAAATAAGTTCACAGATAAGTGGTATGCCTGCACAACTGCATAGATGAGTTATTCCAAACTCCAGTGGGTGATGCACTTTTTGTGCAACATAAGAAAGTGGAGGGATTTGTTTCAGCTTTGAAGTGAGCAGTAAACCATAAACATGCAGTTCTACACAGCATTTACATCATGAAAACACAATACAAAACTAAAATCGTGGCAATCTGTGTAGCTTTACCTTCCCAGGATAGAACTTGATATCGAACCTCGGTAACATCCCAATCCGCTCCTCAAGCCACCGCTGCACATAGCCTTCCTGTTCCGTGGGCGCACCGAATTTCATCTTGCTAGGATAAACCAGCATTTGGTCCCCCTTCGACAGCCACGGTACCACCAGCGTAACCTCCCAGTCCCCTGCCTTCGCAAGGTAAGCTGCCCGGAACAGGGGGTTGACGGCAGTGCCGGTCATCCACGGCAGGCTCGCCGTGGTGAATATCGCGACATGCTGCTGCTTCCGGGCCATGGGTAACCAAGACCATGCAGAGAGTGCACAGCTGCTGCAATGCCCAAGAATCAGCTCCACCGATCCTTCAAATCATACCATCAAAGTATAGCACGGAATGCAATATAAAGAATAATGCCGGCATACATAATGAAAAGCTTTTCGGACACCATTTCCCCTTATTCCATCCGCCCACCGCATCTGGTGGGGATCGAATCCTTCGCAGTGGATCAAAACCAAGCGGTGCAGCTCGAGAGCATCCAATTCGACGCCCATCTACGCGCAAACGTGATCCACGCACACCGAGGGAGATATCAAACGCAACGACAGCCTCGATCCAGCCCAAGCTAGGCACGGGTACCCCAAACTCTAACCGCGATTCCCCTAACATCCCATGGATGGAGAGAAGAACCGGGGCCTGGGAACGGGAGAGGAGCTGGCTGATTACCTGCGCGACTGGCGCGGCGGCGGTCGGGGCGAGCGGTTGAGCAGGAGGCGGTGGAGAGATGCAGAAGTCCGGGCAAGGGAGGGAAGAAGGATGTCGCGGAGAAGCGGATGGCGATGCTCGTTGGAGCCTTGGGTTGGGTCGGGGGTGCCGCACGCATCGCTGTCCCTGTCGTCCCCAGGACTCCAGGAGTCGGGACTCGAAGTCACAATTTTTTATATTTATATTTATTTGTTTGTACAAAATTATATGACGGATTGAAATTTAGACACAAATAGGGCCCAGTCACACTTTGAATTAACGACAGGGTACCGGTCGCACTTTGGACGCACGACAGGTTGCTGAGAGGAGGTTGCAGGAGAGATCGCACACCTATCATTAATCCAACGCACAACAGGCTGATGTGCTACAGTAACTTTACACATTTTAAACTTCTCATATCTATTAACATTTCATACCATATCCAACTTACACGAAACAAATTTTAAAATTCATGTAAAATCCTAAAGAACCTATTTTTCAAACTTTTATTTTTTTTTATTTTTTTTGAATTTTGAATTTCAAATTACACTTGAATTTGTATTTTGAATTTTGAATTTTTGAATTTTGAATTTCGAAAATTTAAAATTCGAAAAATGGGTTCTTCAGGATTTTACATGAATTTTAAAATTTGTTTCGTGTAAATTGGATATGGTATGAAATATTAAACTTCTCGCGGGTTGGATTAACATAGGTGTGCCATCTCTCCTGCAACCTCCTCTCAGCAACCTATCGTGCGCCCAAAGTGCGACCGGTACTCTGTCGTTAATTCAAAGTGCAACCGGGGCCTATTTGTGTCTAAATTACAATCCGCCGTATAATTTTGTATAAACAAATAAAAATAAATATATAAAAAATAAATTTTCTCGGGACTCGGGGGTCGGAGTGTCGGACCCTTTTAGGTCGTCTATATCCTATGGGCCCGGATTTCCGATGCGGTCTCGCGACGCAACCATTTGGATACTCTGCTGTTGCTCACAACGGCGGTACGGCCCAGTTAAAATAGGCCCACTACTACTTGGGCCTGCTAAACCCAAATATTTTTCTAGAAAAATCCATCTTGCAACATTAAAAACTATCGAAATGCTCTGCTCGCATGTCCACCTATCAAACGCTGCGAGCAGTTCAGCCCACGGCCCAGCCAAATATGTAGTGGCAGCCCCTTCATCTTAACTCTTCCTCTCACATCTTCTACATCATTTTCAACCACACAAATAAAAGGGAGGGAGAGACATAGGAGGAGAGAGGAGAGGAGAGATGGGGAGGCTCGACAACAGGTGGTGGTGCACTGAGTTGACGGCGGTGGTGCTTCGCGACGGCCGCAACACATGCACACCACCACGACAAGGATTGCCGACCGTAGCCATGCCAGCCTTGCTGTGCTGTCAGCCCGCCACTGGCGACCTCCTTGTCATCGTCATCCTTAGCGATACGCCAAGAGAGTAGCATTGAAGAGAGAATGGAAGAGGAGAAAAAGAGTAACGGTGTTAGTAAAAAAAGGCTAGAGGTTGAAGAAAAAGATCAGCATTTTGAATTGGAACATGATTCGGATAAGCTTAAAACATCGATTATGCCATGATAAAACATTGGGTTCTGCATGCTGAATCATTTAGGTTATATTTGCCATTGAACTAGAGGTCGCAGGCCGACCATGTGGAGGACCCGACTGTTCCTATTGAAGGTCTAGGTTATTTGGTCCGTCTCGCTCGTAAATGTTATTTTCTGAAGGGCGCTCCACAGCTTGAGAAAATCAATCCAATGATTTAACGTATTTGTTTGTTTTAGCTTAAAGTTGAGTTGAGTTTTACCGTAGCAAATTTATGACACTCGAAAGACGTTTTAAAGAATTTTAAAAATTATGGAAATTTTTTTACGAACTATAAGAAGAACTATATAAAACCCCACAAAATTACTACAAAATATTACATCATTTGGCTTATACAAAATAATTAATTTTTAATTTATTTTATTTAAACTGAAACAATCGAGGGCTTAGGCACCGTGTGGTTCTTCTTTCTCGCCGGATGAAAAAGCGCGGTGCAAGAAACCTCGGCGTGAAGATGAGGCGTGGAGGTGCCCGTGTATAATATGAAGTAGAAGATTTCAGGTTGAGTTTTTGCTTGAAGATACATTGTCCTAAGGATAATTATAAGGGTCAATTATAGCCCAGAAATTTGTGGCCGCCGTACACCTAACGAGGGGTTGACCTGTTGCAATGCAGCTTTACCCAGCAACACCATATCAAAAGAACAGAGTACTAGTTACCGAACCATGCATCTATATGATGGACGCATCCACTACTCCGGTATGTGCAAGACGGGTTCACAAAAACAGATGTTCACCTGATCACAAAGAAAACTGTTCATTTTTCTCATTGATCATAGCCACCTATCTACAAGACCGGACACAAACTTGAGAATCATCTACTAATAAGTATAAACCAACCATATATAGCCAGGCAAATACTAATGGGGACTCGGAGCAACTGGTTACACTTGCAGACAGCTCGACAACAAATCAAACAACAAACAAACGAAGCATGTACCGACACACGATCCTTCTTGCTTTGCGAACATTGGCACCACGCGTGATCATCTTATAAGCAAGGGGCAGGTTTGCAGATGAATCCTCGCTGCCGCTGGTCACATGACGATCTCGGGCTTGAGGATGCTGGACTTGATCTCCTTGTGCGGGAGCACGACGCCGCCATTGCTGTAGATCTCGTCGCAGACGTGCACGTCCTCGCCCAGGATGGTCATGTTCTCCACGCGCGCCCACCTGCCGACGGTGGAGTGCCAGCCGACGATGCTGCCGGAGACGCACGCGTGCTGCTTCACGCGGGCGCCGCGCATCACCGTGCACCGGGACAGCCTCACCCCGGCCTCCACCACGCACCCGGGCCCGACGGCCACGTCCGGCCCGATCAGGCAGCCGTCGCCGATCACCGCGCTCTCGTGCACCAGCACGTTGCCCAGGACGTGCGCCCCCGCCGCCAGCTTGCCGGGTGCCTTCTTCCTCAGGGAGTCCAAGTAGAGCCGGAGCCCCGTGATGTAGTCCCTGGGCTGCCCGATGTCCATCCAGAACCCCGGGAGCACCATCGCGAACAGGCCGTCCTCCGCCGCGACGCGCGGGAACACCTCCTTCTCGATCGACGTCGGCTTCAGCGCGATGCGGTCGAGGACCGACGGGTTCAGCAGGTAGATGCCGGCGTTGATCTTGTTGCCCACGAACATCTTGGGCTTCTCCACGAACCGCTCCACCTTCCCGGTCTCCTCCTCCATGACCACCACACCATACTTCGACGGCTCGTCGACCTACCATTTACCAAGCAGCGCGAGAACTCTCAGCGTGGCTGTACGGACGCATAGACAGAACAGTGTCCAAGATTCTTCCCTGTTAACGAAATGTGTAGTTGTGTACCTTGGTGACCATGATCGTGGCCTCGCCGCCATGGGATTTGTGGAACTTGATTAGCTCCTCAAATGGGTACTCGCTGATGACGTCGCTGTTTAGCACGAAGAAAGGGTCGCCGGAGCCGTCGACGAGCTTGTCGCGGGCAAGGGCCAGCGGTCCAGCTGTGCCTAGTGGCTCTGTCTCCTGGGAGCAGGTGATCTTGATGCCAAGCTTGCTCTCGAAGTCCTTGAGAAAGTTGAGCATTACCTGTAATTTGACCAAGGCAAAACAGGGGGCCGCAGTGAGATCTGAGCATCTGACAAAAGCATAAATACACAATGCTCGCCATGCCAAGATATGTTTGTTACCTCAGGCTGGTAGTTGATGGCCAGAACAACTTCTGTAACTCCAACTTCTTTCAAAGCCTCGATCTGTTTGTGTAAAAATTCCAAAAAGCAATCCCAATATTTGTTCAACTGTTAGGTTCCAATGCAACAACAGGAATCCTGACATAGATCCTTGTTCAATACAGTGGACACTTCGCTGTTGGTTTCTAATCAATTTTTTATTGCTATAATTATTTGCCACCAATATGCACAAAAACAATGATACAGGTAGATCAATGTTTTATTGAGGAATCAGCCCAGATGGATCCACCTATCAAGAAATGATTGTGAAGCCATTAGCATATTGGCATAAACTAACGTTTACAGCTTATGACAACTCAGTTCTTTTCCCTGCATTTGCCAAAAATGGTTTTCCCCCGACATTGTAACATGCTTGGTTGATTGACTGAAACACTATGCCTGAGAGTTGAGAGGAAAGATGGAGCATTGTGCTGACCTGATGCAGGATCATGGGCTTGTTGCCGAAATCGACGAGCGGCTTGGGCACGCTGAGCGTCAGCGGCCGTAGGCGGGTACCGAAGCCTCCCACAAGAATGAGCGCCTTCATGGTCGTAGACTGGTAGTTTTCCTCCTAACTCAGCTCCCCCACCCCACCCTGTGAACGAAAAATGTAGAAACCAACAGGCGAACGATGAGATTACCAGAGCCAGACCTCGTGGTCACGGAGCTTGCAGTGTGCGTGCTCATCAATTAATCGCATCCATCCACAGAAGCAGCACAACTCTGCACCGACAGAGAGAGAGAACGTGGTACGCGTGTATATAGAAAGCAAAATAGCAGCAATGAGCTGACTTCACTGGGAAAACTGAAAAGGATGGCGGCCTATTGGCCTGAACCCCGGGGTGGAAAACGGAAACGGAGGCCGGAACACGGTTTTTTTTTTTTTGCTAAGTTTTTACGGCAATTTGATGTGTTTCCTGTGAAATTGCTAAGGATGGCAATTTGATGTGTTTCCTGTGAAAATGCAGGTGGAGGATATCAGATGTCAGCAGAAATGGCACCGAGGAGGGCCGCCCTGTTCCTTCGTCATCCATCCATGATCCATCCACCTATGTGCTGCTGAAACGTTGTTGTCCGCATGCCTGCAGCGTTGGCACGTTGCTTCCAATCCCAGTTCCCACTTAGAAACCACCCTAAATAATAGAACCACCACGAACCGTTTGATCTCCAGCCATCACAAAAGCTTTGTGCTTTCCTCGGCTGGCTCCTTACGAAAATGAATACAGGCTGGATCCATCATGGGGGGGAGACGAGGAGAATGAAACAGAGGAAAAGGGGGAAATGAGAGGAAAGGATGAACAATGGGGGATTTGGCCATGGCAGATCTGTCCTGAGTGATGCTCTTGTCCGTGGGCAGGGGCGGTTGCCTGCTGCGCCAAGAAGCTATACTGGTGACTCTAATGGCGTGGGCAAGTAAACCGAGCAGAAATTAACCACAGGTCCACAGCAACGAGAGGATCAGAGTGGCACCGCACGCCCGCACGCTGCGGCTTGCGTAATTACCTGGACGCGAAGGGCAGCCGAAGCAGAGGATGCGCCGGCCTGGATCCTCTGGAGCGTCGTCAATGGCGCCGACGAGAGGAGAACTGTGGGAATTGAGGGAGGAGGAGGCAGGCAACGGGAGAAAGGGAGAGGGAAAGCGTCGGCTGCGTCGCTCGCAGGATCTGCCGGCTGCTACCAACGACGCGGCGGTTTTATACTGACTCATTCCCATCCAGCTGCTGCATGCACTTAATTAAGGGCCCGTTAGTAATGGATTTAGGCATTTAGCACTGGCTTCCACCCTAATTAACCCCACATTATTATTCTTTGCATCCTCTCTTTTTGTTTCTTTTAGACATTGGTTTGCTGTTCCAGTTAATCCCAACCACCGACCCATAATTAAATTAAGGAACAATGGCTCGGCCCGCCAACTCATGTAAAACATCGTGCGAATGACATGTGCTCCATCTGGCATGTAGTGGCACCTTTCCAGGTTAAGCAGCTTGATCAAGGAGCAAGATATGGGATTCATTAGTCAGTTCGTGACGTAGGTTGAAGTTAAGGCGCGTTTCCAATGGATGGCGCATTGCGAGCGAGTCTCCGGCGGAGACGACGACGAGGCGGCGGCGACCGGGTGGTGGGTGGATGGTCTCGCCTTGATTTGGCTTTAGCGTTCTCTTCCACGGCGCGTGGTTTAGCCAATTGGGCATTTGGGCGTGATTAGGTGGGCGCGGTGGCTCGATGACCGGTGGGGCCTGTCCGTTCCCGCCGTGTTCCTCGGCGGCACGCGACCGCCTCGTCAAGGCATCACCGACCTGGCACAAACATGACGCATACCTCGTTCGCTTATTGGTTACTATCTCTCTCTCTCTCCCTTTGACGTTTTCCTCCGCAAGGCTAGCTATGCGATGGTTTTTTAGAATCCTACGAAGTTCTTGTAAGTTTATGCGGAGTAAACAACGGATTTCAAGGATCTTAAACGCACAAATTACTCATACTCTTCACCGGCTGCGATAGTACCACATGGCTCGAATTGGTCGTTCGTCGATCGGTTCGATCGAGTAGGCCAGTGGCCAGAATTTCAAGGATCTTTGTTGCCACCATTTCCTAGGTCAACGAACAGGTATCGTCCGAACAAGGGATGCCTTTTTTTCTAATTAGGCACGTTGACTCGGTTAGCTAAGTCATTGCCCTTGCATGCATGCATGATGTATATGCCTTCTTCGACTATCACTCTTGCACATGAATATAGCTGTACATTTTCGTTCCTGTGCCTTTGAGTGGAAGAACGGAATGATGAATTTGACCGTCCCCAAATCACATTTGCGGTAAGTGCGGAAAACAGAGCAGAAAACTCGAAGCTCAAAGATATGCTGCGAGCGTCAATGGTATAGTTTCATGCATGCTCTCTAAATGTAACATCCCAGATTTTAAAACCAATTTGGCACATTATTAATTTCTTAAATAAATTATTAAAATGCATAATTTAAAAATGTTAAATCATTTATCATGTTGCATCATGACATCATCGTAGCATGCATCCTTCCGGATAAACTTGTGCATTTAAAATTTTCTACGTAAAAGTATTTTGGCAAGATTTGGTAAATGGTTAATGCAATATTTTATTTAAGCCATTCCCTTGTAGGAAATTATTTGGAAATGTGTTAATAAATTTTGAGAAACCAAAATGTAAATTTCCTAAGTATTAAATTATTTAAAAAGAGTATTTGAAGACAAAATACCTTTGGAATCAGAAAATCTAAAAACCTTTTATTCTTCCTCTCGGCCCGAGCTGGCCCAATCTCTCTCTCCTTTTTCTTCACCTTCCCTTTCCCCTCTCGGGTTGGGCCACAGCCGAGCCGGCCCACTCCTTCCTTTTCTCTTCCTCGCGACCCCCCTTCCTTAGCCGCCACCACACTGAAGTGGCCTAATCCATTCTTTGCCTTCCTCATGGCCTGTAAGCCTGGCCGTGGACCCACCGACAGGTGGGCCCCATCCGTCAGCGTCTCTCTCTCCCTCTTCTTCTCCCCTGTTTCTTCTCCCCTGCTCGCCGGTCGTCGCCGCTGCTCCTCCCCTCTCCCGCCAGCTCGTGGGCGCGGTCTCCCATGCGACCACGCGTCCCGCTCACCTTCCCGAACCCCTCTTTTCCCCTCGCCCTCTCGTCTTGTCGCCGGTCGCACCCATGACGCCGTTGTCGCCCCCAACACGCCACCGGCCGGTAATTGCGCCGGCGCGGCCAACCTCCGCGTCGCATTCGAGATGTCCCGGGCGGAGCGCGCCTATAAATGGTTAACTGCTCCCCGTTTTGCCCCGCCTTGCGCCGAAGCATTTCCATCCGCTCGAGCCGGTGAGCCTCTTCCCCATTCCACCGCCATTTCCTTCTCCTCCTCTTCCACCTCACCCTCGTCTCTTCGGCTTAACCTCACCCCGGGTTGACACGCAGGTCGCCCCAGCGGAGCTCGCGTCCGGGGATTGAAGCCGTGCGGTCCGTGCCCATTCCCGGTGCCCGCCTCGCCGCCCTTGTTGTGGTTCTGCCTTACTTCGCCATCCTCTCGCCCGGTGAGCTCACCAAACCATTCGAACCTCTTCGTTGTTGCTTGCGGCCGAAGGGATTATGTTGCGATTCCATTTTTCGCCGGCGCCGCGGACACTGTGAGGCTCCGCCGCCGTGCCCCGTCGCGCCGTCCACCCCGCCCATGTCCGGTCTTGACGGATCGTTTTTGCATTCGCCTCGCTCGCGTCTAGCTTCCAGCGCAAATCGAGCCCTAATGGCGGAGCGTCGCGCCGTTGGTCGCCGCCGTCGCCGAGTGCATCTCTCTGTTTTTCCCGTTGCCGTCGCGAGTCATTGCCTTGTGGGACCGGGCAGGACCCACAGTCACCCATGTGATCGCCTCGCCCTCGCTCATGTGCCGCTGCCGAGGCCTTGCATTCTTGGTAGTGTGCCAAGCCGGCCCAATGCCATTGAGCCCCCCTTTTAATTCTTTTTATAGTTTCCGATTAAATCAATACTTGGTGCACTAAAATATTTGCTAAAAATAGTTAATGCTTGGTAAAAATTCTATAAAAATTATTGAAATTACTTTAATGGGTTCTGGTCTTAGTAAAAATATTTATATGCAAGTTATGCATGTGGCATCATTTCTAGTTAAATAAGTTGCCTAGTATGGTCATTTTTTCATGTGCATTTGAGAAATGGTCATATTATTTCTTTTAAATAAAAAGTAAATGCTATAAAAGTCTCTGGACCTTGGGAATTATTTATTGCCATGCCATCCATGCAGCATGCATTCATTAGGAGTATTCATGGCCTAGAAATGTCATCTTGCATACATAAACCCTTGGCATAGCGTTGTGTTAAATAAAACGCATGAAAATCAAGACTTCTACATTATCCTTAAAAACAGCAGGTCATGAAATGTTTCTTATGTGTGTTGTATTGCCTTGCATGTGTGTGTGCGCGTTTAGGAGGTCAAGCCCCCGAAGACCCGATCGTCGACGTCCCCTTCGCTTTCCCCGGAACCGATCAAGGCAAGTCCCCCTTTGATCATATTGAGAAGCCATTTTCGGTTATTTAGAAAATGTTTATTAGACTTGAAAATATGCATGCTAGTTTAAAAGGTGAATGCCGTATTTCCTAGACTTAGTTAGCATGCCGAATAGAAAGGTAATAAATATGGTAGGATTAAACCTAAGGCTAAAATATAAATTGCCTTTATTTATATGCTCTGATTGTGGTAGGATATATGCTTAAAATCATTTATACGGAATGATTCAATCATTTGTGTGAAATGAGAAGTGTTGTTGAGAAATGTTTGGAAAAGGGTGATTTAAAGATAGCGCATCAAGGGTGATGCTGAGTAGGAAATGATTTTCCTCTTACCCCAAAATCTTTCCGACTAGGGAGATATTTTGTCAGTTGGTGCAGAGGGCATCAGGTTTTGAAACTGGGCTAAAATATAAACTCTCCCCTAGTCTAAGGACCGCTCATCCTATGATCCTATGAACTGAGCCATTACAGTACGACCTCGAGCTCCGGTATGGGACGGACCCGATCGTTGGTCCTCGTGGTTGACGGTCTTGTGGCGAAACATCGTCTGAGTGCGTAGCCTCTCGAGGGTAAGGCGTACCCACTCTGCAGAGTTAAAACTGTCATGATAGCCGTGCTTTCATGTTATGGCGCCAAAGGACCGATTATATGGTAGTTTCTTCTTTTATAAAATCCAATTTAGAAAAAGGGGTTGTTAAGTAAAGGAATGGTGATAAGTAAAGATTTGAGAAGGTTTTCGTTTGAGCTAGGTGCCACCGGCGATATTCCGAATTGGGTGACGACCTACCGGAAAGTGTTGCGCGGAATGGACCTAGCCGTTTTGTAACATCCCAAATTTTCAAAAACCAATTTGGCACGTTAACAATTTCCTAAATTGCATAATTTTAAAATCAAAATAATCATGTCATATTGCATCATGGCATCATTATTGCATGCTCTGCATTTAAATTGGAAAATTGATTTAATCTTGTCATTGCATGCGCTCTCATTGAAAAATTTAATAATTGTTTAGTGCATGTATTCTACTTCTTTTAAGCCAATCCCAATGAAATTTTTGGAATTATATTAATAAGTTTTGGGAAAGCAAATAATATTTCCTAAGTATTAAAGTATTTAAAGAGGCTATTTGAAGGTATAATTATTTGGAAACCAGGAAAATTCAAAAGGGTCTTATTCTCCTTTCGGCCCGAGTCGGCCCACTCCCCTTTTCCTCCCTCTCCTTTTCCCCCTGCTCCTTCCGCTATTGGGCACTTGACCTCGCGCCCAGCCCACTCTTGTTGTCTCTCCTCGCCAACAGCCGTGATCTCACCACCGTGTGGGGCCCACCTTGTCAGCCCCTCTCCTCTTCCTCCCCTGTTTTCTTCTTCCCCGCGCCGCGCCCTTCTCAGCCAGTCGCCGCCGCTGTACCTCTCCTCCGGGGCCTCGCCAGCCCGCATTCCCATGAAATCGCTCGCCCCTACACTCTTCCGCCGGACCCTCTCCGTCCCTACCCTTTCCTTGTCTTATCGCCGGCGAACCACCCTCGCGTTCAATGCGTTCACCTACACGGCACCGGCCGGATCGGCGCCGGCGTTACGCCAAACCAGCGTCGCGTCGAGGTCGTTCAATGCGGGCTCGCCTATAAATGGGTATCGCTACCTCCGCGCCCTTTGCTTTGCGCCACCGCGTCTTTCACCGAGCGGTGCGTTGCTCCTTCTCTCCGCGTCGCCGCCGTTTCTCCGTTGTTCCGTCCGGTTTCGCGCCAACCTCACCACGTATTTGGCGCAGGTCGTTTCCGTGGGCTTCGCGCGTTGGTTTGGAGCGATGAGGCCGTGCGTGTCTGGAGCCAGCGCCGCCGCCGCCGCAATCTCACCGCCTTGCCGTTTCGCCGTCCTCGGTGAGCTCGCCAATCGTTTCATCCCACTCCCTAATAGCTTCCGGCCGAATCAATCGCCTGTTGATGCCATTTATCGCCGGCGCCGTGTGGTCCGTGGATCATCACCGCTGCGGATCGCCGCGCCGCCCGTTCCGATCACCTCGTTGGATGGTTGGACCTCCAATACATTCGCCCTTTCCGTAACTAGATTCCCGCGTGGCCGATTGAACCACGGTGGCCGGAGTCGTCGCCGCCATTGGCCGCTCCGCCGCCGGCTGGTCATCCTCTGTTTGCCCCCCCTGCTGCCTCTGCGGTGCCACCGACCGGTGGGGCCCTCTGTCGGCTTCAGCGCCTCTGCGATCTCGCCCATGAAGGTGCTGAAGCGCGTTCTTGCGATTTGGGCCGTCGGTCGAGCCGGCCCATGGCCATTTAACCCTCTCCTTCTTTTTATTTTCTTTTTACAGTTTCCAACTAAATCATTTCCGGGTTCACTAAAAGTATTTATTAAAATAGCTTGTGCATGCTAAAAATTCTGTAAAAATTAGTAAAATTACTTTATTAGTTTCTGAACCTGGGAAAATTATGTATCTGCATGTCATGCATTTGGAATCCACTTTTGGTTAAATAGATAAGCTCTAGGTGCATCTTTAAATTTCATGTGCTGTAATTATTCTATAAAAATTCAGGAAAAATACTTTGGAGGTTGCTGGACCTTAAAAATATTAGTTGTAGGCATGGCATCCATCCAGCATCTGTTTTGGTTATGCAAGTAATTTTGGGACGGCATCATACCATGTGTGCATTAACCATTTAGCATCATGTTTCCTTTAAATGAAAATGCATGGAAAATAGGATTTCTGCATTTTTCTAAAACAGCATGGCATAAAATATTTTACTTATGTGTGTTGTATTGCTTCGCATGCGTGTGCGCGTTTAGGAGGTCAAGCTCTCGAAGACCCGATCGACGACGTCCCCTTCACTTTCCCCGGAACCGATCAAGGCAAGTCCCCCTTTGATCATATTGAGAAGCCATTTTCGGTTATTTAGAAAATGTTATTAGACTTGAAAATATGCATGCTAGTTTAAAAGATAAATGCCGTATTTCCTAGACTTAGTTATCATGACCGAATAGAAAGGTAAGAAATATGGTAGGATTAAACCTAAGGCTAAAATATGAATTGCTCTTATTTATATGCTTTGATTATGGTAGGATAAATGCTTAAAATCATTTATGCGGAATGATTCAATCATTTGTGTGAAAGATGAATGTTTTGAGAAATGGTTGGAAAAGGGTGATTTAAAGATAGCGCATCAAGGGTGATGCTAAGTAGGGAATGATTTTCCTCTTACCCCAAAAATCTTTCCGACTAGGGAGATATTTTGTCGGTCGGTGCAGAGGGCACCTTGTTTCGAAACTGGGCTAAAATATCAAATCTCCCCTAGTCTAAGGACTGCTCATCCTATGATCCTATGAACTGAGCCATAACAGTACGACCTCGAGCCCCGGAATGGGACGGGCCCGATCGTTGGCCCTCGTGGTTGACGGTTTTGTGGCGAAACACCGTCTGGGTGCGTAGCCTCTCGAGGGTAAGGCGTACCCACTCTGCAGAGTTAAAACTGTCATGATAGCCGTGCTTTCATGTTATGGCCTGTGAAGGACTGATTATATGGTAGTTTCTTCATTTTAAAATAAATTTAGAAAAGGGGATTTTGAAGAAAGGATTTGAGATGAGTAAGGATTTGAGAAGGATTTCGTTTGAGCTAGGTGCCACCGGTGATATTCCGAAATGGGTATCGGCCTATCGGAAGTGTCACGCGGAATGGACCTAGCGAGTTTGAAAAAGAAAAGAAGAAAGAATTTTGTTCTTGCTATGGCACCGAGGCCAAGTGGCGAGAACCATTTGAGAAGAGCCCAAAGAAAATGTTGAGATTTAAAGTTTGAAATTGCTTTGTCAAAACTAGGTTAAATAACTGCGATTTCATAAAATATCCTAAACCTTCCTTGTCTTGAACCGCATTTGCATAATTCGGACTTGCGAGTACAAATTTGTACTCACCATCCTTTTCTCCCTCTCTTTTCAAAATTTCAACAATTGGTCCATCCGAGTATGGCCCGCCGTCCAAGAGGAGGACCGGATTACGTCGAGGCGTTCTCCGACGAAGAGTATGAAGATTAGGGTTCTGCGTTCCTCTGACCTTCGTGCTCGTGGGATGAGTAAAATCCTAGATGTTGTATTAGGCTTGTATCGTCGTGTACTCTGATTTGCTGCCTGCGAGCCGTTGTATGTGTTGCTTGTACTGGACTATGTTCCGTTTGTAATAATAATATCGTTGGCACTGTTCCGTTTCTGTATATCTGTGTGTACTAGCCATGATCCTTGGGACTAGTACGGGTTTACGCAGGTGGAATCCGATCTTGTAAATCGGGTGCCGACAGAATTGGTATCAGAGCCAGGCTCTTATTGGCCCTAGGACGTAGCCCTAGAAATTAGAGACCATATAATTTTTAAAAGAAATAATTGTTAAATATATTCTTACTCTTCGCAATCTATCTTTGACTGATGATCTTTTGGAAACTTGTAGATGCTTGGCGTTCGCTTCCACCTTGGTGTTAGCTACGGAGGTTTCGTCGCGCCATTCTTCTTCCGATCTTTGGCACGCTATTTGGTGACCCCATGTACCATGGTGCCATTGCTCCACGCAAGGGCGCACATGCTTTGGGTGGTGTCGTCACCATCTTTCTTGCCGGTCCCCACCTACCCGGTCCGTTCCGCTACTCCGCCACTCGCGTCATTGCTCGAGACGCCATCCAGGCGTGTCGGACTTGCTCTACACCGACTCATGATCTGTTCACGCGTGGTCAGACGTCTCCCGCTTCGCTTCTTTCCTCTCGCTTTGCCGCCGCGAGCTGTTCATCACGCTCGTGCCGAGGGTGAGTGACCCGACGGTGTACCACCTTCTTGAGCTCGTCCAATCCACGGACGACGCGTACACCATCGCCCTGCGGGAGTTGAATTCCGCCTACGACGCCAACCGCCAGCTGGACCTGATCAAGAAGGAGTGCCACGACCTTAAAAAGCGCGACTCCCATCACTTGGTGAAGAAAATCCACCTTCGCAAGAGGCTCCGTGAGTTGGTTCGCGAGAACCAGCGTCTCCGGGGGAATGCCGCTTCTTCCTCCGGGACTCCTACTCCTGCTGCTTCGTCCTCACGCCCGAAGGAGAAGGATGTCGGCTCCAGCTCCAAGCTCGAGCCCAAGGATCCTGCTGATCTTCCCCTGTGCTCCTTCGAGCTCACCCCCAAGAATTTTCAGTTGGATCTGGGTCCAACTGGAGTGAGGGCGCCACCTCCTACCCTTGTCGAGCTTGTGGCATTCCCCGATGGTTAGATTCGCCGCCCTTTGGTTGGCGACCCGCCGTCGACATCGATGATGAAGAAGAAGAAGACCCCGTCGAGTTGGTTTCCGAGTCCGACTACGAGCAGGTTTAGCTCGTAGCTCTCCCTACCCTTTGCAAGAGTCGCTGTCATCCTTTCTTTTCCTTTCTCTTTTGCTTTGCGTCTTGTCCGCCGCTTTGCCGCGCTTTGCCGCCGGTCCCCCCCCACTTCAATAACCGGGCCGCCTCTATAAGAGGGCCGCCCATTCTTTCGCGCCGCCCATTCTTTGTGTTGCCGCCTACTTCTTTGCCGGCTCTTTGTGCCGCCGCCGAGTTTCCCCCTGCCGTGCCGCGCTGCTTCTCCAGCCGCGATGAGGAGGAGGCCGGAGATCCGCTCCGTGAGTCCCTCTCGCCGCTCCGCCAGTCCTCCTCGCTGCCGCTTCCGTTCCGCGAGCCCTCGCCGCTCGGTGAGCCCTCGCCGCTCCGCGAGTCCCCCTCGCCGTTCTCTGAGTCCTCCTCGCCGTGTTCCAAGCCCGCGTCGTTCCCCGAGTCCTCGCCCTCGGCCCGAGCCGAGCGAGTTCCGGTTGTTCCTCGAGGAGATGAAGCACTTCCCGCTTTGGATCACCGTGGTAACCATCCTACTTTGGTTGGTGCTTACCTGGTGGGCCCTGTGTATCCAGTCCTACTAATCGTCCCGGTGCCAGTCCCTGTAACCCGTAGGTAGTTAGCTCGCGATTTGGGTGACGTCTTGGCTTGTGTACTGCGCCCTATTGTACCACGAAAACTATTATTTTATGTATGTGAGTGTGCACCGTGCCAAGTTTGCATATTTTAACTCATGTTTTGGAAAAATCCGGGTTTTAGCTCTTTCCCCTTATTGTCTCTCGTCCTCTTGGCAAGCAGATGGTGATCTCGCGCCGTGCTGGGCGTGGTGATATTATCCGTGGTCGAGCCTGTGGTGGTGCCGCTAGCGAGCTAGTGGGCCCGCCGACTTGGGAGGTTAGCCCAAACACCCTGCTCGGCCGATCTTTCGTTGGAGGCCACCCGTGAGCTCAACCTTTTTCCCTCTCCAACACCACAAATACTCCCCAGAACCCCAAGAGAACCCACGAGAGAACCCCAAGAAAATCCCGAGAGAACCCTCAAGAGAACCAAGCCGAGTCTCCCCACCTTCCACCACCTCCTCCTAGAGATCCCACTGCAAGAGAGATCTTGGAGATGCAGTTCCAGATGTTCCGAGAGCTTATGAGAGAAAGAAATAATGCTCCTACTCCTCCACCGTGCCACACCATCCACCTCCTATCCGTGCCGTGTCAATGACTTCACGAGCCAACCCTCCCAAGTTCGGTGGATCTGCGGATGCCATGGAGGCGGTGATTGGTTGATGGCGATTGAGAAATGTTTGATTATGTTCCAATGCGGAGACCTGGAGAGTGTTCATTTCATGACCTATCGACTTCTTTGGAGTTGCGTCGACTGGTGGGACATATTTTGTGAGTCTCATGATGCTCCTGAGACTATCACATGGGACGAGTTTGTTGAGGCATTTGAGGAAAATTATGTCCCCGACGGCTCAAAGGAGGCTAAGAGGCGTGAGTTTCATGCCTTGGTTCAAGGAACATGACGATGCATGAGTATCTCACTCGGTTTACTCTGGCTGGCTCGTTATGTGCCCGTGATGTGAGGAATGATCTTGACAAGATCTACTTCTTCAAGAAGGGTATGGACCACGAGATCCGAGCCTTGATCGATTCCACGGAGTTCACTACCTTCAAGCGCTTGTTTGCCGATCTTTGTGAAGCGGGAGGAGAACCGTCGTCGGTGTTTGGTCGCTAGGAAGAGGAAGAGAGCCCAGCGGGATGGTCATCCTAGCTCTCGTCCCAAGGGACACCGCACCCGTGGTCGTCGCTTTCTTTTTTCTCCTCGCCCACGTTCTCGATGGGTGATGCCTCGCCAGTGCGCATCGGCTCCACCGTCCGCACCGGATGTCGGCTCTCCCAAGAAGGACACATCGAGCATCAAGTGTTTCAGATGTCGTGAGATGGGACACTCGCCAGATTCGTGTCCCAATAAAGGTGCCGTGTCCGCACAAGGTCAAGCCAAAGTTGTGTTGCCAAGGCTGCGAATTACATGCCACTTCGTGGGAATTTTCCGCAGCGAGAATCTCGCGTCGTGGGACGTGGTCGGGTGAACCACGTCAGTGCTGAGGACGCCCACGCTGATCCCCATGCAGTGATGGGTAAGTTCCACATCAACTCGATCCCCGCTACTGCATTATTTGATTCTGGTGCAACGCATTCATTTATTGCTGCATCATTTGCTAAAAATCATGGTCTTGAAATAAGTGCACTAAAGAAACCTATCTTGATTAAATCCTGGAAAAGTCATTCGTACCATGTTGATGTGCCCTTGGTGTTTGCATTGAAATTGAGGGTGTGGGATTTTAGCGACCTAGTGGTCATTGATTCAAAAGGGATAGAAGTGATACTAGGCATGGATTGGTTAGCCAAATATAAGGGTCATATTGACTGTGCCTCTAAAACAGTCAAGTTGACTAGGGATGATGGTAAGGAAGTTCAGTTTGTTGCTAACTCCGGTCCTGAAAATCTGATTGCCCTAAATAAGTTGGAAGGGTCTGATCTGAAGAATACGCCTATCTTGCGGGAATTTCCTGATGTGTTTCCCGAAGAGTTGCCAGGCATGCCGCCTGAGAGAGATGTTGAGTTTGTTATTGACTTAGCCCCTGGTACTGCGCCTATCTCCCAAAGGCCGTACCGTCTTTCCGCCAATCTAATGGCTGAGTTAAAGAAACAGATCGAAGAGTTGCAAGATAAGGGATTTATACGCCCTAGTGCGTCACCTTGGGGTGCTCCAGTAATTTTTGTGAAAAAGAAGGATGGATCCCTAAGGATGTGTGTGGACTATAGGTCACTTAATGAGGTGACCATTAAAAACAAATACCCTCTGCCTCGCATTGATGATCTATTTGATCAGTTGAAAGGAGCCTCTATTTTCTCAAAAATTGATCTAAGGTCTGGGTACCACCAAATCAGAATCAAGGAGTCTGATATTCCTAAGTCAGCTTTCACTACTCGGTATGGTCTGTATGAGTTCACTGTCATGTCCTTTGGTCTTACCAATGCTCCTGCTTATTTCATGAACTTAATGAACAAAGTATTCATGGATTTCCTTGATAAATTTGTGGTTGTGTTCATCGATGACATTCTGATCTATTCCAAGTCTGAAGAAGAGCATGAGATCCACTTGAGGATGGTTCTAGAAAGGTTAAGGGAGCATCAATTGTTCGCCAAGTTGAGTAAGTGTGAATTTTGGATGAAAGAAGTGTCTTTCCTTGGTCACTTCATTTCTGCTGAAGGTGTTGCTGTGGATCCTGAGAAAGTAGCATCTGTGGTTGACTGGAAACAACCGAAGTCTGTGACTCAAGTCAGAAGTTTCCTTGGTTTGGCGGGATATTACCGCCGTTTCATCGAAGGGTTCTCCAAAATAGCCCGACCGATGACCAATTTGTTGAAGAAAGAAAAGAAGTTTGAATGGACTGCCAGCTGTGAAGACAGTTTTCAAGAGTTGAAAAGCGTCGACCTCACTACAATGCTAGTTTTGCTCGATATTCATAAAGACTTTGAGATTTTCTGTGATGCATCTCGTCAAGGTCTTGGTTGTGTCCTTATGCAAGAAGGGAGAGTGGTGGCTTATGCATCTCATCAGCTTAAGCCACATGAACAAAATTACCCTACCCATGATTTGGAATTAGCTGCTGTTGTCCATGCCCTGAAAATTTGGAGGCACTATCTCATGGGGAATCGCACTGAGATATTCACGACCATAAGAGTCTTAAGTACATTTTCACCCACCGACTGAATCTAAGGCAAAGGCGTTGGTTGGAGTTAATCAAGGATTATGATGTGGAATTCACTATCACCACAGCAAGGCCAATGTGGTGGTGATGCTCTAAGCCGCCGTCCGCTTGTAATCACCTCCGAGTAAGGAGATGTCGCCAGATCTGTGTGAAGAATTTCTTAAGCTAAATCTTGGAATGGTAAAAGTCGGTCATTTGAATTGATGGAATTGCAACCCACCTTGTTGAATCAAATCAAGGAAGCCCAAAAGGGTGATGAAGAAGTTCAAGAGATCAAAGGCGAATCTTTGAAAGATAAAGCACCAAATTTTTCTTGATGATGAAGGTGTGCTTTGGTTTAAGAAAAGGATCTTTGTGCACGTGTCGGTAGCTCTAAGAGAGCTCATCCTTAAGGAAGCTCATGACAGCCCCATCTCCATACACCCTGGTAGCACCAAGATGTATTCGGATTTGAAAAGTTCGTATTGGTGGACAGGGATGAAAAGAGAGGTCGTAGAATTTGTGGCCCGATGTGATATTTGCCAAAGAGTGAAGGCAGAGCACCAGCGTCCTGCAGGTCTGTTACAGCCTTTAAAAATTCCAGAGTGGAAGTGGGAAGAAATTGGGATGGATTTCATTGTTGGTCTTCCAAGGACCCAAGCGGGCCACGACTCTATTTGGGTCATCGTTGACAGGTTGACCAAGGTGGCTCACTTTGTTCCGGTTCGCACCACCTATACTGGAGGCAAGCTCGCTGAATTGTACATGAGCGAAATTGTGTGTCGCATGGTGTACCTAAAAGATCGTGTCGGATCGAGTGCGCATTCACTTCAAAGTTTTGGGACAAGCTCCACGAGTCGCTTGGGACTCGATGAATTTCAGCCTGACTTTTCACCCTCGGTGATGGGCGACCGAAAGAGTAAATCAGATTTTGGAAGATATGTTGAGAGCTTGTGCTCGGGTTGCGCCTACCGGTTGGGATAGCGATTGCCCTATGCCGAGTTTGCATACAACAACAATCATCATCCAAAGATCCAGATGGCTCCGTTTGAGGCTTTGTATGGAAGGAAGTGCAGACCCCTTGTATTGGCAAGAGACCGTGAGTCAAAAATATTTGGGTTGGATATTTTGCAAGAGGTCAAGAGCGGTCAAAATGATCCAACAGAGGTTAAAGACAGCTCAATCCCGACAAAAGAGTTATGCTGATAACCGTCGAAGGGATTTGAAATTTGCCATTGGAGATTTTGTGTATTTGCGCGTGTCTCCCCTTAAAGGCATGCGTAGATTCCGTGTAAGTGGCAAGTTAGCTCCGAGGTTTATTGGTCCTTTCCAGATCCTTGCTCGAAGAGGTGAAGTGGCATATCAGTTGGAACTTCCTGAGTATCTGGCAGGTGTGCACAGTGTGTTCCATGTCTCGCAGTTAAAGAAATGTCTGCGAGTTCCTGAAGAGCAGTTGGTTCCTGAGGTATTGGATTTGCAACCTGATCTGTCCTTCAAAGAATACCCGGTCAGAATCTTGGATGTGGCAGTTCGCAAAACCCGTAGTAAGGCTACGCGTTTTGCGAGTTCGGAGCAACCACTCTGAGGCTGAGGCCACTTGGGAGCGCGAGTCAGATCTTCAGGCTGAGTTTCCAGAGTTGTTTCCGGAAGAGTCGGAATCTCGAGGACGAGATTCACCTTAAGGGGGGGAGGTTTGTAACATCCCAAATTTTTAAAAACCAATTTGGCACGTTAACAATTTCCTAAATTGCATAATTTTAAAATCAAAATAATCATGTCATATTGCATCATGGCATCATTATTGCATGCTCTGCATTTAAATTGGAAAATTGATTTAATCTTGTCATTGCATGCGCTCTCATTGAAAAATTTAATAATTGTTTAGTGCATGTATTCTACTTCTTTTAAGCCAATCCCAATGAAATTTTTGGAATTATATTAATAAGTTTTGGGAAAGCAAATAATATTTCCTAAGTATTAAAGTATTTAAAGAGGCTATTTGAAGGTATAATTATTTGGAAACCAGAAAATTCAAAAGGGTCTTATTCTCCTTTCGGCCCGAGTCGGCCCACTCCCCTTTTCCTCCCTCTCCTTTTCCCCCTGCTCCTTCCGCTATTGGGCATGACCTCGCGCCGAGCCCAGCTTCATGTGTCGTCTCCTCGCCCGGTGCCAGTGAGTCTCACCGCCGTGTGGGCCCACCTTGTCGACCCTCTCCTCTTCCTCCCTGTTTTCTTCTTCCCACATTTCCTTCTCGGCCAGATCGCCGCTGTACCTCTCCTCCGGGGCCTCGCCAGCCCGCATTCCCATGAAATCGCTCGCCCCTACACTCTTCCGCCGGACCCCTCTCCGTCCCCTACCCCTTTCCTTGTCTTATCGCCGGCCGAACCACCCTCGCGTTCAATGCGTTCACCTACACGGCACCGGCCGGAATCGGCGCCGGCGTTCGCCAAACCGCGCGTCGCGTCAGAGGTCGTTCAATGCGGAGCTCGCCTATAAATGGGGTACTGCTACCTCCGCTGCCCTTTGCTTTGCGCCACCGCAACGTCTTTCACCGAGCCGGTGCGTTGCTCCTTCTCTCCGCGTCGCCGCCGTTTCCTCCGTTGTTCGTCCGGTTTCGCGCCAACCTCACCACGTATTTGGCGCAGTCGTTTCCGTGGAGCTCGCGCCGTTGGTTTGGAGCGATGAGGCCCGTGCGTGTCTGCGGAGCCAGCGCCGCCGCCGCCGCCGCAATCTCACTGCCTTGCCGTTTCCTTCGTCCTCGGTGAGCTCGCCAATCGTTTCATCCCACTCCCTAATAGCTTCCGGCCGAATCAATCGCCTGTTGATGCCATTTATCGCCGGCGCCGTGTGGTCCGTGGATCATCACCGCTGCGGATCGCCACGCCGCCTTCCGATCACCTCGTTGGATGGTTGGACCTCCAATACATTCGCCCTTTCCGTAACTAGATTCCTGCGTGGCCGATTGAACCACGGTGGCCGGAGTCGTCGCCGCCATTGGCCGCTCCGCCGCCGGCTGGTCATCCTCTGTTTGCCCCTGCTGCCTCTGCGGTGCCACCGATCGGTGGGGCCCTCTGTCGACTTCATGCGCCTCTGCGATCTCGCCCATGAAGGTGCCGAAGCGCGTTCTTGATTTGGGCGTCGGTCGAGCCGGCCCATGGCCATTTAACCCTCTCCTTCTTTTATTTTCTTTTCTGAGCTTCCAACTAAATCATTTCGGGTTCACTAAAAGTATTTATTAAAATAGCTTGTGCATGCTAAAATTCTGTAAAAATTAGTAAAATTACTTTATTAGTTTCTAACACAGGAAAATTATGTATCTGCATGTCATGCATTTGGAATCCACTTTTGGTTAAATAGATAAGCTCTAGGTGCATCTTTAAATTTCATGTGCTGTAATTATTCTATAAAATTCAGGAAAAATACTTTGGAGGTTCTTTGGACCTTAAAATATTAGTTGTAGGCATGGCATCCATCCAAAGATCTGCTTTTGGTTATGCAAGTAATTTTGGGACTGACATCATACCATGTGTGCATTAACCATTTAGCATCATGTTTCCTTTAAATGAAAATGCATGGAAAATAGGATTTACGCATTTTTCTAAAACAACATGGCATAAAATATTTTACTTATGTGTGTTGTATTGCTTCGCATGCGTGTCTTGCGTTTAGGAGGTCAAGCTCTCGAAGACCCGATCGACGACGTCCGCTTCGCTTTCCCCGGAACCGATCAAGGCAAGTCCCCCTTTGATCATATTGAGAAGCCATTTTCGGTTATTTAGAAAATGTTATTAGACTTGAAAATATGCATGCTAGTTTAAAAGATAAATGCCGTATTTCCTAGACTTAGTTATCATGACCGAATAGAAAGGTAAGAAATATGGTAGGATTAAACCTAAGGCTAAAATATGAATTGCTCTTATTTATATGCTTTGATTATGGTAGGATAAATGCTTAAAATCATTTATGCGGAATGATTCAATCATTTGTGTGAAAGATGAATGTTTTGAGAAATGGTTGGAAAAGGGTGATTTAAAGATAGCGCATCAAGGGTGATGCTAAGTAGGGAATGATTTTCCTCTTACCCCAAAAATCTTTCCGACTAGGGAGATATTTTGTCGGTCGGTGCAGAGGGCACCTTGTTTCGAAACTGGGCTAAAATATCAAATCTCCCCTAGTCTAAGGACTGCTCATCCTATGATCCTATGAACTGAGCCATAACAGTACGACCTCGAGCCCCGGAATGGGACGGGCCCGATCGTTGGCCCTCGTGGTTGACGGTTTTGTGGCGAACACCGTCTGGTCGTAGCCTCTCGAGGGTAAGGCGTACCCACTCTGCAGAGTTAAAAGCTGTCATGATAGCCGTGCTTTCGGGTTATGGTATGCCAAGGACTGATTATATGGTAGTTTCTTCATTTTAAAATAAATTGAGAAAAGGGATTTTGAAGAAAGGATTTGAGATGAGTAAGGATTTGAGAAGGATTTCGTTTGAGCTAGGTGCCACCGGTGATATTCGAAATGGGTATCGGCCTATCGGAGTGTCACGCGAATGGACCTAGCGAGTTTGAAAAAGAAAAGAAGAAAGAATTTTGTTCTTGCTATGGCACTTTGAGGCCAAGTGGCGAGAACCGTTTGAGAAGAGCCCAAAGAAAATGTTGAGATTTAAAGTTTGAAATTGCTTTGTCAAAACTAGGTTAAATAAGCTGCGATTTCATAAATATCCTAAACCTTCCTTGTCTTGAACCGCATTTGCATAATTCGGACTTGCGAGTACAAATTTGTACTCACCATCCTTTTCTCCCTCTCTTTTCAAAATTTCAACAATTGGTCCATCCGAGTATGGCCCGCCGTCCAAGAGGAGGACCGGATTACGTCGAGGCGTTCTCCGACGAAGAGTATGAAGATTAGGGTTACGCGTTCCTCTGACCTTCGTGCACGTGGGATGAGTAAAATCCTAGATGTTGTATTAGGCTTGTATCGTCGTGTACTTTCGATTTGCGACTGCGAGCCGTTGTATGTGTTGCTTGTCTTGGACTATGTTCCGTTTGTAATAATAATATCGTTGGCACTTATTCGTTTACGTATATCTGTGTGTACTAGCCATGATCCTTGGGACTAAATGCGGGTTTACGCAGTGGAATCCGATCTTGTAAATCGGTGCCGACGAAATTGGTATCGAGCCGAGCTCTTATTGGCCCTAGGACGTAGCCCTAGAAATTAGAGACCATATAATTTTTAAAAAGAAATAATTGTTAAATATATTCTTACTCTTCGCAATCTATCTTTGGTGATGATCTTTTGGAAACTTGTAGATGCGGCGTTAAGCTTCGGCCTTGGTGTTGGCTACGGAGGTTTCGTCGCCCATTCTTCTTGATCTTTGAGCACGCTTGGCTTTTGGTGACCCCATGTACCATGGTGCGATCGCTCTCACGCAAGGACGCATGTCTTTGGGTGGTGTCGTCACCATCTTTGCCGCCGTCCCCACCTACCGGGGTCCGTTCACTACTCCGCCACTCGCGTCCGCTTTCGAGACGCCATCCAGGCGTGTCGGACTTGCTCTACACCGACTCATGATCATTCACGCGAGTGGACGCCTCTCCCGCCGCTTCTTTCCTCTCGCTTTGCCGCACGAGCTGCTCATCCACGCCAGACGGCCGAGGGTGAGTGACCGACGGTGTACCACCTTGTCGAGCTCGTCCAATCCACGGGCGACGCGTACACCATCGCCTCAAGGGAGTTGAATTCCGCCTCGACGCCAACCGCCACCGGACCTGATCAAGAAGGAGTGCCACGACCTTAAAAAGCGCGACTCCCATCACTTGGTGGAGAAAATCCACCTTCGCAAGAGGCTCCGTGAGTTGGTTCGCGAGAACCGGCGTCTCCGAGGAATGCCGCTTCTTCCTCCGGGACTCCTACTCCTGCTTGCCGTCCTCGCGCCGAAGGAGAAGGATGTCGGCTCGAGCTCAAGCTCGAGCCCAAGGATCCTGCCGATCTTCCCAGTGCTCCTTCGAGCTCACCCCAAGAATCTTGATTGGATCTGGGTCCAACCGGGAGTGGCGCCACCTCCTACCCTTGTCGAGCTTGAGGCATTCCCACGATGGTTAGATTCGCCGCCGCTGGTTGGCGACCCGCCGTCGACATCGATGATGAAGAAGAAGAAGACCCGTCGAGTTGGTTTCGAGTCCGACTACGGCGAGGTTTAGCTCGTAGCTCTCCTACCCTTTGCAAGAGTCGCCGTCATCCTTTCTTTTCCTTTCTCTTTTGCTTTGCGTCTTGTCCGCCGCTTTGCGCGCTTTGCCGCCGTCCCCCCACTTCAATAACCGGGCCGCCTCTATAAGAGGGCCGCCCATTGCTGCTTTCGCCCATTCTTTGTGTTGCCGCCCTGCTGCTTGCCTTCTTTGTCCGCCGCCGAAGCTTCTCCCCCGTCGCAGCCCTTCTTCTCCGGCCCGCGATGAGGAGGAGGCCGAGATCCGCTCCGTGAGTCCCTCTCGCCGCTCCGCCTTGATCCTCCTCCGCCGCTTCCTGTTCATGAGCCCTCGCCGCTCGGTGAGCCCTCGCCGCTCCGAGTCCCTCGCCGTTCTCTGAGTCCTCCTCGCCGTGTTCCAAGCCTGTCGTTCCCGAGTCCTCGCCCTCGCCCGAGCCGAGCGAGTTCGGTTGTTCCTCGAGGAGATGAAGCACTTCCCGCTTTGGATCACCGTGGTAACCATCCTACTTTGGTTGGTGCTTACATGGTGGGCCCTGTGTATCCAGTCCTACTAATCGTCCGGTGCAGATCCACAGAACCTGTGGGTAGTTAGCTCATGATTTGGGCCGACGTACCGGCTTGTGGTACCGCGCCCCTATTGTACCCTGAAAACTATTATTTTATGTATGTGAGTGTGCACCGTGCCAAGTTTGCATATTTTAACTCATGTTTTGGAAAAATCCGGGTTTTAGCTCTTTCCCCTTATTGTCTCTCGTCCTCTTGGCAAGCAGATGGTGATCTCGCGCCGTGCTGGGCGTGGTGATATTATCCGTGGTCGAGCCCGTGGTGGTGCCGCTAGCAGAGCTAGTGGGCCCCGCCGACTTGGGAGGTTAGCCCAAACAGCCCCTGCTCCAGCCCGATCTTTCGTTGGAGGGCCACCCCGTGAGCTCAACCTTTTTCCCTCTCCAGCGCCACAAATACTCCCCCAGAACCCCCAAGAGAACCCACGAGAGAACCCCCAAGAAAATCCCCGAGAGAACCCTCAAGAGAACCAAGCCGAGTCTCCCCACCTTCCACCACCTCCTCCTAGAGATCCCACTGCAAGAGAGATCTTGGAGATGCAGTTCCAGATGTTCCGAGAGCTTATGAGAGAAAGAAATAATGCTCCTACTCCTCCACCCGTGCCACACCATCCACCTCCTATCCGTACCCGTGTCAATGACTTCCTGAGAGCCAACCCTCCCAAGTTCGGTGGATCTGCGGATGCCATGGAGGCAGCTGATTGGTTGATGGCGATTGAGAAATGTTTGATTATGTTCCAATGCGGAGACTGAGAGTGTTCATTTCATGACCTATCGACTTCTTGGAGTTGCGTCGACTGGTGGGACACATTTTGTGAGTCTCATGATGCTCCTGAGACTATCACATGGGACGAGTTTGTTGAGGCATTTGAGGAAAATTATGTCCCCGACAACTCAAAGGAGGCTAAGAGGCGTGAGTTTCATGCCTTGGTTCAAGGAACATGACGATGCATGAGTATCTCACTCGGTTTACTCTGCTGGCTCGTTATGTGCCCGTGATGTGAGGAATGATCTTGACAAGATCTACTTCTTCAAGAAGGGTATGGACCACGAGATCCGAGCCTTGATCGATTCCACGGAGTTCACTACCTTCAAGCGATTGTTTGCAGTCTTTGTGAAGCGGGAGAGAACCGTCGTCGGTGTTTGGTGCTAGGAAGAGGAAGAGAGCCCAGCGGGATGGTCATCCTAGCTCTCGTCCCAAGGGACACCGCACCGTGGGTCGTCTTTCTTTGTTTCTCCTCGCCCACGTTCTCGATGGGTGATGCCTCGCCAGTGCAGCAGCCACTCCACCGGTCCGCACCGGATGTCGGCTCTCCCAAGAAGGACCTGCCGAGCATCAAGTGTTTCAGCATGTCGTGAGATGGGACACTCGCCAGATTCGTGTCCCAATAAAGGTGCCGTGTCCGCACAAGGTCAAGCCAAAGTTGTGTTGCCAAGGCTGCGAATTACGTGCGGCTACGTGGGAATTTTCCGCAGCCGGGAATCTTGCTACGTGGGGCGTGGTCGGGTGAACCACGTCGATCTTGGCATACGCCGATCCCCATGCGATGATGGGTAAGTTCCACATCAACTCGATCCCCGCCATGCATTATTTGATTACGGTGCAACGCATTCATTTATTCTTTGCATCATTTGCTAAAAATCATGGTCTTAAAATAAGTGCACTAAAGAAACCTATCTTGATTAAATCCTGGAAAAGTCATTACGTACCATGTTGATGTGCCCCGTGTTTGCATTGAAATTGAGGGTGTGGGATTTTTAGCGCACCTAGTGGTCATTGATTCAAAAGGGATAGAAGTGATACTAGGCATGGATTGGTTAGCCAAATATAAGGGTCATATTGATCGTGCCTCTAAAGCACCAAGTTGACTAGGGATGATGGTAAGGAAGTTCAGTTTGTTGCTAACTCCGGTCCTGAAAATCTGATTGCCCTAAATAAGTTGGAAGGGTCTGATCTGAAGAATACGCCTATCTTGCGGGAATTTCCTGATGTGTTTCCCGAAGAGTTGCGAGGCATGCCGCCTGAGAGAGATGTTGAGTTTGTTATTGACTTAGCCCCTGGTACTGCGCCTATCTCCCAAAGGTCGTGCTGTCTTTCCGCCAATCTAATGGTGAGTTAAAAAACAGATCGAAGAGTTGCAAGATAAGGGATTTATCGCCCTAGTCGTCACCTTGGGGTGCTCGGTAATTTTGTGAAAAGAAGGATGGATCCCTAAGGATGTGTGTGGACTATAGGTCACTTAATGAGGTGACCATTAAAACAAATACCCTCGCCTCGCATTGATGATCTATTTGATCGGTTGAAAGGACCTCTATTTTCTCAAAAATTGATCTAAGGTGCAGGTACCACCAAATCGTAATCAAGGAGTCGATATTCCTAAGTCGACTTTCACTACTCGGTATGGTGCAGATGAGTTCACCGTCATGTCCTTTGGTCTTACCAATGCTCCTGCTTATTTCATGAACTTAATGAACAAAGTATTCATGGATTTCCTTGATAAATTTGTGGTTGTGTTCATCGATGACATTCTGATCTATTCCAAGTCGAAGAAGAGCATGAGATCCACTTGAGGATGGTTCTAGAAAGGTTAAGGGAGCATCAATTGTTCGCCAAGTTGAGTAAGTGTGAATTTTGGATGAAAGAAGTGTCTTTCCTTGGTCACTTCATTTCTGCAAGGTGTTCTTGTGGATCCCGAGAAAGTAGCATCGTGGTTGACTGAAACAACCAAGTCTGTGACTCAAGTCGAAGTTTCCTTGGTTTGGCGGGATATTACCGCCGTTTCATCGAAGGTTCTCCAAAATAGCCCGACCGATGACCAATTTGTTGAAGAAAGAAAAGAAGTTTGAATGGATCGCCACCGTGAAGACAGTTTTCAAGAGTTGAAAAAGCGTCGACCTCACCCACATGCTAGTTTTGCTCGATATTCGCAAAGACTTTGAGATTTTCTGTGATGCATCTCGTCAAGGTCTTGGTTGTGTCCTTATGCAAGAAGGGAGAGTGGTGGCTTATGCATCTCGTCAGCTTAAGCCACATGAACAAAATTACCCTACCCATGATTTGGAATTAGCTGCTGTTGTCCATGCCCTGAAAATTTGGAGGCACTATCTCATGGGGAATCGCACTGAGATATTCACTGACCATAAGAGTCTTAAGTACATTTTCACCCAGCCTGACCTGAATCTAAGGCAAAGGCGTTGGTTGGAGTTAATCAAGGATTATGATGTGGGAATTCACTATCACCCTGGCAAGGCCAATGTGGTGGCTGATGCTCTAAGCCGCCGTCCCGCTTGTAATCACCTCCGGAGTAAGGAGATGTCGCCAGATCTGTGTGAAGAATTTCTTAAGCTAAATCTTGGAATGGTAAAAGTCGGTCATTTGAATTCGATGGAATTGCAACTCACCTTGTTGAATCAAATCAAGGAAGCCCAAAAGGGTGATGAAGAAGTTCAAGAGATCAAAGGCAGAATGCTGAAAGATAAAGCACCAAATTTTTCTGTTGATGATGAAGGTGTGCTTTGGTTTAAGAAAAGGATCTTTGTGCCTGGTGTCAGCGCTCTAAGAGAGCTCATCCTTAAGGAAGCTCATGACAGCCCCATCTCCATACACCCTGGTAGCACCAAGATGTATTCGGTTTGAAAAGTTCAGTATTGGTGGGCGAGGGATGAAAAGAGAGGTCGAGAATTTGTGGTCTGATGTGATATTTGCCAAAGAGTGAAGGCAGAGCACCGGCGTCCTGCAGTCTCATCTGACCTTTGAAAATTCCAGTGGAAGTGGGAAGAAATTGGGATGGATTTCATTGTTGGTCTTCCAAGGACCCAAGCGGGCCACGACTCTATTTGGGTCATCGTTGACAGGTTGACCAAGGTGGCTCACTTTGTTCCGGTTCGCACCACCTATCTTTGGAGGCAAGCTCATTGAATTGTACATGAGCGAATTGTGTGTCCGCATGGTGTACCTAAAAGATCGTGTCGGATCGGGGTACGCAGTTCACTTCAAAGTTTTGGGACAAGCTCCACGAGTCGCTTGGGACTCGACTGAATTTCAGCACAGCTTTTCACCCTCAGACTGATGGGCAGACTGAAAGAGTAAATCAGATTTTGGAAGATATGTTGAGAGCTTGTGCTCGGTCAGCGCCTACCGGTTGGGATAGCGGCTGCCCTATGCCGAAGTTTGCATACAACAACACCATCGATCCGGCATCCAGATGGCTCCGTTTGAGGCTTTGTATGGAAGGAAGTGCAGGACCCCCTTGTATTGGCAAGAGACCGGTGAGTCAAAAATATTTGGGTTGGATATTTTGCAAGAGGCCGAAGAGCAGGTCAAAATGATCCAACAGAGGTTAAAGACAGCTCAATCCCGACAAAAGAGTTATGCTGATAACCGTCGAAGGGATTTGAAATTTGCCATTGGAGATTTTGTGTATTTGCGCGTGTCTCCCCTTAAAGGCATGCGTAGATTCCGTGTAAGTGGCAAGTTAGCTCCGAGGTTTATTGGTCCTTTCCAGATCCTTGCTCGAAGAGGTGAAGTGGCATATCAGTTGGAACTTCCTGAGTATCTGGCAGGTGTGCACAGTGTGTTCCATGTCTCGCAGTTAAAGAAATGTCTGCGAGTTCCTGAAGAGCAGTTGGTTCCTGAGGTATTGGATTTGCAACCTGATCTGTCCTTCAAAGAATACCCGGTCAGAATCTTGGATGTGGCAGTTCGCAAAACCCGTAGTAAGGCTACGCGTTTTTGCCGAGTTCAGTGGAGCAACCACTCTGAGGCTGAGGCCACTTGGGAGCGCGAGTCAGATCTTCAGGCTGAGTTTCCAGAGTTGTTTCCGGAAGAGTCGGAATCTTGAGGACGAGATTCACCTTAAGGGGAGGTTTGTAACATCCCAAATTTTTAAAAACCAATTTGGCACGTTAACAATTTCCTAAATTGCATAATTTTAAAATCAAAATAATCATGTCATATTGCATCATGGCATCATTATTGCATGCTCTGCATTTAAATTGGAAAATTGATTTAATCTTGTCATTGCATGCGCTCTCATTGAAAAATTTAATAATTGTTTAGTGCATGTATTCTACTTCTTTTAAGCCAATCCCAATGAAATTTTTGGAATTATATTAATAAGTTTTGGGAAAGCAAATAATATTTCCTAAGTATTAAAGTATTTAAAGAGGCTATTTGAAGGTATAATTATTTGGAAACCAGGAAAATTCAAAAGGGTCTTATTCTCCTTTCGGCCCGAGTCGGCCCACTCCCCTTTTCCTCCTCTCCTTTTCCCCTGCTCCTTCCGCTTATTGGGCCACCTCGCGCCAGCCCAGCTCATTGTCGTCTCCCTCGCCAACAGCAGTGTGTCTCACCGCCGTGTGGGCCCACCTTGTCACCCTCTCTCCTCTTCCTCCTGTTTTCTTCTTCCTCACCGCTTCTTCTCGACCAGTCGCCAGATTTCTCCTCCGGGGCCTCGCCACCTGCATTCCCATGAAATCGCTCGCCCTACACTCTTCCGCGGACCCTCTCCGTCCCCTACCCCTTTCCTTGTCTTATCGCCGCCGAACCACCTCGCGTTCAATGCGTTCACCTACACGGCACCGGCCGGAATCGGCGCCGGCGTTACGCCAAACCAGCGTCGCGTCGAGGTCGTTCAATGCGGAGCTCGCCTATAAATGGGTATCGCTACCTCCGCTGCCCTTTGCTTTGCGCCATCGCAACGTCTTTCACCCGAGCGGTGCGTTGCTCCTTCTCTCCGCGTCGCCGCTTTCCTCCGTTGTTCCGTCCGGTTTCGCGCCAACCTCACCACGTATTTGGCGCAGTCGCTTCCGTGGAGCTCGCGCCGTTGGTTTGGAGCGGTGAGGCCGTGCGTGTCCGGAGCCCGCGCTGCCGCCGCCGCCGCATCTCACCGCCTTGCCGTTTCTTCGTCCTCGGTGAGCTCGCCAATCGTTTCATCCCACTCCCTAATAGCTTCCGCCAATCAATCGCTTTGTTGATGCCATTTATCGCCGGCGCCGTGTGGTCCGTGGATCATCACCGCTGCGGATCGCCAGCGCCGCCTGCTCCGATCACCTCGTTGGATGGTTGGACCTCCAATACATTCGCCCTTTCCGTAACTAGATTCGCGTGGCGATTGAACCACGGTGGCGGAGTCGTCGCCGCCATTGGCCGCCTCCGCCGCCGGTGGTCATCCTCTATTTGCCCCCCTTTTGCTCTGCGGTGCCACCGGCCGGTGGGCCCTCTGTCGACTCATGCAGCTCTCGCGATCTCGCCACACATGCCGAAGCGTTCTATGCGATTTGGGCCGTCGGTCGAGCCGCCCATGGCCATTTAACCCTCTCCTTCTTTTTATTTTCTTTTCTGAGCTTCCAACTAAATCATTTCCGGTTCACTAAAAGTATTTATTAAAATAGCTTGTGCATGCTAAAAATTCGTAAAAATTAGTAAAATTACTTTATTAGTTTCGAACACAGAAAATTATGTATCTGCATGTCATGCATTTGGAATCCATTTTTGGTTAAATAGATAAGCTCTAGGTGCATCTTTAAATTTCATTTGCTGTAATCATTCTATAAAAATTCAGGAAAAATACTTTGGAGGTTGCTGGACCTTAAAAATATTAGTTGTAGGCATGGCATCCATCCAAAGATCTGTTTTGGTTATGCAAGTAATTTTGGGACGACATCATACCATGTGTGCATTAACCATTTAGCATCATGTTTCCTTTAAATGAAAATGCATGGAAAATAGGATTTCTGCATTTTTCTAAAACAAAGATGGCATAAAATATTTTACTTATGTGTGTTGTATTGCTTCGCATGCGTGTGCTTGCGTTTAGGAGGTCAAGCTCTCGAAGACCCGATCGACGACGCCCCTTCGCTTTCCCGGAACCGATCAAGGCAAGTCCCCTTTGATCATATTGAGAAGCCATTTTGGTTATTTAGAAAATGTTATTAGACTTGAAAATATGCATGCTAGTTTAAAAGATAAATGCCGTATTTCCTAGACTTAGTTATCATGACCGAATAGAAAGGTAAGAAATATGGTAGGATTAAACCTAAGGCTAAAATATGAATTGCTCTTATTTATATGCTTTGATTATGGTAGGATAAATGCTTAAAATCATTTATGCGGAATGATTCAATCATTTGTGTGAAAGATGAATGTTTTGAGAAATGGTTGGAAAAGGGTGATTTAAAGATAGCGCATCAAGGGTGATGCTAAGTAGGGAATGATTTTCCTCTTACCCCAAAAATCTTTCCGACTAGGGAGATATTTTGTCGGTCGGTGCAGAGGGCACCTTGTTTCGAAACTGGGCTAAAATATCAAATCTCCCCTAGTCTAAGGACTGCTCATCCTATGATCCTATGAATCGAGCCATAACAAGATGCGACCTCGAGCCGGAATGGGACGGGCCCGATCGTTGGCCCTCGTGGTTGACGGTTTTGTGGCGAACACCGTCTGGGTGCGTAGCCTCTCGAGGGTAAGGCGTACCCACTCGCAGAGTTAAAAGCTGTCATGATAGCCGTGCTTTCATGGTTATGAGCGCCAAGGACTGATTATATGGTAGTTTCTTCATTTTAAAATAAATTTAGAAAAGGGATTTTGAAGAAAGGATTTGAGATGAGTAAGGATTTGAGAAGGATTTCGTTTGAGCTAGGTGCCACCGGTGATATTCCGAAATGGGTATCGGCCTATCGGAAGTGTCACGCGGAATGGACCTAGCGAGTTTGAGAAAAGAAAAGAAGAAAGAATTTTGTTCTTGCTATGGCACTGAGGCCAAGTGGCGAGAACCGTTTGAGAAGAGCCCAAAGAAAATGTTGAGATTTAAAGTTTCGAAATTGCTTTGTCAAAACTAGGTTAAATAACTGCGATTTCCGCAAATATCCTAAACCTTCCTTGTACTGAACCGCATTTGCATAATTCCGGACTTGCGAGTACAAATTTGTACTCACCATCCTTTTCTCCCCTCTCTTTTCAAAATTTCAACAGCTGGTCCATCCGAGTATGGCCCGCCGTCCGAAGAGGAGGACCCGGATTACGTCGAGGAGGCGTTCTCCGACGAAGAGTATGAAGATTAGGGTTACGCGTTCCTACAGCCTTCGTGCCTGTGGGATGAGTAAAATCCTAGATGTTGTATTAGGCTTGTATCGTCGTGTACTCTGATTTGCGGCCTGCGAGCCGTTGTATGTGTTGCTTGTACTGGACTATGTTCCGTTTGTAATAATAATATCGTTGGCACTGTTCCGTTTCTGTATATCTGTGTGTACTAGCCATGATCCTTGGGACTAGTACGGGTTTACGCAGGTGGAATCCGATCTTGTAAATCGGGTGCCGACACGTTTTGAGAAAAGAAAAGAAGAAATGATTTTGTTCTCGCTATGGCACTGAGGCCAAGTGGCGAGAACCGTTTGAGAAGAGCCCAAAGAAAATATTGAGATTTAACGTTTCCAAATCGCTTTGTCAAAACTAGGCTAATAACTGCAATTTCCGCAAAATATCCTAAGCTCTCCTTGTACTAAACCACATTTGCATAATTCCGGACTTGCGAGTACAATTTGTACTCACCCTCCTTTTCTCCCCTCTCTTTTAAAAATTTCAACAGCTGGTCCATCCGAGTATGGCCCGCCTTCCGAGGAGGAGGACCCGGACTACGTCGAGGAGGCGTATTCTGATGAAGACTATGAGGACTAGGGTTGCGCGTACCTACAGCTCTCGTGCCTGTGGGATGGATAAGTACCTAGATGTTGTATTAGACCTATGCCTCCGTGTACTTTGATATGCGGCCTGCGAGCCGTTGTATGTGTTGCTTGTACTGGACTATGTTCCGTTTGTAATAATAATATCGTTGGCACTGTTCCGTTTCTGTATATTTGTGTGTACTAGCCATGATCCTTGGGACTAGTACGTGTTTACGCAGGTGGAATCCGATCTCGTAAATCGGGTGCCGACACTAAATATCTTGCGAGTATACGTCATACTTGTTTCGCTATATTTGTCTGTAGCACGCCATGCCCACTGATCAACAAAGTAGTGAGTACGTAGTTCCAATAAAATACATGTAAACACCATCATACCCCTATTTAATAGTAGGAAAAGGTTTTAATTTGGTCCCTCAACTATGTCCGCTGGTTCACTTTAATCCCTAAACCTTAATACCGAACTTGTGAGGTCCCTCATATAGCAAAACCGGGTTTGACCGATCCTTTGACCGGTTAAAATAGCGGTATTAGGGTTTTGACCGGTCAAAATAATAGTATTAGACTTAGAGACGAGAGATTTGAGAGAGAAAGTGATAGATAAGGCAATGAGATGGATGCCATGTGACCATCAAGTCAGCAAAAAATCTTATATGGATGCCACACAAGCAAACAAAACCCTAAAACCGCCCACTGATCTGGTCAAAGAACTAATTTGGTCCGATTTTGCTACATAAAGGGCCTTACAAGTCCGGTATTATGGTTTAAGGACCAAAGTGGTCCAACAGATATAATTGAGGGACCAAATCGGTACTTTTTCCTTAATAGTATGTTACAACTACTTTTCTTCTTTCTAAACATTTAATTGGGAGAGAGTGGAAACATCACAATAACTACACTTTTGATATTCTAAATGGACAAACATTGTGAAACATATTTTTTCGAGGCATAGACAAATATAGTGAAATAGAGGGAGTATAAAATAAAGGAGAAAGTACAAAACTGTTCTTTCAACTATCGTTGCTGGACCGATTCAGTCCTTAAACTAGAATACCGGACTTGATCAGTCCCTCAATTATATTTTTAAGTTTTCATGATGATGACATCATGCATCCAAATGTGATTGTTTGATCTGAGACGTTTGCCAGCAAGTAAACATTATAAGTTAACATATTGACTAATTGTCATTTACTAATCAGTAGTGCTATTCTAGTAGTGTTATTGATGTTTCTCCTATTTTTTTTTTCTATCCATAGCATCTATATCACTGTTTCTCTAAAATTTTAAACTCTCTACCTTTGCACTACTCCCTAGCAACTTATCTATTTTTTTCCTCTCTATATTCTATAGGACCGTTTTGGTGGCAGATGATTGCCTTTTAATTTGTGGCGGTCACCTGTCCAATACAATTTAACCACTAATAATGACAAAAGAAAAACATATACTAAAATTCTATGATATCAAAACATAATATCTAAATGTATTTAACTTAAAAAAATAAAAAACGCAAACCAAATTTGAGAAAAAAAGAGAGAACAAGCTGATAAACAAAAAAATATGAAAACTTAATGTTAGTTTCTATACTACTTTTTTTAAATATAAAATAACTAAATTTAAACTATCAAATTAAATGGAAAAAGGCATATACTAACTAGGAAAAAGTGGTCACCTGCTTTAGGGGTGCAAACGGATCAGATAGTGCCATTATCATATCTGTATCCATTTTTTCCCGGATATGGATACCTCTCGGATACGAATACAAAACGGATAGCATAGTGAATACAAATACGGACCGAATATCTACTCAAGTCTGTCGGGTACGAATATCCTATAACTTCAGCGCATCAGCAAAAAAAAAAAAAAGCTAACATGCCAACATTTATCCCTTATGCCTTACATTTTTCAAGTCAAGTCACTGATACTTAGAAGCATGGGGTATATATATGTATATATATCAAGCGCCGGGTACAAAACGAGCAATAAGTAGTTAATTAGAAATACAGTCAACATTTATTCCACGTTCCACCATGACCACCATTACAATTCGGATACGGATAGTATCCGTCTTCGTATCCATATCCGGTCCTTTTAAAAAACCATATTTGTATCCGTATCCGAAAAAAATCTGAATAGTATCTGTATCCGTACCCATTTTCTATTTGGATACGGATAATCCAAATACGAATAGCCCATTTTTTGGATACGGATGTCAAAAAATTTAGATTATTCATATCCATTTTGCACCCCTAGCCTGCTTAAAACTAAAACAGCATTGAGCAGTCTACATTTATCAAATCCGATGCTGTATTGTTTTGTTGTGGGCTTGTGGCCGTGGAGTGGAGGTGAGAATAGCCAAAGGATTTTTTTTTCTTCTATATTTATTGTTTGGGACCGACTACAGTGCAGGCGCCTGCATTTTGCGTTCGTCTGGCGCGGCGCTGCATTTTTCAAGACGATTATCTGAAATTTCATGACGATTATACAGAAATTTCACCGCATGTAATCTGAAAAACAGATAAAAAGTGAAAAAAACTCGTGAGCTACCAATGCGGCGTCGACGGCGTTGTTCTCATGAAAGACGCCCACGCTGCATCGACGGCGAAGCAGCGGCGAAATGCGCATGCAAAGAGCCGAAGCATCGCTCATGTGGCGCTGCCAACGCAGGAGCAAAACCGTTATTGTTTAGCCATGGTTGTAGATTAAGGGATGGGATAGTGAGAGGAGAGAGGTTGGCCAAAACTTCCTGCTGGGGTGTAGGAGAGGATCGATGGGATCGATGGTCGCGCGTTGCTCACTATCGCCTTGACTTGTCATTTAGATAGCGATCTAGCGAGGGGCAAGGTCGCAAGACCGATAGATCGACGTGGCCAGATCAGTTCATACAAACTGATCACGAAAGGGGAAAAAGGGAGAAAACGGGGATGCGGATTCGAACCCAAAGACGCCTACATGAACGGTGACCTAACCAACCGGGCAAACCACCCACTTGCCTGGGACTTGTGGCAAAAAAATCGTTTTATATATAAAAATAAAACGAACGGCCAGATCTGCCTGCGTCGCACGATCGAACGGCTGACGGGCGCGAGCGCTGCGTGCTGGAAGGTGACCCACATGTTGCCCGTACGACGGCCGGGAAACGAACGGCCAAATCTGCCTGCGTCGCGCGATCGAACGGCTGACGGGCGCAAGCGCTGTGCGCTGGGAGGTAACCCACGTGTCGCGCGTACGACGGTCGGTGTTGGCTTTGTACCATTATTGATGATACATCCGATCCGAGGCTTGTGCCCGCCTACCCGTGCAGCATTCTATATATTTCTATGGGCAGCACGGCTTTCTGGCCCTACACCCATAAATATTTAGGGATCCAGATGCAAATAGAACTCCCTTGATCAAAACACTATATATCTCGGTGACTTCGTTCCATTTCATCTGCAATGGTAGTGCTTTCACTGATTTACTAGTGCTTTCATACCGCTAGTTTTCTTCTTTTGGCTAGGATGATGTGCTTCGTATTCATCATTGTCACAGCTAAGAATTCATGTTAGAAGATGTGCTCCCTTTTACGGTTACGATATAGCCTATTTCTTTCCGGGCTTCGCTGATAGTGAGATCTCAATCATCTTGTCCAGTAGGTGGAGCTTCTCAATTTGTCGGTGAGAGTGTCGGCCGCTATCAATAGCAAGCGGCAACACTTAACTATGCAAATGCATCAACTTCTTAATCAGACTAATAGCTAGGAGGGCTACAGGAGATTCACAGAAGTATGGGAAAGAATAACCGAGGAAATAATCAAAAGGGAAATGCTTAAGACCGGACGTCGGACGCCTCGGCCCCGCATCGAACGCCTCGGCCTAACATGCATCAAACAGGACGCGCGAGCGGTGACCAGGCGCTAGTTCTAGCGTTGGACGCGGATGTAAGTGAGCATTTCTTCGCTATCGACAATTTTTTTAGCTTTTACTGCTTGTTTCGCTTTTGATTCTCATCCTATTACTCTACAACGAACATGTTCGGCTCCTACTTTGCTCGTGTACGCATGTACTGCTAGCTTTTAACTCATTAGCGAAGGATTTTTCTGTTCGTGTACGTGTGTATGAGACATGCTTGACCCCACTAGTCATTTCCAAACTGTTATTGTTACATTCACTGATTTCCACGACGCTAGAGGAAGAGGTACCGGGAGCTATTTGAAAAATGTTGTTTCACGTGTTATCAAAAACGAAAATGCTTTCTATTAGTTGTGATTCATCAAACTAGACATATTGTTTCAATTGGGTTAGCCTATTGTTCCAGCAGACCAAATTCATTATTTCAACAAGTATAAAAGTTGTTCCAGCAGGCAAGATTGATTGTTTGGAGAGGCTAGACTTATTGTTCCAGCAGGTAAGATAGATTGTTCCGGTAGGCTAGACTCATTGTTCCAATAGACAAACTTTATTGTTCCAGTAGGTAAACTTTATTGTTTCAGTAGGTATACAAGATAGATTGTTTCAGTACGTATACAGGTTGTGGTTCATATCAAACTAGACATATTGTTTCAATTGGGTTAGCCTATTGTTCCAGCAGACCAGATACATTGTTTCAACAGGTATAAAATTTGTTCCAGCAGACAAGATTTATTGTTTGAAGAGGCTAGACTTATTGTTCCAGCAGGCAAGATAGATTGTTCCGGGAGGCTAAACTTACTATTCCAACAGATAAACTTTATTGTTCCAGTAGACAAACTTTATTGTTCTAGTAGACAAACTTTATTGTTCCAGTAGGCAAAAACTTATTTGTTTCAGAATGCAAAAGTTATTGTTTCAGAAGGCAAAAAGTTATTGTTCCAGAAGGCAAAAGTTATTGTTCTAGTAGGTAAAGCTCAACTATTCCAGTAGGACAAACTTTATTATTCCAGTAGGCAAATTTTATTGTTCCGGTAGTCAAAATCTTTATTTGTTCCAGAAGACAAACGTTATTATTTCAGAAGGCAAATTTATTATTTCAGGAGGCAAAAGTTATTGTTCCAGTAGGCAAAGTTCAACTGTTCTTGTAACATAAACCTTATTGTTCTAGTAGTCAACTTTTATTGTTTCAGTCGGCAAACCGTGTTGTTCCAGCAGGCAAAAATATTGGTTTAGTAGGCAAACCTTGTTGTTCCAGTAGGCATTTCTTTCACTGTTCCAGCACACCAAATACATTGTTCCAATAGGTATGCAAGTTGTTCCTTCATACCAAATGCATTGTTCCAATTGAATTTAGCCTATTTTTTCAGCAGACCAAATACCAAGTTGTTTCATTAGACTAGACGTATTGTTCCAATAGGCTAAATTAATTGTTCCAATAGTATAGACAAATTGTTCGAAAAAAATGCGAGGAACACATTGGTGAAAACGGTTTGTCGATTAGAGCTCCCAGTCAAAAGTTTTGGCTGTTTAAAGAAAAAGAAAAAAGGACAGGGAGGCAGTTCTTTTTGTTGCATGCGTAGCTGGCTAGCTCTGTCTCGCATGCATGCGCAGAGGGTGCAGCTTGGTCCATTCACGTTTGTTGCATGCGCATCTCACTTTCTTACATGCATGCGCAGGGAGCACTGGGCCGGGCTAGTGGACACGGCGTCCGATCGGACGGGTTCCGATCGGACGTCCGTACTGAAGTCCGTCCCTAATCAAAAAGAGAAAAAGGTACAAAAGAATATGCAGCAGCCAGGACAGCCTACTGTCCAAGATCGGGAGTGCCCGTTCCTCCTCATGTGGACGGTTTGTGGACTTATACGATAAAATAGGTGTGAATTATAACTTGTTTTATTTTTCTGAGAATGATGTACGATTCGTTTGCACGTCTAGATTTGTGCCAATCCTTTAATTTGACATAAACTACTATTCCTGTTATTTTCTATTTCAAAATGATGTATTTTTTAGATTGTAATGGATATGAACTATTTATTTTTAATTTGACATGTACTCTCTACACTGTTGTTTGTTGTGAGCCCAGATTATAATGGATTAGATTAAAAGAAGGGTTTTATATGAACTACAACAAAGAAAATATATAAAAATGAGAATGTCCATGCTAGATTAAAAGAAAAGGTCCATATCAACTCCAATAAAAAATAGAATAACAATTAATAAAAATAGAGTACATGTTAGATTACCATATTCGCTACAATTATAATTAAGAATACATAAATTTTGGAACAAAAGGTAGAAATAAGAGCCCATATTAGATTAATAGAAACAATCAATATCACTACAAATACAAATAAAAATCACATAAATTTGAAATAAAATAGAAATGAAAGTTCATGTCATATTAATACAAAGATTCTATATCACCTACAATTTAAAACAAAATTACATAAATTAAAAAAAAAGAGCGCATGTCCGATTAATAGAAGAGTTTGTATTAACAACAATTATAGTAAATTATATAAATCTAGAATACAAAATAGAAATAAAAGTTCATGTCTGATTAATAGAAGGAGCCTAAGGTTCTTTTCTTTTCAGCTTAACAACTTAACGGCTTAACAGCTTAACGACTTATCTATATTTTGAAAATACATATGGTTCAAGTTTTTTGAGTTTGTTTTTTTCGCTGCTTTGAAGGTGGATCCTAATGCTTTAAAAGGCAAGTCAACCGAAATGGATCCAAATTTCGAGACTATCTCGAGAAGCTCTCGAAATTTAGTCATTTCAGTCGTACAACTATTCAGCCGTTCAGATCAGCTCAAAAGAACAGGACCTAAATCATGAACAATTACAAATAAAAAATCACAGAAAATACTAGAAAATCCCATACTAATCGAAGAGAAAAAAGTAATATCTTCAATATCAATTAAAGTGGGTCTCAAGTATAACACTCTAGATTAAAAGAAAAATCCATATCAACATCACTAAAAAAAGAAATAGAAATTAGAGATCATGTTAAATACAAATAAAAAAGAAGCCATGTCAACTATAAAAAATGAATACAAATTTAAAAGAAAAGGAGTCCATACTAACTATAAAACATTACGCACAAATGCTTGGGACACCATGCTCGTTTCTAGGATTTAGGATTATTGTCGTAGCTTCGTTAGAGCCTATTTTATTTAATAGAAGATTGCGTCGATAAAAACTCAAAGCTATGATTTTTTACTCTAATACCACATTAAATTTCTATGATATTGAGTTTCTTGCCTAAGCTAGTAGGAAAGATTGACAAATTACTTGCACTTCACCATTACTGTAAATACCAAATAATGCACAAGCAATTGCAGCCATTCAAGGACTTGGAAGTGGTATGCCATATCTTTATCACTACGATCGTCAGGATGGTGGCTGCAGAGGGGTAAGAGATAAATTCAAAGTGAGTGATGCATTGCTAAACGGCTAAAATAACTGAACTTTGAGAGCTTCTCGAGGTAGTCTTGAGATTCATATCCATTTTCGTTTGACTTGCTTTTTAAAGCGTTAGGACCCACCTTCAAAACAGCGAAAAAACAGACTAAAAAACTCAAAGTATATGTCTTTTTAAAACGTAGATAAGTTGTTAAGCTATTAAGCCATTAAGCTAATAAGTTGAAAAGAACTGGGCCTAAATCTTGTACCTGACGGACCTCTGATGACACATCAACATTTTTTGTAGATAATTTTGTTTCTCAAATCCTTTAAGCTGTTGATGCTTCAACTTCAACGTTGGGAGTTCCCTTCAATCAAACTACTTGGATTTCCATCTCCGCATCTTTGGCACAAGCTTATAGACCCACCTTTGTCAATTTTGGCCCCCCTGTTTTTTCAATTTTGGGGCCCCTGTTTGTGTAATAGCTATCTGTTCGTTTGTCCCCCACGAAAATCGTGTACAGAAATTTTGAGTGGATTATATTATAATATTATTAGAATGTGCTATTTTAATTAATGCAGAACAAATAGGGGGTGCTTTGCTTATTAGGAGAATGCAAGAGTTTTTCAAAGAAAAAATGAGCATAGATGTGATCTATGCAGCGTTCGATTCTTTGGATATAATTGTTCCGGCCGGGAGCATTGTTCAAATTGCTCTTGGTTTGAAAGCTCCTACTAGTTGTTCTCACTTACTAGGCGATTGGTTTCATGGAATTTCTTTAAAGATAAAGAAAATGATTTTTGTTGGAACTGCGGCCCTTCTTTGGACGATTTGGCTTTGCCGTAATGATATTATTTTTAACAAATGCAAAGATATCTCATGTATGCAGGTTATCTTCAGAGGATCCTATTGGTTACGCCAATGGGCCTTGTTACAAAAGAAAGATGAGCGGGAGTGTTTCGTCCTAGCTTACCGATCTTTGGAAGAGGTGGCCTTGTCATGTTTTGTCAATCACGGATGGCAATTAAATAGTAGACTTTGTAATGCTTAATCATTTTTATCTTTGCATTGTTTAAGTCCTCTGTTGTTGAGGATCTTTTAGGTGTTGGTACGGTATTGTCCTTTTGTTGAGAACTGTGTGACTTTTGTTTGCCGTATATATCTTCGGATGTAGAGGCTGGATTAATTTCCATTATCGAAAAAAAGTGTTCCGGCCGGGCAACAATGACGAATGCTTAATAATAGGCTTTGTGCTATTTGAACTCTCAATGTAATCGTATTTGCCTTTTGACTCTCAGTTTTGCCTGAAATTTTAGATGTTGTAAGAGACATGTTAATTACATGATTTACATCTCATGATATAGAACTCATATTTATTCCATTATGCTGCACAAAATGCAAAAGTGACTAATAAGATTTAAACCCTGGTGAGTGGAGTCGAACAATACTACAACCACAAATACAGGAAGCAAGTTTGGGTAGGAAATTCTATGGGCCCCTGCCTCATACTGCTGCTTGTGAGGCCCTATTGTAGACGCAGAGCACGTGTCCACTTCCTGAAATGAACGGCTGATGATGATGGGCTGCCCCACCAATCAATTCCATGCCGGACTACTTCTCCCTCTCGTTCGATAGGCCCGTGGGCCGCCTGGGCGTGGTTGAAGCTGATGGCCTGCGTTTCAGTCAATTGCAAGCTAGGCTTAAGACTGGACTGCACCAGCTAACTAGCATCAAAGAGATTGCTGCTGCGATCTGTCATGCACATATTTATCATGCAGAGAATATAAATATGTACATCAAGGCCTGAAAAAAAAGAAGATATTTTTCAGCACAAACATTGCTAATTTCTCATACATTACGAAGAGAGCATGCATCACTAAACAAGCTACATGTTGTCCAATTCACGCAGTTCGTCATAGAAGCCATGGACTTCAGTTTCCCCTTTTGATTTTCTTTGTTCCCATCAGTTCTCCAGCATTTTCTTTTGACCCCATCATCTTCATCTAGATAAAACATATAATTTGAAAGGTGCTTTAATTTTCTAATTTAAAACATTATGTACAAAAGAGATCAACTCAACCTAAATAATACCGGCTCCGCCACAGTGACCACGACACCACATGCGCCGGGTGTGTGAACCATGCACTTTCCCCTAGGCTCAGCTATCCTTGTAGCCGTTGAAATGGTGAGGCGCGCGGGAGGAAGATTCTATTGGATTTTGGTCCATTTGACCCATCCTGAAAATGCCAAAGCATATAAACTTTAGTACCACCTTGCTAGTTGGTGGGTGAATATACCAACTTATAAGGGAGAGCTACCAACTTCCATTGTCATGAGGCACATGGGGGTCGGAAGCTATTTGCTAGAGTCACGCGAGCGATTACGCGATTTACCGCGTGACTTGTGACTTCGCGAGTCGCCATGCCGTGGATTAAATCCTGGCGCGCTAATCTCCTTTTGGCGTGCAACGTGCGTCCGCTCTACGTAGGGAGACGGTTACGATTTGGCGTGCAACGTGCGTCCGCTCTACGTGGGGAGACGGTTACGATTCGAGGATAAATCTCCTGGAGACGTCCAGCAGACTCCTCACGCGACATCGTTCCTCGAAGGTTCGTCCGCTCTACGTGGAAAGACGGTTACCATTCGGCGACATCGTTCCTCGAAGGTTCGTCCGCTCTACGTGGAAAGACGGTTACCATTCGAGGATAAATCTCCTGGAGACATCCAGCAGACTCCTCACGCGACCTCGTTCCTCGTCAACCTTCTTCTCTGCGTGCACCTGGAGGAGGGAGAGCGGGATCTCCGATCCGGTTGCTGCCGTGAGACCTGCACGAGAGGGGTTGCTGCCGTGAGACCTGCACGAGAGGGTACGGCAACGTACGGCCAGACGTCTCCTCCTCGCGTTCTTCACTTCGTCGATCCCTACGTAAGTTTTCCTCTGACTTCTCTACGGTCAGACGTCTCCTCCTCGCGTTCTCCACTTCATCGATCCCTACGTAAGTTTTTCTCTTACTCCAGTAGCCGCGAGTGCGCGGCTAGGGTTTTCTTGATTGCCAGTATGTTCTGCCTGTTGAGTGCCTGTTTAATTTTATATCTGATATGTCATATAATTAATTTCGGAATTGATATAATGTCTATATTTCCAACAGATTCCGAATGCTGCCGTTGCCGCCGCTGCTCAGTGGCAGTCTTTTTCGAGCGCAGGGCGTTTCATCTCCGCGTTTTGGCATCTGCCCAAGCGGGGGGTTGTCGTTGTTCTCGTTTTGGGTGGGTAAGGCAAAGGCGAACGCGGACGGACGACCAGGGTTCAACTTCCAAACCTGCAGCGTGAACCGTGAGGTGTCATTCAAACTGAGCGTCACGCAAGAGCTCGTGCCTCGCGGGGATCGAATTGTGCAGTCCGAACGGTGAAGCAAACAAGCTCAGATAACCCTGCGAGAACTGAGGAAAAAGAGGGGTTCGTGGAGACAGTGGAGTACGTGCTTAGGCTTGCCCTTTCAGCCTGAACGACTACACCGCAGAGCGCCATCATTGAGTAAAATGCACCGGCGCCGAACTTGGCGAGGGTGTCGTTTCGATCACGGCTCTGAAAAAATTGTCGGGTTCTAAAACTTGGCGGAGGTGTCATCCAGGTCTCTAAACTTGGCATGGGTTGTCATCCAGGTCCCAAAACTCAAAAAAATTACAAAAAAATCATTAAAAATTTTAAAAAAATAAGAAAAAACATATAAAATTTTGAATGTTTTAATGACTTTCTAAAATTTATAAGTTTTTTCTTATTTTTTTTAGATTTTTAATGATTTGTTTCTAATTTTTTTTGAGTTTGGGGACCTGGATGACACCCCCTGCCAAGTTTAGGAGCCTGAATGACACCCCGTGTCAAGTTTAGGGACCCAAATAGCTGGTTTCTGAGTTCGGGGACCGGAATGACACACTTGCCAAGTTCAGGGACCCGAATAGTTGGTTTTCTGAGTTCGGGGACCGGGATGACACTCCTTGCCAAGTTCGAGGTCCGCCGGTGCATTTTACTCGCCATCATTCAAGAGACCTGCTAGCGGACAGCGGAAAGTATACTGTTTCAACCATATAGATGTTTTGTGTGAAACACCACGTAAAATATATGAAAAACTCATAAAACGTCATATGAAACACTCGTGAAACGTAGCGCACATAAAATACGGCAAGAAACACACGAAACACCACGTGAAACACCTACACTGTTGTAATGGTATAATGTTCATTACTATTCCAGCTTATTTAAGGCTTGTTTGGAACAAAGTATTTTTCATAGTTTCTAAACAATGTTATGGTTTCTGAGAATATCATGATATTTTATATCATGAGGTGCATGTTTGATTGCCACGTAGAAAACTCTATTTTGAAAACCATGATATTTTGGAGTATTGAAAACTCCAATGTAAACTAAAATTTTCACTTCTATCCTTTGGTCATGGTCAATATTTGGTAAAAAAAAAACTTTGCAAACAAACAGTTGGTATATTAAAAAATACATTAGTTTCAATGAAGTTTGATAAAACCATGATATTTTGGCAAACCACGGTATTGTAAAACCATGGTTTTGAAAACAGATTTGCTAACTAGCAGTGATTGCCTTTTCATTTTTGAGCAATCAACTTCTTTTTCTAGTTTTTTACATTATTTTTCCACTTAGATTGATAGTCAAAATTTAGTTATTTGTATTGGAAAAATATTTACATATATAGGCTAGCAAAAATTATTTTAAATTTTTATCGACTGGTTTGTTGTTGATTTTGTTAGAAATTAGTTTTTAGCAGTCAACTATTTTTCAGTTTGTCTACCTATTTTTCCACGTAGTTCGATTGTGGAAATTTAGTTATTTTGTATTGAAAAAACTTACATATGCATATTTTCATATTTTTATTTTTGTTATTAATTGTTGCTTTTATTATTTTTTGATATTAATTGTTGTTTTTAGATTGATTTATGATCGATAAGTTTTTAGGTTAATTATATTCAGGTATTTTATTTAACTTATATTTTTTGACATGTATTTTTTTTCTTTTTTTCTATGATTATTAGTTAAGTGTTTCTCTTTTAGAAACTTTGTTTTCTAATAGGATCTTATGTGTGTCCCTAATCTTTTGTTTAGCGAACTGACGTGGTTCTGCCGGTAAACTAACGTATATGCCCGAACAGGAAAGCTGTCAAGGAAAAACAAAGGGCATTTAAGTCCCCGCGCCGATCCAGCAGGCAGCCGCCAGGTGTCCCGCGACCGCCGGATAAACTCACAAGGACACAGCTACCTTCCACCAGAGAGACGAAAGCAAAGTAGCATCGGCATCCTCAGAAAGAGAGGGAGGGAGAGACAGAGAGAGAGAGAAATAAAGCAAGGACCGAAAAAGGCCCAGCCATGGCGTCCTGACGTGGCGCGAGTTGATAAATGCCGATGATGCAGACCCCGGAGAGAATCTTCGATGCGATCAGAGCCATCATCGCTCGCCCTCGTCCGGGCCCAGGGCCACGCAACAGGTGGCGTTCGCCTCCCTCGCAACGTGATTTCGCCGGCCTTTCCCTTCTGTTTTTTTCTTCTCCTTCGTCTTCCATTTGTTTCCTTCTCCTCCCTTTCCTCGCCGCTACGTCCGCCTCGTGTCCACAATGGTTCGGTTCGGCTGCTGATTTTTAGGCTGCGGATTTGTTAAGACTCGCTGGTGCTCGGCTCACCCACCCGCAATGACTTGTCAGCGACAAGAGCAGCAGGAGCACTGAAATAATAATTCATTTGATTTCTGCGAGTTAAAGAGTACCAGAAGCCCAATTAAAAATTTGAGCTTTTCGGAAACGGCATGTAGGTTTCAGGGAAAGAACATCCCCGGCGTAAACAACCGAGTGCGAGCCAGATGTCTTGACAATCAGCGCGATCGGATTGGCGATTTTGCGCATAAACAAAGATGAGCATCGCAATCCAGTCAGAGGAAGATGGAGAAGGCTTTTGATCATTTCCACGGCCAAAAGGGGCACTGGATTAGATTAAAATTTCTCTGACGCTTGACGAAAGTTTCTTCAAACATCGGAAACACATCAGCTTTTTCTTGGCGAAAAAGGTCTGGTCTGGTACTCTGGTCTGGTCCGATTACAGAGCAACTTTGTACGCCCCGAAAAACGAACGAAATAATTGTGTGCTGTATTGAGGGATTCTGCATTTCGTTGGATGCTTAGATCGCCGCCGAATCAAGACTCGAGAGAACCAAGCGAGGGGCTAGTTCGATCGTCCATGGATCCGCCGGTCACAATCTCGGGCGGCGCCGGAGATTGACGACGACGACGCTGACATTGTCCGAGCTCTGCCGCGCCAGGGCCAGCTTGGTGAGCAGGACGGCCGCCTCGGCGCACGCCTTGTCCACCTCGGCGCCGTCGTCGTCGCTCTCGGAGCCGGCGGCGACGTCGGCGTCGTTGGGGGTTTCGTCGCCGCTGCTGCTGCCGCTGCTCTGCCTCGGGCTCAGGTTGGAGGTCGGGCTAGACCGCTCCCCGCCGCGCCGCGCTCTGCTCCGGAGGCAGGCGCGCACAACGTTGCACGCCACCTCGTTGCTCACCACGTCCCACAGGCCGTCGCTGGCCAGGACGAGGAACTCGTCCTCGCCGTCCTTCCTTTCCAGCACTCGCACCTCGGGGTCGGATATCACGAACGGCTTCAAGTAGCTGTCCCCTGCAATGGCACACCCATTGAAGAGTTTAGTCAGGAAGAAGAGCAGAAATGGCACACAGAGAATTGGATTGCTACTGATGCAACAGGGAATACGACTGTATGTATCGAGTACTCACCAATGGCTCGTGACATGGCGAGCATGCCGAAGACGCGGGCGCCGTCCCAGAAGATGACGCGCCCTCCCGCAGCTTGGATCCGTTCCAGCTCGTCAGGCCGGTCCGGCTGAATCGAATCAAACAGATCAAACCGATGAATTCTTCAGCTTTTTTAGCACTGCTAGTAAAAAAACTCATTTTTTTTCTCTGTTCGCTGCATACCTTGTGGTCGGATGAGAGCGGGATGGCGGCGCCTCTGCGGCAGAGGACGGCGCGGGAGTCGCCGCAGTTGGCGACGACGACGTGGCGAGGGCCCACCACCGCGACGACGGCCGTGGAGCCCACGTGGTCGCACTTGGGCAGCTGCATCTCGCACCGGCAGGTGGGCGCCGGCGCGTTGCTCCCCCTCGAGCCCACGGCCTCGGCGTCCATCCGCGCGAAGCTCGTCTCCATGGCGCCCCTCCACCGCGCCTCCTCGTCCAGCGCCGCCGACCGGGCGCCGCCGGCCTCCTCGGCCACGATCTCGTGCATCCTCTCGCCGCACGACGTCGCCACCTACACGCACATGCAACCGACCGACCGATCGATCAGTAAGCACTCGTCGTGAGTTGTCAAAGCCGGAGCAGAAATGAATTGCTCCCATCCAAAAAGAAATGAATTGCTGAAGCAAGCACATGCACGCACATGGGAGCAGCCGTGGCCGTCGAACACGCCGAAGAAGTGGTGGCCGGGGAGGAACCCCGGGCGGGCGGACACCGCGTCCTCCATGTCCCTCCGGCGCCCGCACACCGACATCGCGCCGTACCTCGCCGGCTCGCCCCCCAAGTCCTCCTCGTCCGTCGACGCCTCGCCACCGCCGCCTCCCTCCAGCCTGCGCCTCTTGCAGGGTGCCGCCTCCACCCCGCGCTCCGCCACCACCCTGAGCCGCCGGAGCTCCATCCGGCGCCGCCGCGCCGCGCGGCTCCCGGCGCCCTTCCCCTCCGCTCCCGGCGCCGCCATCTCGCAACAAAGCTCCGCCATGAAACGAATCACCCACAAGGGCAAGGCCAACCCAATCCCTCTCTCCCCTCTACACAGTGAGCAAGCAGCACAACACAAGGCAGACGCTGCAGCCAAGATGAGCAGAAGCACCTCTCCCTTCTCCTCTCCGATTCACTTTGCAAAGCGTGAGAGCGATTGAGAGGTGGGTACGAGTGGCGCCTCCTCCATATAAAAAAGTGGGGGAGGGGAGGGAGCAGACGACGTGCCACGCGGCGGGGCCATGCCGCACGTACAGTTGTGTGATCGCGCCGAGGCCGTCGGATGCGGGTCCACGTGACGCGCGCCCGTGGCCTGGGCGTGCCGGTGGGGGCACGTGTCGAGGGCGGGGCGTGCCCACCGGGCGGTCGGAGCTGGGGCGCGCCGGCGCGCGACACGAGTTAGGCGGGGGGTGGTGTGGGCCGCGGGCGCCAGCGCGGCGGTGTTTGGTGTTCGGCTCCGCGAAGCGGATGGCGGGTGACGACACGTACGCAGCGCACGTTGGTTGTGTGCGGAGGCGGGGACCGCGTCTACGTGGGCAGGGCGAGGCATCCATCGCCGTGAGAGAGAGAGAGAGAGAGAGATAGGTCGGCAGGGCAGGCGGGGATAGAGGGACACGTGGAGAGGGGCGGCGACTCGAGGGGTGGTGTACGGGCTACGGCCTCCGTCCGGCTCGCGGCTGGCGTCGCGTCGCGTCGTCGGCCTGTCCTACGATTACCTATGGGCTCTTTATGTCCCTGTGCCACACCATGCAAGCATGTACGTGCATCTCGTGCTGTAAATTCGGCTCCCATTTTTCTTATGCTTAGAGTTCCTGTTTTTAATGTGTAACTTTTTTGGCCTGATTACTTTTTGGTAAAAGTAACCGAGATTTCTAATAAAAAATAAGGCCTTTTTAAAGTCTCAAAAATTATTCTCGGAGCTTTGAAGGAACCATTTAAACTAAAAAAAACTACAAATTACTATATTTGTTCCAATCCTTTAATTTGATATGAACTCTTATTCACGTTATTTTCTATTATAAATTTTTAATTTTGTTATATCCGATACAAACTTTTTAATATTGACGGCGTGTTCTCCGCTCAACCACTGCGGATCACACTTTGATCGATTTTTAGTCTACTGACCAACTCGATCAAGCTCGGTTCGATTTGGCGTCGGGCACAACAAGGCGACTTCATGATTTACCCGAGTTCGGACCCGCTTGCGGGTAATAGTCCTACTCCTGCTGAGTCTTAACTCTTTTCTGATTGTGGTTGAATGGGAATGTGTTTACAGGGTGCTTGTGAACTGCGTGTGTTCGGAACCTATGCTTGTGCAACGTTTGCACCTCGCGTAACCTGCCTCCTTCCCTCTCTCTCCTCCTCTTTTATACAAGCTTTGCCTTTGGCGGAGAAGGCGGGGAGTAAGCGATCTGATCTATCGATCTGCTGACCGACCACGACGAAGAGGCAACGTCTTGCGCTTGCGCCAGCAGCAGCGCTCGCGTGCCGCCAAGTGGCCTCGACCCAGATCCTGCCGGTGAGTCTGCGGGTGGGGCCCTACCTCTCTCCTCAGCAGCGGACGGCCTCCTCGAAGCAAACCTTCTCTCTGCGGGTCAATTCTTCTGCGCCCGCGATGTGCCTTTCGAGACTGCGAGGTCATCAGGCGATAATCATGTCTTGTTGTCTATCCGCGTGATGTCTCATTAAATCGCTTCGTCGCCAGCAGGGGAGCCTTCGTCCGAAAACTCATACGCAGCGTTCCCTGCGCGCGGGCCCTATAGCGTGGGACCCTCGCTTTAGGTCTTGAGAGGGCTCGCCAGCGCACACTTTGGCGTGGGGCCCTCGCTGGTCTCGAGAGGGCTCGCCACGCGCTTTGGGCGTGGGGCCTCGCCTCGTCTCTCAGAGGGCTCGCCAGCATGGCACTGGGAACTGATCGTGGGGCCCTCTTGGCCTCCCGAGGCTCGCCCACGCGCTGGGGCCTTGCTCGCCCGCCTAACGCGTGGGGCCCTCTTGACCTTCTCAGGACTCTTTGTACCCCAGTATTTATTACACCGACAAATATGATATGAACTTTTATTTTTATTATTTTTATTTTGAATTTCTATCATTGTTTTGTGATAGCTTATACGAAGTCTTTTTTTAATCTACATGGACTCTTATTTATATTTTTTATTCCATTTTTTAAAATTTTATTTTAGTTTATATGAATTTTTTCTTTTAACCTAATTGGTTATAATCCAGGCCCACAACAATCGACGGCGTATAACTTCTTATTTCTTTGCGATTAACATAAGAATCTATCTATCTACTATATATGTCAAGCAGAATAAAACAGAGTCACCACGTCAATCCAAAAATACTAGAAATTCTTATGTTATTCGAAAACTACTAATAATTCTCACAATTAATTAGAGAAAAAAAAAGATTTGTGTCGGTGTAATAAATACCGAGGTACAAAGAGTCCTGAGAAGGCCAAGAGGACCCCACGAGTCAAGCGGGCGAAGCAAGGCCCAAACACAGGCGAGCCCTCGAGGCCAAGAGGCCCCACGTCAAAAGGGCGATCAGCCCAGTGGCGTGGGCGAGCCCCTCGGGAGGCGAAGAGGCCCCACGCGTCGGTAGCGGGCGAAGCGAGGCCCAGCCGTGGGCGAGCCCCCTGGGAGGCCAAGAGGCCCCACGCGTCAGTGGACGATCGAGCCCCAGCGTGTGGGCGAGCCCCTCAAGACGAGGCGAGGCCCCACGCGCCAGCGGGTGCGTGGGCGAGCCCCTCTGGAGACCAAAGCGAGGGCCCCACGCCCGAGGCGGATGCGTGGGCGAGCCCCTCTCGAAGACAGACGAGGTCCCACACGCCAGGTGGGGCCAGCGGCGAGAATGTTGCGTAGAGTCTTGGGACGAAGGCTCCCCCGCTGCGAATGACGGCGCGCATTTAATGAGACATCACGCGGATAGACAATGAAGAAATGATTACCGCCATGCGACCCTGCAGTCCGGCGGTATCACTGTGGCGTAGAAGAATTGACCGGCAGAGAGAAGGTTTGTTTGAGGAGGCCGCCTGCCGTCGGGAGCGAGCAAGGCCCCACTTGCGCACTCACCGGTGTGATCAGGCGGGTCGATGTCACTTCGGCATCGCGAGCGAGCGAGCTGCCGTGGCAAGGCAGCGCGTTGCCTCTTCTTCTGTCAGGTCGTGTCGGTGTCTTGAAATCTTATCAGACGCTTACCCGCTCGCCTCTCCGCCACCCCAAAGCTTGTATAAAAGGAGGAGAGAGAGGAGGCATGTTAGGTGCAAACGTTGCACTAGGTTCAACACACGCAGTTCACAAACACCTCAGAATACATTCCCATTCAACCACAATCGAAAAAGAGCTAAGGCTCAGCAGGAGAGGACTATTACCCGCGAGGGTCCGAACTCTGTAAATCATGAAGTCGCCTTGTTGTGCCCGACGCCAAATCGAATCGAGCTTGATCGAGTTGGCTAGCGACTAAAAATCTGACCAGGGGTGTGATCCGCAGTGGTTGAGCGGAGAACACGCCGTCAATTTGCACCATCGATTATAGTGGATCGCATTATAGTGTTTTAGACTAAAAGAAAGAATCTAAACCAACTATAATTATAAAATAAAAATAATAACAAAATGGAGAAAAATAAAAAGAGTCCATGTCATATTAAAATTAAGATGTCATATCTGTTAAATTTAAAAATTGCATAAATTCATAATAAAAAATAATTACCATGTCAAGTTAAATATTGACACAAATCTAGCCACGCAAATACGCAAGACAACTTACTCGTTTATATATAATGGTTTTGTTTATCTAAGATGAATTATCTAATGGTGTTATCTTTTACTCCGATGAATAATAGATACGGTTTAGGTTATTTAAGATGACATGATATAATTGTGTTATTTACGACGTACAATACTATATGGTGGTCTCAATACCATTAGTGCCATGCAATAATATATTAAATACTTGAATAAAGCATATAACAAACCGATTAAACCATAATTCAAACTAGTCCAAAAATCATAATTACATGTCATTGTTATAAAGAAGGAAATCAACTTTTAAGACATGCGTCCTCGTTAAACAAATCCACCGTTCCTGGAGGAAGTGGCCAGTAGCCCATAATTACGCTTTGGTGAGGGCACGTTCTCTTCGCAGTAGAATCGCTAGAGTTGTAGCGGCCATAATAGCCTCGGTGGCCGCCATTTCTGTCATCGTTGGGATGCTGGTTAGAGCCGAAGTTGGCAGCGCCATTTGTGCGGCCGCAACCAAAATCAGGACTGGTTCCGGTCCAAGAACCAACATCACTAGTACCATTGTCAGTCTTGTCGTTAGACTGAGCAATGACGGCAATGGAAGAAGAGCCTGGTGCAGCACTCTTGTTGATTTTTGTGACATACCCAAAATTAACCCATTTTTACCATGAAAATTTTTCGTAAAAATCATTTTTAAGCTCTAAGAAACCTTCCCTAGTTTTCTTAGAATTTTCCAAAGCAATTCCTATTTTATTCCATTTAAGAAATCTCTTCTTTTATTTATCCTAACATTTTCATCCCATAAAATATCAACTTTTATTGCCCCATCAGGTTCTCCTCATTTTTTTTTGATTTTTGGAGACCAATTTCATATTTTTCCGAGCTCCCTACATTTGTTTATGAATTCCCAAAGCCTAAAATCCTTTTCTGGAAATTCAATTAAATCCTTTCCTTTTCTGGATTTTCCCGGAATACGCTTTCCCGTTTTGGAAATACGCCTTCGGCGTGTCTTCTTCCCCTCCACGCCGGTGCAGTAAGTGGCAACGAATGGCTGTGATCTTTTTGACTTGATCCAACGCACTGGAATCAGCCACGTCATCGATTGTGTACCCCTTCGTTGGAAACGATCCAATAGCGCCCATTGATCCGCCGCAAAATCCAACGGCTCCCGCTGTTTCTCCCTCCTTCTGTTGCGCCTCCACCCCAAATCCGCCGGCGCCGTGCGCTCGCCGGTTTTGCTCGCCGCCGTCGATTTCGACCTCTCCGGGCCACGTAAAGACCCTTTACGGCATTGACACGTCGTCGCCTATCTTATCTACCTCATCACCGACCTCATCTTGCCGCCTCTCTGCCGGAATTCCTCGCCGATGATTTTGTCAAAACATGGATTTTTCCTCTGGCCGCTGCCGTGCTCCCCCACCTATTAGTAGGCCTTCCCCGGAGCCTCTCCGACCCAAGCAAGCTTCCTCCACCCATCTCCTTCCACCAGCAACCCCTGGAGCAAAGTCGCCGACGACCTCCCCCGCTGCCGCCATTTCGGAACTCCGATAACTTTGTTGTCGTCGACCCCGATCTCTGAAAATTTGTTGATCCACACCAGATATTTTTCCACGTACACATGCATAAATTCTTGCTATCCGGAGATCTCCCAAAATAATGTCAAAATAAACCCTCCACTCTATTCTGAAAGAGGATCCTAAGGCCTAGAGGGGGGGTGAATAGGCAATTTTAATTTCTTCAAGATTATTTGTTAATTAAGCATCATATTAAGAATTACCCAATCCTAGTTGCAATTATCAAGTAAGCGGAAGCGATAAAGAAGTTAATATGCAACTAAGACATGGCATCACGATCAACACAATCAATGCAACGGTAGTAAGTGCGGAAAGTAAATAAGAGAGAGCGACACGGAATTTGTTTCACCGAAGTTCGGAGCCGCAACTCCTACTCTCCGTTGAGGCTACCCCTTGCGCACAAGGACCGGCTCGCTCTCGAGCCTAACGCCTCACTTACTCCCGGTGAGTCGCTCCGCCACTCCGTGAGGTGGACTCACACCCGATACCGACTCGAGAGTAGCCACACGCCAAGGCCTACTCCCAAGCCCACTCCACAAAGGATGTCGTCTTCAAAAGTAACAAGCTCAAACGCCTGATCATGCGGATCGAAGGACTTCCATGAAGCTCGGTGTTGGGGTTTAATGATTTGTGGCTTTGGATGATTTGTGGGTGGAGGAATGGCTCTAGATCACCTAATTGATGAGCAATAAGTGTGGTAGGTGTAGAGAGCAGCAAAACCTTAAAGAAGCCAGCCACTAGACATCTATATATAGCCCCAAGAGCAAACTAGCCGTTGCCCCTCGGAAGAGGACAAAAAGACTAGCCGTTAGCCTCTACCGGACGCCGTCCGACGGGAACCGGACGCCGTCCGGCAGAGCCTTCTGCTCACAGAAAAACGGCTTATCGGACGCCGTCCGGTCCCCACCGGACGCCGTCCGACAGTAATGAACGCACAAGCTCTAGGTCCATCGGACGCTCTCCACCCTCTCCCAGACGCCGTCCGACGGGAGACAAACTCAGATTTTTGTCTTTATCGGACGCCGTCCGGTAATAGCCGGACGTCGTCCGACAGTGTGCACTGTGCACGTGTTTTGCTGGTCAGACGCTGTCCTGCTGCGCCCAGACGCCGTCCGACAGAGAGTGTTTTCGTGCTAGGAAATGTGGGTGAGTTGAGGTGAGTTATTTTTCACTCTAGAAATCTCACAAGGATATCTATAGGTATTTTTAAGAAGAAGTGGACTAAGGAAACCGAGTTTTCGAGAATTCGCAAAGATCCGACAAGATCCGAGATATTCAAACCCCTTTTGAAATCCGACGAAAAACAGAAAATAAAACCTAACTACTCCTAATTTATACGTGACCTCTTCTCTCCTTGGGTCACGCACTTGAAACCCTCGGGCGACTCACAAAATTTGTCGACGCTTCAAATTAGGGTTTTACAAAAACGCCGAGTCTTCGCTAGAGTTCCGAGAAATCCACAAACCCCCTAGCACTTAATATTAATTAATTTTGACATCAATGCCACTAATAAAAATTAGGGCTCAACGATGCTCACATATTCTATCCGAAATAATGCCAAAAATCTCCATCACCATTTCTTTTTATAAGAAAATCTTTCCGGAGATTATCAAATCATACAAACCATCACCATCCTAGTCAACCCTAACCTTTTTCCTAAAAATACCTTTTAAAAAATGATTTCATGCATTTATGCTCCATGCATTTTTCTTTTTCTTTTTATTAAATTCCCTCTCTTTTCCCTTTTTCCAACGTGTAGAAAACGAATTCATTGCCCCCGGATCAGCCGAGCAATATTATCAGGGCATTAGTGCAGATATCGAAGATCTAGATGAACCAGGTAGGTTTCCTGTTCCCTAATGTTGTATTTTGCATTTATTTTCTAGTTAATTAATTTTTGTCCAATTGATTTAAAAGTATTTATGATTGCACGTAGTTATAATCCCATTTAGATTTTAGCTTCACTACTAAGTCATAGGAAAACCCTAGAAATATAATCTAGGCATAATAATGGCAATGTCTCATATAAGTATATAGGATCTTGATTGTTGCATTTTCTTTTAATCTAACTTTTGGTTAAGTTGGAGAGAAATTGAGTTGTTGAGGTTTTGGCTGTGTTAAGGTTGGTGTGTTGTTGGAAGTTTAGCGTGAACAAACAATGGGAATGTGAGACGCATGGTGGGTCGCTCTAGTCGTGGACTAGGGGACACTTGTTTGGGGGCCGGTGGTTGGTTTGTTCATTGCTCATAACTAAATTATGTCATGATAGAAAAGATACAAATTTCCGCCCAAGCCGTATTACTGAACATTTTACGGCTAAAGCTGGGAAGATTCTGCAGAGTCGTTAAAAACAAATCATCGATGGACCATACTCCTGCGATACGAGGTTGTATCGCAGGAGTGATGCCTATTCTAAATATTGACATAAATCAGGTTAGAAGTGTGGTTGTAAGGTTGCTGTTGGTCTGGTCTAGAGCCAGCTTTGAAAGTCTGATTTTTATCAAAAATCTCTTTTAAAAATATTTTAGAAAAGAATTGACAAAATACAGGATTTTTCTAAAAACTATTTTAAAAATATGCATTAAGTCTATATTTAAATCTCCTTGTGTTTTTCTGTTAAAACCTTGTATGTAGTTGTTAGGTATGCATATGGAAACTTGTTAGGACGTAAGTGCTTACCCGTTGTTTTGTGAGCTACCCTTCTTTTGGGTAGGTCCTTTCTTTTCAGCGGAAGACTTTTCATTTGAAGACCTGGAAGAGTTTGGTGTAGATTTTTAGTTTATCCTACACTCCAACCATCCCTGTGGTTTTGAAGTGTAAATTTTGAAGGTGCATTAAAAATTGTAAGCCATATTGTAAAATGACTCTAGTTATGTAATAAAGTTTGACTGTTTGTGCTGTTTCAAAATGCAACTAAAATCCTGGACAGTTGTATCTTTGGGGATCTCCCGGGGTCCCCACAATTTTCTCGAGGAAATCCCACGTCTCGCTAAGGCCACAGTAAAGGTTGAGAACATGGGTGCGGTCGGTGACTGACTTGCCAAGTTCAGCAAGGGCATCTACCATACCTTTAAGTTTCTGAGAATAGATAGTGATGTTGAGGTCCTTTGTTGCCAAGAAACTGATGTGGGGTTTGTCCGGGGTGACCGCGCAAGGCTAGAGAGGTGGTGGCCGGGACGACTAGGCTGGCAACGACGGCGACCATATCCGTGCAGGTCATTGCGAGTGCCGCGCTGAGCGTAGCTAGATCCGTGTGCGCCGCGGTGATGGCAGCGGCTATGGGCGCGCCCTGGTACCAACTGAGACAGCGACAGCTGGGGCCAGGCCGGTGATGGCCGGGGAGAAATCGAGAAGTGCGGCGACAAAGGCGACTATGAGGGCAGGATCAACGACGTTTTTGGGGTTGCCATCCGGATTGGCAGCTCCTCAGTACGTCTATTCGGAGCCGGGTCCGTGAGTGTGGACAACCGTTTAGGCAACAACGGCCTCTACCATGACAATATGGTCCGGCGAGGAGTAGGGATCACTTGTGACAGCGGCGACTTCTTGAGCGGTGGTCTGAGCCGGGGCCATGGTGATGGCGGCCTGGTTTTCCAGCTTGTCGCTAGACGGCATGATAGGAAAGGTAGGTAGGGTTGCGAAAAAAGGTAAGGATAACCATGCTTTAATATCATGAAAGTAGAAGATAACTCGCTCAATAGATTGAAACGAATACATATAGCTGGAGAGCCTTATGCCTTCCATATCTCAATGACTGAAAGATTGGAAAGGATTAATGCTTATGATCCCCTGGACCGTGCCATGTACTCTTAACACTTATATATTAATCCTCTTCTTTTTTCTCCCCTGTGCACAGCCGGTGTCTCTCTCTGGTTCTGAACGTGGTTCATCCTCCTGGGGTCAGCTTTCCTGTTGTATCATCTCTTCCTCAGTTCGCCTACCTAATTAATTAGGGTTTCATTCTCTTGCTTTCTGTAAAGTAAAAGAACCGTATCGGAAGATCTATATAGTGCCATTTACACTGCCAAGTACCGTACTGATGAGAGATGGCGAGCAAAATTATCCGTCATGTTTAACAATCTAAACAACTTGTGAAACTAAAATATCCTGCATACGAATCATGTGAAAACCACATCTGACATTCTGACCACGCTACCGCGATGAACTACATGTCCTTTTCCAGTGATAAATGGCATGCACTGATGAACTGGAGAACCAAACAGCTAAACGCACAGAGCGAGAGAAGCCATCGGCAGAAAGCAGCTAAGCAAGGCCGCTATCACATACTTAAGCCACGTGTAAAGCCTGTACGACATGTAGTCGTGTACGCAGACAGGAATGCAAGCTAGGGTACGCTGCTAGCTAGCTAGTACAGCCGGAAATAATTTACCACCGTGTTAATTCCAGGTAACGAATCTGAATTATCTGAACACTCCTTTCACGAGTAACCAATTAATAGCTGATAATCGTCCCGTACCAATGGATTAACAAATCCCCACCTCTCGATTCAGCACTTTTAGACCTGAACCCAAGACCCTACAAACCTACTCAAACCTTGAATCGAAATGCCTTCACTACCTCAGACATAGTGGGTACCCAAACTTGAATGGTACTCATTGGGTCCAACAATAGAATGCAAACATATGGGAAGGAGCGCGTCGTTGGAGAAGGAGCTTCGTCGCGCCAACATAGGAGGGCCGCCGCGGGAGGTGGGGAGGGTCACCACTGCCCCGTGAGGCCTAGACACATTGAGGAGGGCCGTTGCCACCTCGTAAGACACGACTACATCAAAGACAATCGTTGCGTGTTGGGAGCATAGTCACGGCCTTGCGAGACACGACTATTTGGGGGAAACCACACTGGGGAGTGTTGCCACTGTTGCATCCAATACTTATGTAGGGTCACATAGGGAAGGGCCTTTGCCACATTGTAAGCTGAGGTTGTGCTAGAGAGTTGCGACGCCGTTAGGATCCCATGGGAAATACCAGAGGGATAGGTGGTTGCATGTGGTGACAGGGTTAGAGCATCCCCAGGAAACTCCGCAAAACACTGTACCTACAATAAACCAAAATTTTTCCGATCACATCGCCTTCCTGCTTTGTTTTTCACTAGTCGCTCCCTTTGCCTCTTCGGAATTTTCAAATGGCGAGGTCACGTGCAAACAAGATTAGCGACTTATATATGCTTGCCACGGACATCATTCTTTCCGCCATGCTCTTAGTGCGATGGGGAAGAGAGTATGAGCGTCGATGTGATGGATCAATATGGTCAATGAGGACAGAGCTAGGGTTAAGAGAGTTGGGGTCGTCGGGTTAGCATGTGGGTTGGATTTGCATGGGCTAAATACCGGTGTATTTTATTTTTACATATTATTTTGTTTAAATTGAGACCCGATCTAGACTCAGATTAGAACTATGAATGTCTTGTTCTTTTCAGCGTATCGTTGCATCTGCGTATTACTGTAGTAAATTTGAGAGCCCCTAAAATGAGGTCTAAAGATTATAAAAAAATAATTAAAAAATAGTTTTAGAATCTTTGGAACGACTACTAAAAGTCACGAAAAAATTACCGCAAATTATGAAAATATATAGCCTATATAAAAATAACAAAATTTGCTACAGTAATACGCAATGATACGATACGCTGAAAAGAACCAGGCATGTCTGAAAAGACCGGGTTAGATATCTACGGTTACCATATCAGCATGTATTTTTTGCTATCCTTGAAGAGTCATGCATTCACGGCTGTCCGAGGAAATATCGGTTGAGGCCTCGTGTCGGGCGTGAAAAAGAAAAAAACTGCCGGAATCTGACAGGTGTGTGATAGAGCTTCGGCTTGCGGCTGCACGTCGCCTCGCGACTCCCGGCCCCGCCCATGGAGCGACACGAGCCACGTTTAGGGGCCGCGGTTTCGCAGTTCTGGTCAGACGCACCCGCACGTAAGCACGTACGGGCTCCGTCGGGTCCGATGGTTGTTCGGTGCCTTGTGCAATGGGCCAGCCTTCTGGTCCAGCTCATCTCAGGCTTAGATATTTTTTCCGCGCTCGTGTCGTGTGTGATTCGCCGCACTGCGAGCTTTACACATAATTTATTAGGCATTTTTTTTTGTTTATCTTTTTTATTTGACGTAAATCTTCTAGCTTAGAGAACTTTCTAAGGTTGATTTAAGAGCCGCGTCGCTTTTCCTTACTTGTTTTAGAGAGCTTATATTTACACACCTTCAAGCTAAAAAAGATTATTATGTTTTTAAAAAAAAGCAAATAAGTCAAGTTAATCATAGATTACATGCTACATTTGTTCTCTTGATACTCCTGTATCGAGTATTATGGGTCTGACTATTGAATGAGAACTGAGAAGATGCTGGTTTTGTTGATCCAATGGGTATCAAGTTGGGTAATACCATGACACATTCCACAGCTGGCTATGTCTTTTTATGTGTCATATAAAGATTAGAAAAAACTATTGATGCTATACGGCATGCACGCAATGGCTTATGGAGTTGTTTAAGAAAAAAAACTACGTATTTTGCCACCAATGCTGACTACCTGCACTCGCATGCAAGACCCTATTTTAAAACAAAGTATTTTAAAACTATGATTTTGTAATACATAGATTTGGGGCCTACTACAAATCAGACAAATGTTAACCATCAAACGCTTGTTTCAAACATAAGTAATTTGTTCTAAACATAGATAGTACTGCTAGTAGAAGATACACAAGTAATGTTGAAACATTTGATTATGTCTGTTGAAACATGATGTTATCCTGATAGAACATGACGAAAACTTGGTCGATCAATGTTGAGACACGCCAAAAAAAACTATTGAAATATACCAAAGAACTAATGGAACATTGTGAAAGAACTGATAGAAATGATGAAACATAGTTGACAATGCTGGAACATGTCGAAAGAACCAATAGAATATGCAAAAAAAAAAAAGAAGAGAAAACATCAATTGTCCATAGTGAATCATCCACCGCGTACAAAGCAAGATGCTCTACAAGAATAAAACGATGTTTCATCAAGCAAACTCGAATGCTAATACGTACGCATGAGATGTTTCAAGGCCAAAAATGATAACTCACATCCTCTTGACCGCCTTCTACCTAAAATCCAACGAGCCTTCGGTAGGGCGCAACACAGGAGAAGGGAGAGAGATTGAGAGTTTTGTGTGGCTAGGAGCATCAGGATATAAGAGGAAACATGCGAGTGTCTGATTGTGTTGGACGCCCGATCACAAGCAATACCAATTGTTTTAACATAAATACCTGTTTCGATACATTGTATTTGGATTGTAAACAAAAAAGGTCATGAGAGCCAACCCATGAAATTTTTAGTCAGCAGTGAAGTTTTAAATACTGTAACAATACCATGGTTTCTACTAAATCATAGTTTGAAATGGAGTCCTTTTTTTAGTCATCCAAGCATCTCATGGTTTTTAAAACCATAATATCTTCGATTTCTCGGAAACCATGTTTTTATATGAAATTGTGAAAAATACTTTGTTGGTGATTGATAAGCGGCCCACCTCGAGATGGGCCTGGGCTGATTTCGTATCAGCCCACCACGCGTGCAGGAAAGTCAAAAGGGCCACCTTTGGCCAAGCGCCTAGCCCGCCAGGGTCCGCCCCGAGCTTGATCGGGTCAACCACGTTGTCCTGGGTCTCTGCTAGGGGCGTGGTGCACCTCCCGGGCTTCCCTTAGCCCGGAGGAAGGCTCCGCGAACGGTCCGCCTGTTCGTGGACAGGCCTTTACAACTATCGTGCCCACCGTACTTTCTCCGGCCTTAACCGGAACGAATTGTGTCTCCCCGGGAACCCGCAGCCCGGGGAAGGGTACGCGGGCAGCCTGGTTTGTCGTTTGCCCTCCTTGGCGGCAATGAGCGGTTATTACGCTTCGCGACGCCTAACCAGGCGGCGCAAGGCGCTTCGGTCCAGCCAATGCTACATTGGAGATAAAGGGAAAGTGCTTTCTCCCTAAAGAGGCTTTCTCCCCTGTATCGGCATGTTAAGACAAAAATGTGTCCAGTACTGACCCGAACAGCTTCTCCCTGCAGGCTCGAGACCAGACAGAGTCCTAGAACAAGACAAGAGCGTCGCCACTAAAGCAACGACCGGCGCGGGCCCACCGTATCAGCTTCGGGCGACCCACAACGTCTATAAAAGGAGGATTCCTGGACGTTCGAAGGGATCCGGGATCCAACACACACAACTCCAAGCACCCAAGCAACACCTGCATCCGAAGCTTCCTTAGCAGTAGCCTTAGTCCTTAGCCATCATCGTTGTAAGCTCGGGATCGGTGCCTTCAAGCCCGGTCTCGGCACCCTTGTACTCTTTTCCACCATATAGGAAACAAGACTGGAGTAGAGCTATTACCCGACAGTGGGGGCTCGAACCAGGGTAAATCGCTTGTGTTTTCACGGTTCGCATCATTCTCCTCTTTCCGCCGTACGAAGGATCTGTACCTGGATCACCGAATCGCACCAGGCCCTTATCCGGGAAGACAGCGCGGCCTTAGCCCCCCGTAGGCTTGGCCGCCGCCCCGGGCTGCTGAGAAGGGTGGTCGTTGGGCCTCACACCAACTACAAATTCGTCTGCCGGTTCGTGGTCTCGCTGCTCTTCAGGAGTGCGGTTCCCAGACGTCGACATACTTTGTTCATAAATAGACTCTAACTAGACATGTCCTGTTCAATGGATGCTTTTAAACGACGCTAGCCTATATGATAAAGCTGTAATTTATAAAGAAAGAACTAATTTGAATTGAGATCATGGATATTTGTAAAGGAGAAATTCTTGGGGCGGATCCCGTCCCAAGGGATCGATCCCGTCGCCACGTGGCACCTCAAGACCTAGCTTCCCTTCCCTCCAAGACCTTGTGCATAGGAGGAAGAAGGGAGGAGGGAGGAGGGAGGAGGAGGAAGAAGAAGGCCTACCTCGTCGTCGCCGCTGGCCGTTCAGGTTAGGGTTCGGGTTTAGATTTGGGCCGGGGAAGGCGGCGGCATGGCGGTGGGTGGCGTTCGTCGGGGGCGGCGGCGGAGGCGGCGCTGACGCCGCCGGAGCCGAGGGAGGGGATGAAGGCGGTCGGCCAGCGGTGGAGGGGGACCGCACCTCACCCCCCTAGGTTAAGGTGGGCGGCGACGGCACGACTGCGTGAGGCTAGGACGGCGGAGCGGCCAGCGGCGAGGCCGGGGCGGAGGAAAGAGGCGGCGGGGGAGGAGGTGCGAGGAGCACCATCAGGGACGGCGGAGAAAGGGGCGGAGAAAGGAGGCAATCACGTCGGGGTGAGCTCCTGACGGGATCCCGTTGTGTAGTCGTCCCCTTTGTAAAGTGTCAACAAAATAATCATTTAAGACTTGTATACATAATAGGGGAAAACGAGAGAAATCACAGAGTGAAGATATTTTGCTCTCGTGTGCTTAAGCATTTTTTAACCAGTGTTAACCAAAAAAAAAGTACATATCGCATGCATCAACGCAAACGATGAGTCAAGATACCGGTCATTCGGGGGGGTGGGGGGACGTCACAAGTAGTTCGTTGCGCATCCTCGTTCTCTTTGTTGTAGCTCAGCTGCCACAGGTCCATCCAATCAAATTTGACATTTCGGGGGTATCAACACAAGGTGTATCGGATGCGATCTTCCGGTGTTTTCTGATGCCTCTTCTTCTTTCCTCCAAAGGCCTTCGTCATACGATCAATCATAGAGATGACATGTGGACTATATGGGCCCCGGGTATCCTCTAGAAGACCCATAAGGGAGCAGATGGGGGCGATCCAAGTCGGCCGGTTGAGGATAAGAACCACTCGGGCTACGTGAGGCTTGAGCCGCAAGGAAGTTCCCGAGGATATAATCTATCTCCATGTAATTAGCAGATCAACACATACATTCTATGTAACTGCATACCAGAATTAGTTATCAGAGATTCCGAGATATCCTGTAACTCTATCTCCCCCTATGCTATATAAAGGGAGGGGGTGGAGGCCATTGGCATAGAGCTCTGATAGGCATCTATGTCTACAACGCACAGCATCATCTTGCATCTCACATCCACCATATAATCCCAGAACACAGGACGTAGGGTATTACCTCCTCCGTTGAGGGCCTGAACCTGTCTAACCCTGCCTTGTGTTACCATTTAGCTTAGTTCTTGATTAGCGTCCCCTCGTACAAATTCATTGCCGGTGGTGACCCCCCAGTTAGTCACCTGCCGACAGTTGGCGCGCCAGGTAGGGGGCAGCATCAAGATCATCTCTCAAGTTAGATGGCTTTTTCAAGATCGCCGTACGTCGCCATGAGGCTAGGAGAATCTCTTCGCTTCGGCACCCTGAACTTCATCGCCGACGGCATCGGCAATCTTCACCTCTCTCCCCCTGGAGAGATTCCTTCGCAAGAAGGCGCGCACAATCAACGTGACCCATTGCCTTTTGGCTTGGAGAATTTGGCAAGCGCCTTCCACGGATTGACCCCCTCGCTGTTCGCCTTCGCACCTCCTTCGGAGGCAGACAAAAAAGAACTCGGCGGGCTCGACCGCTCGGGCGTGAATTGTATTCCGCCCAGCTACTCTTTGGCCTCGGCTGGATTTCCCTCCGAACTCGAGAATTCCGTCACGACTCTCGCACTGGGTTTCTCGGTTATTCGGATAGGAGATAACCAGTCGGCGAGCACCACGGATCCACTCGGATCAGATCTATCTACGTTCGTGGGTGTCATCAATGGTGGCCAACCCATAGGACAAAGCGAACAAGTCACCTTTTAAGCCGGACTCGAGTCCGACGGGAGCGCTGAGATTCGAAACTACCGAGAGGTTTTCGTCCTAGGCGCGGATGATCAACACTCCACTACTCCGCTTGTCGCGACGGTGAACCGACGGCGCGCGAATCCAGATCCTCGCCAGGTGGAGAAGCAAGATCGCGTGCAACAACTTCGCGCCCGCGGCCGTGACGTCCAGAATGAGCTTCGCGCGGTAAAGCTAAGGGATCAGGAGGTCTACAACACTCCCCAGGCTAACGTTATCGCATCAAAGACTCTTCTCGAGACTATTGCGCCGCAACTGCCGGAAGGCAGCCTCCTCGTCCAGACCCTTGCTCGAGCGACGGCCATGGTTGAGATGGCTGCCATACAACAGAACAAGGCAAAGTCCGCTCCGACCGCTTCGGCACGCAGTCGATCTACGCGCAATCGGAACCGGGCCAGTGCCTCGGCGGCTGGCGACTCCCACCAGTCGCATGCCCATGATCTTCACGAAGATATCGAAGCCAAGCGGCGAGAGCGCAGTCACGGCGAGCGGAACTCTCGTAGCCGTCAAAGTCGCCGCGACGATGACCAAGCCGAGAGCACCGCCAGTCGGTGCGACCATCGCTAGGAGCAACGCCAAGGCCCGCCACGGAGTGTCGAGTAGATCCCGGTGGAGGCGCCACGCCCATTGAGGGGATTCGCCTTCACCCCGGATCTTCGCCGAGTGGTTTGGCCGATGGTTTCAACAAAAAGGCATCGACAAGTTCGATGGCGAGAGAGATTCGAAGAACTGGCTGCAGGTTTACGCCTTAGCGGTCAGCGCGGCAGGAGGTGATCAGAACGTCATGGCAAATTACTTGCCGGTCGCTGACCCCAACCGCCTGCACAGCTAACGGACTCCGGAGAACTCTATCGAGTCTTGGGACGACCTCCAGGAGCAGTTCATCGCCAATTTCCAAGGGACCTACGAAAGGCCCGCGGGAAGATGGGAGATTGGACAACTACACGGGTGCAAGAACGAGACTCTCCGCGAGTTCATCAAGCAGTTTACCAAGAAGAAGAACGAGATCTGGGACGTTTCGGAGCAAACAGTCATCGACGCCTTCTTGGCTGGATGTCAATCCGAGGAACTAATCAGGCAGATGACCCGGGACCCCCCGCGTAATCTCAAGGCCATGTTCACGATGGCGGAACAAGAGGCCGAAGCCGAAGAAGCCATCGCGAATCACCGCGGAGGCAATGACGGAGGCCCTAAGAAGAAGCCTAACGACGAACAGGGCAAGCCCAAAGATAAGAAACGAAAGGGGGACGAGATGGTCGCCAACATGGAGCGCAACCGACCTAAGCCCCCCAACGACAACGACTACAAAAAAGTGATGGATTCGGTATGTCCCTTCCATCCTCGAGAAAAACATTATGCCAAAGATTGCCTTATTCTGCAGAAGTTCGCCGACAGCGCGAACCAGTCGGCCAAGGGCGGTGAAGGCAAGAAACCCGATGGGGGTTACCAAGACGCCGAGCGCGAGATAAACTATATCTTCGGGGGCTCTGATGCGTACGAGTCCAAGCGGAAGCAAAAGCTTACCATTCGGGAGATCAACGCCATCATGCCCGCAACGCCAAAGTATCTGAGCTGGTCCGAGGTGCCCATCACCTTTGACCGATCGGACCACCCGGACCGGATCGCCTTCCCTGGGAGGTACCCTCTGGTGCTGGATCCGGTCGTCCGAGGAAGCAAACTAAAAAGAGTCCTGGTCGATGGCGGCAGTGGGATTAATATCCTTTTCGTCAAGACCTTGGACCAAATGAATATTCCTCGTTCCGAGCTACGGCAGGGATCATCTCCGTTCCACGTTTGGGACCAAGGATAACTATCAGACCGAGAGTCTGAGTTTCGAAGTGGCTGATTTCGAGACGGCATATCATGCCATCTTGGGAAGGCCGGGGATTGCTAAATTCATGGCGGTTCCCAACTACACTTACCTCGTCTTAAAGATGCCAGGTCCCAATGGTGTGATCACCTCCCCGTGACGTTAAATCCTTACTCAGGATGAAAAAGTCTGCGAGATGGCGCAGTAATCGACTCATCTGCCGAGATGGAGAAGATCCGACTGGAGGTCGCAAACCTTCAGGAGGAAGGGGCGTCCCGCCAAGAAGCGAGCCAAAACATCCATCCAAGCGGTAGAAGAAACTAAGAAAATCTGTTGGACCCGTCGATCCAAACCAAACGGCCGTGATTGGGACAGGCTCGACAAAGAATAGGAAGACGCGCGTCACTTTCCTCCGGGCCAACCGGGATGTGTTCGCTTGGAAGCCTTCGGACATGCCCGGTGCTCCGAGGGAGGTGATCGAGCACTCTCTCCACGTCGACGAAAAGGCGAAGCCCGTCAAGCAACGCCTACGAAGATTCGCCCCGGATCGGAAGGACGCCATAAGGAGTGAGATCACCAAATTGTTGGCCGCTCGGTTCATCAAAGAGGTGTATCACCCCTACTGGCTTGCTAATCCAGTCCTGGTGCAGAAGAAAAATAAGACATGGCGCATGTGTGTCGACTACACCGACCTCAACAAGGCGTGTCCCAAGGATCCTTTCGGGCTCCCCCGCAATGACCAAGTGGTGGATTCCACCGCCAAAAGTAGATCTTGAGTTTTCGACGCCTACCAAAGCTATCATCGATCGACTGAAAGAGGAGGATCGCATCAAAACGCCGTTTATTACGCCCTTTGGTGCTTTCGCTATATCACAATGCCATTCGGGTTGAAAACGCGGCGCGCGACTTACCAACAAGACTATACAATGGTGTTTTCACACTCAACTCGAACAACGTGGAGGCATATGTCGACGACGTCGTCATAAAAACCAAATCCAGATGGGATCTCATAACAGATCTGACCGAGACATTCGAGAGCCTAAGGGCATTTTGATGAAGCTAAATCCGAGAAGTGCGTTTTGGGGTTCCGTCGATAAACTACTCGGATTCATCATCTCCAATTGAGGGATCGAAACAAATCCGGAAAAGGTCGGTGCCATCCTCAAGATGAAGACTCCGGCCAACCAGAAAGATGTGCAGAAGCTCACTGGATGCATCGTGGCACTCAGCCGATTCGTTTCCCGACTCGGGGAGTGAGGCATGCCCTTCTTTAGGCTCCTACGCCGACAAGACGACTTTCAGTGGACAACGGAAGCACAGCAAGCCTTTGAAGATCTAAAGAGATTCCTCACCACGCCATCGGTGTTGGTCCCTCCCATGCCTCAAGAGCCCCTCTTGCTCTACATTGGCACAACGACTCACGTCATCAGCAGCGCTTTGGTGGTAGAGCGAGATGAGGAGGGCTCCCTCCAAAAGGTACAAATATCCGGTCTACTTCGTAGCGAGGTATTGGGCGAGTCAAAAACAAGGTACCCACAAGTCCAAAAGCTTCTGTATGCTGTGTTACTCACATCGTGGAAGCTCAAACATTATTTTCAAGAGTATGAAATTTCGGTGGTCACTTCTTTCCCGCTTGGAAACATACTTCATAATCGGGAGGCCATCGAGGATTGCCAAGTGGGCAGCTTGAGCTTGGAGCCTTTGAAATAAAGTTCAGCCTCGACTAGCCATTAAATCTCAAGCATTGTCGACTTAAATGCCGAGTGAATGAAGCCCAAACCCCAAAGAAGAAAGGATAATCTCGAGTCTTCGACAATGTACTTTGATGGTTCTCTCATGCTCAGCGCGCGAAGGGCTGGATTTTGCTCATATCGCCGATCGAAAGAAGCTACGCCACGCCCTCCGATATTGTTTCCGTCGGCAACAACGCCGCCGAAAGTACGCAGGCACTCATCCACGGCCTGGCGCCGTCATATCCCTCGGCGTCAAGCGGTTAATGGTACGCGGAGATTCTCAACTCGTGGTTAACCAAGTTCAAAAGGAGTGGTCTTGTATTGGCGACAGCATGGCGGCTTCTTGCCAGAGGTTCGCAGTTAGAAGACAAGTTCGACGGATCGAAGCTTACTCACGTGTTCGTCGCGACAACGGCAAGCAGACGAGCTAGCGCGGATGGGATCCACTCGGGCCCAGGTCCCGAGTGGTGTTTTCGTCCAGGAACTACGCGCGCCGTCAATCAAGCTACCATCTGCAACAGGGGAAGATCAAGAAAAGCAGCCAGAACCCGATGCAGAGATACTATCAATTACTCCTGGGTGGACTCAGCCTTACTTAGATTATCTCCTTCGTGATGAGCTACCTGAGGATCGAAGCCTAGCCGAGTGCATCACACGCCGAAGCAAAAGCTACAAGGTAGTCGGGACGAGCTTTTCGTAAAAGCGCCCGGTAATCGAGGCGCTGTATATCTAAGCAAGAAGGCGAGATCTATTCAACGAAATCCATCGAGAGAGTGCGGGCATCACGCAGCAGTTAGCACCCCGTGGGCAAGGCCTATCGACAGGATTTTTCTCGCCAACCGCGTCACGGACGCGAAGATATAGTACGCAGATGTGATGGGTGTCGATTTTTACGCGGCAGATCCACATGCGCGCAAGATCTACAGACGATTCGATCTCTTGGCCCTTCGCCGTCGGAACTGGACATGGTGGGTCCCCTCAGCGGCGCAAAGCGATTCACTCATCTCTTCGCCGCCATCGATAAGTTTACCAAGTGGATTGAAGCCAAGCGCTTGTTTGTCATCACGGGCGCCAAGGCACGCGAAGTTCTTCCGGACATCGTTGCGCTTTGGCATCCAATCGCATCACCGACAATGGTGTTCGCCAAGAGCAATGAAGTTTCAAGATTGGGGCGAGGAGTCGGGCATCAAAATCGCTATGCATCGGTGGCCCACCCAAGGAGCAACGGCGATTGAACGCGCCAACGGATTGGTCCGCAAGGATCAAAGCCCGATTTTCGATCGCTGAAGCCATACGCAGCGCTGGTTAAGGAGTTGCCTTGATGCTCGAGGCTCGTAACGACCCTAAGTCGAGCAACCGGCGAACACCCTTTTTCCTAGTTTACGGCTCGAAGCGCTTCTCCGATCGAATTGAAGTTCCGGTCCCTCGGTCGCGATTACGACGATAACCGTCGGATGAAGCAAATACGAAGACCTCGATCGGCTCGAGGAAGCGAGGAAGCGGCAATGATCCGATCGGCAAAGTACCAACAGGGCTGCGTCGCTACCATCAACAAGAACATACGGGCCGTGCGTTCTCCAAGGGGGATCTGGTCCTCCGAACGAATCAGAAGCACGAGCACAAACTCTCCCCACTCTGGGAAGGCCCCTACGAGATTGCTGAGGTGACCCGCCCGGGCGCTTACCGGCTACAGCGTGAAGACGGATCTGAGGTGCCCAATACCTGGAACATCGAGCAGCTACGCCGTTTTTACTCTTAAAAGTCTTGTATTCAAGCAGCATGTAATTAGTTTCCCTTCTTTTGATTTGCTACTTGGCCGTAAACGACCAAGCAGTAAGTCGGGGGCTACACTAAATAGTGTGCGGAGTCAACCGCACCCTATCTCATCAATAAAGTTGTTTTCTCTCTACATGTGTTGATCGCATTCGAGTATTACGAAAATTCTTGAGTAATGGCGCTTTTATATCCTAACGACAATGTTTAGCTACTTCGCAGTTGCATAGGGAGAAAGCCAAGTGCTACTTTCTAGCACTCGGGGGCTGGACCAGTCGGTGGATGCGTTTCATGAAAAGGATAAAACGTATTATTCGGATAAGTTGGATCACCAGTACTGGGAATCAACCAGAAGTTTTTATTACAGGCATAGTTACAAGTCCAATTGATCAACTATTTGGACAGCAGTCGGATAGACTTCCTCTAACAGAGCTACGGCCTCCTCCTCCGAGCAAGCAAACCCATCCCTGACGGCTTCGCAGTCTAGGCGGGGGAAGTTTGACTTCGCGATGGCGAGGCCTTGGCCGGTGCATGTTATTGCGGCCTCCCGGGTGAAGACTTTGATCCGCTCAGGAATGGCGTCGAGGTGGGCCACCAGGAGGTCAGGATCGTTCGGCGGCACCTCGTCCGGATAGAGGCATTCAAGTATTGGAGCAATTCCTGTCGAGGCTCGGCGGCGAAGCTCTGCGCGACCAGTCGGGTGAAGCATATCAATCGGGTTTCAATGAGGTTAAGTCAGGGAGAGCCAGTCGGGAAAGTTACCTTCCAACTCTTTAGCCGACCCCTCGGCTCGAGCGTTGGCTTGGCGGACTTCCTCCTCTAGTGCCTTCTGCCTCGCCTCCAGAACTACACTCGACATCAAATATAGAAGATCATTACATATGAAACATCCTTCTTAGAGATTTAGCACGAATTGGGGTCTATACCTTAGTTTTTGTTGGACTCGTCCACGTGGCGGAATCGGAGCTCGGTGACTTCGCGGTGGAGCTCTTCGATCCGGCCACGATATTCTCGCTTGTCGGCATATAGCGCGTTGTCAAACTCATCGCGCGTCTTGATTCGCCTACCGTTTTCTCCATGCACCGGGTCTTCGCTCGACCTCTCCTTCATGCGCCAGGTGGAGAAGAGAGGAGATTAGTGGATCCCTGCAGGAGGCAAGGGTTCGTGAGTACGAAGAAGTTTACCTTGTATATTTCGCTTGAATGGCGGTTACTTGGTCCAAAGACCTCCCACTCTTGACTTCTGTCCGTCATCGACCTCAGAGTTCTCCATCTCCTTCCGCCATTTCAATCGGAAGGTGGAACGTGAGCTTTGGGGAGGGCTAGGAATTTCCTCGATTTCGGTTCGAGCTCCCCGAGCCGAGCTGATCTTCCCTTCACGACGAGGGTGGCGGCCGCGGATGGGCGAGTCCCGCAAGGCGCGGTGGGCTGAGCCGAGTCCTTGGAGCTTGGCGGCTCATCATCCTTCATTAGTTTCCTGCAAGCATTTGGGGATCTTTCAAGATACATATCTCTACAAATCATGAAGCTGTGGCGTCGCGAAGGAATACCTATGTGACGGGACGTATTTCATCTTGAATTTCATGCCCGAACCACTCGGGCCCGAGCCTGGAGGTTTCTTCGCCCCAGACGTGGCCTTCGGGTCGGCCGACTGGCGTGGCGGAGGGCTCTGTGGCTGCGCGGCCTGGGCGGGTGGCGACTTTGCCGCTGGGCGACGGCGGCGGAAAAGAAGCGGGACGGTGTCATCCGCTTCATCGTCTTCGTCCGAGTCCTTGGGCGACCCCGCCTTTTTGGCGGAGGAGCACTCGTCGAGCCTTCAGCAGGACGCTTGCGAGGTGCCTCCTTGGGGAGCGGAGCCTCTGGGACCGGGGGAGTGGAGAAGAAGGCCTCACGCCCCTGCCACATATAACATCACATTAATCCTGACTCTACATCGACAAACTGCGGTTGAGTTGAGAAGGGTCTTCTCCTTACCGCTGGTGGCAGGTATCCCAAGCTGTACGGAGCCGGGCATTCCACTGGAGCAATCTCCGAGCCCGGAGCAAAAAGCTCAGCCACTCGGCTGATGATTTCCTTTTGCATGAGGTTTTCATGGGTTTCCCGAGTGGTGTTTTGGGTCCCCGAGTACTCGAAGGCGAGATGGACCCTCTCCTTGATGGGCTGGATACGGCGTTGGGTATAGTTCCACACTACCCCAACTCCGGTCAACCCAGCAGACTTGGCTCTGCGGAGAAGAACAAGCAGTTCCTTCACTTGGCTCACCTCGTCATCGGCGAGGAGAGAAGACCAGGAGGGACGGACTGTGAGGCACTCGCCGGAGAAGGAAGGGAGGACCGGAGGACAGTTGGCACAATAGAACCACTCTGAGTGCCAGCCTTTGTTGGAGGTTTTTAAGCGAAGATCGAAATAAAACCTCTTGACCCCTTCCCGCAATTGGAATCCCGCGCCGCCCGCGGCCTTGGGATTGTCCTCATTGGGGTAGGGTTTGAGAAGAAAGAGGAATCTGAAAAGGTCGAAATGAGGAGCGATCCCCAAGTAGACCTCACAGACGTGAACAAAAATCGCGATATGAAAGATGGAGTTGGGGTTCAAATGCGAGACCTCAATCCCATAGAAATGGAGCAAACCCCGGAAGAAAGGGGAGCAAGGAAGGCCGAAGCCGCGGAGGAAGAAAGATTCGAATACCACTACCTCGTCCTGGCGAGGGGTGGGGCATGATTCGCCGGCGGCGGCGCGCCAGGATGCGAACCCTTCTGACGGGAGCACGCCGAGGAGACCGGCCAGAGCCTCCGCCGGTCGTGGTGGATTTCATCCACTTCTTTGCGTTCTTCGCTGCCTCAGCGGTGGTGGGGGATGGTGGAGCCATCGCGATTGGAGATGGGTGGCGGCGGAGGCGACGGCGGAGAAGAACCCTAGCGGCGGAGTTTGCTGGGAGAAGCTAACTGACTGGAGTGAAAAGCGATTCTGGGCCGGGCAAAGCGATTGAGGTGAATTAATTTCGTTCCCCTGTTCCTAATTTATCGCAACGGGCAAAGTTTCGCATTCTGGGCCGGGCCTTAATCTAGCGCTGGATGCGGCCTTTCCGCGAGGGGCCCGATACCCCCGAGAGGTCTGCGTTACGCGCTGACTGCCTGTCTAGGAGCGGGCGAACCTAACTACTCAGACGAAGCGATGTTGCGGATTCAAAATCAAATCGAGAAGAAGCGGCATTGCGGATCCAAAATTGGAGCAAAGACAAAGGCATGACATCCCGAAGATTTTCATTAAAAGGGCTCTTAGGCCCGATTACATATTTTCATGACAAGACATCGAGCTAGGGCTCGTCGGCCGCTCATGGAGGAGAAAGAAAAGCCCCGTGAGGGGCTGATGAGTACCCGTCGCGAGGAGGGCTGCAACCAGTGCGTCCTTCAAGGGGAGGCGCACCTTGTAGAGTTGCGGAAACCCGCGGATCAGAACCCTAAGGGATTCCTCCGCGGTGATTTCCGCCCTCGCCTGAGCGAAATCCCGCCAGAGCTCATCCTCGAAAGCTTGGGCGGCGGCCCTGGCGGCAGCTTCCTCTTCGTCCCTTGCGCGGGCCTCGTCGATCCACGTCAGGATCATCTCCATGATGTTCGCCATTGCTCCCGAAGCGAGGCGGGGTGGAGATTTTTGGGTGTTGCCAAGGAGAAGAAAACTCAAAAACCCGAAAGCTGGTGGCGAAATAGTATTCCGCCCCTGGGGTTCCTTTTATACACAGAAGAAGTTCAAGGGTCGCGCCTCGGAATTCGTTTCGAACACAGTAAAACCATCATGGACGGAAGTGGATACGAATACGGTTTCCGATGGAAGCGCGTACCGCACCGGCTGCGTGAGGAAAAGGCGCGAAAACGTTTCTCCTCCCCCCTAATTGGGCTTGGGCTAAAATTGCAAAGGGCGATCCCCTTAACAGGCTTTCTTAACACGCCACTAACGGTGGCAGTGTGTTAAAATCGAGCCTAATTCGGCCTCGGTACACCCTGGAGGGCATATGACCGGCAGTACCAAAATTAAAAGTGTTTCACAAAGATACCCCATGTTGGGTCACTAGCCAACTTCGCATGCTCGAGGTTGGGTGTTGGTGAAACTTGGGTTCAATTTCTTGAGGTATGCCTTCTATAAGGTCGCTAGTTGTACACCGCTCCCCGGGTACAAATGCCTCTCGGCAAAATTGCATCCAATCGGTACGCCCCAAAGGGCCTATGCTGATCCCTCCTCCGGTTGGGACAGGTACCACTTGGCTGAAGGGTGTGCCCCACGCTGGGCCGAGTGCTAGGCGCCTGATGTCGATTGCAACGTTAAACTACAACATGCTGCAAGACAGAAGTTGTGGCGACATGGCTTAAGGCACGCCCCATGATGGGCCAATCGCTGCTTTTACATTGCAGGAGTGGGTGTCAAGTAGCCGAAACCATCTGTTGAGGCGATGCGCCTAATGGGCCGAATAAGCTGGAGTTCGGTATTGCCGATCCAGGCGTTGCTTCAACACTAAAACTTAAGATCTCTTGAGTTCTTTGCAATCTCTTTTCAGATTCAGAGATATCTTGGCGAAATCGGCCACGGACATCCGACTCGATCGTAAGCACTCGGGCTATCAGGACTATATGGGCCCCGGGTATCCTCTAGAAGGCCCATAAGGGAGCAGATGGGGGCGATCCAAGTTGGCCGGTTGAGGATAAGAACCACTCGGGCTACGTGAGGCTTGAGCCGCAAGGAAGTTCCCGAGGATATAATCTATCTCCATGTAATTAGCAGATCAACACATACATTCTATGTAACTGCATACCAGAATTAGTTATCAGGGATCCCGAGATATCCTGTAACTCTATCTCCCCCTATGCTATATAAAGGGAGGGGGTGGAGGCCATTGGCATAGAGCTCTGATAGGCATCTAAGTCTACAGCGCACAGCATCATCTTGCATCTCACATCCACCATATAATCCTAGAACACAGGACGTAGGGTATTACCTCCTCCGTTGAGGGCCTGAACCTGTCTAACCCTGCCTTGTGTTACCATTTAGCTTAGTTCTTGATTAGCGTCCCCTCGTACAAATTCATTGCCGGTGGTGACCCCCCAGTTAGTCACCTGCCGACATGACATTTGTTCGGGCAAAATAAAAGGGGAGCGGCGAGGCCTTGTTGCTTTGGGGGAACTACTTGTTCATGGAGAGGCATGCGGTGTTTATATCAATCAGATGCCAATAATTCCAACTAAGGGCACTTTGATATGTCCAACATCTCCTTAAAACTGGGTGTGACAGAAGCACAGCATGCGGTGTTGATTGCCTTGGCCCAAAATACCTCCTTGCTACCATAATCATCTAGCATTGTTCTTGCTAGAGTGATGAGAGTACGGTTCTTCCTCTCTACCACACTATTTTGTTGAGGGGTGTATGTGGAAGAGAACTCATGTTTCATTTCGGTTTCATTATTATACTTTTCTATGTTGGTGTTGTCTAATTTTTTGCCATTGTCACTTCTAATCTTCACAATTAAAGTGTTGAATTCATTTTGAGCTTTCTTGGCAAACTTCTTGAACACATGTGCAACCTCGGTCCTGTCCTCGAGGAAATATACCCATGTGTACCTTGAGTAGTCATCAACAATTACAAAGCCATAGTTATTGCCACCAATTCTTGTATAATTTGTTGGCCCAAACAAATCCATATGAAGAAGTTCAAGTGGCCTTGAGGTTGATACATATGCTTTTGATGGATGAGTATTTGCCACTTGTTTACCCGCTTGACAAACACTACATAGTTTATCCTTCTCAAATACTACATCCTTCAAGCCACGGACCATTTCCTTCTTCAATAGCTTCTTAAGTGTACTCATACCAACATGAGCAAGTCTTCTATGCCATAACCAACCCTTGGAACTCTTGGAGAACAAGCATGATTGAAGATTAGCATTCGTGGATGTGAAGTCCACTAGGTACAAGTTATTGTGCCAGAAGCCTTTGAAGATCTCATCGCCACCATCAACCTTAGTCACGATCACATCTTCTTTGGTAAACAAGCATTGAAATCCAAGATCACACAATTGATCCATGGACAAGAGATTGAAATTCAATGAATCAACTAGCAAGACATTTGAAATAGAGTGATCATTTGAGATTGCAATCTTACCCAAACCTTCAACCTTGCCGTTGGAATTATCACCAAATGTGATCTTGTCATACCCTTCCACATCTTCATCTAGTGTGGTGAACATCCGGGAATCACCGGTCATATATTGAGTGCAATCACTATCAAGTACCCAATGTGAACCACCAGTCTTGTAGTTCACCTACACACCAACAAATCAAGCTTGAGATTTGGGCACCTACTTAAGGATGGGTGCAACTTTTGGCTTAGGAGCCCATTTTGCATTTGGTGGTGGAGGTGTGGATGGCACGAGTGACTTAGGTACCCACAATTGCTTAGGCCTAGTGTTATCCTTGGGACCCATAAACAATACCATAACTTTACCATTTGAGATCCTCTTGAGCATGTAATGAGCATTATAAGCAAATGGCCTCAAGTGACTAGGGTGAATTCTTGGGTGGAGACGTGCACTCAAATTCAAAGTGGCCTTCCTTCAAGCAAGTGGTGCACCACCTTGGCTTTGGGCCCTTGGGCATGGGAGGTGGTTTACATTTATCCTTGATGGGAGGATAACCAACTCCATTCTTCTCGAATTGCATAGCCTTGCTCTCAAGCATCTTCGAATATTTGGATTGACCCCTTGTCAAGTTCTTGTATCCTGAGGAAAGTCCACTCAATTTCTCCTTTAACTTATCATTCTCATCCATGAGCTTGATGAGAATGTCACCTTCATTGTTTGATGCATCAACCATCTTGCCCTTGCATGTTGTGCATGACTTGAGTGCATTGGGGGATTCACTCAATTTTTTGAAGTTTAGCTCAAGTTCTTGTTTGCTTTCTTAAAGGCCTTGAAATTTTATTCTCAACAAGCGGTGCTCTCCAAGAAACTCATCCTTCTCGTCACTCATCTCTTTAAAGCAAAACTCAAACTCATCACACTTCTCCTTCAATACAACTTCCATCTCACTTGGCTTGATGTCATTGGGAGATTCATCACCTAAGTCCTCACATGAAGTACTATAATTATTCATAATAGCATCGGGGGATTTATACTTGGCATGTGAGATAGCATTGAAGGTGAGCTCAAGGTTCTTGTGATTTTCATGAAGATCTTGAAATTGCAATTTCAATAGATGATATCTTGTTTCAACATCTTCATGAGCTTTCTTCAGCTTATCATAACTTGTGTTGAGCTCTTCATTTGATTCTTACAATGACTTGTGACTAGTTTTGAGCTCAACATAAGAACTTTTCAACTTTTTATAGCTTTCATCAAGAATGTCATGATCACTCTTCAAAGAAAGATAGCTATAATTTACTTTGTCATGATTGCTTTTCAATTGATCATGACTTGCATTGAGAGTGTTGAATAAATCTTGCAAACTATCAAATTTTGCTTGAGGCATAAGGCTATTTGCTTCCATCTCATTACACTTGCCAAGAGTGCCTTCTTTTCAAGCTTCAACTTATCAAGTTTCGCATTTTGCTTCTTGATGACTTTAGTGTACTTTTTAAGTAAGCTAGCAAGTTCATCATAAGAAGGAATATCATATTCATCTTAATCACTACTATCATCTAGTGTTCTCACCATATCACCTTTAGACATAAGGCATAGATGTGAGCTTGATGAAGAGCTTGGTGAAGGTGGAGGAGGCATGGATGAAGTGATAGCAAGCCCGGCAACAATATCATCATCACTATCATCACTTGAAGAGGAGGAGGATTAATCACTTGAACCTTCATCGGTCATCCATTCACCAATATAAGTGTCGCCCTTCTTCTTAGAAAACTTCTTGCTTTTCTTCTTGTTCTTCTCTTCATCACTTTCATCATCACTAGAATCTTGCTTGTGATGTTTCTTCTCTTTCTTCTTCTTCTTGCTAAGATGGCGGCATTGATATGCTAGATGTCCAAGCTTGCTACAATTAGAGCAATCCATCTCATCAATGGACTTCTTCTTGAATGGAAAGAATTTCTTCTTGCTTGAGTTTTACTTGATGCCTTTCTTGTTCAATCGACTCAAAACATTTGTGGCCCTCCTCACAAGCAAGGCAACTTCTTCATCACTATCTTTATCATCATCGTCCTTTTCAACCACAATAATCTTCTTGGAGGTGGTCTTATCTTGACTTGACTTGAGTGCAATGTCCTTCTTCTTGGATGATGAGCCAGTCTCATTGGATTGATGAAGATATGTCACAATATGCCCATACTTGTCAATAGGAAGGACACCAAGAATTCTTCTTGCAATCGGCCTTTGACATTTGTGTCAAATCAAGTCCATTGGCCTCCTCTACAAGCACATTCAAGCGAGAGTACATTTGGTTAGCATTTTTATGAGGAAGCATATGAAAAGCATCGATTTTATTTAACACAAGCCCATAGCGTTCCTCACGCCCACTCTTTGATCCCTCATCACTACTACAAAACATAGATATTGTAACACACTCTTATAACATATTCATCAATGTGTTACAAAGAAGTTTTATAGGAATAAAAAACTATGTGTTACAGTTGAATGTTGTAACACATAACACTTGCTTTGTAAAAATGTGTTGCAGACGATGGCTATAGTAATACAAAATTAATGATACAACTAAAATGTTAAAAAAGGTAGTATGTTGTAACACATAACTGGAACATACATAATGTGTCACAAATATATATCCTATCTTAACACTAAATAATATTATAATTAAAGTGTTACATACATACACACACTCCCACTCCCACATGTAGCTACTCTCATCTATATATCTCATGATTTAAGGCTTCTTTGATGTGGGCAAGGGTATGTATATGGAGTATTTGACCATACTAGATCGTTGGGATAGGATGTGCGTTGATCATGCGAGTATACATAGAATATATGGGCATACTTATTTATATGTACTAGTATAAATGTATTATTAAAAAATAAGGACTCTTTTGCAATTTTTTCAAATAGTTCCCTTTAGAGTATCTTAAAATAAATATATAAAGTGTATTAAATTGACAAAGGAGTATACTTCCTCCATTTAAAAAAGAATGTGATTCTAGTTTTGTTCTAAGTCAAATATTTCTATCTTTGACCATCTACTTGTATATCCTAAGTTAAACATTTCTATTTTTGACCATCTATCCATATAAATCAACAACATAAGATTTATGTTTTTATATTTACCATGAGAAATACTTTCATAATATTTAATTTGCATGTTGTTAAACTATATATTTTTTTAGGAATTAATGGTCAAAGATAAAAATGTTTAACTTAGATTAAAGTTATAATTACAATCTTTCCCATACGGAGGGAGTAAATTTTTTCTTCGTCCGGTGGCCGACGACGACAGTGATGAGCAATTTCCCCCATTACTGTCCCCTCATCAAATTTGGTGCGATGGTGAAGCAAACAGAGCAGCTGTGCATCACTACCCAATTTTCGTGCACGTGTCCTAGGCTAGCTCCACCTCAGACCAGATTGGGCCCCGGCCCATTTCCCCACAGCTCCACATTCCCTGCTCTACACGCATTGGAGGAGGGAAAAAAGGCGGGGAAAAAAGCTAGGCAGCGAGCGGGGCGGTAGCCGCGGTGGTGCCGCCGCCCAGGTCAATCGCCCCCGCCTGCGCCGCCACCCAGATCCCCCGACGAGCTTGGTCCTGTTCAACCGCATGAGCACTTCCCCGCCTTCTCCATCTAGGGAGAAAGATCTGTGGTATCCTTGTTTGATTCAAACCTAGAGGGAGTTTGATCCATGGAGGATTCAGCAGCCACCGTTGAGTTTGGTTGACATGCAGCAGATGGCCACAACTCCTTGGGTATGTCATCGGTGCTCTCAATGTTGACCAATGATCAACATGCTAAGGTTCACCGATGAATTGACTTCTCTTCCACTGAGACGGTCTCACTAATTGAGGTAATCACCATTTCAAATATTGATTTTCAATGTGCATAATTCTTTTTGATCGGAAGACCAATTTATTGAATTTTCATGTAAACTGCAGGCGGACAATGCACATGCTGATACTCTGCTTGTTCCTCAAGTTGGAATGGTTTTTGAATCTGAGCATGATGCGTATACGTGGTACAACACGTATGCTAGAAAGGTTGGGTTTAGTATTAGGAAGAGCGTAACAACACGGCGGCCCGATAAAACAATATATCAGAAGCATATAGTTTGTAGCAATGCCGGAGAGCGAGATACGAACTCATCTAATGAGACTACTACTACTAGGACCGGTTGCGATGCTCGTGTTCAATTCAGCATTACTCGAGAGGGTATTTGGAAGGTGCAAAAGGTTGTGCTCAAGCACAATCACTATCTTGCTAGTCCAAACAATGTACACATGCTGAGGTCACAACGACATATTAAATATGCTGATAAACAACTAATTAGTCAAATACGAGAAACCGGAACGACGCCATCACAAGGGTATGAGTTTTTTAAGCATTGGTATGGAGGAGCGGAGAAGGTACCTGTCGGGGATTAGATCACGGCCCATTGCTATGGCCCACTCCCTGACGGCCCAATCGAACAGCCTCCTAGGACTTGGCTCTTTGGAAGGTTCTATCAAGCCCATGTGCATCCTGTCGAACAGCTTCTTGGTTGGCACGGTGCGTAACGGCCTAGGATTCCTGTTTGAGTCCGACTCGAACAAGAGTTCTACATGGCTACGTGAAGATCCGGACGTAGTTTCCCGGAGTGGAACAGACGTCATGATCCCCAAGAATTAGAGATATACCTTATCTATCTCGGGATGTGACGGCGTGTTCTCCGCTCAACCACTGCGGATCACACCCCTAGTCAGATTTCTATCTTGCTAGCCTATCAGCCGAGCTCAGTTCGATTCGGCGTGGGGCCATGAGGAGCGACACACGAGTTTACCTGTGTTCGGACCCCTCGAGGGTAATAGTCCTACTCCTGCCGAGCCTTAGCCCTTTTCTTGCTGTGGTTGTGTGGAATGTGATTACAGAATGCTTCGGAACCCCCGTCTCCCTCCTCTCTCCGCCCCTTTTATACAAGCCTCGAGCTGGCGGAGAGAGCCGTGGTAGGCAATCTGAAGACTCTCAAGATCTGATAATCGATAAGACATGAGGGACACGATAGGAGAGACAAAAACTATCTCTTTGCGCGCGACGGCGCCGCCCATGCGTGCCTCGCAAGTGGCTTCTGACTCGCAGGAACGCTCCAGCGAGACTGCGGGTGGGGCCCAACTTGCTCCTTCCGACGCGAGCGATGAGCTTGATGATGGCAAACTCTCTCTGCCGGTCAATTCCGCTGCGCCACAGTGACAGTTGGTCAGGCCTGCAGAGGTCACTGTGGCGGTAATTATCTCTTCATCTATCTATCCGCGCGTAATGTCGCATTGAATGCGCTTCGTCCTTCGCAGCGGGAAGCCTTCGCCAAGACTCCTTTTCGAACGCCCACGCCACGCTGGCCCGCTGACGATGGGAGGCCCTACGCGCGAGAGGCTCGCCACGCGCCGCGACACGTGGGGCCCTCGCCGTGTGTGTGGACGGGCTCGCCCGCACGCCGGGCACAGTCGCCCGCTTTGGCGTGTGGGGCCTCGCTTTGGTCTTCGAGGGCTCGCCACGCGTTGGGGCTCTGTCGCCCGCTTTGACGCGTGGGGCCCGCTGGCGCTGAGGGCTCGCCACGCATGGGGGCTGGTCGCCCGCCGACGCGTGGGGCCGCTGAAGCCCGAGGGGCTCGCCCAAGCGCTGGGGCCTGGTCGTCCGCCCGACGCGTGGGGCCCGCCTGATCTTCTCAGGACTCTTCGTACCCCGGTATTTATTACACCGACAGGATGTATTTGACATGTATACGAGTTCGTTACGTCCACGTGGTCAGCCCGGCCCGATTATCCCTCGGTAGATCGGTTGCTCAACACTATATAAACAAGGCCCCTACGGCGTGTAGAGGGGCCAGATCAGCGCGATTTGAAGCTTAGATCGCGCATTACTTCCTGTACACCCAGGATCTCGTCGAGACTTGTTCATCTCGCCGAGTTCATCCTTGTAATCCTTTTTCATATAAAGAAGCGCTGGACGTAGGGTTGTTATCTCCCCGGAGAGGTCTGAACCAGGATAAAAACCCCGTGGTTCGCTTTCGCTCGTTGTTTATTGCTTGCCACGCCTCGGCGTCTTCTATCTCCCTTTTCTCAAGAACCTTAGTTCACTTGGGACCGATATCCCAACCGTCGACAGTTGGCGCCGACCGTGGGGATAGTAGATCAAGCCTGTTCGAGCATGTCAAACTCGATCAGCGACCAGGAAACTCTTCCTGAGGGCCATGACTCAGAAGGGCAGGATGTCACGTCCTCTGTCAGATCGGATCGATCCGCTCGATCTCAATCACCTTCAAGGTCTGGGACAGAACTCTCCGGCTACGTTCCGGAGATGGTCTTAGATCACACTCCCGTCATTGACGATGAATACAGAACCGACGATCTTTACGCTGGTTTAGATCTTTCAGATTCCAAGGCCATGTCGGTTGATTCCTCCTGTGGCGACACAGTGATGACACCGTCTAGCGTGCCAACGCGCGGCCGTCGCAGCGTCAACATGGCCGGCGCAGAGACCTCAGAGGCTCGTGCGCAGGCCGCGACGGCCGAAGAGATCGAGCAGATTAATTCTGTTCGGCAGCAAGATGGGGCTACGCTGGCTGCTCGCGAGCAAGAAGTTGTCCGCCGCAGTCTGGACGCCTCGATTAATCAAACCTTGGCGCAGATTCACGATCAGCGCAAGCGACAACGACACGACCTGCCTCGCGCACCTTCGCCAAGTCCCCGGCGGAAGATCTCGCTGCTGGTCGAATCCCGCGATAACCGGACCCGGTCGGGCGAGCAGCGGACGCCTCAGGGATCCCAGGACCCCTTGAGCAGAGTCGGGAACGACTTCGAGCCATGGCAACGGTGATCAGATCCACCAACCAGGCCAACCGTCGACAGTACCCTTCTCAAAGATGGATTCTAATAATCAGATTGGTCGTGAGCGCAGAAAGTATTTGGCATACAATGATGCCCAAACACTGTTGGAATACTTGAAAAAGAAGCAGCCTGAGGATCCCTCTTTTTACTATGCCATACAGTTAGATGCAGAGAATGGTCAGATAGCAAATTTCTTTTGGGCAGATGATCAATCAATCATGGATTATGCATGCTTTGGCGATGCTCTGTCATTCGACACCACGTTTCAACCTAACAAGTTTGAAAGGCCTTTTGCCCCACTTCTTGGAACCAATCATCATAAGCAGACAATTCTTTTTGGGGCTGTACTATTATACAATGAAACCATTGAGTCATTTGTTTGGTTGTTTGAATCATTCTTAGATGCAATGTCCGGTAAGCATCCTAGCACAATCTTCACAGATCAAGATGCTGCCATGTCAGTAGCAATTAGCATTGTATTCCTGAACACAAGACATCGCCTTTACTTATGGCATATTTATCAGAATGCTGCTAAACATCTTAGTCATGTAATACATGATCATCCTCGCTTTCTTGCTGATTTTAAGAAATGTGTCTATGAAGAAAGGTCAGAAGCACACTTCAACAAGTTATGGCAAGAATTGTTGAGTTGCTATAAACTTGAGGAGAACACATGGTTGAAAAACCTACATGATTTGCGAGCAAAGTGGGCTACTGTGTTTCATGACTCTTTTACTGCTGATATATATGACCTCAACTCAAATGAGTGAAGGTATGAACAATGTTTTCAAAAAAAGGTTTCGTAGAAAACTTTGTATTTCAGAACTGTTAGCAGAATGTGAGAAATGTGCCATTAGTCTGCGGGAGAATAAATTGGATGCAGATTACAAGTCACGACACTCTAATCCGGTTACTTGCAATCAGAACTTACCTATGTTAAGGACTGCAGCTAAATCTTATACAAGGAGACTTTATTCAGAGTTTGAGCAGCAATTCAATGAGCAATTTACTTTGTCATTCAACTTATTAAAATCTAAGGGCACAATCATGACTTATAAGGTTATGTCTATGGATTTTCAAGATGAAACAATGGTTGTTTTCAACTCTACTAATATGACCGTCACATGCTTTTGCAGAAAGTATGAAACTACTGGTATGTAACTTTATTGCAGGAAGTATAAACTATTTGATAAACCAACATGGTTGACAAGATTCGCATATCTTGCGGTGTCTCTTGTCTGCATGCTCTTCGTGTCTTTAATATCAATGCTGTTTTTGTTTTGCCAAGTCATTATGTATTGAACAGGTGGACAAAATATGCAAAGAGAGAATTTTTTCAGAGAAACATGCACGTGGTGAGGAAACTTTGAAAGCACAAGCTGCCCGTATCTCTCGAAAGGCAACATCTATTGCATTGAAGTGTTCAGTTTCAAAAACACTTCTTGATGATTTGGAAAAGGTCATAGACAAGCTGAACTTGGAAGCAGATAATTCACTAAGCCAGAGACCTATCAAAACTTCTGTGGTTTCTCATAGTCATGATGAATGTGGTGGAAACATATTAAGTGGTACAATATCATTTACAGTCCCTGAAATCATCAAAGGAGCAAAGAGAAGAAGATCAAGGAATGTAGTTGAAAAAAGTAAAAGTAAGAATACAAAGAACAAAGGCTCTGTTTCTTTCAGCTTATAATCAGATTATAAGCTGCAGCTTAAAATTTGTCATTTTTGTACCGGTTATATTTTGAAATATTTTATAGTTATTTTTTCGAAACTTTGCACAATTTGTCTCAAAGATCTCAAAAAAAAAAAATTTCATAATTTTTTTAGATCTTTAAATCTTCTATAAAAACATCACAACCTTTTCAGATTATAATCTAACCGCCGAAAGAAACACAGCCAAAAAAAGGTACTGCTGGACAACTTAAACTAAGTGCCATATATTTGTATTTTTCAGTCTCTTCATAATGTGCAAAATTTGTAGGACAAGGTCAAGAGAATGCAATGCAAAGTACTCAGGAGGGTTCTTCATCAATGCTTGCTCCTTCAACGATGAGTGCTCCCTTAATTCAAGGAGAGTATACAAGTTTGTTACTTGGACATGAAGAATTTATACAGTAGAATTCTTCATCAAGAAGCATGCTCTTTTGTATTTAGTAGGCAAGCATGCTCATTTATCCAGAAGCATGCTTTTTTGTATATAGTAGGCAAGCATGCTCTTTTGTATTTATATAGTAGGGTTCATCTAGATGCATGCCCTTTTGTATGTAGTAGACAAGCATGCTCTTTTGTATTTATATAGTGGGGTTCATCTAGATGCATGCTCTTTTGTATGTAGTAGACAAGCATACACTTTTGTATTTATATAGTAGGGTTCATGAAGAAGTATGCTCTTTTGAACTGAGCATTTGACAGTGCTTTATATTGGAGCTTGACAGTGCTCAATCAATGTGCTTTGGTTCAATTTCAAAGGAATGTATATATGGATCCCCTGCTTGCAATGAATGTTAGGTTCTTGGCACAATCTTGACGCCATTTCTGGAATGATGAATTTTTGGCTTCCTCTAGGTTATAATTTCTGAACTTTCCTCTAGGTGTTGTTTTGTTGATTTATTGTTGACATTGATGAGGATGTACTTAACATTAAGTGATAATCTGTACACAATTTTTGACATTGGCACAAAAACAACAGGAAGATTACATAAATCTGCACATAACAGAGCAATTGTTAGATATTACAAGAAACTGAACATCTCCTTTTCATCAATGGTTCAGTTCCAGCACTAATGCCTAATCATCAAATTGAAGGTGAGATATTGGAGAAAACCAAGCTGAACTAGCATTAAATAGTCAGTAATCAGTTTGTTTTCCTCTAATCCTCACTTTCAATGCCTGAACATCACCACACAGAAACTTGCATTTACGAAAGAAAAACCTGCAAACTAAACTAGCAGGGACAGGAGGAATGGAAGTGAGACTGGCTAGTAAACTATTCTGCAGCTAGATGAGAACTGTGATATTGAAGAGCTTTTCCCTTTGTTTTGTTACATGAATGGAGAAGATTGTAAAGTAAAACAGCATGTCTCACGGAACTTGAAAATCTGGACAGATTGTATACAAATTTATACTCTGGACAAATTGTATACATGGAATTTTTTATACTCTGGACAGATTGATCCAAGCTTTAACATGGATATCTTATACCTGTAGCTAACAGTTCTGCTGCTACAAATCTAATTATCACTGTCATATGAATTACATTGCCAAATTCACATCTTGCTAAAAGATTCAACTGGAGCTAAACAATCACTGTTATGAATTGAAATTTGCACTGATTTATTATCTCAGTCAAGAACTGAATTCTCAACCATACATATGATTTCTCAGTCATACAACTCAATTCTCCAATACATCTGAATGTACAAGCATAGGATTGAATATACAACCATGCATAGTACTGAATATACAACCATACAAATTTCAGCCACAAATTTCACAAGTGTATAACTGAATTTACAAGTAAATTTACAACTCAATTCTTAGGAACAGGAGCATCCCCATGTGCTTCTGGTAGTATGACCAAATTCACAATTGCAAGGGGCTTCATGGAGGTAGTGGCAGATGGCTTCAAAGCGTCTGAGAGGGCTTCATAAGGTACAGCTCCACAAAGGCCGACGGGGACGACGAGGCGGCAACCCATGAGGACGACGAGGAGGCAGGCAGGCAGACAAAGCGGAGGACGAGGCATTGCGGTGGGGGAGAGTCACGGGGAAAAAAGGAATTGGGGGGAGGAAGGAGCCAGCGCGAGGTGCTGTAAGAGGAGGGAACACGTGTCGCAGGATCACGAGGCGCTGTAAATAGGGATGTTTACATCCGTGATGCACCAAGCACCAAATTTTCTTCCGCTCAGTTGGGGCTTGTTTGGTTCACGGCGTGGCCTGGGGGCTCCCACCCAGGCAGGTCCATCCGACCCGAGGCGATCGAAATCGGACGCCTGGCGTGGATGCCTGACCAGGCAAGCTTTCCTAGGGCGCTAACCAAAGTAGCCTTGGTAAGGGTGGCCTATGCGTTGCCCCAGGTGCTGGGTCCCTTTCTGCGTTTTTTCACCGGCATTTATTTCTCATATTTTCTTACAATGCGAAAAATAATGATCCGACCAGTCCGGCGGCTGGAGCGGCACTCGCGACGGAGGCGGGCAGGCGCCAGGCGCGGCGCGCTGCGCGCGGCAGGCCGCGCAGGCGACGCGAGGCGCAGCGGCACTCGGCAGGCGAGGTGCCCAGGGTGGCGGCGGCGCAGCGCCGGCGCCGCAGCAGGCCGGCAGGCGGCAGGCGGCAGCCCGGCAGAGGGAGGCGCGCCGCGAGCCAGGGGCGATTAGCGTGCAGCCAGTAATAGGTTTGATTTTCCGCTGATATAGGATTATCCCACTGGAATATGCGAGCTGCTTCCGCGATGTATTAAGAAGACCAGTTGTAGGATCCGATTGATTCAGGTTGTTCTAATGCTCCCTAAAAATTGGTTTTTCCTTCTAGGTGGTTAGTGCTTGGAGCAAGAAAACGACCCATCACAAAAATAACATAATCAGTCTTAAAATTGTCTGAGTATTCAGAGCTGATAAGATTAGACTGTATAAAAGATTCGGATGCTTGATTGCAGCTTCAGAACTCAGGAAAGACAGTCTGTTTTTGATAAAATACAGTTTCTCATCTACACCATCAAAAGACTTATCTGATAGTACTTCAGTTCCTGAATGAGGGATTCCAATAATTTTGCCAATATGTTCAGGAGATAAAGTGATGCGAATCTTGTCTCCTACTAGTTGTGCATGCTCAATTTTTTGTACCCTTTAAAAATTTTGAATACCCACTCTCCAAATTCTGGGCCCGCCCCTGATTCGGTCTACTAGGGTTTGCCTCCGTGGGGCGCCGCCTTTCGTCTCGCGGTCCTTGAATGGGGGCGATGGAGGCCAGCATCATGGAAAGGTACGAGTATGCTGCTCGCTCGCTTCTCGTCTCGTTATTCTACTCCATCTAGTACTGCTAGCTAACTGCTCGATTTAACTCTGACAACTGCAAAAATGGTACCTTTCCTAATGTTAAACTGATCGATCTGAGCAATTGAGCACTTCCTGATCAGAACTAAGTAGCCTGTGCATTACAAATCGTATATTTTTTAATTCTAAGGATGGTACAATCCTGATCAGACTGAAAACAACGACAACTTGTATACTGATTATCTAATCCATCTTTGCAATTTATCAGTTCATGATCAGACCAAACTAGCCTACGCACTTCTATTGGTATTTTCAGTTCTAACCAAGGTACAATCCTAATTGGACTGTAATATGAAAATACTTTACCACATCATGGATGAGTCTTGATAGTAGTCGGTGCAACCTTCATGCTCTCTTGATTACTTGTTTATATTTATAATCTGTACTCAACGTCATCATTACATACCAAGTTTAGAAGTCGCTCTCCTTTGATTGCTTTTGGACTAATGTACTTTCTTTACTTCTTCCAGATTTTTTTTATCAGTTATGCAAAGGAGTTGCACACTGCTATGGCCATGGTGCCCTTCACCGGTTGGATATCTCTTGTCTAATTTATGTTGTTGAACCCATCTGACAAGCACACCACCGCCTTTTCCATTTTTGTAATTCATGCTCAATTTTATATAGGGATTTAAAGCAACAATACCTGCTGGTTGACTAGGAGGAGGGGATACTGAAATTTATTGCAATATTATGCAGGTAACAGAGATGATCCTGTAAATTGTTACAGCTTGACAGACTTCAAATGTATCAGTTCAATGCTACATGCCTACTAAAACATTAAGCTACTGCTTCGGCCAGGACCTTTTTTTTTTTTTGTCTTGGGAATCTTGGACAGGTTTTTGCGATGGTAGTCTATTAAGACAGCATGCGTGCATTTCCAGTTCAGTTCTTTCTAGAATTAGTACTGTCTTTGATTGCTTGGTAAGAAAGCATGTGTGGCTCTATTATTTCGAATTAAATCCTAATGTGCATTGAAGCAGCAAACATTCTGTTAGATATGGGTCCTTGCGGAGATTCTTTGCTCAGGAAAATGTCTCACAGAAAGAATTTCTTGTCGAAGTCACCAAATTATCTACAAGTTTTTCTCTTTTTTTCTGCGGAATATGAAGTTGACCAACTCTGAAATTCTTTAATAAGTTCATGAAGCTTAGTGTGTATCAAGGGACAATTTTTCAGTTCTTTCCCCCTATTTCAAAAGAAACACTAAGAGGCGGCAACTGGAATGATAACATTTCAGTGTGGCATTTTTACAAAAAGGAGATATACTGAGCTTATGGAGTGACCTGTAATAGTGCAAGATTTCCTAACCTTTGTAGAAAAGTCAGATTAGAAAGCTTTTCCTTTGTGTTGTCCTTTTTTATGAAAGTTAATGTGATCCTCTTTATTGTATTTCCACATACAAAGGCATAAGTTAGTGTAGCATATATAGATAGCATAAGATGTAATGTTACAACTTGCTTTCTCTATGCAGGTTGAAAACGATCAATGGTTAAATTCTTATGTTTGATGCGTACAACAATGGATGAAGAAGCAATGAAGTTCAAGAGTACTAGATAGTTATATTTATATTTTCCTTTCTAGTAGTATGGACTTGTTTGCTCCCTAAAACCATATCATTATGTATATATACTATCATGTTTGTCAACAAGTAGTACCACGTTTGTGTCCTTGCAATGAATGCAGTTTGCTATGATTATTGTAAATTTTATTTTGTGTGATTGTGCAATAAGTCATATTTACTCAGAAAATTCAACGTCAACACTATATGCATATGCATAATAATAATTATTATTTTGAATTTCTCAATGTGTTACAATAGGTAAAACATGTGTTACAAACTATATGTTCCTTTGTTCCAAACTATGTTCCCTACCACAATGTGGAAATGTTACTACAGCTAAAAAATGTGTTACACAAGAGGTTAATTGTAACACTTGACAAATGTTCCATTAGATACGTAATTGTGTTACATAGTAGTGACACCTTTTCGGATGAAAAAGAACACGTGTCTTGTGTTACAATAGGTCATATTGTAGTAACATGGTCAATAGGAACACTAACAAGATGTGTTACTATGAGACCTAGTAACACGTTTATTGAGCTATAATAACACAAGTTAGTGTTTCTAAAGCCCTGATCTGTAGTAGTGCATGGAGCGTGCAAACCTCCGTCCAAAGGTCATGAGCACTCTTGATGTTCCTCACGCGGTTGAAGACATCCTTGCTCAAGCCTCGAAAGAGGATGTTTATGAGCCTTGGCATTCCACTTCTCGTAACCAAGCTCCTCGAATGTGGGATGGTCCTTATCGACAATGGGAGGGAGGCCAACAACAGCCGCACGGTGGAGACTTGTGTCGATGGCTTTCAAGTAGGACTCCATACGGATCTTCCAATATGAGAAGTCCTCGCCATCGAACACGGGAGGGGGTCCATCCCCACTAGACATCTTGCTCAAGGCGGTGAAGCCTCAACCAATGAGCACAAGGCTCTGATACCAATTGAAAGGATCAAGATGCCCAAGAGGGGAGATGAATTGGACTTCTAATTTCGAAACTTGAAATTTAAAACCTATTGCACAAGCCCAATTCACCCTAGTGCCTAGAGAGTGTGACTAGAGTTCCACACGGTATCAAATTGACTTGCTGCCCACGTAGAGGGAGGAGCTGGGCAGCGTACTGGGCCGATCGGGCCGTGCGTAGGGGAAAGTGAGAGGTGGGCTGGGGAAGGGAGCGAGCGGGCTAGGGTGGAGGTGCTGGGCGCGCCGGGCCGGCCTGGTTTGGCCACGCGTGAGGGAGAGGGGGGAGGTGGGCCAAGCCTAGCTGGGCTGCCTGGCCGATTGGGCTGGGACAGGAAAGAGAAAAAGAATAGGGGGAAGAAAAGGAAAAAGGAGGGGGAAAAGGGTGAAAGGAAAAGAGAGGATAATGAAAGGAAGTAAGGGAAAAAGGAGAGAATTGGGGGGATTCTTGGGGAATTTTTCTTGGGAATTGTTGAGCTCACTCGTAGACAAATTTTGAAAACAGGTTTGAAATTAGGTTTTGAATTTGGGGAAAGTCTGAGAAAAATTCTGGGAGTGATTTTCGGGGAGTTACATCTCCTCTATGGGGGTATTGTATATATAGAAGGGGAGGGGGCTCTTTTCCCTCCACCTTAGTAGGGATTAAAATTATAACTAGGCCCTTAGGCTGAATGCCCCCATGGGCCTAATCTGAAGTTGTCTAGGTCCATCAGGGGAAGATATTTCCTACGGAAATGCTCACAATCGAGCGTCCGAGCATCGGACGGCGCACGTGTTGGGCTTTTGTTCTGGGCCTGTGCACAGCGGCCCATGCGCGTGACCGATGCACAGCTTCCGGCCAACCACGTCCTTGCGCGTGCTCGATGCTCTGCAGCCAGCCAACCACGTCCTTTGCGCGTGACCGATGCACTGCATGTTTCTCTGCTAGGAAGGAAAATGAGCATTTGATTATGTTTCATTTTAATTTCTTATTTTTGTATTCATTTCATGTTGAGTCCAAAATGCATAGAATAAATTTCACAATTCATCTAAAATCACAATAAACCCATTTTAAATACTTTTCATTTTTTTTCATTCTTTGAATTTCCGCGTGCGCGTACAGGCTACGTACGCTAGCTAGCTTGCGACCAACACTAGCTAGTTAGCTTGCAGCCAACGAACATAGAATGTGCGTTTCATTTATGTCCTTTTTCGATTTCTCATTTTTGTATCTTTTTCATTTGGAGTTCAAATCGCGTAGTACAAATTTTATAATTCATCTAAATTCCGTTTGAACTCATTTTAAATACTTTTCTATTTTTTTATCTTTTATTGGTACAATTGTTCCATCAGGCAAGATAGATTGTTCCGAAAGGCTAGACTTATTGTTCTAGTAAGTAAGATAGATTGTTCCAGTAGGTATATAAATTATGGTTCATCAAACTAGATATATTGTTCCAAATGGATCAGCCTATTGTTCCAGCAGACCAAATACATTGTTTCAACAGGTATAAAAGTTGTTCCAGCAGACAAGATTGATTATTCCGAGAGGCTAGACTCATTGTTCAGCATGCAAGATAGATTGTTTCGAGAGAATAAACTCATTGTTCCAATAGGCAACCTTCATTGTTCCAGTAGGCAAACTTTATTGTTCCAGTAGGCAAAACCTTATTTGTTCCAGAAGGCAAAAGCTATTGTTCCAGAAGGCAAAAGTTATTGTTCCTGTAGGCAAGCTCAACTGTTTCGTTAGGGCAAACTTTATTGTTCCAGTAGGCAAGCTTTATTGTTCTAATAGGCAAAACCTTTATTTGTTCCAGAAGGCAAAAATTATTTTTTCAGAAGGCAAAAGTTATTGTTTCAGTAGGCAAAGTTCAACTGTTCTAGTAGGATAAACCTCATTCTTTCATTAGGCAACTTTTATTGTTCCAACAGACAAACCTTGCTGTTCTAGCAGACAAAAATTATTGTTCCAGTAGGTAAACCTTGCTGTTTTTCAGTAGGCAAAAATTATTGTTCCAGTAGACAAACCTTGTTGTTCCAGTAGGCAAAAATTATTGTTCCAGTAGGCAAACCTTATTGTTCCAGTAGGCAAAACCTTATTTGTTCCAGAAGACAAAAGCTATTGTTCTAGAAGGCAAAAGTTATTGTTCCTGTAGGCAAGCTCAACTGTTCCGTTAGGGCAAACTTTATTGTTCCAGTAGGCAAGCTTTATTATTCTAGTAGGCAAAACCTTTATTTGTTTCAGAAGGCAAAAATTTTGTTTCAGAAGGCAAAAGTTATTGTTCCGGTAGGCAAAGTTCAACTGTTCCAGTAGAACAAACCTTATTCTCCCATTAGGGAACTTTATTGTTCCAGCAGGCAAACCTTGCTATTCCAGCAGGCAAAAATTATTGTTCCAGTAGGTAAACCTTGCTGTTTTCCGGTAGATAAAAATTATTGTTTCAGTAGACAAGCCTTGTTGTTCCAGTAGGCAAAAATTATTGTTCCAGTAGACAAACCTTGTTGTTCCAGTTGGAAAAAATTATTGTTCCATCAGACCAAATACATTGTTTCAATTGGGTTTAGCCTATTGTTCCAGCAGGCCAAATACATTGTTTCAATAGGTATATAAGTTGTTCCAGCAGGTAAGACTCATTGTTTCGGGAGGCTAGACTCATTGTTCCAGCAGGCAAGATATATCGTTCCGGAAGGCTAGACTCATTGTTCCAGCAGACCAAATAAATTGTTCCAATAGATATACAAGTTGTTCCATCAGACCAAATGTATTGTTCCAATTGGGCTTAGCCTATTGTTCCAGCAAGCCAAATACCAAGTTGTTCCATCATATTAGACGTATTGTTCCAATAGTACAAATTAATTGTTCCATTAGTATAGATAAATTGTTCCAGTAAAAATTTATATAGCAACATGGGTCTTGTTTTGTTCGAAAAAATGCGAGGAACACGTTGGTGAAAAAGGTTTGTGGATTGGAACTCCCAGTCAAAAAATATGACCGTTTAAAGAAAAACGAAAATAGAATCTTTGCTGTCGCCGTGCTTACGTCAGCGCATGCAAACCTCCGTGCATGTATACTGCAGCATGCATGTGTGTTGTAACATGCAAACTTGGAAAGAGTTGGGCTTTGGGCTGCAGCGTCCGATGGAAAGAGTTTTGTTCGGACGTCCAAATAGTAGTAGCTCCCTTATTCTAGATTATTAGTTGTACACTCATATTCAGCCGTGAAGAAAAGCCCATGGCCCTTGTGCAGTCCCTATCCTGGAAGAACAGAACAAAGTGCAGAACTGTAGTCATTAGTCCACATTTTAAACAAAGACCGCAGTACAGCTGGTGTAACATGAGACTCGAGCGTGTTAATTCGGGGCAAGGAAAAACAAAACAAAGATTACACATGTGCCACCAAATCGAGCTAAATGATGTCATCCCTTCCCAAAAGAAGGATTTGGTTCTCTTGCGAAGATCACGAGTTGTGTGTTTTTGGCCTTGTTTGTTTCAGATTAAATTAAATTAAATTAAATTAAATTAAATAAAAATTTATTATTTTTGTATAAGCCAAATGATGTAATGTTTTGTAATTATTTTTGTGGGGTTTTAAATAGTACTTCTTAAAGTTTGTAAAATATTTTTTTCATAATTTTTTGATCTCGTTAAGACGTATTTTGAGGGGATCACAAATTTGCTACAGTAAAACGCAACGCTACATTAATCTCAAACAAACAAGGCCTTTATGTCCAGAATGTAACGCAATACTTTCCATACGTTTGCTATGCACCTCCCACATGCCACACGCACGAGAGCTAGCCCGTGGCCAGCTTGACCAACTGCCTACCATCGGTGGGGATGCAATCAACATGTTATTTGATGTTGTGGCATATTGCACCATTATTCTTGATAGAAGCGGGCACTTACTACTGTCGATAGAGATCCAAATCTTGTGTGAGAACAAAATGTTTCTCTTTGTCTAGGTTATTTTATTTTATTTTAAAAAGGGGCCTTATGTTTTCCACTGTTCTTCTATTGGCTGACTCCACCCTTGGAGCAACCAACTAGAAAATCCCGAGCTCAAGGATCGAACCCAGTGACCCTCCTACTGACACTCACTTATAGAAGAACAGTTGGTTTCTTAAATTGAAACCCGTTTGGAGCCAAAACTCTAGCAGTCTAGCTCAAACCTCAGCGGGTTTTCACTTCAAATGCAACAAAGTTATATTTTGGCTAGCTTAAAAAAAGGTGTGGAGGGGGTTTCAGCTTTTGTGTTAAACTAGATAAGATTTCTATCATTCATGACCAAATAAAACATTGGAATGGTTGAATGATTTTACCTCCAAAATCCAGCAAACATCCGGAGGCTCATGTAGATCACCAAAGCTATCCAAATTCCAATAAAACCACTATAACTTGCAAGAGTGAGTATGCAAATGATACTGACAATAGCAACAAGGACCTGATGATACAGAATTCAATAAAATTCGTAAGAGAAAAGTTTATTTATGAAAAACACAGGATAACTAGAAGAGCAGAAGTTCGTCAACTTGCCATTGAATAGGCAGCATATCCGAAATCTGATGCTCCATAATTGATGCCATCAAAAACGAAAGCCAAAGCGTTGATTGGTTGAGTAAGACAGACAAACTGGACAGGGAAAAAAACAAATAGTTTAGCTAAAGTAAGAACGAAAACACTTCTGTCCTGGTGGCCGGCGCGGCCGGATGCGCACAGGGAAAATTAAGGCACTGTGCTGCATGCAGGGTGGGGCTCATAGCGTTTTTTTTTTCTTTCGGCGACCATAATTTTTGACTGGGTGCTTCAATCCATAAACCGTTTGCACCAACGTGTTCCTTGTATTTTTACGAACAAAACAAGATATATGTTGCCATATAACTCTTCAAACTTATCTGGTGAAACTTAGGTTTGGCCTACTGAAACTTGGATTTCATATTCGTTAAACTTGCCGAACTGTCAAGTTTCATCAGGTTTAAAGCAAGTTTCATCAAGTTTCAACAGGTTTCGTACAAGTTTCTTCAAGTTTTATCAGGTCACTTCAAGTTTCAACAGGTTTCATCCAAGTTTCATTAGGTTACATCGAAGTTTCATCAGATTTCATCAGCACACAACCAAGTTTCATCAGCACACGGCCAAAGTTTCGCTATTATAGATGTAAGTTTCATCGGTGTCTTCTTCTAGTTTCACATAAAAAATTGAAAAAGTGAAAAAAAAAAATCAAAAATTAAAAAAGTATTTAAAATGGGTTGCTCTCGATTTTAGAAGAATTATAAAATTTATTCCACGCATTTTGAATACTGTTTGAATTTTATACAAAAATCGAAAGTTTAATTAAAAATTTAATCAAACAATCCACTAACAACTACGCTATTTCATGCATGCATGTGGGGGCACGGGGATGCGTTGGATCCACACGGCTCCGGCAATCCAATGGACACGGGTGGTCCGGCGCGCGGGCATCCGGAAGGACGTTCGGACGCTGGCGCTCGCCAAGTAAGAAATACTACCTGCAGTCAATTTTACATGTCGTTCCCGACAGGGAAGCAGAAACTAAGGAATCTTTAATTTTACTCATTTGCCCTTGTTCTTTCCTAACCTCTCCCAGAAAGGCTTGCATGCAGATTTTCTCTCTAACGCGTCTCTGGAAGCATGCAGGAGTAGTAAATTAGGGGCAAAGGTGGAAGAAATGACAACAAACACGCAGAATGTCATGTATTCGTGAACCTTTTCAAATAGCCCTCCGGCTTCATGTATAATGACAAGAGATAGTATCGTTTCAAGCTATCAACTACATCAAGAAAAATAATGTGAACCGAACAATAGGATATGAAGACTAAGACTTGCCACTCTTAGCATTTAGCATATAAAAACCATACCGGTATTCCTATGTAGATATGATGCAGTACACCCTGATCATCCGTAAATAACCTAGATCCTATACGCAGACCAATACCAAGAAGTATGCTTAGGAAAAGTCCCAAGACCAAAGCCAGCTGCAAAATAAGAAGTGCTTCTCTAAGGCCATGGAAAATGTCTCAAATAGAAAATCTAAATAACATACCTGCAAGACATGGGAAGCTGTGGCAGTATCCTTTTGATGGTCCTTACGAGCAAATGCACTTGCAAGTATAGCCTGTTGAGATGTGATCCGGATTTATAAGAAATAAACTTTTTTTTTTAACGAACTGGACAGGCGCTCTGTCATTTCATTAAGGAGAAGAGAACTGTACACTGTACAACAATCTAACCATGGCTAGGAAAATATAAAGAGATTGTATTGGAACGGCAAGGAGCCCCATGCTCCACCCCCTCACCTCCTCCAAGATTCTATCAACTAGCGCCCTATAAGAAAAATTCTTATGCTGAAAAATGTGTTTATTCCTTTCCTTTCAAAGATTTCAAATAGTGTAGACTATAAGACCATTTAGGGCCCTCTTGATCGCTTTGTCGGCTGTCTGGAAAGAGGCCGCGATTCACCAGTCGCAGAAACTCATGTTGTTTGTCCATCTAGGCGTTTGATGGTATTGATTGAGAACCTCATTTCAAACTCTTTCAGAGTACGAACAATGAAGAGCCAAGTGGTTGATGGTTTCCCGACTATTTTGGCATAAAGAACAGATGGGCTGGTGTGGCCATCCTTTTCGAGTCAGGACGTCAGCCGTATGTATGCGTCTATGGGCAAGAGACCAGTCAAAAAAATTGTATTTGTTTTCTGTCTGTGCTTTTCAGATGGTGTCTCCAAGGGACCAACTCGTGCTCCCCAGAATTGGAGTCATAAGAAATAAACTAAAAGTCTAAAAGACAAGATGCAGGTTGCATCAATCCCAACATATCAGATAGGTGTTAGAGCATCTCTAATGGTGTAGATGGCTGCTAGCTATAAGCAAGTGCCATGTCACTTGTATTATAGCCAGCTCTTCCAATGGGTTATCTACAAGGCTAGCTATAGTAGATTTTAGTGTAGAACATGTGCAGTACACATGGTGATCAGGACTGCATATCATCTATGTGGTCATATATATTTCATCGGTGCTACACCAATACATGAGCTGCACCACATATCAGGAGCGTTAAAAATCATCAAAAAAAAAATCACCCTACTATGACACACACACACACCCAGCCGATTAAACACATACATGCAGTCAATTAACATGACCAGTTCACCAGTTCATCAATTTCATCTAGATAACAAGTTCATCCAAATATGCAAAATACCAACATCACCATCGAACATGACCAGTTCACCAGTTCATTAAGTCCACCACCATGATCAAGTAAGCAAATATAACTAGTTTACACATGAATATGCAAGCTGGAACATGCTCCAAAGATACATCAATAGATTGGCACAAATAAGTGCATTGATTTATTAAAACTACAAAAGATTGTCACACTAATATTTCTTGGCTCCACCACTAAAATAATGCCCATGAAAAACCATCAGGAGCTGATTTATTGCCTGTTCAAATGCCAAAACCAAAAAAAACAATGTTAGTTAAGATGCCATAGTTATCAAAACCATAAAGAAACTATAAATAGGTCTTTATAGCTGAATAATATTTCAAAACATGCCATAGTTATTTGCAGCAATGGAAAAAGACTTGTTGATAAGACCACAAAGATCACCTCAGATTTATGCTACAATCAAACAATGATAAGAAGGTATGATGTTTCTCCCTATCAATGTACCACACTTAAGTTAGTTGACTACATCTTTATTTGTACCATATTGAAGCTAGTTGGCTGCATGTTTATATGAACCACAGCAAGCTAGCTACAAGAAACTGCAAGCAATTGAACTTTTATTGTATAACATGAACCACACTTGGAATTTACTTTGAATAAAAATCACATGACCTAAGCTAGGGATAACAGTATTCATCAATTGTATAATTTGATTGCCAGTAGCTTTTATTGTATAATCACACATATAATCATATACACACTAAGATCAGCTCAATATATTCATATTTTACTACTGCACAGTTTGGAACAAAAAGAAATAAATAATTAAATATATATCTGCAGTTTCAGCTAACATTATTTAGACAAAATACACAAGGCTTTGATCTAAGGCCCTGCAGTGCAGACACACCTTCATGATAAGGTGAAAAAGTTGAGCAGCTAGCAAAGTCAGCGTCTAAACAAAAAGAAGTACATGGTCAAAGGCTTGGATCAAAGGCCCTGCAATTCAGTGTCTAAAGCTAATAGATTTGGGGCAAGATGTAAAACCCTAAATTTGGGGACGAATTGCCTACAAGTACACACCGTCGAGCAGACCTAGAGGGCGTGGAGGAGAAGGGTGTGGAGGAAGAAGGGGGAGTGCTCACCAGCGTGTGGTGGAGGCAGCAGTTCTCCAGGCAGTGGTGGTGGAGGAAGGAGTTATCCCGGAGAGGCCGTTCCGTGGTGGAGGGAGAAGGACTGGCCGGCGGCGGTGGAGATCTGGACGGCGGCGGAGATCTGGGCGACGGCGGAGATCTGGACAGCGGCGCTGTAGATCTGGACGGCGGTGGAGGCGGAGAAGATTTGGTTGGCCAACGACGGAGGGGATCCGAAGGACGCCGCCACGGAGCTTGTGCGGGAGGAGGAAAATTTTCCCGCGGTTTCCCCCGATGGCGCGACCACGAGTGATTTGGGGGAGGAGGAGGGCCGGGATCTCGTGAGGAGGAGGGAGCGCGTCCTGCCGCTCGAGGCTGGCGATAAGCTGGCTACAAGTTAGCGATAGTTTGCCTTGAAGGGAGCTATCGCCCGGCGCCTCTGCCGTCACTAGCGCCCGTCTCTCTACTCGTTCTCTCCCCGCCACGTAGGATATTTGATGACATGGACTTGCTTGTAGCTAGCTGACTAGGACCCATTGGAGATGCTCTATGGTAACACATATAAGAATAAAAAATGCTTGTATTGTATGATTCAGTTATTGACCAGTGTCTCATCATTTTTTTCCCTTCATCCGGAAACCCGCTACCAATTCATGTTAACTACAGCTTAAATGTCATGCAAATTCCAACAAAGAAGGTTAACAACCAAGGGAAACAAAGTTTTCCCTTACCTGTCCAGCAAAAGCCAATCCATCAGCCAGAAGTGAGCAAGCCAACCAGGTCTGCAAGCAGATCTGGAATGCAGCCATTGGAGTTGAACCTAGTCGTGCAGCCATTGATGCAGATAGTGTCACACAACATGTCGCGGCAATAACGCGTGCAAGTAACAGAAAACCTGAAGTGTGAAAGGAGAAAATCTTAATACAATCAGTATGTGATTTAAACAGCTGAAACTAGTGTGAAACACTTCTTCAATATGAAATTAAATGATGTAGCAATATTGTGGAAGGAAACATCATAGCTCAAATGTAAATAAGGAAAAAAGATTTGTAATGACAATGTCAACTGTAAAAATGGGCAGGTAAATGGTTCACTTGTAATAATCATGTAATGAGCAATTTTTCAGTATACATGCAATGGCATGTATGGCGGTAGGGGTGGACATGATTTAATTGATGACCAAATACCCGAGACCAAAACCGTATTTTTTTGTCCCTATCGTTCTCGTAATGTATTAGCTGAAGTCAGTGTGGGTAATTTGGTCTTTACCCTTGGTTAGCTAAAAAAACCAAGTACACGTATGAAAGGATCGAGATGTCACCTAGAGGGGGGTGAATAGGTGTAACCCTGAAAAACACAACTCAAAATAGAATTCAGCTCACTAAACCGGACAAGCCGGCTGACAGCACCGGACAGGCCGGTGACACCGGACAAGCCGGTTCAACACAGAGAAAACTGAACTGCTTGGAATGTGGCCCCTTATACTTATCTATCTCAACTTAAGTGCTTGGGTACTTCTCCTGTTGAATATGTATTCCAGATCACAGAGCTCCTGCACACAGTACAAGGAATACCCAAGTGGAACAAGTGGAAGCACGAAAACAAGATAGATAAGATGTATATCATGTGACATTACTTGTCTTGATGATGAATTGACTTGGACTTGTACAGTTGTGTATGGACCTCAGTTGGTGCAGGACAAGAGGCGTTTTTTACAGGAGTTATCACAGGCCAAGCACCTAGCTAGACCGCAGTGGCTACTCTTAGGGGACTTCAACATGATAAGGACGCCGTCAGAAAAAAGCTCTCGAGCCAACCTAAACGCCCCGCTCATGAGAACCTTTAACCAGACAATAGATGATCTAGAACTAAAAGAGCTGGATTTGAAGGGGAAAGAATTCACTTGGGCAGGTACTGGCCGCGGTAATAATCATATACTAACAAGGATTGATAGGTTCTTCACCTCGATTGAATGGGATCTCATCCTTCCAGAGTGGGAGCTGTTATCACTTCCCTCATTAATCTCTGATCACACACCACTTCTTCTCCTACCTACCCTCCCAAGGCGTAGGTACTTCGGTTTCCGATTTGAGAGCTTTTGGCCAAAACTACCAGGATATTTTGAGACAGTGAAGGGAGCTTGGGAGCAGGATACCCAGATTCATGGTCGTCTCCGCGTCCTGGCCACCAAATTAAAACGGACAGCTAAGGCCCTAAGGGCATGGAGTAGCAGATTGCTAGGGGGGCAAAATTACAGATCGATGTTGCTTATGAGGTCATCCTGCGCCTTGATATTGCAGCCGAATCTAGAAGTCTAATTCAGCAGGAGGAGAGGTTACACAGAAATTTAAAGAACTGAATCTTAGGCCTTTCAGCTATCATGAGATTGAGACTCCGACAACAGTCGTGGGCTAAATACATCAAGGAAGGGGATGCCAATACCAAATTCTTTCATGAAAAAGTAAACTCTGCCAAGCGGATTAGCAGGATCACGAGGTTGCAATCAGAACAGGGTCTGCTCTCCTCGGCTGCTGAGATTGAGGAGAGCTTGTATTCCCACTTTAAAGGCCTTCTAGGTGAACACAGGGCGAGAGACTATAGTTTCATATGGGAGACCTTACAATTGCAAAGATTATCTTTGCAAGAGCTCGAGCTCCCTTTCGAAGAAGAAGAAGTCTTTGGAGTCATCTCCCAGATGCCAGCTGATAAGGCCCTGGGGCCTGATGGATTCATAGGAGTTTTCTACAGGTCCTGCTGGCAAATCATTAAAGCAAACCTAATGGCAGCTCTGCAGGAACTTTGGACGGGTAATGCAGGAGGTTTCCAACCTCTCAATGTCGCCCATATTGCCCTAATACCAAAGACCCAAGGCACACCGTCGGCAGCCTCCTTCAGGCCAATTAGCCTATCTCACAGTTTTGGAAAGATCTTCTCAAAGCTACTGGCAAATAGGCTATCCTTGCGCCTTCCTGAGCTGGTCTCCCCAAACCAGTTTGCCTTTGTCAAGGGGCGCTCAATCCAAGATAACTTCCTTTGGGTCAAGGAAAGTATGGCAAACCTACATAAGAAAAAGGTACCGGCGCTGCTTGTAAAACTTGATGTGGAGAAAGCTTTTGACTCTATTAGCTGGGAATTCCTCTTAGAGGTACTCCAGTAGCTAGGTTTCGGACAACGTTGGCGAGACTGGGTGTCCATCATCCTGGGGTCTTCCTCTTCACAGGTGATTCTTAACGGTTGTCCTGGTAGGTCTTTTCATCACAGATGCGGCCTACGGCAAGGCGATCCATTGTCCCTCTTTCTCTTCATTCTTGCCATGGAACCTCTCTCTAGACTCGTACAGTTGGCGGAGGAGCGTGGCCTACTTCAAGCAGTGCCCCATAATGTTTCCAGGTTGCGTGCATCTCTTTATGCCGATGATGTCATGGCTCTCATTACGCCGGCAAGGGAAGAGGTTCAGGTACTCCGTACCATTCTTCACATCTTTCGTGGGGCATCAGGAATGGCATTAAACTGGTCGAAGAGCGAGATATATCCCATTAGGTGCACAGACCAGATGAAGGAATGGATCCCGCAGGAGATACCAGCTCAGGTGCGAAATTTCCCTTGCAGGTACCTAGGCCTGCCTTTGAGGCCTTCCAAGATCAAGAAGGTTGATGTGGCTCCGATGATTGAGAAGGTCAGGCGCAGGTTAGGAAAATGGAAGGCCAACCTTCTCTCAAAAGCAGGTCGTCTGGTACTCATCAATTCGGTCCTATCCTCCATGTTGGTCTATCCACTCATGGTTTTCAGGTTGGACAAATGGGCCATCGGGCAAATAGATAAGATTAGGCGTGCCTTTCTTTGGAAGGGTGAGCAGGTCTGCCATGGGGATCACTGTTTGGTGAGCTGGGCCAAGGTCTGTAGACCGAAAGATTTGGGAGGCTTAGGAGTTACTGATATCGACCGCTTTGGGAGAGCATTGAGACTCAGGTGGCTTTGGTACGACTGGAACGCGGTTGAAAAGCCTTGGCATGGATTGAAACTGGATTCCACAATGAGGAAAACGCCTCTTCGTATGCCATCGAGCTAAAGTTAGGTGACGGGTCTCGTGCTGACTTCTGGACCTCTCCGTGGCTTCATGGGCGGGCTCCAAAAGACCTTGCGCCGTTATGTAGCGCCTTAGCCAAGGGAGTGCACCTTTCCGTGCAGGATGCAATGGTGAATGGCTCTTGGATGAAACCATTAGCGAGGATCTCCACTACGCAGCAAATCTTGCAGTTCGTTCAACTATGGAAGACTGTACAGGACGTGGTGTTAGCGCTACTTGAGAAGGACAGGGTTCTTTGGAATCCAACAGGCGACAGAACATACAGTGCTAAGTCTGCTTATAGAATGCAATTCGCAGGATCTTTCCGGGACCACGACTATAAGAGGATATGGAGAGCGAAGGTCCAGCCAAAGTGTCGCTTCTTTTTCTGGACTGCGATCCAAAATAGGTTGATGACTGCGGATCGTCTACTGCATCGCGGATGGCCTTGTAGGCAGTCATGTGCCCTTTGTAATGCTTGCCTGGAATCCCATAAACATTTGCTGTGGGAATGCCCTTTTGTTAGGCAGATTTGGCACCTAATGCAACATTGCCTGTCGTCTTCAACCGTTACGGTTGCCCACATACAGTCCTTGGGCGATTGGTGGGATTCGCTACGAGGGGGAGCTTCCGAGAAACGGAGGGAGGATGGCGTCATAATACTGATTTGCCGGCATATTTGGATGGAAAGAAACAACCGAATCTTTCGGAGTGTAGATTGGTGGCCTGCAGATGTAGTTTCCGCCATTACTGCTGATATGACCTAGTATATGCATTGGGTGTTCTTCTATTGTCGTTTCCAAATTGTTGGGGGCTCTAAGCTTTTGGCTTAGAACTTTGTACTATTCTCTTCCTACTTTTGAATGAATTAGGCAACTTGCCTATTATCTTTCAAAAAAAAAAAGATGTATATCAACAAGTGAGTAAATCTAACCACAGAGGAGACACAAGAATTTATTCCCGAGGTTCGGTCACACCACAAAGGTGCCCTACTTCCTCGTTGAGTGGATGTTCAAGCTACCACAAGAACCTATTCAGAAGCCGTGGTCTTTTTCAACCCCTGCCCTCCTTTTCACTAGGTGATCTTTTTCCTTGCGGAGGAAAGATCGCAGCCCTCACAAATTGTCCCGCGGCCTTCCACAACCTTGGAAGCTCACCGGGCGACACCTTGCCGTCTAGGAGGCTTAACCTCCAAGAGTAACAAAAGCTTCAACCTGAAAACGAACTTTGCCAACTTGTGCTCAAGGCAAGGATTGCTCTTAGGTGCTCACACAATCTCAAATCTCACTCCCAACTCAAGGAATCTCACAAGAGAACTCAAATCTCACAAAGAGAGGTTGGGGAGAGTGTTTCTAGCCTTTAGAAGATAATGGAACGTGGAAAGAGTCAGCAGCCAGCCCAAGGGGTGATGGGGGAGTATAAGGCCCTGTTTTTTTGAGCTGATCTGAACGGCTGAAATGACTGAACTTCGAGAGCTTTTCGACATAGTTTCGAGATTCGGATCCATTTCATTTGACTTGCTTTTTACAGTGTTAGGACACAGCTTCAAAACAGCGAAAAAACGAACTCAAAAAACTCAAAGCATATGTCTTTATAAAACATAGATAAGTCGTTAAGCTGTTAAGCCGTTAAGTTGTTAAACTGAAAAGAACTAGGCCTAAATACCATATGAACAAAGAGGGATATGATATATATATCAGCGGCAACATATAACAGAGAGTGACTTGGTCCTTTTGGGAAAAATACCCGAAATAATCCACTTTTAAATCATAATTTATAAAATAAACCACAGTTTGAAGAAATACCCAAAATGGCACCTGCTCCCGCCACCCCAGATGGCGGCCGCCACGCGGAACGGCGGGAGCTCTGCTCCCGCCACTCTAAGCACGGCGGGACTCTCCAGCGGCAACACGTGGCAAGGCTGCAGAATACTGGGACACGTGGCGGCTCCAGAGCTCCGCCATCCAAGCACTGGAGCTCCTGGATGCGACACGTGGCGCTTTGGTCCACAAATCACAACACGGTTTATTTCTTTAGAACAAATCCACAAATATATAGTTTCTTTTTTAAAATTTCCAAAAAATCTATATCAATGGTGTGTAAGTAACTTCCAAAATTTTAAAATATTTAATTTTTGGTTATATTTAGATTTAAAAATCACTGTGACAAAAAATTAAAATATTAACGACTTTTTTCATGAACTAATTTTTTCATTGCTTTTCAATTTGATCAAAAATCATTTTTTTTTTCTAAAAATCAAATTTTCCCATGAACACCAAATTTGGACATGTACCCGGTGCTCATGGGAAAATTTATTTTTTTGGAAACATTTGATTTTTTATCAAAATTGGGAAACTATCTTCTTTTTTAAATTCAAAATTTTAAATTCATGGAAAATTTTGATTTGAATTAAAAAACAAATTTTTTTGAAAAATATAACCTTTTTATATGTTTGCATGAACCAATATTCAATTAGTATCATATGTTGATTTTGCAAAATAATATCAAATTGAAATGCAATGAAAACAATTAGTTCATGATAAAGCTGATTTTTAGAATTTTTTGTGTCGGTGATTTTTAAATTTAAATTTAACCAAAAATTACATATTTTAAAATTTTGGAACTTTCTTAGACACTATTAATTATAGTTTCTATTTTTAAAAATTTTTGTTGCATATATTTCAATGTCACATGATTTTTTTAATTACAAAGGTACTTAGAACAAACTAGCTAGCTTGCACCTGCCACGTGTCGCATGCAGAGAGCTCCCGCCGTGCGGGATGGCGAGAGCTCTCTGGAGCCGCCACGTGTCCCAAATACGCAGCAGCTTTGCCACGTGTCGCCACTGGAGAGTCCCCACGTCTTAGAGTGGCGGAGCATAGCTCCCGCCGTTCCGCGTGGCGGCCGCCATCTGGGGTGGCGAGAGTAGGTGCCATTTCGGGTATTTCTTCAAACTGTGGTTTATTTTATAAATTATGATTTAAAAGTGGATTATTTCGGGTATTTTTCCGTCCTTTTGGGAAGATTGATAAACCCAGTCACCACCCGTCACTGCTGTCACCTTGCTGTCGCATCTCTCTGCCGAAGACCACGAGAAATGAAAAGGCAACGACGAAAAAACAGGTGTGCTTCCCGAAATAAAAGACAAGCGCTGACAAATGGGCCAACCTCATCAACGACACAGAGCAGATACACACAGCCACCCCTCACCAGGTTGCTGAATCAGACAGACAAAACGATCAGGACAAAGAAGATATGGTGGCTGCAAAATTGTGTGTTGAAGCAGTAAGAAACAACCGGTTGTGATTTAGCTTTCCCTAAAGAAAAAGGAGGATTGGGACACAAGCATGATTCATTTCATTAGTCTGGACCCATAATACAGCATATCAGTGCTCCCGACAGCGATCATTTAAGGTAATAACCATACATTATCTAAAAAATAACCATACATTAAGTCACTGGAACCCTGTGAACAGGCTCACAGAGATGTAGCAATATCTATTCAGAAACCTACATGGGAAAAATTGACAATAATGGAAGAAGTTCCAGTTTCGACGAGATTAGGCTAAACCACATCCTGTTGCATCCAAAAGCATCCTATTCGTGTATAGAAACCTGCTTGCCAGACTTCTGGTAAATATTGCACCTTACAGAAGGATAATCCTTTAAAATGCCATCGATTTTCATGCATATACTGTCAATTGGTAAGACCTTGCTGGAAAACCTCAGTGTCACTCTTTCAAGAATGGTTGCACATCTCAAGAGTACTTTCAACAAATCAAGTTCATGATCTTCTCCTCTGAATCTTTGGATTTCTACTTCTTTAAGATCAATCAAGGATATGTTCCAACTTCTCCAGTTGCTAGGATGGTCACAATGGCAATCTGCATAGCAAGCGTCTCTCATCTAAATCAAATTGAAGTACAATGTGTCATTGATGTTTCCTACTGAGGACACAATCTCAAACATCTGATATAGAATTTTGTTCGAAATGATCTTATCCGCAAACAGACGCAATACTTACGATATAATTATCTAGTGTCACCTTAAGCCTTTGTATTGAGGCACAAAGGCGAAGTAGATACAGGACGATTGCTCCATAAACATGCCCTCGTTGTATGAGATTCAGCTCCAAGATAGAAAAGTCGGTAACTTGAAATCGGTATATCTCTTGCTCAAAGGTCTTGCTTGTATCTCCTGACAAAACCTGCACAACAATTTGGGAACATGCTGTGAAAATACAAAATCAGTTTAGTCCAGTGCAGCAGGGAAAATGAGATAAGAGTAGACGCACATCAGTCTCTAAGTTAAGCGACAGGATGCCAACACGAGGGAGGTGCTGCGACTGCAAACACAAGGGACCAAGGGGCTCCAAACATGTGTGCAATGTCAGGCTCCACATGCGCCATATGACACCAAACATGTAACTTAACGCCCGACACTCGCACTTCCATGTAAGATCCTCCACCGCTGGCGCTGAGAATGACAAGCTGCAATCCTTGTTGATACCGTGATTGGCATCTAGATACAACTTCTTAAGCGCAGGGGCCATGATTTCGAGAAACTGAATCTGAAAATTGGCATAGACACTAAGGTCCTCGAGCGACGGTGAACTGACCGTGACCGATTCGGAATTCCAAAAGGGAATCCAAAGCTTCCGCAGGCTGGGGCAGCGTGGGAGCAAGTCGCTGAGGTCGATGTGGCAGTTCTCGAGGTGGAGGTTTTCGAGCGTCGTGAAGCCTCCTGCGGGCGGCAGCGTGAAGCCGACAAAGTACATGTTCAGCTTGATCGAGGCGGTACGGTCGAAGCAGGGTAGCTCCACGGGGCTCCGCCGCCGTATGCCCCCACTGACGTAGACGACGAGCTCTGCCGGCGCCAGCGCCGCGGCAGCGCCGAGAAACGAGGAGACGCGGGCCGGTTCGAGCTCGTGGTGGTTGGGGAAGTCGATGTCGATGAGCGACGGCGCAGGGCGGGCGACCAGGGCGAGCGCGGCGTCGAGCGGGTCGGGCGCGATGCAGTGGAATGTGAACGAGGGGAGCCGGACCCAGAGGCCGCGCCACCGGCGCGCGAGCAGACCAGTGTGCGCGGCGGCGCGGGCGCAGCCGAGGCGGGCGAGGATCTGGAGAAGGATGTCATCGGACAGGGCGCTGATGCGGTCCTCCTCGCCGTCCGGGAGGAGGCCCCCGACGCCGGCGGAGCGGGGGAGAAGGCCCCCGCGGCAGCATTGCATACTTAACTGATCTTCGCGGCAGTAGTGGCAAGCGACGCCGGCGCCCGCCGCCATCTCTCGTGTGCGCCTCACCTCGCCGCCCGACCCGGCGGAGTGGAGGGTGGATTAAGCGGGGCTACAGAGTAGGAGGAAGAAGGGGAGAGGAGGGCGGATGGACCCCGATTATGGAGCAGGCCGGGGACGGCGTGGAGCTGGTGGGGCCCCGCCGGCAGTCCGGCGTCGGGGTGGATCCCGGGCGGCCGGGCGGGGGTTTGGCGGAAGCTGAACTGGCGGGCGAGGTTGCGTGAGACGTGGGACGGCCCTACGTGCTGTTGATCGGTCATCGCATACACGCAGACACAATCACAATAGACAGAAGACACAGATATAGAGAGACAAAAGCCAGACACAATAATCTTTATTAATCAGTCTCTTTTGTGTACAATGGGGTTCATATATATATAGCCTAGCCTAAATTCGGTTTCACCCATAATACCCCTAGAGTTTAATATGAACTTTCGGCTCATAAACCTTCTAGGGTTATAACACTCCTTAGGCTAAACCGTGATATAACAATGTCTCATCAAAAACTCCATCCAAACATCCAGTGGGAAAAAAGGATTGGAGAAAAGAGTATATTGCACACGTATGCTGTATTGCAATATTGTCTCGTTAAAAACCTTGCTATGAGAAAACCCAATGGAAAAAACTCATATAGGGGAAAAAGAGTACAATATATAACCTTCAGGGTCTAATCTTCAGGATTAATACGGTCTACTGGACCTTTGCGTTTTAAATCTTCTGGATCTATTTTGTGGTGTGGTAAAATACTTTAATTAATCGTCATGTCAACCAACTAGATTAGACAAAGTGAAATCTTCAGGGTTTCATATGAACCGAATCAATATTTAGTTTATGCTCCCCCTCAAAACGACATTCCAGATGCCTTCCGATGTTCGATATTTTTCAGACATCCATCACACTATGCTTCTGAAAAGTATGAATAAAATAATTTGGGAAACAGTATAGCTTAATCATCAAGTACCAATATCCACTTCTGCAATAAAAGCAATATTATCCTAATGGATAATTATGGGGTATGGATGGTACTCGTGCCACATAACTTCTGGATGTAGTCACCATCCTTTCTAGCCAAACACACACGTGAGGCTTCATTTAAAGCATTAATCTCAAAGCAAAATATAAAATTTAGCGATATGCGGATTACACATGAATCCCGCATCCATATGACCCAACATGGTCCTCTGTTAACAGGCAACCCGAGGCCCTGCATATCAAGCAGGTCCCTAAAGACAATTTAGTGCCGGTTCAAATTTTGGTTGCTGCCGCATTAGGCGCTAACAGAGGCAAGGAACTTCTAGTCCTCAAACCTCATATTGTCTTAGGTTTAAACAAGCATGTTCCACTTCAGGGGATAACACTAACATGTGGGTAAAATTAATTGCAACATCATATATCTTCTAGATATAACCTATCAGACCTACTGGGTCTAAATATTGCAATTATTTTCAAGTGGTTCAACACAATCAAATAGCCTATTCAGCAGGTCTTGCACATATGATTGTACCACAATAACCAGTTTTACTTTAGCATTTAGGGATCAATCAATTTGCCTTTATCACCAATTTACATTACACCTTCAGGGTAATAAAGAACACCACCACTCTCCCAACTACTGGCAGGAGATGCACAAAACTAGTGCACGTGTGGCGAACTTCCAGTATCAGGTATCAATGGGTCATCGTCCACTATCGGGACCATTGGTGTAAAACAAATATCGACTGGTAATTAATCTTCCTTCAGGGAAGTGCTTATGTTTCTTCAGGAAACGCATTTTTCTTTAAGAAATAAACCTTACTTCTGGAAGAGATTATTAGGTATGAGATTTATTTAATGTGTCGCAATTTTGTCATCTCCTATCACAAGGGATAATGAGTTCTACTGGGATCTCAACAAGAATTTTCATAATCCATAAACTGCATATTTATTTATATCATCTGTCAGAGTTACTATTTAGCTGAATTTTTTTAATACACATGAGAGAGTACGGGTCACATTAGGTACCTTTGAACCAGGGTTTCCACCACCTCATTATTTATAATGTCCCAAAGTTAGAACTATTGGCTCTCAAACTTCGATTAACCTCATGGTTCATCCTCAGTTGCTTGTCATATAACTCGATACAGGCGCAACAGGCGCCATACCATGGACTTAGTTTAGAATCCTTATCATAGCAACTTAAGAGGAATAATATCTGTCGATAATTTTCTCTCCATGTCTCATAAATGAGCACTTTCAAATATTAACTAGAATTTCGCTATTTCCCAAAACGATAATTCTTGGCCGTCCCGCTTTCCCAGCACTATAACATACGCACATTAACTTGCTGGGTTTTTATCTTCAGGATGATCCTCTCCAAGAGACTCATTACCTTCATGTTAATTTCTCTTTAGAAGAATTTTAGGAGTGGTAAGCAATTGTTTGACAAGTGTCATTGAATCTAAGACCCGCGAGCGTCCCGACAGACTTTAGACAAGACTCAACAAGTCAATTTTCGCAAAGGTGGATATACTATTCAACCCGGGGTATTCCACTCTTAGCGACTCATTTACAACAGGTAAATGATTTTCAACTCCTTTAAATATCTAGCAGTCTCCTCGCTTCTAGCGAACAGGAGCACTCCTCGCTTCTAGCGAACAAGAGCATTAACTAGTGCGTGAATCTTAAAATAAAGATCTCGTAGGCATTTAACATGAAATATGGGCATTTGTCTCCCCCTAATACCGAGATCCGATTTTGACTACAGCATACTTACACAATCCCCTTTCGTAAGCACAAGATTAATGGAACAACAGGTCCAAATTCCTCAACTACATGTGGGAGCTCACAAGTGTATGCTTGGTGGTGATAATATTTAAAAAATATCTTGATTCCACGCGTTACCATTGGGGTTAACAATATATGCAGTGAGCTTAGACTTATATTTATTTGCTACGCGTTTGCTCTAGGCTATCATCTGCTCGCGCTAGGTGGCATGCCCGTGCTACGTTGACGCACGCCCTACTGGGGTGGCGCACCCGTGCGAGGCCACTGATCATCCAACAAAATATGGGTTGCAAAGTCTAGCTTCTTTACTATTGCCCAATTACTCATACCATATATCTAATTAAACATCAGGTTTAATATAAATGCGACAATACCAATAATTTGCATGGAAACTTTACTGTTCTACAGAAACACAATAAATACTATATATACGCCAAATAATAGTCACCTTCATGTGACAATAACATTACGGAGGTGTGATTATATTCTAAAGACGCATGGCTTCAGGTATGTTGTAGGAACTTCAGGCGCTAGTAACAATATTTGAGATTATTCTACTTCAGGCAAACTAATGTGACTTCCAGTCATAATGCAATTGCAAAACTAATATGACTACTGGTCATAATTTGCATGCTCACGTCGGATCGCTCACGTCCGTCGGAGCCAAATATGTCCCAAATTTAACATAATTTACTATCACCAACCTATCCGTTCGCACTTCTGGTGCATAATCTTGCCTTTACATACACAAGGTTCAATTCTCTCCCCCTTTTCACGTCAACCAAAAATTTACGGGTGATAGCATGTGCTACAAGCATCTGTTTAAATCACTTTATAACAATACTGCAACAGGAGTATCAATTTTGTTGTTGTGAAACCAATATATATTTTGTAACTTCAGGTTACACTTTAGCCACCTTAAACAACCGGTTGGTAACACCACACCGAAGGAGACTGTAGACTGCTGGTCCAGGTTAAGTTAATTTTTATTTATTTATTTATTTATTGGGATAGACATATAGGCAGAAAATTTTCTCTAGTGCAAATAATAGAAAACATTTGTCTCCGAGACACATGCCAACTATTCATGTCTGTAGGACATATTTCCACAATTCATGTCTTCAGGACATCTATGCACTTGAGATGGTGTTGAGTCAGAACACTCTTCACCAAGGCAAGTATATATCTAGTTTTGGCATACATTAATCTGATTTTATTCCACGCAAGATTGCTTACGACAGGTAAGACATATGTTTCAGGCATCATGTTCTATTTAGCATTTACTCAGATAATTAACTCCATTACAGGAGAGAAGCTAGAAATAGAACAACTCAGACCATTATTATGGCATAAGGGAAATAAACATCTAATACGAAATAATCAAGTAAAAGATGTAAACTACTCGGTATGAGCAAAACCTAAACTCTACAGGAGTCATTAAATTTCCCATGAATTTTCAAACAATGTCAGGAGTTGGCAATAATTCGGGGACTGCAGATTAATAAATTAAACTCCAAACATACGGTGCCTAGAAAACAAGTCAAAAAGAGCATAATGGTGCCCACAAAGTTTCTAGCAATTTCATGAATCTCTGCTAATTATTTCTGATCTACATGCCATATTATAATTATAACAATGCAGAAAACAATAACAACTCTTTGCTAGAAAATAAACCCATTAATATGCAGCTTCCAAAGGTGGGCTAGGTATAAGATTTTGCATAATTTGGAAGCTCAAATACTAGAATCCAAATCTGAAATAGAGGATTTTGGTGGTTACCTGGAATTGTAAGTACTATAAGGGGAATATGCAACGAGAACCACTCGTGCAAATATTGTGTCCTTCGGAGACTGAAACACACTTTCCAGGTATCATCTCAGGATGGATCACCGGGTCCATCCAAGATAGTACTGACGAGGACAGCGACGCCTACGAGGCGACAGAGCTGAACCCGACAGTGGCGTGACCGTGTCTACGGGACGACAGCACCAAGGCAGGCATCACGACGCGGGTTAACGGCGGAGCCGTGCGGCATGGGGCCGGCAATGGCACAGCCACGCTACGGGCGCAACTATAGTGGCGACGCAGGGCGCAGAGGACAACGGCGACCGAGCCTTCGGGGCGCGACCGTGGTCCGGACCACTACGATAGTGGGAGTGACGCACTACAGGCGCAGCAAGACAACGGTGCGAAGCAGGGCAACATTGCTCGGAGCGGTGCAGAGGGCACGACCGCCGACGGGTCGGTTTCAGCAGCACCAGCAGCACGGAGGGCGCGCGGGCGTAAGACCGCAGACGGCGTGGCGGGGCACGGCTGCCCGTCGAAGAAGCGGTAGCCAGCGGCGTGGCGGTGTAACGAACGACCGAGGTCGACCCACTACACAATGCATGAACGAAGGCGCGACACGAAGACGGGCGGCGTGATGACGCGGCAGCCGGTATGCGGTGTAACAGCGTCTTAGGCGTGGGGCAACCAAGATGTCGTCGGGCACGGTCACGCATGACGCGGACATGACCGTGTGCAAAGATTTAGGGTAATAATTCACCAATTTGCAATATTAAATAAGACAACAGGTCTAAACAGGACAAATTGCAAATAGACGAATAATTCACTATTAATTTGCATATTTAAAAGACTACAGGCTTTAATTACATACTAATGCAAAACAGTGAATTAATATTTAATTAACAAGGCAATAAGTAAACTTATTCGAAAAAGGAATTAAATCTTCAGGATTTAATAAATGAATCAGAGAAAACAGATAAGAGAGCCGTATTAATTTGATTTTCAGCCTTAAGAGGCCCAATTAAACGAATCGGCCTAGCCGGCCTTTTTTTTCTTTTCTCCCCCTACCGCCCCATATTACATGGACTTAGCTGGGTTCAAATGGCCCAGCTGGCCTTTTCAGCCCGGCCGGCCCGGCCGACCCCTAGCACTAGGGTTTCCCTAGGCAGGTGGCGGTGGCGGTGGCGGCGGGCGCAGCGAGTGCGGAGGCACGGCACGGCGCGGCGGGCGCGGAGGCACGGCACGGCGCGGCGGGCGCGGAGGCACGGCACGGCGCGACCTGCTGGGCGGCACGACGGGGCCGGCGGGCGCGACGGCACGGCAGGGCCGGCGAGCACGGCGGCTGCTGCGAGCATGGCGCGACGTAGCCTGCGCAGGGCAGCAGCACGGCCGGCGTGGTGACGGCACGGCCGGCGCAGTAGCGCGCACCGTCGGCGCGGTGGCGGCGCAAGCGGGCGTGGCCAGGTCGGCGTGGCAGCCAGGGCGCGGCCTGCGGGGGCGTAGGCGTGAAGGCCGACGAGGCGGCGGCGGGCGTGAGGCGGGGCCGGCACAGCGGGCGCGGCGGGCACGGCCAGCGGCCGGGGCGGCGGGCGCAGTAGCCAGGGCGCGGCCGGCGGGCAGCCAGGGCACGGCCAAGGCCGTCGGCCCGGCGAGGGCGCGGCCGACGGGCGGCCAAGGCTGGCCAGCCAGGCGGTGCGGCGAAGCGTACAGATCGTGCGCGGCCAGCGCAGTCCTGTTGGACGCACGGCGCGGCTATGATATCGATCTTCTAGATCGATTCGCAAACCACAACGATCTACTAGATCGGAAAGCGAAAACAGTAGATCGAAATTTAATAGATCTGTTGCGGGTAGCGACATACCGTTGACCACAAATCTGAGAGCGATTCGTGCTGATAACGTGTTGTAAATCGGTCATCGCATACACGCAAACACAATCATAATAGACAGGAGACACAGATGTAGAGAGACAAAAGCCAGACACAATAATCTTTATTGATCAATCTCTCTTGTGTACTATGGGGTTCATATATATAGCCTAGCCTAAATTCGGTTTCGCCCATAATACCCCTAAGGTTTAATGTGGACTTTCGGTCCCTAAACCTCTTAGGGTTATAACACTATGAGTGCGTTTTTGCTACCCGGTTCTCGCCTTGGAAATTTTCCTCCCTCCTCTCACGCTAATCCAAGGCGTGAGAGCTCTTTATTCGGTAGTCTTGATCAACGCTACAAGCCAAAAAAATTAACGATTTGCCACTCTCAATATTGGTTCTCGTTAAGTATGTCTCTCTGTGTGTATTACACATGGAATCTCTACTCCTTTAAAGAGAGAGTAGTTTATGCGTCGGCTCACCCCCGAGCCGTTGAGCCGCTCACCCCCGAGCCGGTTAGTGTCTACTCCACCCGCCCCCGAGCCGTGAGCCGCTCTCTTTCCCACCGCCGCCCCTCGCCGATGCCCACGATCCGTCCCGTCCTGCCCACGATCGAGGCGAGGTATTCCCCGACGCACAACCGGCGCATCCCCTCCCTCGGCCTCTTCCCGCACGAGCACCGCCTCCCTCTACCTCGCCGGGTCCAGTGAAGACGGAGCCGCGCCTCCCGCCGTCTCCGTCCCGCGCCACCATCCCCGAACCGCCCTGGCCCCGCGCCACCGTGCCCGCGCCGCCCCCCGAACCTCGCCGCCCCGTCCCCGACGCCGCTGCATCCCTCGACGCCAATGCCTCCGCGCCCTCCCTGCCTTCCAGATCCCTCCACCCGCTCCGGTCCTCGAGGCACCTGCCTGGCCGCATCGTCCTCGCATCTCCGCCTTTATCCTAGCCCGCTGCCGACGCCTCCTTACGGCCAACATTCGGTCGCGGCGGCTGCTGCGTCGATGCGCCGCCGCTCCCGCCGATGCCTCCGTCTCAGCTTTCTCCCTCGCCGTGCCACCCCTCCCTCAGTTGCCTCCGTTCATCACTGTTGTAACTGCCCTCGGCCTGGGGGGATCCGTGTACGACAACCAAACAAGCACCATTCGCATTGTCCCCAACCCACTCTCTTCAGGTACTCATCAGCCGTACCTTGCTTTGTTCTCTTCATTCTCGACCAGCACGCCTTGTCCTCCCTCTCTCCATTGCCGCAATCGATACCCTCGCCACTCGGGTGAGTTCCTTCCCCTTATTTCCTATAAATTCATCCATGTTTTGTTAATTGCATATTAGTACACTGTAGGCCTGTTGATGGTTTTTAAGTTCAGCAAAGTTCAGATCTTAATATTAGGGATTAACTGTTTCGGTTACAAGTTATGCTACAATGAAATTTCTTGATACTGCATGTGATTTCTTTCTTTCTGAAAGGTCACCGTATTCCTATGGAGATGAGGCACTCATCCACTGTATGAATGTCCTCCAACTATTTGCTTATGATACTTGATGCTTCATGGTACTTTCAATGTGGTACTGACAACATACGCCTCATCAATGCTTTTGATACAGAGAGTTTCCCTTTTTTTTACTAATACATGATTTTCTGTAAGACATTATCTAGGGATTTGGGGCATTTGGCATGCCACATTAGACATTTATGCTTGCTAGAGAAAAATTGCTTTTAGTTGATTTTTTCCCATATTGTCCAACATTGATCCACTGAAAGGGTGTTGCATAAGGCCAGACTTCCATTTCAGTTTTAAATTTACAGGAAAATAGATGCCACCAAATTTTGCACTCATCCACTGTATGAATGTCTCCAACTATGTGCTTATGATACTTGATGCTTCATGGTACTTTCAATGTGGTACTGACCACATACGCCTCATCAATGCTTTTGATACAGAGAGTTTCCCTTTTTTTTACTAATACATGATTTTCTGTAAGACATTATCTAGGGATTTGGGGCATTTGGCATGCCACATTAGACATTTATGCTTGCTAGAGAAAAATTGCTTTTAGTTGATTTTTTCCCATATTGTCCAACATTGATCCACTGAAAGGGTGTTGCATAAGGCCAGACTTCCATTTCAGTTTTAAATTTACAGGAAAATAGATGCCACCAAATTTTAGCATGGTAATATCATCCTATGAAAATATTTTTTACCTTTTTTACAAAGGTTGATGACTCATAAATGATTTATCATACTAAAACTTGTTCAGGTTCATAGTAACGAAAACCCTTTCTATAATCTATCAAAATGTGTTTTACCTCTACCTTGGCAATTACAAATCAAGAATCAGTGGCATTTATCATTCATGCTCTTACGAGTTGCCATTGGTGGTAATTAATTGAAGTAACATATTAAAGAGTTACCAGCTGACGAATTTCAATTATCTGAACTTATCGCTTCATTTCTTTAAGAAAATTGTGCATTTTATTTCCCTACGGGGAATACAAACATTATGTTTTATACTACACTATACATATTTTTCCCCAGAACTCGTTGGTTGTCCTTGTTTAGGTCATTGGGCCATTCTAAATGTAATGTTTAATTGGAGTATTGGACCGTCCTAAATGTAAAGTTCGGCGGCATGACATTCTGTGTTCCTACATGATGCTTCTGTTGTTGGTCTAACCGTTAGCCTTGATAATCAACCAACCGTGATGGCTGCTGCAATCAGGTGTTTGTTGACACAGCTGCTATCATTAGTTCTTCATCCCAGAAGTTGTGGATACACTGGTCATATATCATCTATATTGGCAGGTGCATGCAGTGTGTGACAATTGTTCCAGATAAGTTCCATAGCTTTCATTTATTTGATGCACCTCGGAAGGTATTGCCTCAGAGCAGGGGTTATATTTGTAGAATTTATATGATATGTTCTTGCAGTTAGTGCATTACATTCTTGGTGGTTTTACCCATCATTTGCAGCTGAAAGTGTAATTTTTTTCTCAATAAATTACTTATTAGTTCTAGGTGTCACCACCAACTATTTGTTAGTTATGGTTTGTTGATTTTCTTTGTACCATACGACCTGTGAGGGCATTATAGAAGAGCAGTGTTAATTTTGCACATACCATTATTGTGAGTTCAATTTTGCTTTATTGCCTGACCTTCTTTTAGTTCAATCAGAGCCCTGTGAATAACCCTGACCAAGAGTACTTGCAGGTGAATATTTTACTGCTTGGTTATATTTATTAAATTTTGTTAGTGTGCTGCTTTCATACTTAAAAAGGATTGTCTGGTGGGCCTACGAACACTACATTCCATGTCCCTTCAGCCTTGGCCTGTACTACATGATGATTCATTATAAAAAAATAAATAGATGGCCATACTATGCTATTATTTTCTGCGTTGTACGATGGTCATTTCTGTAGGATTGCAACTAGATTTAAATTCCATGGAAAATTGGTACTCACAAGGCTGTGATAATCTCAATGGTATAAAGCTTCTTTTTTGTTGAGCGCTATATGCTCCAATTTGGTGGTATTCTCTACTTCAGTACGCGGAAAAAAGACTGCGGTTTTTATCCTATTGTTTGGGTTGCTATTTTAGTTTTGTACCTTTATATATCACCTACTCTTGCTTTTGATTATTTGGTCTCTTCTCATCATTTCCAAGCTTGAGCTGTATTTCCTCTTACTTTTGTTTTCCCTTCATCCATGAACAATTTATATTTGTCGTTAAACAGGGGATGTCTTGGGCCATGCTTAGGGGCTAGGGAGTGCGTGAACTTTTATTTCTCCCGTTGCAACGCACGGGTATTTTTGCTAGTCATTTATGTATATAACAGTGGATCAGAGTGGCATTTTAACGAGAACCAATGTTGAGAGTGGTAAATCGTTAAATCCCTCGTACTTATTTGCCTTTGAGGAGGTTATGGTTTAGAGCTGGAGGTTGTTAGAGCCGTGACGGGTTTAGAAGGAGGTTTAGCGTTGGCGGTACACAGGTGACGATTGACGAGGCAAGCCGACGACCATAGAGGTGGCGGCGGGTGGGGCAGGAAGTAGGCTACTGCGGGCGTGGTAGGGTCTCCCCGAAGCTCCATGCCGACGTCCGGGGTTGTGGCCAGTCCCAGCGGCAGCGGAGCGTGCTGGGTAGGGAATGGAATAATGCAAGAGGCTGAATCGGAGGAAGAAGATAGCATACGGCCATTTGATGCTGATCCAAAGGTGAAAAAAATCGAGTATAGAGAGAATTTTTATCCGGTAAGCAGGAGACAACCATATAACTTTATCACAGTTTTGGCTGTCAGGAAAAAATAGCACAAGTTCAAACTGGCTTATGGTATGTTTCGCACAGCTCTAGCTTCAAATTTTTTCTAGAGTTAGTACAAAGACCAAGAAATGTCGGTTTTGGTTTGAGCAATTGATTTCTGGTGATTATGACCTAGCGTAAGCTTTGTCACCGTCCATGGACCTGCAATTCGTGAATTTTTTTATCCCAATACAGGACCTACATGGCACTCTGCCGGTGCTCCCTAGCCAAGAGAAAGCAAAGAACAGTATCAAAATGTACTACAAAGGCTACGCCAAATGCAGCTGCAACATGTCTCAACCCAGGTAATTGAGATGATGGCACAATACCTAATTGACACGACCGCAAGCTAGGAAGAAAGACCAAGAGATGGTGATAAAAGGCTTTCAGTGTACTTGAGTTTGAGCAATCAAAGATAAAAGGGTAAAAAGCATACATGCCACTGTAGAGTTGGTTTTGGACAGAAATGCCATCGCAGAGATCGAAATGCCATTATAAAGTCTGGATTCGTGCATATATGCCATTTTGGACGATTTACGGGAATTTCTGGAGAAATACGGATCGAAATACGGTTTAAAATACACACTGACATGTGGGGCCCATATGTCAGTCTCTCCACTCCCTCTTCTTCCTCCTCCCCTCTCTCTCCGTCTCTCTCCGATCTCTCTCTCCCCTCTTTTCTCTCCATCCCCAATCTCTCTCCCCGAGCTCTCCGAGCCGCCGGCGAGGTCACCGCCGGCGAGGCGCCGCCGCCGCCTCCCTCACCTTGCCGAGCGCCGCCGCCGCCGCCTCCTCCTTGCCGCGTCCCCTTCGACGAGCACGCCGTCTCCACCGCCGTTCTGCCCCCTTCTCGACTTCCCCCTCGCCAAAGCTCCCCGGCGTCACCAACCTTGTCCAAGGGCTCCGCCTCGATCTCTTCCACCTCCCTCTAGCTTCAATTGAGCCCGAGGAGTACCCGACCTAACTCGCCGCCGAGTGCTCTGCCTTCGCCGCCGCCAAGACGCCATGAGCTCGACCCGAAACCACCCGGACCTTGCCGCCACTCTGGTAAGCCTCCACGACCCACTCCAGTGCTTTTAGACACATTGATTGCAGCTAGTACAAGCCGTAGCACCATCTTCACCGTGGACCGAAGCTTGTCGTCGCCGCCGCCGGCCATGGCGCCGCCGCAATAGTTCATCTTTGGCCGGCGTCTGCACACCGCTGGATGCTCATGAAGCGCACACCGCTGGCGCACGTGCTCATCGAAGGGATGTGGTGGCGCCCCAAGATCGAGCGAGGAGGATCTGACGACAATGGCGCTTCGGAAGGAGGCGGCGGCAAGGCGCTTCGGCGAGGAGGGAGGCGGCGGGCGCTTCATGGGCGAGTGAGGCGGCGGCGGCGACCTCGCCGACGGCTCGGAGAGCTCGGGGAGAGAGATTGGGGAAGGAGAGAGAAGAGGGGAGAGAGAGATTGGAGAGAGAGGGGAGGAGGAAGAAGAGGGATGGAGATGCTGACATGTGGGGCCCACATGTCAGCCCATATTTCTCACCTTATTTCTTCCAGTATTTCTCCCGAAATTCCCGTAAATCGTCCAAAATGGCATATATGCATGAATCAAGACTTTATAATGGCATCTGAGCTATCTCGATCTTTGCGATGTCATTTCTGTCCAAAGCCAACTCTACAGTGGCATGGATGCTTTTTACCCAAGATAAAACGAAGATACAGGCCGGCCGGTGTTAGCCATGATGGCGAATCTAGAATCAATCAATAGGGCTTTTTATCTTCATCTTCTTTATCCATGCCCAAATTTTTTTTTTTGGGGGGGGGGGGGGGGGCGGCTGGGGGCGCTTGGAGCAACTCCATTGTCCGCACAGGGATAGGGGGCTCTCAGCCCTCACGCTAGATCTGCCCCTAGTCAAACAAAACAACGGGGACTTTGTGAGAGAACAAGTAATCAATGTTCTCGGGAGATCCCAACATCAAGCAAATACTAACTTCACAGTACTTACCATTGCAGAAAGTTAAACTTATGTAGATATAGTAAGCTTCGGGGAACACTTCAAAGAGCAGCTAGCACAAAAGAAACCGCGCATTACAAGTTTTCGCAACTGACAAGCTGTTGTTAGAACTTAGGGTGTAGATAATAAGCTCAACGGAACGCTAGGAGAAGTGACCATGATGCGCAGACCTCCATGGCTCCATCTTACAGAAACCAAGATCAAAACAGTCATCAGTTGAGCCAATTCTTTTCGGAGTAAGTTTGATTGAATCGCTGACAACAACTGTACTGCTACCAGGTTCCCGAGCCTCTACAGTAAGCTCAAGCTCTCCGTCTGATTCCACTGAGACAACCGATCGAGATAGTTTGATCACACCTTCATAATTTTCCACCTTGGATTCCCCTCGACAATTAAATAGCACAAAGTCAACATCAGGGAAGCTTTTTGTACGAGCAACAAACCGTGGGCAGAACTGACTCCACGATCCATCAACAACCTTGACATCAATTGTTGCCTCCACTGCATCTCTAAGCTGAGCGAACAACAATTCTGTTGTGCAATATTTGTTGGTGTGTATCTGTTTATAAAGTTTAATTTACCATATGAAGACCTTGCAATAATACAATTATGCTCATCGACCAGGAAGCTCCGGATTTTGTCTTCAGACTCCCACCGACCCTTGACAATCAGTTCAATCTCGAAGTTGATAGGATCGCATGCTACCACTGCACGGCTAGGGCCAGTTAACACCAAGGACGAGTCCTGCGTATGTGCTTTGTTTTAGTACAACTAATACAACAAAGCCTTTCGGTTCAGTAAAAGTAATACAACAAAGCCTTTTGATTCGGTTCAACTACTATCTATGTAGATTTATGTTGCAAAAGAAGGATGCCATGGTATGACGTAACACCATATATAGAGCAACATAACTAGTGTATGGGATTGTAGCAAATTTATGTTTACAGGATCCATGCTCGAGTTGTCAGATTCAATTACACAGGTAGAATATCACTTCGAGTTTAAAGAGTAGCAATACTAAAAAATCCTACAATATATACGCTACACTACATAGAGAGTTCAAAAAGGATTAGCAATAACTGAATGCATATTGAAACCAAATAATAAATATGCTCAACAAAATCAGAAGTAGGAATGTTAGAGGGCTACTAGCTCCTCATGAACCCGGTGATGGTCAGCCCAATCCCGTCAATTGAGCCAAAGTTATTAACTTGATTTTCCATGTGAGGTTCGGGTGTGGCGTGTCTCAATTATAGAACTTCAGATAATCCAAAGATGATACCTCCAGTAAACTGCACGGCTGAAAGTCTATATAGCTGTTGTACAGTTTAGTTATATAAAAGGAATGAGATCAAGCTATATGCTATTTAACATGGTAGAACAATGTCATCAAGTTTACATTCTTTTTTATATCCTACAGGATTTTTGTTGGTGTTTGAATTTATATCCTACAGGCTCCTCCTTTAACCTTCTCAACGGGGTAAACATAGTGCTTTTACAGAAAAAAGTGGACTGCTTACACTTATCTGATTACAGACCCATTAGTCTAATCCACAGCTTCAGCAAACTCCTTACGAAGCTGCATGCTAATAGGCTGGCCCCACACCTTGTCCGTCTAGTTTCTACAGCCCAAAGTGCGTTCATCAAGCGACGGTGCATTCAAGACAACTTTTTCTATGCCCAGAATGTTCTTCATGATCTCCACAAGAGCAAAACTCCAGCGCTCTTCCTAAAGCTTGACTTCGCCAAAGCCTTTGATTCAATTCAATGGGGCTACCTTCTTGAGCTGCTGGCGCGGCTAGGCTTCGGCCAAAAGTGGCGCAATTGGATCTCCATCCTCCTGGGCACAGTCTCCTCCTCCGTCCTTCTCAATGGAGTGCCTGGTCCGAAGATTTGGCATGCTAGGGGTGTTCGGCAGGGTGACCCCATATCGCCGATGCTATTCATCCTTGCCATGGACCCAATTCAAAGACTTTTTCAGCTCGCGGTTACGGAAGGGCTGCTTTCACCGCTCCACTCTAGAGCCCTAACCATGCGCACGTCCCTGTACACTGATGATGCAGCGGTATTTATCAATCCCGTTCGAGAGAAAATTTCTGTGACCTTATCAATCTTGGAGGCCTTTGGATCTGTTTCGGGCTTACGGTCAAACTACAGCAAATGCGCAGTCTACCCCATTTCTTGTCATGAGGTAGTCCTGGACGCAGTCCTGTCGGACTTCCCTGGTGCTCGCGGCAGCTTTCCTTGCAAGTATCTTGGCCTACCCCTCCACAAGAAAAGAATTCGATGATCTGACTTCCTACCGTTGATCGATAAAGTTCGAGCAAAGCTGCCTTCCTGGAAAGGCTCGCTACTCTCCAAAGCAGGCCGCCTCACATTGTTGAACTCTGTTTTGTCCACAATTCCAACCTACTTCATTACGTTGTTCAAGCTTCCAAAGTGGGTCATAAAGAAAATCGACAAAATCAGACGATCCTTTCTTTGGAAGGGCTTGGAGGATGCACTGGGCGGTCATTCCTTAGTGAACTGGGATTCCGTTTGTCGGTCCAAGCGCCTCGGTGGGTTGGGAGTCCCAAATTTGCAAAAAATTGGTAGAGCCCTCCGCCTTCACTGGCTTTGGCACGAATGGAAGTCCCCCGGCAGGCCCTGGGTGGGCACCCTGTAAGATCAAGCCTCCCATGGGCTGATTGATTTTGGTAATTGATGGCAACTAGGCCGTACAGCCAGAACGCTAAGGATAAGGACCTCTGTTTTTATATAGTTCTTCTATTTTCCTTGTGTGCGTCTTTGGCTAGACTACATCTCTCTGGTTGCAGGGTCCCACTGAGCACAGGCCCAGAAACATCAGCCGTGGGTCCCATGGGGTTCCGAGAGTGCCAGGTGTTAGTACTGAGCGAACCTAGAGCGAGTACACATGTCCCAGGGTCAGCCGCTAAGTCACCAAAATACCTGAGAGCGCGAAACTTTTCGCCGAGTGATCGCCCGTGCTTGGGGTGAGGTCGCCCGTGCTCGCCGAGGAGTCGCCCGTGCTCACTGAGGGGTCGCCCGTGCACGCCGAGGGGTCGCCCGTGCCGGGGAGAGGTCGCCCGCGTTCGTGGATAGGTCGCCCATGCTCGGGGAGAGGTCGCCCATGCACCACCACTGTCGGGCGGCGTCAAGCGCTCTTGAGACGGGGTCAAGCGGCGTCGATTTCCCGGAGGTAAGCTCAAAATCGACTAAGTCCCAGACGACACCGTCCCTGTCGGACGGCGTCCGAAGCCTATCGGACGGCGTCCGATCAAGCTCAAAATCGGCCACCCAGCAGCGTCCGAGCGGTCGATCTGAATCTCGCGATTTAATCTGAGCCGTCCATTTCTAGGGTTTCGCTTTGGGCCTATAAATAGGGATTTGGAGCACGGGAGAAACTTGAGAGAGCCACCATTAAGCCGCCACCTCTTGTCTTAGCCATCAAGAGTGCTCCTCCCATGGTTCCCATCTCCACCTAGGGTTTCATGTGCTTGAGAGATTGAGAGAGAGAGAAGAAGAGAGGAAGAAGAAGAAGAAGGTGACCCTACCTCCTCTCACCCATCTCCAAGGTTTCCCCCAACTCCCATGGTGTTCTTGCTCTAGTTTCGTGGTGGGAGATAGAGGGAAGTGGTGAGAGACGATCTCAGATCTAGTGCTCTTGGGACTTCGCCGTCGGAGAGATCGTCGTCACGCCACGAGCTTCATCAACCGTACGACAACATCCGCTCCATCCGTTGGAGGCACAAGTCCGCCGTGTGTCGGCGGCCATCTCCGTGTGTCGGAGTCAAATCCTCCATGTGTTGGAGGTGCTTCATGTGTTGAGGCGAAATCCACCGTGTGTCGGTGGTCGGTGCCGTGGGTGTGAGGAGCTCTCACGTGTGAGAGAACTCGCCTCCGTGTGAAGGTTTGGAGCTCGCCTACCATGTGTTGGTGAAGAGCTACCACGAGTGGATTGAGGGCTAGGGACGAAAGGGTCCCGACTTCTCTGTGTGAGAAGTTTCCTCAACGGAGACGTAGGTGCTCATGTGTTGAGCACTGAACTTCGGTAAACAACTCAGTTTGCATCTTCTCATCTCACTCGTTTACTTCCGCACATTGGATTGATCGCTTGCGTGTGAGTGCCATCGAGCCTCCTTGTAGTCGGTCGTGCTTATTGTGATCGCTTCCGCAACTAGGCTATAAATCTATCGATAGCTTGGGTTCCTAATTTGACTAATTAATCAAGCTAATTGAAAGAAATAAAATTTGAAAAGAGCCGATTCACCCCCCCTCTCTCGGCCTAGGATCCTTACAAATGGTATCAGAGCACGGGTCTCTAGTTGCTTAACCGCTTAGAGATGGCCGACGGGGGTAGTGTTGCCGCTAATAGGATTCCTCTGTTTAGTGGCACTAATTTTAGCTTTTGGAAGTTGCGCATGAAAGTGTTTCTTCAGGCCATGGGAATGGATGTTTGGAGAGTCGTAGAGTCTCATCATGGTGTCACACTCACTAACAACATACCTGCCACACCGCTCAAAACAAACTCTTAGAGACCGATGCTAAGGTCGTGAGCGCTTTGTTTTGTGGTTTGAGCATGGAGGTCTTCGATAGAGTTAGCAATCTCACTAGTGCACACGACATATGGATCACACTCATTGAGATTCACGAGGCACTTCTGCATTATGGAGGGTAGACTAGTAGTTGTCAAGGAGCGTTATGATCGATTGAATGCTTCCAAATGAGAATGTCAATGCTATGTTCACTCGGCTTAACCCCATCCTTAACGAGCTTAAGGGGCTCGGTCACATTGTTGCAAATGATGAAGTGTGCAGGAAAATGCTGCGGATCCTCCCCAAGAAGAACTATCGGACATCATCACCTATCTCACTAACAATGGTGATGTGGAGAAGCGGCACCTGACTTTGCTCAGCAAGATCACCGCACACGAGATGATGCACCTCAATGATCCAGAGGATTCCCCTGCTCCAGCAAAGAATCAAGTGATCGCCCTGAAGGCTAGTGGATCCAAGCAGAGTGGTTCCAAGTCAAGTCAAGCTGAGAATGAGGGTGAGATAACATGGAGCGAGATCGAGGATGGCTTCCAACAATTTGGCATGTTCATGAAGCAAGCTGGCCAGTACGTGAGCAAGAATGGCTATGGAGGCAAGAAGAGGATGAGCAGAAGCACTCATGCATCATATCGATGCTATGAGTGTCGGAGAAGGGACACATTGCTTGATGTGTCCCCGGAAAACAACACCAAGTACAAGGACAGAGGAAGGAGAAGGGTGATGGCGAGAAGCCAAGATGTAAGGACTACAAGAAAAATCCTCGAAGTCGGGGTTCAAGGGTCGCTCTCACAAGACAAGAGGCTAGCCTTTGTGGGGAATGGGTGGTGATGACAGTTCAATGACACGTCGACTTCAAGTAATGACGAGGAGTCAAGTGGTCAAAGATTGGCGGGATGGCAATCACTCAGTGTGCCACCACCACCAGACTTTCCTCCAAGATGTCTCACGGCCGTCATCGAGCCTCAAGAGTGGTACTCAGATGATGACGAGTCTGCTTCCTCTACTTCCAAGACACAGGCGACCGACTCCGACCGACATCGCCAAGTGCTTGATGGTCAAGCCATCTAGAAATGAGGTTTGTGACTCGACTCGAACCCAAGATGAGGCGGAAGTTGCTAGAGGTTACCTTGTCAAGCACTCGACTTTCTTGAAAAGGAAAGATCAAGAAACATGAGACTTCAGGAGCGTCTTAATGATTTAAATGCTAGGTTCAATGATCTTGTGTCTAAGCATGAATCACTAGAAACTGAACATGACTCCATGATGGGTTCTAGTAATGCTATGACTAAGAAAACAAGTGTGTTAGAAGAAGAGAATAGGGCTATGAATGAGTCGGTAGAACATCTTCTTGCTACGATTCATAAGCTTAGGGCTAGTAATGAGCGGCTTCTAGCCGATAATGCTTCCATGATTGCTTTGCCTGTTGCTCAATCTGTTGATGTCTCTGATTGCCATGCTTTGGTTGATGTTTTGCCTGCTATCTTGCCTGTTCCTAGTGATGCTATTGATGATACTCCTGAATGTGCCATAATTGTTGCACCTCCTAGGATTGATAGCTCTACTTCGTGTGATGACTTGATTGATTTGACTCTGATTGCTTCTAGCTCTAGTGGTTCTTCTAGCAATGCTCATGATTGTACTCCTGATAATTGTAAATTTGCTTTAGCTGCTAGGAAACTAGCTATTGAAAATGGTGAACTTAGAGCTAAACTTGAGAAATTTGATAAAGGACTTGGGAAGTGCTATGAGGGTAGCCTAGCCTTGGATAAGATGCTCAAGGAACAAAGAAAACCTTCCCTAAAGGGTGGCTTGGGTTTTACCCCTGAGAAGCCAAAGGGGAGGAAGAAATCCAGTGTTCCTCGAGCATCTGCCAGTAGGCAAGGCTACCATCATGCTCATCCCAAGAAGAGAAGCAACTCTGGGTCTAACAAATTGCACACTAGCAACAATGCTCCTAGGATGCACAATGGACACCGCACATGGCAAGGACCTCCTAGGCACTATAACTCCACATGGTAACAAAGAAATCATAGTGCCTGGCAATATGGTCCTAAGTATAACACTTGGAATGGTCCTAGGTTTCACAACAACTGGCAAGGTCCTAGGTTCAACACTTGGCATTCACCTAGGCAAAACTTCTGGCATGGTCCTCCTAGGCACAACAATGGTAGACCAATCCCTCCTAGGAACCAAAATCGCAACACTCCCAACCACACACAACCAAGACTTCCTAGAACACATTCTGAATTATACGGTCACTACCTGCTCAAGAAAAATGTTCAAGGTAGGATGACTGCTAGATTTGTTGGGCTCAAGGCTGAGAATGAGCACAAGGCACATGTTTGGGTGCCCAAGTCATTGATTGATCGCTTTGCTCCTGTTGCTTCTAGCTTGAAGGCTAACCCTTGGGGACCTCCTATGTGGGTCCCTGAGTCACATAAGTGATCTTCTCTCATGACAGGTGAACTACCGGAGTAGAGGGTGCCATTGGATCATTGACAGTGGGTGCACCCAACACATGACCGGCAACCCCCGGTTGTTCACCTCAATAGGGGAGGAAGGCAAGATTCCCCCCAAGGTCACTTTTGGAGATGGAAGCAAGAGCAAAGTACTTGGAGTTGGAAAGGTAGCAATCTCTTCAGAGTTTTCAATTGACAATGTGCTACTAGTGAAAACTTTGAGCTATAATCTTCTCTCTGTTGTCCAAATATGTGATTTGGGGTTCCATTGTAATTTCTCACCTGAGGGCTTGTTGGTTTTGGACAAAAATGAAAATCTTGTGTTTAAAGGCTTTCGTTTTGAAAACTTGTTTCTTGTGAACTTTAGTGAGCCTGCCGCATCCGTCTCGACTTGCCTTGTCGCCAAAGTCTCTCTTGGTTGGCTTTGGCATAGGCGTCTTGGGCATGTCGGCATGGCAAATTTGAAGAAACTTTTCAAAAACGAGTTAATTCTTGGGGTGCAAGATGTGGCATTCGAGAAAGACAAGCTTTGCAGTGCCTGTCAGGCCGGCAAGCAAGTGGCAAGCTCACATCCTGCCAAGAATGTCATGTCTACATCTCGACCTCTCGAGCTTTTACACATGGATCTTTTTGGGCCAACAACATATGTGAGTATCGGGGGAAATCTCTATTGCTTGGTCATTGTTGATGACTTCTCCCGATACACTTGGGTTTTCTTTTTACCTGATAAAACTCCAACTAGAGATATTTTTAAAAAGTTTGTAAAGAAAGCCCAAAATGCTTTTGAGTGTACCCTCAAGAAGGTGAGAAGTGACAATGGAACGGAGTTCACTAACACGTCTGTTGAGCTGTTCTGTGATGAGTTAGGGATTGATCACCAGTTCTCAGCCACCTACACCCCTCAGCAAAATGGGGTGGTTGAGAAGAAGAACAGGACACTCATTGAAATGGCGAGGACAATGTTAGATGAATATAAGACTTCACATCTGTTCTGGGCTGAAACAATCAACACAGCATGTCACTGCATCAACAGGCTGTACCTTCACAAGCTCCTGAAGAAGACGTCCTATGAGTTGCTAGTGGGAAGACGACCCAATGTCTCCTACTTCATGGTTTTTGGCTGCAAGGTCTATATCAAGAAGAAGCGGGAGCACTTGGGCAAGTTCCAGAGCAGAGTGGACACGGGAGTCTTCTTAGGGTACTCAGCCAGAGGGTCTTCTTTCAGGGTGTACAATGAGGGCAGTGGTCAGATTGAGGAGACTTGCGATGTGAAGTTCGATGAGTCAAATGGGAGCCAAGGGGAGCATGAGAATCTGGATGATGTGGATGGTGAGCAGTTGGCTAGAGCGGTGGAGGAGATGCCTGCTGGTGATGTCAGGGCAGTAGAGGTTCAGAGGGAGACCGAGACGGTTCCACCACCTCTCACACCTGAACCAGTGCCAGACTTAGGGGGAGCATTGCCTCAAGATAGCTCAAGTGTGGAGCCGCCCAGAGGCGAGAGATTGTGAGCGAGATCTGAGAGTCGGTAGAGCTACCACCTCAGTTGATCAAGACCCATCACACCATAGCCCATGATCATCCAGCTGATCAAGTGATCGGGGACTTGACTCAAGGTGTGCAAACAAGGTCAAGGACAGCCAGCGTCGGTGAGGTCAGTGCTTTGGCAAGCTTCTGTGAGCACACGGCTTTTGTGTCTGAGCTTGAGCCAAAGAAAGTGGAAGAGGCTTTGAGCGATCCAGACTGGATCAATGCGATGCATGAGGAGATGAATAATTTTGAGAGGAACCAGGTCTGGAAGCTGGTTGAGAGGCCAAAGTACCACAATGTGATTGGCACCAAGTGGGTATTTAAGAACAAGCAAGATGAGCTTGGAGTGGTGGTGCGCAACAAGGCGAGACTTATGGCTCAGGGCTTCACACAGATCGAGGGTATAGACTGCGGAGACACCTATGTCCCGTGGGTCTGCCTGGATGCTATTAGACTGCTTGTGGCGTTCTCTACGTGCCACAACATCGTTCTCAAGCAGATGGATGTGAAGAGTGCTTTCCTCAACGGGTACATAGGAGAGCTAGTGTATGTGGAGCAGCCTCCGGGGTTTGAGAACCCACAGCGCCCTGATCATGTATACAAACTGTCGAAGGCTTTATATGGTCTCAAGCAAGCACCCAGGGCATGGTATGAAAGGCTGAGGAACTTCCTCATCGGCAAGGGATTCACGGTTGGAAGGGTTGACACGGCACTATTCACTAAGGTGGTAAATGGAGATCTGTTCCTGTGCCAGGTGTATGTGGATGACATCATCTTTGGCAGCACAAATGAGTCCCTGGTCACAGAGTTAGGGACATGATGAGTAAGGAGTTCGAGATGTCGATGATGGGAGAGTTGAACTTCTTCTTAGGATTTCAAATCAAGCAACTCAAGACCGGGACATTCATATGCCAAGAGAAGTACATCCACGACCTCCTCAATCGCTTCGACATGAGTGACTGCAAGCCGATCCGGACACCAATGGGGACGAACTGCCACCTCGACCTCGACAAAGAAGGTAAATATGTCGACCAAAAGCTTTACCGTTCCATGATCGGTGCTTTGCTCTACTTGACTGCATCTAGGTCAGATATCATGTTTAGTGTGTGCATGTGAGCTAGATTTCAAGCCTCTCCTAGAGAATTGCATATGACTGCTGTGAAACGAATACTTAGATACCTGAAACACACACCTAGAATAGGCCTTTGGTTCCCGAAGGTCTGCGCGTTTGAGCTCTGGGCTATTCTCGACTCAGATTATGCCGGTGCAAGATTGATCGCAAGAGCACTTCCGGGCATGTCATTTCTTGGGTAGGTGTCTTGTGTCATGGGCGTCAAAGAAACAGAACTCCGTGGCGCTATCTCTGCGAAATTTGAATATATAGCGGCGGGGAGTTCTTGTCACAACTTCTTTACTTGACACAATCAACTTTGTTTGACTTTGGGCTTAAACTTGACCATGTGCCTCTCCTATGCGACAATGAGAGCGCGGTGAAGATAGCGTGCAACCCGGTCCAACACTCACGGACCAAGCACATTGATGTCCGCCATCATTTTCTTTGGGACCATGTGGCAAAGGGCGACATTGTGCTTGAACACGTGCGGACGGAGGACCAGCTTGCCGACATCTTTACCAAGCCACTCGATGAGGCACGATTCTGCAAATTGAGAAATGAATTGAACATTTTAGACAAGTCAAACATTGCCTGAGTTGATCGTATGGTTATGTTATTCATTGAAAATCTTTTGAAGCTTGTGTGAGCATTTAGGTGCTTTGCTTGTTATACTGGATGTCACTCATTGCCTATATGTTCATCACATGGAATTGATAGTTATAGCATGTGTTTACTTTGTCACTAGCTCAACCTGTGCTTAATTCAATATATATATCATGCAATTGGAAGCCATGAGTATATGTTAGGAGGGCTATAGCTTCTAGTCTCACTTGATTGCTCTAAACTCTTTGGTTGACCATGTGCTTCTAAGTCTAGGTTGTGTGCTTCTATTTTGCACATGTCTTTACTTTGCTAACTAGAGCAAATTTCGAGAAAAAATGTTGAGCCAAATTTTCAAAGTGCGCTAAAATATGAATAAGGCCAAAATTGGTCATACATGTCTCACCAATGCCTCCTCGATGAGATAGCTTGCCATGGCACTAGGCATGAACTTAGGGGAGCTTTGGATGACCAAGACGTTCATCTTCGGTGTCTTGCTGGGTGGCGCCGCTTTTGTTTTGAGACATGGCAAATTTTAAAAAAAAATGCAAAGTGCGAAATGTGAGATATTTCAAAATGAGCTCAACTAAAATGTTTTAGTCTCAAATAGGCACGGCGATCGCATGTGTAGCTTGGATTGCACCTTCTAGTGCTATGGAGTATCGTGTGTCCCCTTTGAGTTTTGGAGCAACTCTTGATACTTCTAGCTATAGTTCACCTTATACTTGCTCTAGGTCATAATAACTTGAAATTATACATCTATCAATTGTGCTCTAGTTGATCTTGTGACATTGTGACCTTGAGATGGCTAGATTTTGAGTGTGATGAACTTATGGGCATACGTGCACTAGTACAACTTTCAAAGCGCTTCATTTGCTAATCCCATACTTTGCTGCTTTCTGGTCATTGATGCCAAAGGAGGAGAAATTAGTACAAATCCATGTTTTGGGCATTATCATGTTTTGGGGTGTTTACAAGTGGTAGACTTAGGAGATGGTGTTTACAAGTGGTAGACTTAGGAGATGCTTTGCTCCTAGGATAAAAAATTAGGATGGAGATGCTTTGCTCCATGTGATGTGATGGTACTATCGTGTCTTACAAGTGGTGTGTATTGATTTAGGGGGAGCTCATGTTTATGTGTACATTGCATTTTATTCGTTGGCCTAGTCTTTGGTATTGTGCTATGCTGTGATGCAATGTTTCTGGACTAACCCATTGCACCAAAGATTGTATTTGTGCCTTGTCATGTTGGATTTGCAGGTGTTGTCATCAATTACCAAAAGGGGAGATTGTAAGATCAAGCCTCCCATGGGTGATTGATTTTGGTAATTGATGGCAACTAGGCCGCATAAATTTAACGCTAAGGATAAGGACCTCTGTTTTTATATAGTTCTTCTATTTTCCTTGTGTGCGTCTTTGGCTAGACTACATCTCTCTGGTTGCAGGGTCCCACTGAGCACAGGTCCAGAAACATCAGCCGTGGGTCCCATGGGGTTCCGAGAGTGCAGTGTTAATCTTGGCGAACCTAGAGCGAGTACACTGTCCCCTGTCGTCACCGCTAAGTCACCAAAATACCCGAGGCCTTGAAACTTTCCGCCGAGTGATCGCCCGTGCTTGGGGTGAGGTCGCCCGTGCTCGCCGAGGGGTCGCCCGTGCACGCCGAGGGGTCGCCGGTGCCGGGGAGAGGTCGCCCGCGTTCGTGGAGAGGTCGCCCATGCTCGGGGAGAGGTCGCCCGTGCACCACCACTGTCGGACGGCGTCCGACGCTCTTCGGACGGGGTCCGACAGCGTCGATTTTCCGGAGGTAAGCTCAAAATCGACTAAGTCCCAGACGACACCGTCCTGCTTGGACGGCGTCAAAACCTATCGGACGGCGTCCGATCAAGCTCAAATCGGCCACCCAAAGCGTCGTCGAAGGGTCGATCTGAATCTCGCGATTTAATCTGAGCCGTCCATTTCTAGGGTTTCGCTTTGGGCCTATAAATAGGGATTTGGAGCACGGGAGAAACTTGAGAGAGCCACCATTAAACCGCCACCTCTTGTCTTAGACACCAAGAGTGCTCCTCCCATGGTTCCCATCTCCACCTAGGGTTCCATGTGCTTGAGAGATTGAGAGAGAGAGAAGAAGAGAGGAAGAAGAAGAAGAAGGTGACCCTACCTCCTCTCACCCATCTCCAAGGTTTCCCCCAACTCCCATGGTGTTCTTGCTCTAGTTTCGTGGTGGGAGATAGAGGGAAGTGGTGAGAGACGATCTCAGATCTAGTGCTCTTGGGACTTCGCCGCCGGAGAGATCATCGTCACGCCACGAGCTTTATCAACCGTACGACTACATCCGCTCCATCCGTTGGAGGCACAAGTCCGCCATGTGTCGGCGGCCATCTCCGTGTGTCGGAGCCAAATCCTCCATGTGTTGGAGGTGCCTCATGTGTTGAGGCGAAATCCACCGTTTGCCGGTGGTCGGTGCCGTGGGTGTGAGGAGCTCTCACGTGTGAGAGAACTCGCCTCTGTGTGAAGGTTTGGAGCTCGCCTACCATGTGTTGGTGAAGAGCTACCATGAGTGGATTGAGAGCTAGGGACGAAAGGGTCCCGACTTCTCTGTGTGAGAAGTTTCCTCAACGGAGACGTAGGTGCTCATGTGTTGAGCACTGAACTTCGGTAAACAACTCAGTTTGCATCTTCTCATCTCACTCGTTTACTTTCGCACATTGGATTGATCGCTTGCGTGTGAGTGCCATCGAGCCTCCTTGTAGTCGGTCGTGCTTATTGTGATCGCTTCCGCAACTAGGCTATAAATCTATCGATAGCTTGGGTTCATAATTTGACTAATTAATCAAGCTAATTGAAAGAAATAAAATTTGAAAAGAGCCAATTCACCCCCCCTCTCTCGGCCTAGGATCCTTACACACCCCTACGCCTTGCGACGAAAGCGACATGTCACTTTTTCGTGCAGCCACCAGAGTCACCGTTGGCAATAGTTCCAAAACTGACTTCTAGAAAGACCGGTGGTTTCAGGGCACAGCTCCCTTGTCACCTTGCTCCAAGTCTTTTCCGCATTGCCAAAGGGAGAAGCCGTACCGTTGCTGAGCTTCTTCAGGACAACAAGTGGATTGACTCCGTGAAGCACCTCAACAACACCACTCAACTGTGAGAATATATCGGGCTTTGGATCCTTCTCCACCCGATTGTCCTAGATCCCAACTCGGAGGATGACATCACGTGGACACTCTCGGCATCGGGAGCCTACTCTTCCTCGTCAGCTTACCACGCTCAATTCTTTGGCAGCATCCCCAATCGCCTGGCGCCCCTTATCTAGAAAGCTCAAACGGAAAATAAATGCAAGTTCTTCGCTTGGACGTTGGGGCATGGCAAGATCCATACAGCAGACGTCCTTGCAAAGAAAGGTTGGCCTCATCAGCCCAACTGTGTCCTCTGCTCCGCTGGTCACGAGACGATCGACCACCTTTGTGTCCACTGCCCCTTTTCGCTGGCGGTTTGGGAGGAGTCCCTGCGTTCGTTACAATCTTCTATTACAGTATGTCCAATCACCTTGAGCTTTCAAAGTTGGTGGATTCGGGTGACTGTCGGTCAGCCGAATAGCTTAAAAAGGGTAATCAGCGGCCGCATAATTTATATGATCTGGAATATTTGGAAAGAACGCAACCGACGACTCTTCCAGCATCATAGTCTCTTAGTTTCGCGAGTGGTGGAGATGATTGCTTCTGATATCGCCCTTTGGGAGAGCGTTGTTTCTCTAATCTCTATCGAGTAGTCTATCTTTGTTGAACTCCCCCCTCCCTTCCTTCTCCCTTTGTACAGTGTACAGTCCTATCTTTTTAATGAAATGGCAGTGCTCCTGCCCGTTTGTTAAAAAAAAAACTTCGACTTGGAATGGATGGCGGCACTCCTTCCCTAGCGCCCTTAATTTTTTTAAAAAAAATGCACGGGAGTGTTGCCACTTAAGCAAGTTTATTGGGCTCCAGGTTTTAAACTTTTGATTATGAGCCCGGGTGGAATAGCAGTTCAAGCTTAAGAACTGCAGTGCTACAAATAAATAGAACCACATCATGTGTGGTGTGGGATGATCTGTGCGGGCCGACCTGGCCACTCCCCCCCTCCCCGCACCCCCTTGAGCGCCTTCAGAGCAAGTTCCCTATGGGTCAGAATGACGGAAGGAAATTTGGAAGGACCCATGTCCTTCATAAATAAAAAAGACCCTACCTGATGGATGACAAGTGTCCTCTCTACCTCCAATCTCAAAGCACGCAGGGGTCAAGTATTCTGCTGAAAAAACAAAGCCCGATTCAAACCGATTCCCCCGATTCCCACATGACAGCCCTAACCCTACCATCCGCCGCCGCCGACGAGCAGGCCACCGGTGTGCCCCAAAGTCGTCGTTCTCAGGCGGTGGCGCCGCCCCGCTGTGTCGTTCTCCGCCAGCGCCCATCATCGGCATGGAGTCCGCCGCCGCCACCGCTGCCCCACGTCGCCGTGGAGGCCACCACCACCGTCGCCGTTGTCCCTCGCCGTCATTCTCAGCCGACGCCAGCGCCTTTCGTCATCCTCTGCCACCAACGCTCCTCCCCGTGTGCCGCGCCTGCAGTACCTCTCGATCTAGATCAGTCTCTGGCCACTACACCGACGAAGCCAAGCTCCCTTTCTCCATGGATCTTCCTCCAAGTGTGACTTTGAACTGGGTTTTAGTGTATAGTCTGTATGTAGCAGAACTTGTATGAAACAAGTTTTTTTTTTCTGATTTGTGAGTTCCAGATTGTATAAAATGGATTGCACTAACTGAAACAGTAGTGTTTCAGCCATGTACTGGAATAGCTTGTATGAAGCAATAGTAGCTTGTATAAAGCAAATTCTTTTGAATTATGAGTTTCATTGTGTAATATGGATTATGAAGCAATATCCTTGTTCTGGAGTTTCAGATTGCATGAAGAAATAAATTAGATTGTGCAAGTGTTTCAGATTGCAAAATGAATTATGCTAATTGTAACTGCAATTCAGAGCAGTTGTGTATGGAGTTGATATTATTTGTTATCACTGTCTGTGTGCTTTGTCAGCTGCCCAAAAGCAATAAGAGTCTGGATACCCAAATCTGAAACTCCTTATCTGTTGAGATTATCCATTGTTCAGTGAATTATTGTTGCCCAGAATTATCCATTTCAATGAATTATCCATTGTTCAGTTCAGATTTCTGAAATTGGGTCCTACCATGTTTAGTTCATGAATTTTCCCAGAATTTATATAATCTGAATACAAGTATTGCTGCTGCATTAGTCATTGCCCTATAAAGATTTCAAACAAGAATCTGGACATTGCACATTTGCACTCACAATTCAAAAGAAACACTATTGTTTCAAGCTAATTCAATACATGGCTGAAACATTTGCATTAGTCATTGATTACATTTGCACATTTGCACTCACAATATAGCATAATCCGGTACATGGCTGAAACATTCATACAAACTAACTAAATCCAGTTCAAAATCACACTTGGAGAAGCATCCATGGAGAAAGGGAGCTTGGCTTCATCGGTGCGGCGGCCGGAGACAGATGCAAAGGTGTGCCTGGACGACGAGGCGCATGCATCAAAGTACTGAAGCAGGAAATGATACATGAAAACAAAATGTGAAGCATAGATTAACAAACATCAAAGTACTGAAGCAGGAAATGATACATGAAAACAAAGCATGTGAAATGCTTACATTATCATAGGGTTGACAAGCATAATGATTACACCAACATTTCATGAATTACATAAATGATACACCAATGGATGACTAAGAACTAAAATTTAGTGAAGCAACACAAGCCAAGAGTACATGAAAAAGCAAAGAAATAGACAGCAAAATAGTATATGCAACAGTGTAGCATTATCGGAAAATAGGTAGCTATTTTGGCAAGATATTCAGAGCTTGTCTTTTGAATACAGCAAATTATGGCCGACTAAACTTGCGATCAACTAATCAGGCATAATACTTCAACTCTTCAAGCCTTGTCACTTTGTCAGCACGTTTACTAAATGCAAGGCTTATTAGCCCATTGGCCCAAATTGCATTTTATGCCCCAGATTTACTAAGCTCGAAGATTACTTAGTGTAGCATTTAAGTCAACAAATAGTTTTTTCCATTAGATTTATGGCACATGCAGAAGTTATAGAAATTGCAGGGATCAGATCCAATTCCCTTGGATTGACAGGGATTTCAGTTTAAATTCCCCATATTCAAAGGGAATTGCAAATCCCAATCCATCTGAACAAGGCCTTATGGTGGCAATAAACCGCACAAACTCTCTCTAATGGCATTTTACTAGGTGCCATCTTTTGGGTCGCAGAAATCTGAAAATCCCATTGAGTACAGCAAGGTTTTTTCCCACGTTCCAGTTGAGAGCGGCATTTTCAAGCAATTAACTATCAGTTGATTTACCAGGGAACAACACTTCACTTCATACTTAGACCTTAATTTTCATTCATCTCTATCAGGATGACTATGACAGTCAGTTACTTTGAGATTTGTAGGCATTTCTATCACATATTTAGCAAGCTGCAAAACTGAAGAGACCAAAATGTAGCATCTACTGAATCTCCATACTCTCTCCAAACAGAACGATAATCACAGCATGGATAGCTAGTTGCTCTCTTGTGTCACATAGTTGGGAAACTGGGAAGCAAGCAATCCATGCCGAGGAAGACGGCGGGCTGTGGCGTGCCATCCGATGGGCTCGGCTCGAAGGACGGCGGCGTGCCCTCCGGCGGGCTGGACGACGGCGCCGTGCCCTCCGGCGGGCTGGACGACGGCGCCGTGCCCTCCGCCAGCCTGGACGTCGGCGGCGAGTTGAAGGAGGGCGCCGAGTGTTGTGGCGGCGGCGCCGAGGCTCGTGGCGGCCAACGGGCTGCAACCGGAACCGCTGCAACCCAGCGGCCGCCGGCTTGGACGACGGCGGCGCGCGGCTGTCGGCGGGCTGGGCGACGGCGGCGCGTGGCTGTCGGCGGGCTGGGCGACGGCGGCGTGCCCAGCGGCGGGCGGCGGCGGGAGTGCCCAGCGGCGGACGGGCGGGATACAGAGATTAGGGGAAACGGGATTTGGGGATTTACAGCTTTAAGATATGTGCAGGCCACGTGTCATTGATCCAGCGAGGTCTTTTTTGGTTTTAAAAGAACCTGGGTCCTTCCAAATTTCCTTCCCAGAATGACCGAACTCATGCAAGCACCAAGAGTGCTCGAGCCAAGGCTCATAAGTCATAACACATCTAAAAAAACTCACACGTAAGCACCCTTCCGAAGGCGTCCACTGTGACTCACGAAGGAGTGTCTCCGATGGCTCGTTCTCACGCAACGCCCAGAGGGAGTAGGGGGATGCTGGGTCAATATCTTTTTCGACACATCTAAAAATTTTGGCCAATGCACAAGCTCGAGCTAAGACAGAATCATTATCTCTGTATTCTTTGGGATTCAGAACAGAAGGTCTTCCCAAGGGAATCTTTTAGCCCTCGGCAAGCGAGAGGACCAGAGATGAAGTTCTCGGAAGGTGGAGTTTCGAAGGGTCTGCCCCCCGATAGTTCCTCGGAATGGTGTTTCCCAAATGGTGCTTCCGGAGGATTCTATTCGTACGGAGATTTCTGAGGTCCCTTCCGATGGTGCTTCTGAAGGGCTCTCCCGACGGCGCTTCCGACTCACGCTTCCCCGTTGTCATTGGCGCTCTCGAAGTAAGCTTCACAGAGGGTACGATCTTTGGGATCCGAAGGAAACGAAAGGAGTTTCCCAAATAAGAAAAAAAAAAAAGGCAAAGGGAAGCAGGAACATGGCCTTTGGAAGCAATCAGAAGAGCGCCCCGAGAAGAAGCAGAAGCAAGCCTTCCGGAAGAAATAGGAAGAAGCACCCCCCAAGGGGTGGCAGGAGCAAGGCCTCCGGAAGAATTTCGAAGAGCGCCCCAAGCGGTAACAAGAGCAAGGTCTTTAGAAGCAATCGGAAGCAGCACCTCAAGGGGTGGCAGTTTGACGACAACGAAAGACCCCGGATGCCCCGGGCTTCGCCGGGCGTTTGAGGGAGTCGCCGCCCCCGCTGGGCCCTAGGAGGAGTCGACGCCCCCACTTCTGCTAGGCGCTAGAGGGAGTCGACACCCCCGCTCCCACCAAGACTCGGAACAAGAGACGAAGCGCCGCTGCGATCGAAGGCCCTGCCGACGCCCCCTTCCACTAGGGCATCTCCAATGGAGCCACATCAGCTGGCTATAAAGTCTCCACGTAGGATTTACTGCTGAGATGGAGGAGAGAGGGGACAGCACAGCTAAGCGCCGGTGCTACCTCAAGCGCCGGGCGCTAGCGATTCCCCCGAGACAGCACGCTCTCTCTTTTCCCTCTCCCTATCTCCTCGGCCAGCTTCCTCCTAGCTCGAGTCGCCACTTCGCAAGGCCGTCCGTTAAGTCGCCGCCGCGCCATCGCTGCGCCGCCAACGCCGCGGATCTGGGCAGCGCCCTCGTCATCGCCGCCGCCAACACCTTCCAGATCTGAAGCGAGGAGGCGCCGCCCGAGTCGCCGTCGCCGTCGTGGTCGGAGATGGTGAGAAGGGCGTCGTGGCGAGGAGGCACGACGGTGGCGACGAGGAGGCGCGACGGCAGCGGCTTGAGCCGACGCCGATGAGGGAGGAGGCGGGCAACAAGCGGCGAAGTCGGCTTGAGCCGTGGCGACGAGGGAGGGAGCTGGCAATGAGCGCGGGGGTGGTCTGACGGCGGCAAGGGGAGGAGAGAGGGAGCGTGCCGGGAGTTGGAGGAGGAGGAAGGAGGAAGAAACACAAAGCAATAATTCGGTGGGTCCCACAGTTTTTATGCTTATAGCCAATTTGTTGGATGGGTGGTCTTTTGAGCTGACGTGGATTCGCCACATAGACCTTATAGCCAGTAAGTTGGCTCTACCATTGGAGATGCCCTTAGTAGAAATCTATGTGAGGCTAATCTGTACATACTATGCAATCTTTTCTCTATCTTTTTTCCCCAGAGTTTTTGGGATGGGGTTTTTAACGAGGCATACATTTGCTACAGATTGCCATTTAGGTTCTTCAATGCACGAAGGTTTAGGCCATCGTTTTTGTAGATGCTCATCCCTCCTAAACTCCGGACTTGCAGCTGAGGGAGTATGTTGGGGGAAAATAGGAAATAGGGAGCTACTACTGTTCGAATGTCCGAACAAAACTCTTTCCGTCGGACGCTGCAGCCCAAGGCCCAACTAAAACGCGCAGCAACTCTTTCCAAGTTTGCATGTTATAGCGCACATGCATGCTGCAGTACACATGCACGGAGGTTTGCATCTTGTTGGCGTAAGCAAGGCGTCGAAGAAAGATTCTATTTTCGTTTTTCTTTAAACGGTCATATTTTTTGACTGGGAGTTCCAATCCACAAACCGTTTTCACCAACGTGTTCCTCGCATTTTTTCGAACAAAACAAGACCCATGTTGCTATATAAATTTTTACTGGAACAATTTATCTATACTAATGGAACAATTAATTTGTACTATTGGAACAATACGTCTAATACGATAGAACAAATTGGTATTTGGATGGAACAACTTGTATATCTATTGGAACAATTTATTTGGTTTGCTGGAACAATAAGTCTAGCCTTCCGGAACAATATATCTTGCCTGCTAGAACAATGAGTCTAGCCTCCTGAAACAATGAGTCTTACCTGCTGGAACAACTTATATACCTATTGAAACAATGTATTTGGCCTGTTGAAACAATAGACTAAGCCCAATTGGAACAATGCATTTGGTCTGATGGAAAAATAATTTTTTCCTACTGGAACAACAAGGTTTGTCTACTGGAATAATAATTTTTGCCTACTGGAACAACAAGGCTTGTCTACTGAAACAATAATTTTTATCTACTGGAAAACAAAGAAGGTTTACCCATCGAACAATAATTTTTGCTCATTGAACAAAGACGGTTTGCTTCATTGAACAATAAAGTTCCCTAATGGGAGAATAAGATTTGTCCTACTGGAACAGTTGAACTTTGCCTACCGGAACAATAACTTTTGCCTTCTGAAACGAAATTTTTGCCTTCTGGAACAAATAAAGGTTTTGCCTATTAGAATAATAAAGCTTGCCTACTGGAACATTAAAGTATGCCCTAACGGAACAGTTGAGCTTGCCTACAGGAACAATAACTTTTGCCTTCTGAAATAATAGCTTTTGTCTTCTGGAACAAATAAGGTTTTGCCTACTGGAACAACAAGGTTTGCCTATTGGAACAATAATTTTTGCCTACTGGAACAACAAGGTTTGTCTACTGGAACAATAATTTTTGCCTACTGAAAAAACAGCAAGGTTTACCTACTGGAACAATAATTTTTATCTGCTAGAACAGCAAGGTTTGTCTGCTGGAACAATAAAAGTTGCCTAATGGAAGAATGAGATTTATCCTACTAGAACAGTTGAACTTTGCCTACTGGAACAATAACTTTTGCCTTCTGAAACAATAATTTTTGCCTTCTGGAACAAATAAAGGTTTTGCCTATTAGAACAATAAAGCTTGCCTACTGGAACAATAAAGTTTGCCCTAACGGAACAGTTTAGCTTGCCTACATGAACAATAACTTTTGCCTTCTGGAACAAAAGCTTTTGCCTTCTGGAACAAATAATTTTGTGCCTACTGGAACAATAAAGTTTGCCTACTGGAACAATGAAGGTTGCCTATTGGAACAATGAGTTTTTTCTCTCGAAACAATCTATCTTGCATGCTGAACAATGAGTCTAGCCTCTCGGAATAATCAATCTTATCTGCTGGAACAACTTTTATACCTGTTGAAATAATGTATTTGGTCTGCTGGAACAATAGGCTGATCCATTTGGAACAATATATCTAGTTTGATGAACCATAATTTGTATACCTACTGAAACAATCTATCTTATTTACTAGAACAATAAGTCTAGCCTTCCGGAACAATCTATCTTGCCTGATGGAACAATTGTACCAATAAAAGATAAAAAAATAGAAAAGTATTTAAAATGAGTTCAAACGGAATTTAGATGAATTATAAAATTTGTACTACGCGATTTGAACTCCAAATGAAAAAGATACAAAAATGAGAAATCGAAAAAGGACATAAATGAAACGCACATTCTACGTTCGTTGGCTGCAAGCTAACTAGCTAGTGTTGGCCACAAGCTAGCTAGCGTACGTAGCTTGTACGCGCACGCGGGAATTCAAAAAATGAAAAAAAAATGAAAAGTATTTAAAATGGGTTTATTGTGATTTTAGATGAATTATGAAATTTATTCTATGCATTTTGGACTCAACATGAAATGAATACAAAAATGAGAAATTAAAATGAAACATAATCAAATGCTCATTTTTCTTCCTAGCAGAGAAACATGCAGTGCATCGGTCACGCGCAAAGGACGTGGTTGGCTGGCTGCAGAGCATCGAGCACGCGCAAGGACGTGGTTGGCCGGAAGCTGTGCATCGGTCACGCGCATGGACCGCCAGCATAGGCCCGAACAAAGCCCAACACGCGGCGCTGCTCGATGCTCGGACGCTCGATTGTGAGCATTTCCGAATAATCTAACTTAACCGGCACGACGAGCCCATTCTTTAGTACCGTATGTACTCTGTGTGAGCCTCCATCACGTATTAGTTAGGCGTGAACGCGGGCAGTCCTGTGATCTTGTACGTATGGATTCTTCACACTTTATTCTGGGAATCTGGCGGATTTGTAGGCGCTCACAGGCCGCTAAACAACCTATTGTACTGGCCTTGGTATAGTTGGAAATTCTGAAGTTGTGACAAATTGTTAAGAGTATATTGGGCCCTTGGGGAAGGCCCATTGTCTGTACTATATATACTCCATCTGTTGGCAATACAATTAACTATTCCGCAAAACCTAATCTCAAACATGGTATCAGAGCCTTCTTTCCTAACCCTAATTCTACCCTAACCTCGCCGCCGCCGCCGGCCATGGAACCCGCCTCCTCTGGAGCCTCTCCTCCTCCACGGTCCTCCCCACGGCGACGAACACGTCGACGACGGTGACGGACACCCCTCCTCAGGTCCCCTCGTCGATTGACACCGCCCAACTTGCTATCGCCGCTGTGGCTCAAATCGAAGCCGCCGTCGCTGCGCTTTCCCCCGAGATTTGCGCCGCCCTCACTGCCGCCGGCCTCGTCATCCCCGCCGTCGGCATCTCTGAGGAAGGGGGGCGTACCTTCTTGGGCGGATCCGGCGCCGTCTTCGCCGTTCCTTCTCACGGATCCGATGGACCACCCGCCGCCGGCCTCGGCATCGCTCCTCCCGCCGCCGGCTTCGTTCCTCCCGTCGCAAGCGCCGGGCATGGCGACCTCGCGGTCGCCGCCGCTGGTCTCTGGAACGGCGGCGGCATCTCTGTGGTCACCCGACGGCACCGCCTCGTGGGTGGCTCCTCTCCGCCGCCATCATGAAGCGGTTACCCAGCCGCCACGGCTTCTCCAAAGACCCACGCGCCCACCGCCGCCTCTTCAGCGCCCACGCGCCCGCCCCGGCTTCTCCAATACCGTCCCGGCTCGGCGCCGCTCGCCCGAGCACGAGCGGCCGCCCAAGACGCTGCTCTGGCGGGCTTCGCTTCGGCGCCCCGCCATCGTGAGGAAACCCTAGTTCCTCCCCGACCCGACTCCTTGGGCGCCTTGGGCCACAAATCCCCTATGGGCTTCAAATGCGGCTCGGCTCAAAGTGGGGCGGCTCGGTGGCTGGCTCGGCTCGGGTCCCTCCTCCCTGGCTCGGCTCTGCTAGATTGGCTGGCTTGGCTGGTTTTGGTGGTGGCCCCGCTCCCATCCCTTTCGGGCCCTTTGACTCGAATGGGGCCCCCACTTTTACTGCTCAGCCCGGTCCACTCGTCGCCATACCGCACACGGTGTCGGCTACTCTCCGGCAACAAGATCTGTTGAAGACCCTGAGACGGTTGCCGCGCTCCACGCGCAGGCCATCGCCCTCACAAACGTGGCTTCGCTCGTCCCGGTGGTACTCGACCTCAACAACCCCAACTACCACCGGTGGCGCGGTCTCTTCCTCGTCACGCTCAGCCGATACGCCCTGGCGGATCACGTTCTCTCTCCGGTCGGTCGCTTCTCCGACCCTGCGTGGGCTCGTATGGACTACGTCGTGTTGTCGTGGTTGCACGGTCGCATCACGCCCGACCTTCTGGAGGTGGTGATGACCGCCACTGCCACGGCCCATGGTGTGTGGACCAGTCTCGAGGACCAGTTTCTCGGGAACCAGGAGACGCGGATCCTCTACGCCGAGGCGCAGTTCCATGCCCTATCTCAGGGGGACCTCTCCATCACCGACTACTGCCGCCGTCTTCGGAGTTTGGCGGAAAACCTTGCAGACTTGGGTCAGTCGGTCAATGACCGCACTCAGGTCCTCACCATGCTTCGCGGGCTAAACGAAAAGTTTTCCGTTCAGAAGCAAATTATCGAGAACAAGACGCCTCTTCCGGACTTCGGCCATGTCCGCTCCCAGTTGCAACTCTATGAACTCCAGCTCTACTCCACTTCCGCTGCTCCTTCCTCCGCCTTTGTGGCCACTGCTCCCCGCCCACCTTCCGGTGGCTCCTCGGGCGGGAACAACAACAAGGGCAAGAACAAGGGGAAGAACAGAGGCAAGAGCGGTGGGGGTGGAGGTAGCGGTGGCAGCGGTGGGAGTGGAGGCGGCGATGGCAAGAAGACACCGGCTTGATGGTGGGGCGGTCGCCTTCCTGGCTGGCCCCATACAACCCCGGATCGGCATCCCAGCTCTGGCCTTTTCAAGGCCCGGGCATCCTTGGGCCTGCTAGCTCTCCTGCACCGACTACTTCGACTACGCCTCAGCGACCGCATCCCCATGCCCTCGCCGCAGCCGCCGGCCACCCCTGGTTGGTCCAGGGCTCTCTGCCGCCCTCTGCCCCTGGTTCATGGAACCCGACGGTGGGGGGCAGCTGGGATCAGCAGTCCTTGGCCAGCGCCTTCAACACCGTACCATGTCCCTCACTCCGCCCCCTAGCACCGCGGAGTGGTACATGGATTCGGGAGCCACCTCTCTTATGACTTCAGATGCTGGTACTCTCTCCTCCTCTCATCCACCTTCTCCCATCTGCCCGTCCAACATCATTGTTGGCAATGGGTCTCGCTTACCAGTCACCTCCACGGGTCACCTCACCTTTCCCACACCACAGGGACCCATTACTTTAAGTAATGTCCTTGTCACCCCTAACCTCATTAAAAACCTTATTTCTGTTCGTCAGTTTACTACCGATAACCATTGTTCTATCGAGTTTGACCCGTCTGGTTTCACTGTGAAGGATCTACGTACCAGGAGCGTGATCGTTCGGTGCAATAGCTCCGGGGACCTCTACTCCTTCACTCCAGCCTACACTGGTCATGCCCTCGCCGCCACCACTTCCACAGGAGAGCTTTGGCATCGTCGTCTTGGTCATCCTAGCCATGACACTATCTCTAGGCTAGCTAGCTCGACCTCCATCTCTTGTAATAAAGACAAACTCGACCATCTTTGTCATGCCTGTCAGTTAGGTCGTCATGTTCGTCTTCCTTTTGTTTCCTCCACGAGTCGAGCTTCACATAATTCGATTTAATACATTGTGATCTATGGACATCTCCCATTGCTAGTGTTTCGGGTTACAAGTATTATCTCGTGATTCTTGATGATTGCTCCCACTTCATGTGGACTTTCCCTCTCCGCCTCAAGTTCGACACCTTCCCCGCCATCTCCCACTTCTTCTCGTATGTTCGGAATCAGTTTGGCACAACCATCAAGTGTGTGCAAACTGATAACGGTTGCGAGTTCGATAACACCACGTCTAGGACTTTCTTTCTTACTTTAGGTGTTACCTTTCGCATGTCGTGCCCCTATACTTCTCCTCAGAACGGTAAGGCTGAACGCGCCATTCGTACCACTAACGATGTGATGCGCTCCTTCTGCTTCGCATTTAGTCTACCACCCTCCTTCCGGTCGAGGCCCTCCATGCAGCCACCTACCTTCTCAACATACGCCCCACCTCCACCCTCTCCCACTCCACTCCTCACTTTGCCCTTCGCGACACTCACCCTGTCTACAACAATCTTCGCGTGTTTGGTTGTGCCTGCTACCCCAATCTCTCTAGCACCGCCCGGCAGACAAACTGCTCCCAAAGACCACCCTTTGTGTTTTCCTCGATATCCATCCGATCACAAAGGTCGGCGTTGTTTGATCTTCAATCCAACCGTGTGATCATCTCTAGGCATGTCACCTTTGATGAGTCGCACTTCCTTTGCCTCCAAAGACATCCTCCTCCACACCATCCCTCCCGATCTTGATTTTTCTAATGAACGAGCCGGTCCTCCTATCCCTATTGGAGTCCGGTGCCTCGTTGTCTTCTCAGTATCTCTGCTTTGCTCCTCCCAGCCCACGCCGACGCCTCGCCTTGCCCACCGGTGGTCACGTCGACCACCCCGCTAACACCGCTGCCTGTCGGTTCCTCACCACAAAGTCTTTCGCGAAGAAGTCACCCCACCGCCCTGTTGGGTTTGGCGCCAAACACCCCATGCGATGGGTCGCCATTGATTTGCTAATCTCTCCTCTCGGCTCGGCACCAGCCTCCCGCCTCCCTGTGGACACCCTCCATAGGTTGTTGCTAGCGGGGCCCTAGCGCCAAGACCCCTGCCGCTGGTCTTTGCCGGCATTCTCCGCCGGTTCTTCGCTCGATTCACGCCTGTTGGAACCCTCCACGAGTTGTCGCCATTGGGCCCTTCGCTTCCCCGTGACCAATGCTCATCGCATGGTCACGCTGCGTTAAGGTCGGCATTGTTGTCCCGCCGCGATCGGGTGAACCTACACGTGGCGCCGCCTCCCCATGGCGACGTCAGATCGCGCCGCTCTGGCTGATCCGAACTGGCGTGAGGCCATGACCAGAGAGTTCGAGGCTCTTCGAGCCAACCACACGTGGGATCTTGTCCCACCGCCGACCGGTGCAAACGTGGTCAGCGGCAAGTGGATCTTCATGCACAAGCTGCATGCAGATGGCTCTCTTGACAGATACAAAGCTCGTTGGGTCCTTCGTGGCTTCACTCAACGACCGGGTATTGACTTTGATGAGACTTTCGACCCCGTTGTCAAGCTCCGCCACCATCCGGACAGATCCTCTCACCGGCTCTCTCGAGGATGGTCCATTCGCCACCGACGTCAACAATGCTTTCTCCATGGTGTCCTCAACGAGATCGTTTATCGCGTCCGGCCGCCAGATTTGTGGATCAATCCTACCCGGATCATGTCTGTCTCCTCAACAAATCTCTCTATGGTCTTAAGCAGGCACCGCGAGCTTGGTATAGCACGATTGCTTCACATCTTCAGTCTCTTGGTTTTGTTTAAGGTAAGGCAGACACTTCTCTTTTCATCCACAATCGGGATGATGACACAGCCTACCTGCTGCTCTATGTGGATAATATTGTGCTGACTGCATCTTCAGATGATCTCCTCAGGCACATCATCGCTGCTATGGAGAGCGAGTTCTCTCTCAAGGATCTTGGTCCTCTGCACCACTTTCTTGGAGTTTCTGTGCACCGACAGTCTGAAGGTCTTCTTCTCTCCCAGCGCCAGTACATCCTCGATATCTTGGATCGTGTCGGCATGAGTGACTGCAAACCGTGTGCTACCCCGGTCGACACTAGATCCAAGCTCTCCGCAGATGGATCTCCAGTGACTGACGCCACTCTATACCGCAGTCTGGCTGGTGTTCTACAAGATCGACCTTCACTGCGTCGGATATCACGATGCGGTTCAACAGTGCATCTCTGCTCATGCATGATCCCGGGAGCCTCACTTCTCTGCTCTGAAACGCATCCTGCGGTATTTACAGGGCACTCTCGCCCTTGGTCTTCTTCTTCGACGTTGCACGCCTGTTGATCTTACGGTCTACACCGATGCTGACTGGGCGGGATGTCCTGACACCCGCAAGTCCACCTCCGGCTATGGCGTATTTCTCGGCGACAACTTGGTCTCCTGGTCCTCCAAGCGGCAAAGACACCGCCTCCCGCCCAACGCCGAGGTCGAGTACTGTGTTGCTGCTAACGGTGTCGCCGAGGCTCATTGGCTTCGTCACCGCCTCCAGAGCTTTGTACTCCTCTTCGCCAAAGCTACTCTTGTCATCTGCGACAACGCCGTATGGTCTACCTCTCCACCAACCCAAAGTCACAAAGATCGCAGACTAAACATGTTGAGATCGACCGCACTTTGTCCGCGAGCGCTGTTCTTGGTCAAGTCGTGTTCTCCACGCCCCACGACGTCCCAAGACGCCGACATCTTCACTAAGGGCCTTCCCACTCAGCCTTTATCGAGTTTCGGTCCGGTCTGAATGTCTCAGGCGCCGGTCTGCCCGATCATGGGAGTGATGGTCCTTTGTTTTGATGGTCCTTTGTTTGAAGGTCCATGGGGAGAAGTCTAAATCACGTAGCGCCGCTCGATCATGGGAGTGTTAAGAGTATATTGGGCCCTTGGGGAAAGGCCCATTGTCTGTACTATATATACTCCACCTGTTGGCAATACAATTAACTATTCCGCAAAACCTAATCTCAAACACAAATGTAAAAGAATGTTTTGGGTGGCTACTAGTACATATCAGAGTTGTAATATATGCCCACCAGGGAGATTGTAAAAGTTCAGCATAATTGTTGTATGCTAAGGGCATGTACAATGCTAGAGACAGCTGCTATCTCTAAAGCAATGCCATGTCACCTAAAGACAGCTCTATAGATAGTGTATACAATGGGCTGTCTCTAGAACTGTCTACACAGTAATTTAATAGTTGCATAAAGTTTAAAAACTGAGGTTATCAGGGGGATATAAATTTAAAACAAAAAATTTTAAAACTAAACAAAAAGAGATAATAAAAACTTTAAAAAATAAAAATTTTAAATTTTTGAAATTTATATGGCAAGTGTGGTCTAGTTTTGTTCGAAAAAATATCAGAAACCCATTTTTGAAATCGGTTTGGTAATCGGAGGTACTAATCAAAAGATATTTCAAATAAGAAATTAGAAAATGAGATGCACAGTGGCGTGCTGCGTGCATGCGAACAGCAAAAAGCTGCCCAACCTCTTGGCGACCTCTTGGCGCCGTCGCTTGCATTAGAGCATGGCTAGGAGAAGCTCCAAACCATGTTTTATATTTGCAGCACGTATAGAGTGTCTGGTAGATGAGGAAATCTTTTTAGAGTGTAGTGTAAAGTCTGAAGGGGCGCTTTGCGAAAGAAATCAGAATTTGCAAGATGGGCATTTGCAAAGAACTTTTAAAGCTGCTGCTAGCCATGCTCTTAGCGCCGACTCTCTCCTCTCTCTAGTTTCTCTCTTCCACCTCAACAAAAGAATGACATGGTATTTTTTAGAGACAGCTTAGAAACAGCTGAGTTGGAGCATTGTACATGCTCTAAGGCGTGTGACCTATACCGACATGCCAATTATGATGTCAATAGTCCAGATAAAGACAAATTAATGCAACAACATACGGTGTGAATGTGATCAGCTATGTTCAGTTTCCTACTATAGTAAAATATGTGACACGATTTCCGTTTTTTTTTTCTACTCCCTCCGTCCCAAATTATAAGTCGTTGTTGACTTTTGAATACGATGTTTGATCATTCGTCTTATTTAAAAAATTAGTGCAAATATTTAAAAATATAAGCCATACTTAAAATACCATAACAAAATAAATGATATTTACATAAATTTCGTGAATAAAACAAATGGTCAAACATCGAATTTAAAAGTCAACGGTGATTATAATTTGAAACGGAGGGAGTATTAATGTTGTAATAGCGCATAGTATGGCAGGTTTCTGTTGGAACAAATCGCCCTTACTTCTGGCGTTAGTGAGAACTTTGGCTCACAAGTTGTCAAGTTGGCAGGTTTGTGTTGGAACTTGGAACAAATCGCCCTTGCATTTTTTGCTCTACGGGCCTCTGGCATGCCAGGCCAACCATTTTAGTCGTATTTGCATCCTGTTTTGCACAATTCAAATAAGCCTGTGTAATTGTGGGATAAGGAAAAGAAAAAAATATTCACTTCAAAATATCATTCTCTTATACAATGCGTTAGCATTGTAACGTTCGGACAACACGTGTCCTCTTCCGTTGCGTCCACGCCGCTGCGTCCTCTTTCGCCGTTCGATCGTGTCTGCTGCCCCGATCCAACGGTCTCACCGCCCATCGCGAGTCAGTCTCATCCTTGAGCCTCCCTTGATTTTTTGCACAAAGTCCCTCCATCTTTTTGGAAATCAACTCGCCGTCCCAAGCTAACCTTAAATCGATTTCCCCTGATCCCCATCCCACTTTGAACGCTCGCCTGTCGTCTTCCTCCTTCACGGCGCCGCTCCTCCCCACGCTGGCCCTGCGTCTCCACCTCCGTTGGGGCCTCGCTTCCTCTTCCTATGCGTCTGCCCTGTGCTACCTTCTTCATCTCGCGCCGCCTCCTCTCACGCCCGGGCGCTGCCGCCTCCTTCACATGGCGCCCCCCCGCCCTGCCGCTCCAGCCGTTGCCTTCGAGGAGAGCCAACCCGCCGATGACGCCAAAGGTTTTAGGACTGACATCAAGTAAAGTTGGTAGCTCTTAAATATTCTTTATTCAGCAAAACTATGAATCCCCTTTTCAGACTTAGTTTATCGGTGAATTTCTATCGTTGTATCAGTAATATCATGGTACAAGCTGGATCTCTGTTTATTGTTCCTGGGTTGATTAATATGCCATTGGATCTAGATGACGAGTGTGTTTTATTTAACATCTTTGTTTGCGCTACATTTGTCCAGTTTGGTGGTTTTCCTGCCCTGAGAAACTTCTGAATCTAAACAGTTGTTCTTAGTTCTGAACAAGAAATCAAAGGTAGATCTTTTTCTGAATTTGAATTATTATATGTGTATTTAATGTGTCAATTGATTTTAGCTATCGTGTTGTTTGATTGAGGATGAATATTGACTGTGGGCGCACCGCGGGTGCGCCAACTTTCCTAGTACAGTACATAGCCTGCTGGGAAGCCTGATCCACGTATCACAATTACTATACCCAGTCTGCACCCTGACGTTCTTGGGGGTGATATTTGTCGCAGGAGGGACAAATTACCGAACCGTCTCCCCAGCCCCGCCCTCCTCCGTCGTCTCGGATTCGCCGCCACGGTTCTCCACCAACGAATCCGGCTTCGCCGGAGTTGAACCTTGCTGCCTCCACCGTCTCCACCTCCCACCGGCCGTCCCCCGCCGCTCGCGGCGGGCGGCGTCATGCCACCTCGCGCCCCGTCCACGAGCTGCCTCCACCGCCGGCGGCCGCTGCCCAAGACCCTCCTTCGATGGCCGGAGCAGCCTTAGACCCCAGCAACCCGAAATCGTAACCCCCCTAAAGACAATAGAGAGCACCGGCAGGAGAAAGAAGAATGGTACCTGTGGGACCCACTTGTCAGCCGGAGTTGAGAGCCTTCGGCGACGGATTGCTTATTTTAGCTGCGGCGACAAATAACATCCACGGACGGTCTCTCTTCTCTGTGAGGGCTAGTTTGAAAGACGATTCCCCGGGGCTTTCCCGGACTTTTCCCTAGGAAGGAGGCCCGCGAGGAAATTACGAACGGGGCCAGATTCCCCGCCATTTGAAGCCCAGCCCATGGGGCGCTGCGTGCCGAACCCCGGCTCTTCCCCGACGCGAGGCGCCTGCGCCTCCGGAACCGTATCGTCTAACGTTTCGAAAGAAACGATAGACACACAGTCGCCGCAAATCACACCGTCCAGCAGCAATCGCACGGTCACCACTTGAAATCGGTATTTATTCCAGGCGCCCAGCCTAATGACTCCTTGGCGGGAATTAGCGAGCTTTTGGCAGCACGTTTCCCTCCAGATTCAATTGGCAGCGCTCCCCTGTTCCTTGACGTTGGAACGAGCAAGCACGTTCGCTCTTTGGAACTCGCGAGCGAAAGGAAGCGCTCGGCGGCGAAAGCACGCTCCAAAGAATAGCGAAAGCATCGCCCAGCGCGCTTCCTCGCTTCCCGATTGCTGCCGCAGATTGCCGTCAATGCCGAGGACCTTGCACGGCATATCCTCATCCCTCATCGTGGCAGTCACTCCTCGTTGTTGTTAGCTTGTTGATCGTCCCTACCAATGGAAGGGAATAAACCATCGAAGCCCAACAACGTTCCTGCATCTCATCTCGTTCAAGAGCCTCGTCCAGATGGAAGGTATAATCTACAACACCGATTAACTAGTAAATCTTCCTTGCCTTAAGTGTAATTTCTGCCCTATGTTTCATTAAACTCAGTTGGAAAGTATTAACCAGTAAATCTTCCATGCCATAAGTGTAATTTTTGCCCTACATTTTGTGCAGCAATACTGCATTACCTAGTTGGGTTCCTCGTCTTGGTATGGAATTTAGAAATGTAGATGATGCACACATGTTTTGGAATTACTATGGTGGTCGGATGGGATTCGGTACTAGAAAGAGGTATGAGAACAAGTGCAAAAAAGATTCTTTAGACACCACATTTGGGACAAATATGGAAAGACGGCCATTTGGTGTATTTGTTGACTTCAACCAATTTAGAGAAACTGTCATATTTGGAGCTGCTCTCATGTATGATGAAACGTTCGAGTCATTCAAATGGTTCTTTGAGACTTTCTTGATAGCTCATGGCAATAAACAACCAAGGACCATTTACACCGATCAAGACATTGCAATGGGAAAGGCAATAGCTCATGTTTTTTCCTATTCATGGCATGGCTTATGCACTTATCATATATGTCTAAATGCAATTAAACACTTGAATCAGCATAGGACTAACGGCTCACATGTCCTTACTGATTTTAGTGCATGCATGTTTGAATATGAAGATGAAAATCAATTTGAGCAAGCTTTCTCCACTATGAGAAGCAAAGTATAAAAGCAATCTTGGCTAGATAGTATTTATGCCATAAAGGAGAAGTGGGCTGCATGCTACATGAAGAATGTTTACACTCTTGGCATGAGAAGCACACAATTGAGTGAGAAGCTCAACTGCCATTTGAAATCTTATCTTACATCAGAGTTGAACGTTTTTCGTTTCATGCAGCAATTTGAGAGGGCCGTTCAAGCAAAGAGAGATGTGGAGAGAAAATCAGAGTATGATGCAAGGGATAAGCTGCCCCAAATAAAAATGAGAACCCCTATGTTGGTGCAGGCAAGTAGGTTGTACACTCCACAACTTTTCGAGTCCTTCCAAATTAATTATGAAAGATCCATGTCAGCTTCTGCACGCTTGACAGACAATGGAAGTGCATACATTGTTTCTATAAGATCTTTTGATGATCCTCTCATTGTTTTGGATGAGCAAATAGTTGATGGCTCTTTTCAAGAGGGAAAACTATATTGTAGCTGCCAAGGATTCGAGCGAAGTGGTTTATTATGTTGCCATGCTATCAAAATTCTAGAGTTGTTAGATATAAAGCAATTACCTGATCATTGTATTTTAAAGCGATGGACAAGAGAAGCACGACATGGAACAGTGCGTGATAATGCAGGGAGAAATGTTCTTGAGGATCCAAAATTGGATGCTACACGTCGCTACAAGTATCTCTCCCACAAATTAATAGCCTTGGCCTCCCGGGCAGCTGAATTTGAGAGGACATCATTACTTGTGGATAATGTGCTTGATAGCCTTCAAAGACAGGTGGAAGAACTTGCAATCGAAGAAAATAACGTTTTTGATAACACTGAGCCTACAAATATTCATGGCAGCATTGAACAACCCAGAACACATGCCGCAAGTTGCTGGATTCAAGAAAAAGGAGATAAGAAATGGTGGATGGAAGAGGAAGAAAAATTGGGTTGAGAAATTTCACAAAACCAACAGCAACACAGTAAGTTGATTTTTATCTAAGCAAAATTGAGAATAAAATGCTATGGTTAGTTTCTTTATTGAATATTGAAGCCATTTCTCCATTTGTACTTTACAGGGTGAGGCGGTTGCACCAAAACAGTAAGGAGCTGCACCAAACAAGTTGGGGAAGCACATTGTGGAGTACCAAAGTAGAAATGAACTTTTGTATATAGTATGCAGATTGCAGTAGGTTATATGAAAATGGGGCCCCATCAGCTGTCTTTTGTATGTAGTATATAATGGGTTATATGAAAATGGAGCCCATCAGCTGTCTTTTGTATGTAGTTATAGTGGGTTATATGAAAACAGGGCCCCATTAATTGTCTTTTGTATGTATTATATAGTGGGTTATGTGAAAAATAAGACCCTTTGAGGTTAACTATAAATGAAGTACTCTTTGATTATTTAAAGTGTCTCTCCACTATATTGTCTTTGACTGGTCACAATGGGTTCAAATAAAAATGGCAAAAGCAAGGAGCTGCTGCCAAAGGATAAGTATGTCCTTTTATTTATACCAAGTTCAATTTGGAATTGTGGTTGCAATGTATTGGAGTAGCAAACTGAACATGAGGTTGTTCTGGTTCTGTAATTTTCTGAAATGTTCTGGTTCTGGTTCTGGTTCTGGTTCTCATATGGCTGAAATGTTCTGATTTTGGTTCTATTATTTTCTGAAATGTAATTGTTCTGGTTCTGGTTCTGGTAAGCTGAAATAGCTGAAATTTTTTGAAATAGCTGAACATGAGAGGTTGTTCTGGTTCTCAATTGTATACATGCTTCTCAATTTTGAGAGAGTTGTTGGGTTCAATTCGTGTGGATCTAGTGCCCGTTCCACTAACCACGTAGGTCTACGGAGTTAAACGATTCGGTCTAGGTTCAGGGTGTTCATGATTCGGATCGAGAGAGAGAGAGAGGTAGATGGTGATACCTTCGGGGTTGGAGAAGGAGGGGATGGTGGCCGGTGTCGAGAAGGGAACAGCGGGACTGCCGTTCTGGATCTCAGCTTGACGCCGGTCCTCCTCGGCCTTGGCCGCCTCCTCTTGGCGGCGGCGCTCCTCCTCATCCCGACAAGCAGGCTCTCCTCGGCGGCGGGATCCTGTTCGTCCGCCATTGGGGTCGAGAGCGGTGGCGGCGATTCCGGTCACTGAGGGCGCCTCCCGATCGGTGGGTGTAGGGGCTAGGGTTTTCGGTGGCTCGTAGATGCGTTGGCGTCCGTGCCGGCCCTAGTCCCCTTTTTATATGGCGCTGTGACCGGGGCCACAACCAAAGAGGGTTGCGCCCGATCGGCGCTGGCTCGATCCGGTCACCACTATGACCGACCCCGAGATCACTTCTAACAATCTCCCCTTGATCTCGTTATTAACTCATTGACTACAATACATTTTTCTATCTTAGAATTAAAGCTTCCATTTTTCTCTGTGAGACGGTTGTTTTAATCAGCCCTTAATCCGTAATCATAGGTTTTCCTTTAACCCCATGCCGCTACGTGTTTCTCAAACACGCCGGGTGGAAGACCTTTAGTGAGCGGATCCGCTAGCATCTTTTCAGTTCTCAAGTGCTCAACTTCTATAGTGTGATCCTCGATTTTCTTTCACAACATAAAACTTAATGTCAATGTGCTTGGCAATTTCCACTTGACTTATTGTTGTGACAATAAATAATCACTGCTCATTATCGCAGATATCTTGAGTCGCTTTTCTATACTTGCCGATCACTCTCAAACCGGTACAAACTTCTTTAGCCACATGGCTCGCCCTGCTGCCTCATAACAAGCTATAAATTCAGCGACATTGTCGACGATGCAACGATCGATTGCTTATGTTTTTCCATGATACGGCTCCTCCCGCCAGAGTGAACACATATCCCGACGTGGACTTCTTGGTGTCCCCGCACCTCGCCTACCAGATCTGAATAGCCCAAGAACTCTAGGGCTTCTGACTTTCTATATGTCAACATGAGGCCTTTCGTCCCTTGCAAATAACGCAAGGCTTTCTTAGCAGCCACCCAGTGAGCCTTCCCTGGGTTCGACTGATATCTGCCAAGCATCCCGGTTGTGAATGCTAAATCAGTGGGCGCGTACACACTTGTGCATACATTAAGCTTCCAACAGCGGAAGCATACAAGACCGATTTCATTTGATCTATTTCATACGATTCGGGGACACCGAAAGTTCCTAAATTTATCGCCTTTACTATCTGGAGCGCACTCGAATTATGTGCTTGCATACCATATCTCTTCAAGACATTTTCTATATATGTTTTCTGAGATAATCCTAGTATGCCTCTATTTCTATCTCTGTGGATTTGAATCCCCAGGACATAGGATGCCTCTCCCATATCTTTCATATCATAATTTGAAGACGAAAATTTTTGTCTCTAGCAAGAATTCAAGATCATCGCTAGCCAAGAGTATATCGTCCACATACAAGACTAGGAAAATATACCTCCCGTTTTAAACTTTGCATAAATGCAATTGTCTTCTTCATTTTCTTTAAAACCAAACTTTCGAATGGTCTCATCAAACTTCAAGTACCACTGTCTTGAAGCTTGTTTCAATCCATAAATGGATTTCTTTAAATGGCACCCCATCTTTTCTCTTCCATTCATGACAAAACCCTTAGGTTGAGCCATATAAACATTTTCTTTCAGCTCTCCATTAAGGAATGCTGTCTTGACATCCATCTCGATGTAATTCTAAATCAAAATGAGCAACTAGTGCCATGATGATTCTAAACGAGTCTTTGATGAAACCGTGAGAAAGTTTCATTGTAATCGATTCTCTCTTTGAGTGAAGCCTTTAGCTACCAATCTTGCCTTAAATCTTTCCACGCTCCCATCGGAGTCTTTCTTAGTCTTGTAGACCCATTTAGAGCCCATCTGTCTTTGCTCCTTTAGGAATGTCAACTAAGTCCCAAACTTTATTCACATTCATTGATCTTATTTCATCCTCCATGGCAAGAAGCCACTTGGATGCATTGGGACTTCTCATGGCTTCCTCATATGTAGTGGATCTCCTTCGAGGCCATATCTTCGCCGATATAGACCTCATATTCGTTAGGGATTGCAGATCTCCTAACCCTTTGTGACCTTCTCAAGGGCACATCTTGTTCTTCCACTTGAGGTCGCTCCGTGTCGGATCATTGTCTATCGCTTTTTGTTCTCGTTCTCAGGCTCAGCCACAGCAGAGCCGGAGGCTCACATACCGCAGAACCGGGCTTCTTGTTCATTAGTTGTTATGCCCGACGCCCAAAGATCCACAACAGGGGTTGCAACAACAATGCTTGAACTGGAGGTGCCACCTCAGCAGGTATCGAGAAGTATGGTTCTTCAACCATCGGAAATGGGACAAAAGCCCTCTTTTCCTGAAGGTCTATTTCTCGAGGTACCGTGCTCCCCCTGATCATATCATTTTCTAGGAACACCGCGTGTGTTGTTTCTACAAATTTCGTGTGTCTATCCGGACAGTAAAATCTGTAACCCTTCGATTTCTCAGGGTAGCCAATGAAATGGCAACTCACTGTCTTTTCATCTAATTTTTCCTGAGTAGGGTTGAATATCTTGGCCTCAGCAGGACAACCCCAAACATGCAAATAGTTCAGAGTTGGCTTCTTCCCACCCATAACTCGTATGGTGTCTTAGGCATCGACTTCATCGAACTTCGGTTGAGTATGTGGATAGCGGTTTTAATGCCTCCATCCACAAACCAACCGGTAGAGTGGAAAAACTAATCATACTTCGCACCATGTCCATCAAAGTGCGATTTCTTCTTTCTCGCCACTCCATTCTCGCTGAGGCTCGCCTGGTGTCGAGTATTGAGCAACTATCCCATTTTCTCGCAAAAACCTTGCAAAAGGTCCCGAACTTGTCCATATTATGATGACGACCGTAGTACTCCCCACGATCAGATCTCACTATCTTAATCTTTAAATCAAGCTGTTTTTCAACTTCAGCTTTGAATATCTTGAATTTATCTAACGCTTCTGATCTTTCTTTTATGGGATAGATGTAGTCATAACGAGAGTGATCATCTGTGAACGTGATGAATGAGTCAAAACCGTCTATTGTCTTTTGAGGGAAAGGACCACAAATATCTGTATGAATTATTTCTAACACTCTCGAGCTACCTTGTGCGGTTTTCTTAATCTTCTTTGCAAATTTTATTAATGCAATCAATGCAATGTTCTAAACCTGCAAAGTCTAAAGGATGGAGAATATCTTCTTTAATCAAACGCTCCATTCTCCCCCTCGAAATGTGGCCTAAACGACAATGCCACAATTTCGACGAGGATTCTCCATCATTCCTTTTCCTTTTCTTATTCTTACGTGTTTCTTGTACAAAGTCCGATGCATTAATTTCATTCACAACACTGCAATGAGAAAGCAAATAAAGCATATCTCGTCTGATGGCGAGACCAACATCTTTGTTATTGCAACGAATAACACATTTATGATCACCAAAGTTGCAATGTATGTTCTCATCATCAAGTCTAGAAACGGAAATTAAATTCCTCTTTAAAGAGGGTACATAAAGAATATCTCTCAAAGTAAGCACAAAACCATCATCTAATTCTAAAGGAAGATCTCCAATGGCTTTGACTTGTGCTTCTTTCCCATCAGCTACCCTCACGCTTCTTTGGCCTTTTGCCAAGATCCTCATTGTACGGAAGCCTCAGAAAGAATTAGCAACATGCACAGCAGCACTGAGTCAATCCACCAAACATTGGCGGAAAATTCTAAGTACAGGGATTCATCTATAAAAGTGACTTGGTCTATACCTTTCTGGAGAAGGGACTTCAGAATTTTGGGCGCTTTTCTTATAGTGTCCCTTTTCCTTGCAATACATGCAAGTGTCATGGGCACCGGGAAAAACTTGTCCGGATTCGTCCCTTTACCATGGTTGTAGTTGGTAGGAGGTGTCTTGCTACCGGATGCACCAGAGTCACCATTCTCTCCCTTCTTAAAAGATTGCTTGGAGTTCTTATTCACTTTCTTGACTTGTTGCTTTGTATAGTTGACAGAGTCCCCCTTGTGACCCTTCAACCTTTCTTCTTCTTGGGTGCATTGTGCCATGAGTTGATCTATGGACCACTTGTCAGAGACAGTGGTGTTGTAGTGCACATGGAAAGTGCTAAAATCTTTTGGAAGTTTACTCATGATCATATGCACCACAAAGTCTTCAGGCAAATCACGCCCTAAGTACTTGTTCAGTTTAGACACTGTGGTTGTCATTTTCTGAATGAAAGATCGCACTCTAGATCCATCATAACTCATGTTGACGAATTCATTCACCAATGTGCTAGCATACACCTTGGAGGACCCGTGAACTGAGCCTTGCTTGTCTAGGCATTCCTTGGCGAGAGTGCACTCGAGAGGGATCCCTTGATGGAATCTACTATGAGGTGTCTTATAATCATCAAACACTTCGAGTTTGATTTCTCCCACTTGATCTTATCAATGCTGAACTGCATCATTCTATGCTCATACTGAGCGGTGCCTGCTATGTGCTCTGTGGGTTTCTCATTCAGAGTGCGAAGTCTAGCTCACCTAGAGAAAGCAACAGTCAATTTTCTCCGCCATGTGGAGTAGTTACTCCCATTTAGCGGGTCAATGGTTGCCATCCGAGTGAGAATGATGGCAGATTTGAGCCTTCGGAAACAAGACATAAAAGGGATTAGTACAGCTCATGAACAAAGTTTCTTGCATGAATTAAAATCAACGTTGGTCAAAATTAATACATGCTCAAGAGACAATTCTTTTCAATATTCTAAATTTCATCGTTGGATGAAGAATTAGAACAAAAACTAGTAGCCTAAATTCATCGTTGGACAAAAATAGGACTAATTCAGATCTAATCATGGTTCATCATTAAAATTTAACGTTGGTCCAAAAATTAATGACAATACCATTTAATTCTCATAACATGCAATTCTCTGATAATTATTCACGTTGGCTTCAAATTATTCAAAGAAAAGACATGAAAATAAAATTCTAGCAATGAAACAAAATCTAAATTACTAAAAAATTTTAGCTCCAAGCATAATAAATCTAAATCTATTCTAATTTTCTGAATGCATATATACATAAAAGAAAACAATATACATATATATGCACATAATCTGAAAATACAGAAAGAAATTTTTCTGCTTCTGTTTTGCCAGCCCAAAACGGCCTTAACCAGCCACAACTGGGCTCGGGCCGACGGTTACCCATTTCCCTTCCCCACGCCACGCTTTCGGCTCTCTCTTGGTCGTCGATCTAAACCTCACGGCCAGATTCACTTCGAGGCATAAAACCCGAAAAATTCGCTACGGGCTCCAAAACCTAGCGGAAAATCTCCTCCCTTCACCGCCTCCGCCTCCCTTGCGTACCAAGGCCACTTCTCTCCGTCTCGTTTCTGCCGCTTCTTCTCCCTTTCTTCTCTAGTGCATGTCACGCGACGGAGAAAGCACCGCCGCTAAGCCTCACGGCGCAAGACGCCCACCTGTGGCGAAGCGCGTCATTGCCGAAGCGGTTTTATGCGGCACAGATTTTGGTCACGGTGGTCGAGGCGTGAGGTCGCCATGCGTGTCAAGGTAAGAGCCGACACGGGATCTCGCGGTTGGGGAAAATTCTAAGGGTTAGAGTTAGGGTTTCGGTTCTTTTCTTTTATTTTTCTCTGCTTTCTTCCCGGATCCGAGCCCAAAAGCCAAGATCCGATTCGCTTTGTTCAAAAACATTCGATTTCTCTCTTCTTCTTGTAAATCTCTTGACCGTGGGTCAATCTAGGTTGAGATCGGGCACAAGTGGCTCTGATACCATTGTTGGGTTCAATTGCAGGGATCTAGTGCCTGCTCCACTAACCACGTAGGTCTACGGAGTTAAACGATTCGGTCTAGGTTCATGGGTGTTCATGATTCGGATCGAGAGAGAGAGAGGTAGATGGTGATACCTTCGGGGTTGGAGAAGGAGGGGATGGTGGCCGGTGTCGAGAAGGGAACAATGGATCGCTGCTCGATCTCACTTGACGCCGGTCCTCCTCGGCCTTGGCCGCCTCCTCTTGGCGGCGGCGCTCCTCCTCATCCCGACGTTGCGTCTCCTCCGACGCGGCGGCGGGATCCTGTTCGTCCGCCATTGGGGTCGAGAGCGGTGGCGGCGATTCCGGCCACCGAGGCGCCCCGATCGGTGGGTGTAGGGCTAGGGTTTTCGTGGCTCGAGATGCGTTGGCGTCGTGCCGCCCTAGTCCCTTTTATATGGCGCTCGTGACCGGGGCCACAACCAAAGAGGGTTGCGCCCCGATCGTATGCTGCTTGATCCGGTCGGTCACTATGACCGACCCCGAGATCACTTCTAACATGAGTATCACCACACCTGCAGTATGCTTTTAAGTATATGCCATAGGCTCATTGCTTGATCAGATGCAATTCCAATGGCATAAATCATACTATCAGGCCACATATTGTCTGTGCAAATGACGGTTAAAGGCTTAAAGCTTTCACAGAGGCACAAATAAACAGAGAATGCAATGTTTCAAATTTACTCAGCTTGTAAGCCTCATATTTTGTATATGTTTCTCAAATAAGAGGACTTGTATCTGTTGTACCAGTTCAGCTGAAAAATCAATCTTCAAAGTGGTTATGATTTTTGAATTCAAATCTGAACATAAGTTCACTGTCAGTATTTCAGAGCTTTTGGACTGCCCTTGTATTGAGAAATTTCAGCTATGGTAGACTGAAATTACATATTCATTTCAGAGCTTGGAGAATGCTGATAATGGACTGATAATTCACTTCAGATTATGCAATCTTTACATCATTCAAACTGATGGAAAAATAAAATTACAACCTGAACATGTGATCGGCTCCTCCATGAGTTCATCCTACTTTATTTACAACTGAAAAATAAGATTACAATCTGAACACAAACACATTTACACCTTGCTGCAGAAAAAACTGACTAGAGGCAAATTCATACAACGAAGAGCACATTCACACATGCAATTTCATCAGGAGCAGCGGCGGCTGGAGCCGTATCGATGGCAGGGACATGGCCGCTGCCTCATGGGGGCGAGCTCCGTGGAGGGTACGGGCGTCGGCTGCGAGCTTCGTCGCAGAGGCGAGGGCGTCGGCGACGAGCTCCTTGGCGGCGGAGACCGTCGGCGGCGAGCTCTGTGGCGGAGACCGTCGGCGGCGGAGGGGCGGTGAGTTAGGGTTAGGGTTGTGACGGTGGTAGGGGCGGCGCGATGGAGGGGCGGCACGATGGAGGTGGGGGTGGCCGTCGGCGACGAGCCGCGGGAGGCCGTCGGCGGCGAGCTCCGTGGCGGGGGAGGCCAGCGGCGGCGAGGCGCGATTTGGGGCAGGAGTGGAGAGGCGACGCGAGCTTGAGGGGTGAGGAGGGAATTCCGGGTGAGGAGCGTTCATTTCTAGATCAACGGTCCATTCTGCGTACCCCTTCGTGCTCACTTAAGTGACTCCTTCAGAGCCACGCGATAAGAAATGGACGGTGTGATTTGCGGCGACTGTGTGTCCGTCGTTTCTTTGGAAACGTTAGACGATACGGTTCCCTGCGGCTCCGTATCCGAGGTCCGTCCGTCTCATCAGCAGCCGCCGCCCCCACCTCCGCAGCAGCCGCCTCCGTCCCCGCCACAGCCGCCGCCTCCAAATCTCCCTCGTCGGCGACTCGTGCCGCTGCCACCTCCACCTCGGCCTCCTCCGCATCGACCACGGCGCCTCTCCCTCTCCTCGTCATCCTTCTTTTGCAGCAATGACGTGAGTCCTCTGTCCTCTCCCCTTCTCCTGTCTAGGGTTTTTCATTTCATCATATCCTAGTTCTTGTAGATCTTCGTGAACTCCAAGGTCATCTTGCCCTCCTCTCCTGCCTAGATTTTGCGCTAGATTGTGTATGTTTTGTTTTGTTCCTTGGATAGATTAGTTGTGGTCCAGAGTTCTAGATTCTGCATTGTTTTGCTAATGGAACACAGAAAAGATCCATCTGGCTGTTTCCTTGGAGTTCCATGTGTTTGGTTGCTACAATCCGAAATGCAGAGGTGCTCCTGGCACAGCAACTTGTTTGTAAAAGTTAGAAAACATGGATCCTCAAGTCCATAACAAATGTATATATTGTCTGTCAATGGCGTTTCCTTGGTTCTGAATTATCATGAAATAGTGAAATCTGCCTTAACTGTAGATTCTTGAGATAATATGTTGTCTGGTACATTCTAATATGTTGTATTTTGATTCTTATGTGCACAGTTGTTTGACTTGTCTGCTGTTCGCAAAGAGTTGTTTACGGCAAGTACAGCATGGAGTACTTTAAAGCATAATATGAAGCTTGCCAATGGTTTTACCGAAAGCTTAGTTATGCATGTTTGCTTTTGTTTTTCCTATCTACAGATTTCGGAGGCCTTCACTCGGCCACTGGTGCCTCCTTCTCCTGGCCCCTTCCGCTCTACTGCCCTGCCCGGCTGCCCCTCCTCGCCGTCGGCCAGTACCTGATCTTTAAGTGAGTAACCAATTCGGCCCTCTCCTGTCTTACTGTGTGTGTTCTGATTTCTGAATTAGGCGCAAGGTGTTGGGAGCAGGCAGTTCCTAAAAGAAGGCTAGTAACAACTTGGTGGTTATCATGTGCTTCCACATGCGAGGACCTAGCTATAACAATTTTAGGCATGGAACACGTATGCTGTTATCAGTAACTGATATTCTTTATGGAATAGGAGTAATCTGTAGTCAGCATTCTGCAGGCATTTGCTATTGGAACCTCTGAGTGTATGAGCAAGAGTTAACAGTACTGCATACCTTTGAAAAAAAAAAAATACTGCATTAGCATGTTGTTTTGGCTTCAGCAAACCTTAAGAAAAAGAAGGTTGTATTGGCTTAGATGTTCTGCGTGAGAGAAGTATTTTACATTTCATACTGCAAGGATATACACAAAGTCTCTTTCAGTACATAGAATTTTTTCCACACGTTTCTTTCAGGCATACATGGCCAGGTTCCTTCCCGCTGTAGTTTACTGATGTGGTTTAGTAAAGAAGAAACCTAGTCCATGGGGGTTAGTTAAAATATCATAAAGTTATTACTTGTCCCTATATTCTTTTGCCTAAATCTTGTGTGCTTTCTAATTTTTTCAGTAGAAACGCTCGACATGTATATCCATTTCAACTGGCAAGAGTTAGGGATGTAACAGTCACTTCTTTTTTTGCACAATCCTGACATATATTGTATACCGGTCCTGTATTCATTGCTTTTCTTGAATAAGCATACTCTTCGTTGTTAATTTGCTTGCATGTGTAGTTGTTTAGTTGCTTGAGGGTAAACACAGACATGTGCCCAATACATGATTGTTAACAACATACATTTTGGACTAGCATGGCATTTTGGTGGGTTGCTAATCAACCTTTGGCCCTGTCTTGATAGTTTCATGCAGTTTACAAGTGGCTTTAGGTAACATTCTAGAGCAGTAACAGTGGCATCAGAGATGAATTTATATTTCTCTCTTGGTTAACTTATTCCTTTGCTATATTGGTTGGTTTCCTTTGTTTTCTTATTTACTTTTGCTAGTGTTACCCTTTTGGTTAGAAGTACTTGTCATCTGAATGCGGCATATAGTTTCAGCTAGGATAAGATAGATGGTCGTTGAAAGGAAACAATTATGCTGGTAATTTATGTTATATATACCTATTTCATACTAGGTCGTCTAACTATGGAAACCTCTATTCTGACTGCCTCTTCCGATGACACCATTGGTGCTCTTTTAGAGGTTTTAGTCCATTCAGTATATACCCAGCTAGAAAATTACAGTGTCTTCATTAATCTTTATTTGTTTTGCTGTTTTGGACCTTCATAGCTAGCGCATATATCCAAAGAGAAAATTAGATATATATTTATGCACAATAGTCGTTCTCAGCATGCAGCTGAGGTAATAAGCTATTGTGTGCAGTAATGCCGTTCAAGCTTTCTTTGAATTGGTTACAAAACCAGCAGGGCTTATGTAGTTATGTTATAGCAGGTCAGGATGCGGGTGAAGAAGCGGTCGAAACACCGCAAAGCGGTCAAGTTCTACGCCACCTGCTTTGGCTTCCGCGAGCCCTACAAGGTCCTCATCGATGGCACCTTCGTCCACTACCTCCTCACCCAGGGCCTCCTCCCGGCCGATGATGCTCTCCGCGCCCTCCTATCGGCCTCCAGGATGCCAGCCCTCTTCACCTCCAAGTGTGTTCTCGTGGAGCTCAGGCGTCTCGGCAAGTCACATGCCAAATCCTTCGATGCCACACAGCTGCTCACCACAACCGAGTGGGTTTCTTCTCTTTTCACACTATTGTCACCTTCACATCAAGTACCCTTCTTTCTTCTTTATCAGAGTCCCAAACGTCCAATTTGTGCTCCGCCTTGACTTAATCACATTACTGCTTAAAATTCAAAGAAAAAAAAATGAACAAGAACATCGTTCAATTCACAAATGTACTTGCACGAACAAAATTACCGAGTGCATACCTTCAGAGAACCAAATTACATGTTGCATGCTATCGTGGATCCTGAGTAGCCAAATTAGTTCAATCTGAATTTTGGTTGTCTGGAACCTACGCGGCAGTTGGAATTTGGATCACTTCAGAATGCATTTTGGTAGCTTTTGTTTGGTCCAGGACCTTTTCACTGGTTTTAGTTTAGGCGTCTCGTACTTCACTGGTATAATAGTTACAATGGAGTAGCTGGTGCCTTTAGTTTCGTGCCATTCTTGATATGGTCTTTCATTCCCAGTTTGTATTTTGCATATGGGATCAGTTGAGCATTGGTTTTATCATGTCAGCCTAATTAGGATGCACTGACTTTGTGTTTTTCTGGATTTCTCGGTGTTACCAGGTGTGAGCATGACAAGGTGGTCAGTGCAGTGAACTGTTTCGTATCACTCATAGGTGATAAAAACCCTGAGCATTTCTTCGTTGCCACCCAGGATGCTGATCTCCGGGACTGATCTCCAGGAGAAGTTACGAGAGGTATCGAAAATCCTCATCTGTCTACTCCTTTTTAAGAAAAGGAAATCGACTGAATCCTATCTATGATTCCTTCTGGGTTACATCAATTTGCTCATGTACTTTGTTTGCTTCCATGTAGATTCCTGGGGTTCCCGTAATATATGGACTGAAGAACTCCCTATTTATAGAGCAGCCCTCTGTGCAGCAACGTAAATTTGCTCAACTGGATGAGGAGAAGCGTCTCAATATGGATATATCTGGATATAAGAAGTTACTGAAGGTTGCATCAGAAGGGAAGACAGATGCCAGTGAAAAAGGGTGTGATGGAGAACCACACGAGAGGCCTATCAGTTCTCTTGTAAAAATGCACGTGGTGTTGCTGATAAAAGCAAGTTTAAAAGGAACAGAGCAAAGGTTATATTTACAGTCATTGCCTTTTCGGTTTCTTTTTTCATATGGTTAACTATATTCAGTATTTATTATCTAGTAGGCATCATCAGCAGCTGAGTAAACTACTCTAGACCTATTTCTTGTACCAAATACTAACAACTATCCGTATGCAGGGTCCAAACCCACTCTCCTGCAAGAAGAAGAAACCAAAGCCCCAGTCAGCTATTCAAAATCAGGTATTTTTTGTTCTGTACCATTATGTACCCTTGCTACACCTGAAGCATGTCTATCATAAGTGTCTGTCGTCATATTGTAAAATCAAGTTTGGTTCTGTCTGATGATGTTGTATCATCAGAGACTGAACTAAAGAGAAGACAACTGAACGTGTAAATTACTAAATTATTATTAGCTCCACCAGTGTTCAAACTTTGCTTTGCCTCTTGTTTTCAACTGTATCAGGACACCATGACTACAGAATCGCTGATGACTGAACTACTTGGTCACGGCTCACAAGCACTGACTACAACATCTGTTCTGCAGGGGGCTACGTCTGATGGCGAGGCGAAGAGAAAGAGGGTGCGGAAGCGGAAGAGAGGCCAAAAAGATAACAAGCAAGCAGAGACCGTGAGCTAGAAGGATGGGCTTGCATACCAGTGCTCTTGCTGGGCATCCGTCCTGACTCCCGACCAGGCTTCCCTGGCTGAAGAAAAACTAGCTAGGGAAGACTCTGCGGGGAAAGAAAAACTGGGAACACATAGGTCCACTAGATTCAGGATGCCATGCCACACCATGCTCATTATATGCTGACGATGTTCCTTGCAATGTAATACTTGATTGTTTGCAGCGATCGTGATTCGTTAACTCATGATCTCTAGATGATGTAGCTGGAAGTTTTTTTTGTAGCAAGATATGCAACATGAAATATATTTTTTTGAATCAAAGGTTTGGTACGTGCCAATAGTTCTCCCAGGCAGGCTCCTGTTTGCTTGGCTACATGTGTGAACCCGTTCGTTAATCGCAGCATGTGCTTTTGGAGAGAGAGGTCTTTTTGAGGTAAACAAAACTAACTTTATTTGCAAGTGTTGAACAATTGTCCATCTCACAGCCGTAATTGTTTGAAACTGTTGTCGGTGGGCAATCCATCTATCAAGCTCTTTTCATCCAGCCTACCTAACAACCTGTTGATCGATGGCCCTTTGTCAACTGTTAAGAAATAATTAATCTATTAATTATGTAGGCAAATTACTAGAGGTGCCTCTCTAAAGAGGTTCTTTTGTCTCTCTACTTTACGTTCTTGATTGGATTAGTGCAACGATATTTTCTTTTCAAACACGTTATCAGCACGAGTTGCTCTTCGATCCGGTATGTCGTTCTATATTCTCGTTAGTTACTAGATCAATTATGTTCTTTCTGCTAATCACAGATCGATCTATTATCTATTTCCATAGAACACAACGTTGATCCGATCAACAAGTTAATTGGATTCATGCCTTGACACCACTACGGTGTTGATTACGCTGATCCATCTGCCCTCGGCGGGCAAATCAATCAATTTTGACTACCAACATGTATCGATCTTGTCATCACTGCTCACGGGTAGCGCTATGCAAGATTTACATACATGCAGCGGCACGCCCTAAACGCGGCGTCGCCGCGCCGACGTCTCATTCGCGCCGCCGCCTCTGCCAACGCCGACGTTGTGGCTACCCCGTAGGCGACGTCGTGACATCGTCGCCGTGATGCTACACGCCCTGAAGGCTATGCATTGCCGTGCCACTCGCCGCACCATGGTCGCGCCCCGCGACTCGAAGGCGCCGTCGTTGACGCCGTGACCGCAACGTCGTCGCGCCACTCGCCGAGCATCCCCGACGATGCCGAGCACTGCGCCCCGAAGGCGCCGTTGACGTGCGCCGCCCCGTACAGAAGATGGACCCATGCCGCCGTTGCCGATCATGGGCGCTCCGCCGCCTCGTGCACCAGTAACGTGCTACACCGCCATGGGCGTCGTGGCCTCGCGCCCGCAGCGCGATGTGCCACCGTGCTTACCGCGCCGCCACCGTGCGCGCCGAGACATGCACACCCGTCACACACCCTACCACCACGGCGGCACGGCCATCGCTGAGCCGCTGTGCTCGCCGCCATCTTGTGCCACGCGTGCCGGCGTCTAGTAGATGGCCGTGCGCCCGTGCCGCTGGCCATCACGCCGACGATTGTGCCGTCGGGTGCCGTCAGCAACGTGCCGCATCGGGCGCGTCAAGTGTGCCGGCCCCGCTCCTCTCCGCTCCGCGCCGCACCGGCCCCGTGCCACACCGTCCTATAGATGGTCAGGGCCGTTCCAAAGTTTTTTGGGGCCCGGGGCGAGTTAAAACTAAGAGGCCTCTTACTCACATATAAGAAATCTATGTTTAAAATGATCATTTACGGGAAATACAATATGTTACGGGTTGCTCCTCAACACTTACGTTTAAATTTTCCCTGTTCATATTTCCTCGAGTGTAAAAAATATCATTTGAATTCTCAGTATTGTCTAATCATCATTTACATCAGGCTCATGAGGCGCTACAAATACAATATGTGTAGGAGACTTGAATTAATATAAAAGGATTTTTTTTTCATTGCTCCTTTTCTTATGAGGTCATCGTTTCTTGAACATGTTCTTATTTCTTTTTTTTCACACATCCAAATAAATATTTTCTAGAAGACATATTGCAATAGTAAACACGCACAAAAAATAATAAAAAAAGAAAACAAATAGGCAACCAACCAAAATATAAAAGCTTAATTGCTTAAAATTAAGATATGAAACACCTTAAACACCTTGGATTTCAAAAAGGGCCCTCGATGCTAATCAGCTGACTAGCAGTAGCAGCGGCGGACAGCTAGCCACTCGCACGGCCGCTCCGCGCGCTGGCGCCGACATGGTCTCACCGACGCCATCGAGCACAAGCACCCGGTGCCCTCGGCTCTTGCTTGTGTGTCGCTTAACGTGTTGCCGCTCAACGCTCCCGAGATCACGATGACGACACTTGACAGACTAGCTAGTTGCCTTCGTGCCTCCCTTGCTTGTTGCCTCGTAGTCATCGGTTAAACGAAACGACAAAGAATAGGCTACGAAGCGGCAGGCAACGCAGTAATCATCAACTGGTCCACTAATTACTTAATTAGTAATTGTGCATGTCAGTGGAATTGGAAAACCAAACGGCATACACAACTTGAGCCAGCTATTAGCTAGTTTTACGAGTTTGAACTAACAAGATGCTTGTGGGTTGATTTAATGGGCTCTACTGGACTTTCTTCTCAGCTATCTAATACTACTAACACCTACAAATTACATGGGTCGGGGCCCCTCTAAGTTGGGGGCCCCTAGCGGTCAAGATCGCCTCCCTCCCTTTGGGCGGCCTCAGATGGTCGCACGCCGAGTGACATCGACACCATCCAACCTAGCCGTCTGGGAAGGGTGAGGCATGGTGGGCCAGCTGGGCCATCTTAACTTTGGGCCGAAGGGGTTGGGGGAAGAAAGAAAAATAGGAAAAAGACAAATCGGGCATTTTAGACCAAATTAAAGAAATCTTGTCGATTTCATACTTACCTGTACATATTTGAAATTGTCTTGTGTCGCACTATCGCCTCATGTTTCTATCGTTGATAGCCGCACTGCCCTATAGGCCGTGACGTCGCTGAGCACGCGTTGCGTGGCTCGCTTTCCGGTAGATTGCACTGCCATTTCAAGCAATTGTCACCGGCCCTCTGCATTGTGCTGGCACCATTGAGATTAATACCTCTAACCGAGCGGGCACTTGCATGACATACTTATTTAAGACATGTAGTCTTGTTAATTTTTGTTGCTAGTTGGTGCGGCTGTCTAGGGTTTGGGAACCCTAGTCGATAATTTCGAATGGGTCTAAAGACCCCATCTCGAGTAGGTGACCGAAAGATAGGTTGATATTTGCTCGAGTTGTTCTCGATGGCACATTTGTATCTCAGTTCTAGGTATATGAGCTTCTCTATATGCAATTTTTAGACCTAGCCCATCTTCGGAAGCGTCATATTATTGGGTTAATTTCTAGCAAAAAGTTATTATTTTTCTGCATTTGTATAATTATAATATGGCCAGTAGACCAGAAATAATTAGTAAAAATTCAAGAAAATGCTAGACACTTTATGGGCATCATTATGTTCTTCATGGCTTATTTTTCCTGTCACTGTATGTTTGTATTATAATTTATTGACCTGCAGTCCCTAAATTATTAGATACTACTCACATTGCTAGAAAATTACTGCGAAAATTTAATTGACTCCTGTAGAGTTTGAGTTTACTCATGCTAAGTAATTTACGTGTTTTGCTTGATTGTTTCGCATTAGATGTTTATTTTCCATATGCCATAATAATGGTCTGAGTTGTTATATTTCTAACCTCTCTCATGTAGTAGAGTTAATTATCTGAATAAAAGCTAAATAGAAAATTGTGCAAAAAGCACATGTCTTACCTGTCATAAGCAAACTTGCATGGAATTAAATCAGATTAATTGTATGCTTCCACTTGGATGTATTATTATGCTTGCCTTGGCTAAGAGTGTTTATCCTTAACGTCGTCTCAAGTGCACAGGTGTCCTGAAGACATGAATTGTGGAAATATGTCCTGTAGACACGAACAGTAGAAATTTGTCCTAAGATAAATGTTTTTCCCTTGTTTGCACTAGAGAAAATTCACCGCCCATATGTCGGTCCCCAAATAATTAATTTAGCATTAAGACCAGAAGTCTGCAATCCTCCTCCGGCGTGACGCAACCAATCGGTTTTTAGAGGTGGATAACGTGTAACCTGAAGTTACAAACTATATGTTGGTTTCACGACATCAGAAAAAAATTATACTCCTATAACAGTATAGTTATAAATTGATTTAAGTATATGCCTGTAGCATATGCTACCTTTTTTGTTGATGTGAAAAGGGGGACATTGGGTTTGTATATGTAAGGCAAGATTGTGCACCAGAAGTGTGAACGGATAGGTGATGATTGTAAATTATGTTAAAATTAAATGGCCAATGGATCTTAATTTGTCTTTTTAATGGAGAGATTGCAAATCTTTCCGTATGTTTAATTTGGGACATATTTAGCTCCGACGGGTGTGAGCGATCCAGCGTGATCATACGGGTGCCCAACGCATGTGTAGTCTAAGCGTGGCCAGAAGCAATTGCCTGAAGTAATATGCAAATTATGACCAGTAGTCATATTAGTTTTACAATTGCATTATGACCGGAAGTCATATGGGTTTGTCTGAAGCAAAATAATTTCAAATATAAGATAATGACCTATTTGAATAAGTGAACTTTAAAGATCGTGATCGGACCACATCTATTTCGTCGCTAGCGTATGAAATCACTACAAGATGACTGAAGCCATGCGTTATTGCAATATAATCACACATCCGTAAAATTAGTCACATGAAGTTTAAAAATTTAAAAAGAATTTGAAGATTCTTTTTTGTTTCGTAGTTTCGACTGTTATTTGGCATACATGTAGCATTTATTGTGTTCCTGCTGAATAATAAAGTTTTCATGCAAATTATTGATATTGTCGCATTTATATTAAATCTGAAGTTTAATTAGATATATGGTATGAGTAATTGGACAATAGTAAAGAAGTTAGACTTTACAACCAATAATTTGTTGGGATGATCAGTGGCCCCGCACGAGTGCACCGCCCCAGTAGGGTGTGCGGCAACGTAGCACGGGCATGCCACCTAGTGCGAGTATATGATAGCTCAGAGCAAGCGCATGTCAAAGAGAATATATAAGTCTAAGCTCATTGCATATAAATGATTAGCCCCCAATGCTAATGTGTGGAATCAAGGTATTTCCAAATAATATCACCACCGAGATTGCATTTTTGAGCTCCCACATGTAGTTGGGGACTTTGGACCTGTAGATCCATTTGTCTTGTGTTCATGAAAGGGAATTTTGTAAGCATGTTTTTATAAAAACCAGATCTCGGCATTAGGGGAGAGAATTGCCCATGTTTTGTACAAATGCCTATGAGATCTTGGTTGTAAAGATTCACGTAATAGTTAATACTTCTGTACGCTTGTAGTGAGGAGTGCTCCTATACGCTAGAAGCGAGGAGACTACCAGATATTTAAAGGAGTTGAAAATAATTTACCTATAATAAATGAGTCGCTAAGAGTGGGATACCCCAGGTTCAATAGTATATCCACCTTTGCGGAAATTGATTTGTTGGGTCATGGTCTAAAGTCTGCGGGTCTTAGATCCAATGACACTTGTCAAACAATTGCTCATCACTCCTGTAATTCTCGTAAAGAGAAATTACCCTGAAGGTAACAAGCCTTCTGAAGAAGATCATCCTAAAGATAAATACCCAGCAAGTTAATGTGCGCATGTTATAATGCTGGAAATGCGGAACGACTAAGAATTTTCGTTTTGGGAAACAATAAAATTCTGGTTATTATTGAAAAGTACTTATTTATGAGACATGGAGAGAAAATGGTCGACACATATTATTTCTCTTAAGTTGCTATGATAAGGATTCTGAACTAAGTACATAGCATGACGCCTGTAGCGCATATATCAGGTTATATGGCAAGTAACCGAGGACGAATCATGAGGCTGATTAGAGTTTGAGATCCAATAGATCTAACTTTGGGACATTATAAATAATGAGGTGGTGAAAGCCCTGGTTCATGGTCCCTGAAGTGACCTTGTACACTCCCATGTGTAATAAGTGTTCCGTTAGATAGTAACTCTGACAGATGATATAAATAAATATGCAGTTAGTAGATTATAAAAATTCTTGTTAAGATCCTAGTAAGACTCATACCCTTATTCTTTATGATAGAAGATGACAAAATTGTGACACATTAATAAATCTCATACCTAATAATCCCTTTCAGAAGAAAATGTTGTTTTCTGAAGAAAGATGAGTTCCCTGTAGGAACATAAGCAATTTCCTAAAGGAAGTTTAGTTACTAGTCGATATATAATATACACCAATGATCTCTAAAATGGACAATGACCCATTGATACCCGAAACTGCAAGTTCGCCACATGAGCACTAGTGATGTGCATCTCCCGTCAGTAGTTGGGAGAGTGGTGGTGTTCCTATTACCCTAAAGATATAAGTTTGTACCCTGAAGGTATGATGTAAATTGGTGATAACGGCAAATTAATTAATCTCCTAAATGCCAATGTAAGATTGGTTTAGTGGTACAACAATATGTGTAAGACCTGCTGAATAGGCCATTTCGTTGTAGTTGAACCACTTGGGAATAATTGTAATATTGAAACCCAATATATCTGATATATTATATTCAGAAAAATGTATGATATTGCAATTAACCTTATCCACATGATAGTGTTTTCTCTTGAAGCAGAAAATATTTGTTTAAACCTAAGGCAGTATAAAGAGGTGTTAGGACTAGAAGTTATTTGTCTCTGTAAGCACTTAGTGCAGCACCAAATAAAAGTTTGGGCTGGTACTAAATTGTCTTGAGGTACCTGCTAGATATGCAGGATCTCGGGTTGTTTGGTAACCGAGAATTATATGAATGCAGGATTCATGTGTAATTCGCATATGACTAAATCTCATATTGTGTTTGAGATTTGTGCTTTTATATGAAGCCTCTTGTGTGTGTTTGGTTTGGATATCCTCCACATCCCCACAGTTATTTATAAGGATAAATGGATAATGCAGTTTGTATAGCTCAAATGCAATCAGGTTATATAAAGAGTAATATGACTAAGCATATTGCTCCTAAATTCTTTTATCCTAACAAACTATAGAAAAGTGGTGAGGTGAGGATTTTGCAAATAAAGTCTTGTGAAAATTTGGCTAACTTATTCACTAAGTCTTTATCTACTTCCTTGTTTTAAAAATATGTTCATGGAATAGGTATGAGACGATTGTGAAACTTGCAAAATTCAGGGGGAGCTAATCTCTAAAATATAACCAGATTTGCATTTGATAAATACATGATCCTTTTTAGCCAAGAGGAAGACATCTGGGATGTTGTCCTAAGAGGGAGAATGAGCTACATATTGATTCGGTTCATATGAAATCCCGATGGTTTCACTTTTGTCTAACCCAATAGACTGACGTGACGATCAATTAAAGTATTTTACCACACCACGACATAGATCCAGAAGATTTGTAATGTAAAGGTCCAGTAGACCGTATTGATTATGATCAGACCCTGCAAGTTATATGTTGTACTCTTTTTTTCTTGTATGAGTTTTTCCCATGAGATTTCTCATAGTAAGGTTTTTAACGAGGCAATATCACAATACATCATACATGTGCAATATACTTTTTTCTCCAATCCTTTTTTCCCACTGGGTTTTTTGGATGGAGTTTTTAGCGAGACATATGCATACTACAATGATTTGCCAAGGGGGAGTGTTAAGAAATAGTTAACCTATTAATTATGTGGATAAATTACTAGATGTGCCTCTCTAAAGAGGTGTCACTTCGCTAAAAGTGTCTCTGCTTAGAGGTGTCTCTTCACTGTATGTCTCTTAAAGACATTTATTCATGTACTATATATAGGGGTCAATCCTCACTTGTAAATACAATTTTGAAGAATTAATAAAAACGTCGATACGCTGTTCTTTTGTCTTTCTACTTTGCGTTCTTGGTTGGATTAGTACAACGACATTTTCTTTTCAAACATCAACTACAGTGTAAGCTTGCATGTGCCAACAGCCGAAATAAAACTACTGTGCTCTCTCGGCCTCTCCAAGTCAACTCCCAGAGAAAATTCAGGAAACCCGCTACAGTGCCAAGCTCCACCGTCACCGCCTCTCAACTCTCTGGTAGCCTCGAGTACCTAAAAATCTCATCTGGTAAATGTTCCAAAAAAAAAAAAAAAGACTCCTCTGACTGCAGCTACTTTTCCACATCCTCGCTGGGAGTGCCACCGAAACACGGCCATGGAAGCTCTCCGGCGACACGCGTCTTACCGCAAGACTCCTCTCTCTGCTACTCCCTCCTACGTACGTCCTGGTTCTACTTCCTCCTCGCCTAGTCCGTCAGTCCTTTTTTCTGTTAGCCTACGCAAACCACATCCTCCTCCTCCTCCAGTCCTCCTGCCCTTCACCATGGACAGAGGGTGGGAGATTCACCACCCAATCCTCAAGTACTAATCCTCCCTCTTCCATCATCAGCAGCACCAGTGCAAGAGCTGCCCACGTACTCTCATTTCCTCGCTCGCTCGAGGAGACCGATGGCCCTAGCTAGCCCCACCGGCCAAGCTGTTTAGTGCCCAGATGCCGCCCGTACGTGGACAGTGGAGGAGGAAGAGGAGGACTCAGACTCACCTACCCTTCAGTCTGATCATGCATGAAGCTAGCAGATCCTCTCGATCGGCCTGGCCAGCAGGGTGATCGCTCCCACAGTCCCACTCAGAGCCGTGCAGAGGGGCATGCTTGGAGAAAGCATGGAGACACAGCTTCTACAAAATACGTACGTAGCTGAGGTACGGTGAAACCAAACCTTTTTCTTGCTCAGTTTCGAGACTTCGCAGCATGCAGTTTGTTTTGGAACAGCCAACGACCATGGAATGTAGGGTGGGATACAGGACAGCCTGGCCCTGGATAGCTGATGACCTCCTTTAGGCAACCATGGTTATATCTTCTAGGAAAATTGACGGGAAGACAAAAAATGCATGAGAAAGATCTTATTGCAATGATGCTTAGTTGATTACCATTCTATTTTTTTTAATTTAGGCCAAAATGTTGATGATTATTAACTCACAACTGGCAACCTTGATCTAAAACCAAAGGCGAAAAAAAAAACAACCATGCAAGTTAGAAATAAAATAGGCTACCAAAGAGGAAAATACGAACTATGATTAGTTGATCACGCAATTGCTAAGTTATTACTATAAAGATATTGGAACAAAAATATAATGCACACTATATATTGCAGTCCGGCCGTCCAATTTTCTGGGAGGATTATTAGCATGGGACATCATTTGTTAACAAATAATACCGTACAAATTAAGGAAATGAGTTTTATTTCATTGAACAACAATTAAACGTGTAAAGGTGGATACTAGCTTTTACGTTAGTACCACAATGATGAGATCGGAGTTTTCTTTCGTGAACCTCTCCACACCCTCAGCAACAATTTCACTGGATCAGACTCCATGTAGCTGCAAAGCGGTTGTAGAGAAAAACAGGGATAAGATCATAAGAACAGGATTACCAAATCACTAAAGTTGAGAGCTATAGCACCTTCCGTAAAAGGGGATCTTAGTCTTCGTTGCGTTTTGCTTAACTGATCAAAAGCACCAGTCCTAAACATATCAGCACAAACCAGTGCTGGTTTCAAAAGATCTCACAACTTAACTTTAGAGGAAAAAACACATGCTTGACAAAAAGGTACACTTTTCAAATAAAGGATAACAGGACCAACAATTAGATATACCAAAAATCACCATGCTAATATTAGAGGTATTGGACAACTGAATGACAATGACGCTGACAAAAAAACCAACAAAAAAATGTGGTTTTACATTTTTTGTCACTGCATAAAAAAGATGCACCAAATAGCAGGTATCAGATATTGCAAATCTTGGACATCTATCTAAGCATACCTCAAATCTGAATTCTCCTTACTGGTGTTAACAGACAAATTATAACTAGGAAGCTAGACCGAAAACTCAAGTATTCTAAAAAATATATGTGCAAAAAATATTTTTATAGAAAGAAGACTAAGGCCCTGTTTGTTTCAAATTTTCAGCCACTTTTTAAATTTCTGTGGCCGGAAGCTCAAACAAATACCAAATTTTGAAACCCTCTTCAAAAAAGCCAAAAGCCACCAAAAGCCCAATTTGTACTGTGATGAGCTTTTTCCAGAAGCTAGTTTTTTATGGCTTCTCCTAGAAGCAGCTTTTAGAGAAGCTGCAACTCAAACAAGCTCAAACAAACAGGGCCTAAGTCCTCATGTTATGGTGGTTGGATTGGAGAGGGGTTGATGGATTGGAGGTTAGGATAGCAGCCGGGGGCCTCTGCCCACGGCCGAGCAAGAGGAAGGCTCGTCCTTATTAATTCTTGCTTGCCAAATGATGTGCCGGCTGCCTCAGATTCTAACAAACCTTATCTAAACCTCTAACCAATCTAATCCCTCTAATCCAGGGGATATGCTGCCAAACTAACCCTAAGGATATCTGTGCAGCTGCTGCTCCTTGCCGCAAGCCCTCTTGGGCCTGACATTACATCCCTCCCGGACAAGCAGCTCGTCCTCGAGCTACAGCATAACTAGCGCAAAATGGCGACTCGACTCGACGCAAACCTAGTTCCTAGAGAAAGCGAGCCTTTTGTATCTCGGCTCATTATCTATTTATTTGCTACTTAAAATCATTGTTCGCCTAGTCGGCCGACTAGGCCGCCTAGTCGCCGATTAGTCGCTAGTCTGCAATAACACGTCCTGCTACACTACTTGTCTAGTTGTCCGACTAGTCACCGATTAGTCGCTAATCTACTCTTTAGCTAGTGGGTACCCGTCCTACTGCCGATTAGCGTCTAGGCTAACACTGCTTAAAATGAAAAGCAAAATCAGGACCCATGTTTATTGGAAAGCCGATTCCCCGTGGCTTTCCCGGCCTTTCCTCGAGCAGGAGGCCCGCGAGGAAATTTGGCACGTGGCCAGATTCCCCACCATTCGGAATCCCAGTCCAAGGGGGCTGAGCGTCCCGAATCCCCGCATTTTCCTCGGGTCGGCTCTTCCCCGACGGCCGACGCGAGGGTCCGGGCAGCTCTCTCGACGCGAGGCGCCTCGTCCCGCCTCACAGCCGCCCCCACCTCGCAGTTAGCCGCCTCGCCTCCGTCCCCCGCCACAAAGAAGAAATGTAATTCTCCTCGTCGGCGACTCGTGCCGCTACCACCTCCACCTCGGCCTCCTCCACATCGACCACGGTGCCTCTCCCCCTCCTCAACATCCTTCTTTCGCAGCAGTGATGTGAGTCCTCTTCCCCTCCTAGGCTCCTCTCCCCTTCTCTAGTCTAGGGTTTTTCTCATTTCTCTTATCCTAGTTCTTCAACTTCTGAGTGAACTCCAAATACCACTCTAAGGGCTCATTTGGGAACCCCAGTCCCGGCCGGGATCCTGGCCCAATCCCGGAGGTGGAATCCCGGGGTGAAAATTTTCCTGGGAATTTATTGTGTCCATTTGGAAGCCCAGTCAACAGGATTATTGGACGCATTTCCCCCTCTTTACCGGTGGAACTCCACCTCGCCCCCCGAGCCGTGGTTTTTCTCCCCGTCTCTCTCCCTCGCGCTCTCGTCTCCCTGCCGCAGCCGCCTCCCCCTCCGCCTCCTTGCCGCCGCCGCCTCCCCCTCCGCCTCCCCGCCATCATCGCCTTCCCCTCCCCCTTCCTGCCGTAGCCGCCCCCTCTGTCGCTCTGCCATCGCCGCCTCTCCCTCCGCCTCCGTGCCGTCGCCGCCGCGTCCGACACCTCCGCCTCCCTGCCGCCACCGCCTCCGCCTCCGCCCCCTTCTCCCCCGTATCTGGCCCCCTCCCCCTTCGCCTCCCCGCCTCCGCCTCCGGCCTCCTCGGCTTTTCCAGATCTGTGGCGCCGTCCCGAGGAAGGCGGTGGTGATGGCGCCGTCAGGTCGGCAACCGGCGCAACGCTCGTCTTCTCCGATCTGAAGACGTCGCACACCAATTACTAGGTATTGCCCCGCCCATCTTTCCCCTCCTCGATCTGCTACCACTTCTGAATTTTTCCAATAATGCTGCTACATGTTTGCAAGCCAGATGTGCTTCATAGAAAGAATTTACAATGTTAGTGGTTGATAGAAAGAATTTACAATGTCATGAAGATGGAATAAAAATGTTGCAGGCATTTGCAAGTCAAGATTTTGCAAGATGTAAAGTAATTATTGTATGTACATTCTGAATACTTATGGCTTTATTTGTAGATCTTTTTTTCAATTGGATAGTGAAGGCTATAACAGTAATCTTATCCGCTGCATAGAAAGTTCTATTGTCTATTTCTCATTGATATTTTCCGCACTACTACTTTGTATTTCAAGAAAATAGTTTCATATGGTTTTCTCTGCTTAGCTAACTGTCTATGAACTATTCAATGAATTATTTTGATATGGAACAAAACAAAGTCTGCTTAGTTTGATTATTCTGCTTAGTTTCATATGGAACACATTTTTTTGATTTGCTTCGAGACCAAAACAAAGGGCTTGTTTGGTTGCGGTTGCCAGGCAACTGCGGCGTCCAGGCAGAGCCCCCAGGCGTTCGATTTTGGACGCCTGGGGCTGGGATCGGTTGCCTGGCCCAGGCCTGCCTGCCAGGGCAAGAACCAAACAAGCCCAAAGTAAAGTGACAGGCAGCAAGTTTTTTCGGTGGAAAAAAGATGGCAGAATCATGTCTCTTTTGATCTTCATGAGCTCAACCCACACAAAGTCTTTCTTCCCTGTGCAGCACGGGCGCATGCATGTGTAGGGTAGAGCAATCAGTAATCACTCCATTGCTAATTACTTTTTTTTTCTCCCAATCAAAGGAGTAAGGTGCAGTGTTTAGAATAATTGGCACTAAATCCTAGTGAGCACCACCCCTAACTGGACCTGTATGATGATACATTTATGAGATGGAAAGATTACAATTCGTGTAGTTTACTAAAAGGATAATAGATAGCAAGCAACGTAGACTAGTGTTGATGAGAAAAGGGATATTATTGGGGTTTTTCATCATTATTTACTTGATCTTGTTCCATGCTTGGATCAGAGACTAGTGTTGATCTTGATCTTGACTAGTGTTGATCTTGATCTTGTTCTCATGCTAATTGCCAGAAACATAGCTACTTATTCACACATGTTTATTTTGTATTTCGTGCAGGTGAAACATGGAGTTGGTGTCGAAGAAATCGTTAGTCATATACTGCAAGCTTGGGAGATTGCTATCGGCAATACACGCCGATAAGCTTCCATTGTTCAATCAATGGAAGAGGCAGTCTTGTGCCTCTTACCACTTATCACTTCCCCTATGTTAATTGTTGAAGTGTTATCAGTATATGGTTTCCTTGGTTGATGAATTGTTTTGTCTCACTGAACTCTGCAGGAGCACATTGATCTGAAGGTCATTTTTTTTTTTAAAAAAAAGGAAGGTGTTGCTAATGTATGAAATATTGGATCCTTTCTATTATATGCGTGTTGCTGTTGTTAGTTTTTTCTTGCATTTTCTGAATTTGTTCTACAATATCTTGACAATTTGGGCCTGATTAAGCCTTGGTGTTTTTGTATGAATGATAGGGACTATTGTTTTTTAATCCAATAGTAGGCTTCCCACTAGTTTATCCCCTTTCTTTGTTTTGTAATTTACTGGCATATAGTTGCATATATATGACCACCTTCATGTTATGCAGGCTTGACATCAAAGAGAAGACTGATGTTGAATGGACTGTAGGAAGATAGTTAAGCTAGGGCAAAAGTTATGGAACTAGTTTCTTTCTACCTGGACCCAAAAAAAAAAGAAGCAAACTTGCTTGTATTTACTTCGATGTCATGTGCTACGAGGATTTAGATGTTCAGATCTATGTGTTTCTTCTTTCATTTTTTTTTCATAAATCATGTGTAATTTCCTCTCTAGTCGATGCTTAGTAGTACCAGTATGGATCTTGTAGTATGGATGTTGTGTTTAGCATTATGGAACTGGCTAAGCGGCAGTACATAGCAGTGGTAATAAGAGCAGTACAGAGCAGCTATACATATGTATTGCTTATATATGGCATACCATTTTTCCATTCAGTTTTTGATTTGTCATAATTTTTTGTTATGCATTCTGAAAAGTCCAAGGGCAATCACATGGGAGAGCATGCAAATAACAACGTAGATAGCATTATTTATTTTTTCCATTTTTCGTTTTGCTTTTGATGGCTGGGATTTCCCTCCCATTTCCAAACCCAGCGCACAGCAATTCCCGTCCAGGGTTTCTAGCCCTGGGATTTAAAATGGACCAAGAAATCCAGTCCTGGGTTGTATTTCCCAGGGAATTAATCCCTGTCCAGCCAAATGAGCCCTAAGGTCATCTCATCGTCCTCTCCTGCCTGGTTTTGCATAGATTGTGTATGTTTTGTTTTGTTCCTTGGATAGATTAGTTGTGGTCCATTGTTCTAGATTCTGCATTGTTTTGCTAATGGAACACATAAAATATCCATCTGGCTGTTTCCTTGGAACTCCATGTGTTTGGTTTCTACAGTCCAAAATGCAGAGGTGTTGTCTTCTGGCACAGCAACTTGTTTCTAAAAAAATAGAAAACATGGATCCTCAAGTC